>OY292318.1:19468304-20668304 GCA_958496155.1 Sisyra nigra | reverse complement strand
AAAAGCTCTTAATTTCTTCCATGCGATTTTGGTCATTGAGTGTAGTTTTTTACTCATGGGTGTTAATAAGGAGGAATCCTTTTTGAACGTAGGTGGCTGTCAGTGCTTTGTCACATCGGCCGCATAGTTTTGGATCCATCTAACAGCTGTTGCTGGGAAAAAACGGCGTGTCTGATCCTCAGCCTGACCAGGAGACACTGATCAGACTTACTACAAGGTCGCAAGCTTCTCTCCCAGACATCCCCACGGATCCGATGTACTTTGGTGTTCTGTATTTTCCACTCGGAGTTCTAACGCATCATGATGTGGTTGTGGATGGCTAGTTTGTAGTCAGCTTTTTCGTTATCATTTATTTCCAGATGTAACGGAATCCAGGCTATTGTTGTTATCCTTACTTTTGCTTGGGATATGAGCATGTTTTGGCATTACTAGACTATTTTTTATCAGTGTTTCTGTTGGAGAGACGATCTTACTACTGTTGTTTTCAAATAAGTGCGTTATTTAGTCCTAGTTTATTTATTTTTTGTAAGGGGCCATACATAAATTACGTCACACGTTAAGGGGGAGGGAGGGGTCGACGACATGTTACAGTGTGTGACAAGGGGTTGGGTGGGGTCCTAAATTTCGGGACGTCACATTTCAACATCTATTTTAATCTAAGTGTTTAAAGAAGTGGTTACAAAGTCTGTGGACTCAAGATGATTAAGTTTGATCTTTAATTAATATAATTAATAGTTGTTTTTTGTTAACTTCTTAAAATGTTTGATTTGATGTTATTTTCATTAACAATCATTTAAATTGAAAGAAAATAAATTTTGGAACTGTTGTTAATTTAATATTAAATGTTTAATTCAATAAGTATTTGTAGATGTAAAATATGTGACGTCTCACTAAGAAGGGGTGGGTCTCACAAATGTGACCAACTGGGATAAGGACAGGAGGGGAGGTCAAAAATCATGAAATTCGTGTGACGTAATTTATGGGTGGCCCCTAACGCTTTAATAAAGACATGGACTAAAATGGTAAATGTGTTGGGTAATTGATATTTGTATGGTTCATCGTTTAACCCCTCCCCAGGTACTCCTCCTAGGGGGTGCGGTCTTTCCCACCTATACATTCACCATATTTGTTTAATGTCCAAGGACAGATTGCAAATTAATAAAGCGAAAAAAAAATCATTTAAAACCACTAAACATCCACTTTTTCCGTTTAAGACTGATTCGTCTGTGAAAAATTTTGTATGAAAGGGGATTTTTGTATCATTGAATAGTACATAGAAACATAACTTACATAAGTACCTACATAAGTCTTATATTTAGGATTCAACGGGGATCAAACCTAGTACCACTGACGCATGAAGCGGAGATCAACCGTTCTAACCACTGCACCATTAAGTGTACAAAAATTAACTGAACACATTCCATACTTTTTTAATTGAAATCACCCATACATTTTTGTGCTTTCAATGTGTTGGCGTCTCTAAAATTTTACCGTAACTTATGCTGCCCTGTCCCTGTCCCTGCCTGTCCGAGCTTCACAAACCTAAGTTTAAATCCATCCCTATGTACGGAATAAAGTTTTATAATAGAATAATAGATGGAAATTGGAATAAAGGAGGAATAAAGATGTATACTACGCAAGTATACAATTAGAAACAGTGAAGCAAGGACCTAAACACTTTGGGCTCAATTTGCTAACTGGGCTAATTTGCTATGAAGAGTTTTAAGAGTTGCCAACAAAAATAAACTAAATGAGGTATAATTGTTTTCCATTATTTTCTCATCTCAAAATTAGAACCAATCAGCATTATTTTATTTATTTAAGTGGTATTGTAAGGATCCAACACAGACCACGGATCTATAACAACTTACCTAATTTTGACTAAAATTATAAAAAAGAAATCTAGGGCCTCCTTATAAGACAAACGTCAACATTAATATGTAGCCATTATTGTTCAAATATTTGAAATTTAGAAAATTTTATTTTGTATTAAAGTTAAAGTGAAATATCTGTTAAGAAAAGTACAAAACAAATGTAAAAATAGGGGGGGGGGGTGTCAAAGCAATGATAATTGGCAAGTTGGCGCTAAAAATTAATTTAAAAAAAAATCTCAAAAAGACCACCTATTGGCACTGTGGTTAGAGCAGTTGCTCTCTCCGTTGCGTCTCAATGCGTCAAATGGTTGTGGGTTCGATCTCCGTTGAATCCTAGACTTAAGATCCTAGACCTAAGATATAATTGATCAACAGAAATTCTCTGTATTTAGACAGTAGATAACCCTTAGATATTAACCTTAGATGTTAAAGCGACATAAAACACACAAAAAAAAATAAAAATTGCTCCTTAAATGCTTTTTTAGAATTTACAATTGCTCCACTTTAGTAATTAGTTAATAGTTATTTTGTTAAAAATTTTGGCGCCAACTTGCTAATGGTATGGTAACGTCACAACTGTCCCTTGTAGGTGTAAGTTGTTAATTTGGATTATTAATTAAGTAATTAGTAACAACCTTACGTACAAAATAACTCTTATTATTAATAGAAAAAGCCAAAAATAACCAAGAGAACGATAAACAGAATAAAAATTCGAAGTATTGTAAGACCAAATACATTTCATATCTTAAACTTCAATTAATTTACCAATATCTATTCTAAAGTCTAAAAAAAAATTAATATTGTTTTAAAATAGGTATTAATTTAGTTGAAAAGCAATCATACAAATATCTGCAATATAAAACTGTTATTTACAGTGGAAATTTAAAAAAGCCCAACCTGGAATATTGAATGAACCAATTTGCATTTAAGACTACCAACTATAACTGATCATATCAAAAATGACCAAATTGTAAAAATAGCATTTTAGTGAAAGTGAATCCAAAAATCATAATTTCAAATTGAAAAATTACAATTAGATATTTTAAAAATATAGAAGTAACAACGTTTCAAATAAAGCAATAAAAATTCCTCCAATTACACATTATCTTCTTTTGATCATCACCCGTTGCCAATTAGTGCTTTAAACGGCAACAAAAACGTGCTCGTTAAATCAATCTCCAATGGATGAACAAAGAAAAAAGAAAGCAAACTCAAGACAACAGATGAAATAGACATGAAAATAATCAATAACAATTAATTAAATCAATGAATAACAATAGCTTCATTTCGAATAACAATTTATTTAAAAGCAAAGCATCCAAGTGCCGTTTTGTGAAATTATATTTGAGAAAAGTTTCTTTGACTTGAGTAAGGTTGGAATGAATATTTCATATAGTTAGAAGTAGTAGACAAGAGATGAAGATATTTTTGTTACTTCATCAATTTACTTTTTATTGTGTCACGATTACAATTACATCACTTTTTCAATAAGTTTTATTTAATTGATGTTTAAAATAAAGTAACAACTAGATTTCATATTCTTTCTCATTTATTTACAAAAGCATTATATCAATTGGTTCATATAGAGTGAAGTATTATTCGAGTGAAAATATTTTTCATGCAAACACGAGTACTTCAGTAAATATTTTTGCCAAAAATTTAATAGAAGTAAAATAAAATCAATAATACAATGCCGGTCTTAAAGGTCATCATGGTCTGAGTCTGGTGGTGACAAAATCTTTAGTGAATATTTTTATAAAACCTTCTTACACAAATGAACTAATTCTAATAATTTAAGATCCGGATTAGAAAAGTTTGAAATCTAAAGTGTCCGTAAACCTCAAGTTCTTAGACTTATCAATCCCTAGAACTTTTATTTGGAACTTTTTATTGGGAAAAAAAATAAAGGGGGTTCTGAGGTACAGACTGAGAGTTCTCATATACATAAAGGCTGTATACATTTAGTTCTTTTTATATAGACATTTATTTATTATTTTTTAACCAATTTTGGATTTTATTTATGTTTTCTTAACCAACAGAAAGTTTCATGAAAAAAACCTTCTGTGGCGCGTCGCAGCAGATATTTTGGATCTACTATTTTGCTCATTGTTTTCTATCTGAAATTAAATGCCTATAAAAATATTTAATTTAAAAAAAAACTTTCCGAATTTTATATTTTTCGTCCAAATTGCTCTTGAGGTTGTGGTACCTTTACTTGCATGTAGACGAACAGAGTGAGTTAGTTAGAGTGTATTGAAAAACAAACTGTTGCTTAGTGGCACTAATAACGATATAATATAGAGACGGATCTGACTTCAGGAGATACTTTAGGTTTGTTCCACTTGTACATTTGATGATGTTGAAACACGTCCATCGAATGATAAAGACTAATTGTAAGACACATTAACCAAGAGACAAGAGTGAGTGAAAATCATGAAGCAAGGGCTTCACCCTAATTTAAAACTGGTTTTGGGTATTTAAACACCTCCAAATCAATGTCTGAGCAAACTATTGTCATAAAAATGTACGTTCATAGCTCCGCTCTCGGCTTGGTGCGGCCAAACGGCTGCGGGCTGGGGCGTTTCTTCACTCACTCTTGTCCAGCCCCCTACAACTCCATGTTACAAAAATGTGACCATATTTACTGGATTTGCAGTCACTAGTTGCCATTTAGTTGCCAACGAGTTGAACGAAGAAGACCACAAAGACTGACAAAGACCGAAGAATTTCTGGAAGTCGGAGGTTAGAAATAATTTTTTTTAAACGTCAGGCAAGTTATTAAAATGAAACTTTTTTAAATGTTTTCATTATTATTGTTATTATATGAGAATAATTATGATAAGTATTTTATATAATAATTATAATAACTCTGATAAGTTTAAGTGGTAGGGGGCTGTTTGAGACGTATGACTCTTATAACAACACAGATTTCCGTAGAAATCGGTCACGTTTTTTTAGCATTTCTCGTATCTAAGTGACAGGGGGCTGCTCTTGTCTCTTGGTCAGTGTGCCTTGCTCTTTTTCTTACGTGGACGTGTTTTGCCCAGCAATGGAGTTGTAGGGGGCTGGTTTTGCTTTAACGTCTGAAACAACCTTTTTGATAATAAGTTCATATTCGTGGATTCTATACAACACTTAATTTCCTTTGTAAAACCTATCAAGATAGAAACAGCCTTGATAATTCTTGATAGCCACGAAAGTTACTTTAGCTTGGTAGGAGACAAACTTTTTTGAGAACACAATCTACATGTTCTTTCCTTACCACTTCATGTATCTCATAAAATGCAGCCTCTGGGCTTAACATGCCCATAAAATTGCCTACAATCGAGAGTATGAGCTCTACATGGTTAACAATCCTCGCAAAGGGATCACCGTAAACAAAGTGGCCGAGCTCTTTACAAATGTGTTCCACAAGACAGCCAACATAAGCCAAGCTATCAATGGTGTTAGAGTAGCTGTAATTTAACCCATCGATACGGACAAGTTTAACGAATGATTCGAAAATAAACCTTTTAATAAATTCAACAATGACAGTCAAGATTCAATTACTTTCGTTCGTAATACTACAACTGAGAAAAAATTTCCTGTAGACGAGCAACCTACAACAACACACAATCATCATAGTCACAATACCGCTATTGTTCTTGATCAATCATCAAACTGAATTAATCATTAATACTTCTGTTTCCCCATTATATCAATCTTAAAATAACAACTTTGCAACGAAGATAAAGAAAACATTCTCAAATTTTATCCAGCACACCTGTAAAAAACATCAAAGAGAAGAAAAACAAATAAAGACAAACTGAAAAGAAAAATAAAAATATTCAATTACAACAACGAAAAAGTGCAACATTAAATTCAAAGCCATCATCAGTTAAGAATACAGCGGTCGTTAGAAATTTGAAAACGGTGTTCGAGGAATATGACGACGAAAATTATTACTGTATATTCTGCACGAAAAAATATGAACCACCTCCTAAAGAAGATTAGATCATATGTAACAAATGTAACAAGTGGGTCCACGAGGAATGCACGAGCGGTCAATCTACGTCTAATGATTACGTCTGTGATTTGAGTAAAACATAGTAAACAATCATTAAAAAGTGTATTACATATTACATGTATCATTACCAATTTAGTTTTTATTTCCCTCGTGGACTGATTTCAATTACCCCACACACTATCGGGTAAATAGAAATGGCAATATTTTTTAGAAGTATTATATTTGTTATTATTATGTTAATTTTAAAAAGTTTTTATATCAGATTTTTAAAAAGATAATTAATATTTACGTTACAACAAAAGTTTATTATATTTATTATTTTGTTTTATTTTTTAAGATCATTTTCTCAAATATCCCACTCTCCCCTTATAGGCCTACCTTGTATACATAAAATACCTAGAAATTTGGTTATAATTTTTACTTATATGATTTTAGACTTAGCCTTTTAAATTTTATCCAATCTATTGCTTTTTGTTTTTACCGATATTTCCTTTTTAATTTTACATTCACATTAATATTGTATTCAGTCAAATAGGCATGCTGTTAACAAAATAAAACGCATTAAAAATGTATTTAATTGAAAAAGACGTAAAAAGCTACGATTCTTAAGAATATACCGTATTTATTCAGAAATATGTTTTTCTATTTTAGATAGCTTATCTATTCTATTTACGATTTAATAACTAACCAAAATCTTCTTAAAACGTTAAATCAATGAATGTTTAAATTACGTATAATAAAAACAAATAAATAAGAATATAGAAAGTAAAATGAATGTTACGTATTATCTAATTTTATCATTTACCAGCGTATTCTTTACATACTGAAGTAAATTTATTGATGAGCCTCTATTTTCTATATAAGTGACACAATGATGCCAGAGAGTAAACAGCATTTGGAGTATGAAGAAAGACTTTAAAGGGGCTTCGAAAGTATAAGTAACATCTATGTCGTATATGTACAATGTGCGAGTACATAACTTAAATATATTTAAATAAAAACAACAATTATTTCGATTTCAATAAGAAAATGTAATTTTCCAAATGGTAAATATGGAGGAATTAAAATGTTTTGTAATGTACGTGTATTCAATAAAATATTTCAAAATTAAAATGTGATATCAAATAGTAAAAGCATTATACTTGGTATATTATGGATATGCTTACATTTAGTAAATGCATTTAAAGACAAAAGGCTAACATCAATATTTGTAATTATTTGTATTTGTCATCACATTATTTTAATATCAGTTTTCGTTTTAATATATACCTATAAAAAAGGAATGCTTTTTGTTAAAGTATATTTTTCTAAATTTTATCAAATTATATTAGTTTATTTACATTATATTGTTTATAGTCTTTATGGAAATATTTTAAAGTAAGTATTTTAAAATAAAAAAAACTTGACACTTGTAATTATATGAAAATCATAAAACAATTTAATTTTCTTTCAAAATCAATTTAAAATTATTATTCAGCAAACTAATTTTAAAAATTAGCGGAAGAAAAATTAATTTTTTTTAGTCAGGTAGGTACTCTTTTTAAAGACAATGGAGTAGTCGTCATATTCCTATTTTACTCTTCAATTTTTTAGCACAGTACACCAAGATTATAACGTAATAAAGACTTAAAAGAAGATTAAAGTCCTGGAAGATTTACTATTAGATTGATTAAGTTGAATGTTTTTAATTAGGTGTTAATTATAATTTATTGACTTATTTTGTTTTTCAATTAGAGTTGCTCAGTCGTAACGTTTTCAGGATTTTGATTTTCAGGATACGAGACACAGGCTTGCAGAAAGTTTCTGTTAATATACAGTCGTTTTTTAACACGAACTTAGATGTTAAAGCGTCTTAAAACACCAACAACAAAAACTATAGAGGATATTCGCTAGAATAAATCAAAAGAAACATTATGACTAAAGCGATCTCGATTAGGAGTTTAACTTTTTCAACAGAACAGTAACAACAATAATTGTTAGTGACGATTGTAAGTAACAATTTTTTTTTCACTTTTTTACTTGTCACGTGATTCTCCATTAATAACTGATTCACTGATTGGTAACTCACTAACAGTTTACAACTAACTGATTCTCCCGAGTCCCGACTGTCAACCCGTTATACCTCTGAATGTACCCAGCCATTCTTCCAGAATATTCAAACTTCAGGTTGTTCCATTTCTGACATAGTCGATATCAAAAATCCTCAAAGCAACATCTAGAATCTGGAACATCTCCCATCTCACTCCGCTAACCGTTCCCCCTTTATTTACCTTTCATGCTTCGGTGAGCACACAACGGGATGCCAGATTTAAGGTCTATGCACCAACACATTCAAATCTTAGGTATGTAACAATAACTTCAACCATTTTTATTCACATATTACCGCTAATTATGAGCTATGTACTTAGTTTACTATTAAAAAAGCTTAGATATAGTTTCAGGTAAACAAAATTTATGTGCTATTAGACAAAAGATGAAAGCGGGAAAAATATTTTTGCAGCTTTGTTGGAAAATATTAAAAACATTTAGTTATTTTTGAACCCTGATATCTTTGAAACAGTTGATCTGACGAACTTTTTAAGGACTTTTTTTTGTAGAGCTTGTAATTTCTTTTTGTTCCTTCTTTTATATTGTTGTTACGATGAATTGTTTCAAAATTAATAAGAGTTCAGAAACAAAAAAAATATTTCTCGTATGAACTAAATGGAAAATGAACAAATGGATAGAAGTAAACCTTTATATTGATATTAAAAGCTCGTTTTGGCGTCGCAATTTTTGGTTTAATTTATATTATCAATTTTAGACACTATAAGAATAAATATATTTTTTAAATATTCTAATAGAAGCGATTAGTTTCAAAACCAGCTCAATCCATTTTCAAGAATTTTACAGAAGACACGGAAAACGTTTTGAAGTCATGCATTATGCTTATGCATGCATTATTAATTTTAATAATTTTATACTAGAGTGAATCGCTTTTGGACAAAACGAATTTACTAGTTGAATAAATGCATTGAAAACTTGTGAAAATGAAAAAAAAAATTTTTTACAAAAATGTGGATTAAGCCAGTTTTGAAACTAAACTTCTCAATAATAATGTATGTATAATTTTAAATAAAGAAAGGTACTATTTGTTCTTACTTTACTGATATAAACTATACGCATTCTTCTTTCTCGTATTTTCTTAATAGTTAACTACATTTTTTTCAACTTCTCACAGTTTATTATATTTTTAGCAGTCAACTAAAAGACACACCAACACTCTTACTCAAGACAATCATTAAAAAGGATTTTTTCAAAAAATGAATTTGTTTAATATTAGCCATATTGCATATGCACAATTATTATTCTTGAAACGGTCGTATGTGTGAATTTTCTTTTCGCAATGACAAACAAAAGTGTGTGAAATTTGAAATTTTAGGCCTTTTGAACAAAAGTGGGCACTTCATTATAATATGAACGAGTGCATGTATGTTATGATTGATATATAAATAAAATAGGTCAAGGTTTCGAAACTTACATAACACTGAAACGAAGAAAATCGAGAAAAATCATCAACTCATAAAGTTACATTATCTAGGGCAGCTGCAACCATTAATCATGATGATAATGATTTTGATGATAATGCTAGTGCTGATAATAATGATGCTCGTCATCATATAGTGAGCTCTCGTTTTTTTTTTACTCAACGTCTACTTTCATTCTCGACTCAAACAACGAAGATATTTAGTTTTGAAGATACTAAACAATGATCGAAATAATCAATTTTCTCGGTAGCGTTTAGAGGTATGTGAAGATGTTGAAGTTGAACAATGTAATGCAATTATTAATAATAAGAATGAACATAAAAATATTGAATCATTTTGGTATTGGCGTAATGCCATTTTCCTTTACCTTTCGGTATAATTGCATTACAATTAATTACAATTTCAACATATTATCGTACCGGCTATAGATCGTGACATCATTTGCTGTAATATAATTTGCTCGTTTATTTATCAGTGAAATTATACCGACAAGGAGGTTGATGATGCTGCGATGTTATAACACATTTGAAAAGCGCGAGAAAATATTTTTAAAAAATCATGAAAAAATCATTAAATTGTTTTTTATAGTATGTATGATGATACTTTGAAGTGATCTTAATATGTTTGTTTTTTTTTCAATGAAAGTGAGTGGATAATGAATAGAAAGAAGATTTCATGTATCGATACCCTAATTTATTTGGTCACGATCGAGTAACAACTACCCTCGATTAAGCTTGATATGCCATATAGATCTTCGAAGACGACTGTGATTGATTTATGATCTAAGCTTATATTATAAACTATCCTTACGCAATTCATTTGCGATCATTAAAAAATCTTTATAGATTCAAAACTTAATGCTACAAAATACTATAAATAAATTAACAGAAAATTTTTTGTCAAGTATCGTAATTTGTGTTTAATTATAAAATTCCAGAATGAATAATTTCAATTTAATTTTCAATTACTCAAATATTTTCTTCAAGATCCTTTTTATATTAATGTTGAGAAAACTTGTTTGCTACAGAAGATCATTTCCCTCGTAACGGTGTAAAGCCATCATTAATTTCCTACATACGGTCACTACACATAAGTTTACATTGTATGTACATAAATATATTGCGTGGAAAATATTGTTCTCAATTACGATAATTACGATAAACATTATTTTAATGCGTAATAATTAATTAATTAATTAATTAAATGTACAAAGAAATGTAATTGAAAAATGAAATCATGAGTGGACGATTGAGAATGATTACGAAAGAATTTTCACAATGAACGCAGATTTTCCCATTAATATTGGAATGAATTGATTGTGTATTGTATTCATTTAGTTTTTATTGGAAAACAAAATTTGAGAAATTATTACTTTTTTCAATTTAAAATAATTTATTGGTTTTCATACCAAAGTCTTTGTTATTTTATGCGTTACTACACATTTAACAGTGGTAGGTAGGTATTGACCTCGTCGAAATATTGCTGATATTGATAACAATATCTTAATGTAATAGAATAAAAAGTTTCAATATTACGAATTGATAAAAACTTAATTGAATGAAATAAGAGAGTTTAAATTAAATTTTTTACTAAATAATATAATTTTATTTCAATTCCTGGTCTAAGCTTTCTGTGTACAGATTATACTCTCCAAGTTTTGGACATTTTACACATCAAGTTGGACACTTTTATTATAAGTGAGTAGTCCAGTATCAAAGACGGCCAATCACCAAAACACTTTTTTTTTCAAGAAAGCCTATTTTTTCCAGAGGAAAATTCTTCAAACTTTCTTCTATTTTACTTTGTATAATCTTTTACAGTGGCGTCACTTAAGGGATGCGGGGGGTGCGGACTGCACCGGGTGACACCAACACAATGGGTGACACTAAAACTAGGTTCGTAAAAATGTTTTTTTTCGAAAGCTGCAACCTGAGTGATTTCATATGAAGCAAGATGGCTCAAAATGTGGTGGCAAATTTAGAGACGCTAAGACTACGACGAGAGGAACTTGTAAATATATTTTGTAGGAAATATAATTAGCTTTAAATTAAGTGGAGAGCGGGATCTGTACGCCTTGTAGTTCTCTCAAAATCTTAAAAAAAAAACATAAAAGCTAATGTCGCATTTTCCCTGAAATGTACCTAAACACTTTTTTGTTGCATGAAGTGATTTTTAAGCATGTATGACCCCGGCTGGGCTCATCCACATTGCCAGTTGGCAAGATCCTGCCCCCGAAAAGCTACTAAAACACCTCTCTTGTAAATGCAAGAAGTCTGCACTTGCTTGAAAGCAGGGCTTAGATGATCTGCGATGTGTGCTACCTAATCTGGGGAAATGTGCAAAACTGCAATCAAGAGGACGACGGCGACGAGGCTTAAGAAAATCTTAACCATCCACCACACTGGAGTACCCACCAAAATGCGATTTTATCTTATATGCGTTCTCTAAGATTTTGAGAGAACTACGAGGCTTACAGTGCGCGATCTATACTTTATTTTAAGCTAATTAAATAATCTACAAATTAAATTCAATAAGTTCTGCTCGTAGAGTCAATGGTTTCGACGCAACTTTGATCTAAAAAAGGTCTAAAACTAAAATTTCAATATTTGAAAAAAAAATGGCCTATTTTCAAAGTACCGTAACTCAGTAACCCATTAACATGCATAGCTAGGTTGGACTTAATTTGTAACAAATTTGATGTTCTTCAAAAACATACTGAATAGCTTTCGAAGAAAAGTACATAGATTAGGAGATACCGAGCAGAATCTGAACCCCGTTGGCACTAATTGACAAAGTTTTTGCGGATTTAACACGAATACATTGGGGCCAAATTAACACTATTTCAATAAATAATTGGGGGTCAATTTAACACGTTCTTACCAAAAATTATTAAATATAAAATCTTAGTCATTGAGCTCAAAAAATTGCATGAAATATTTCATCGCAAATATTTTTGTCATGGGGATATTTTGTCCGGGGATCAAAACGCCTGATACCCTCTTATTCACTGAAAAACTTTTTACAATAAAAATACCACTAACCTAAACTTGTATTTAATACTCAAATATTAGTTGATTTTGACCCGCAGGCAAAAAAGGTTGCCGACTCCTGTCCTATGTTATTATTTTTATAAGAATTATTCTTTTTATTAAATTATATATAAGCTTTTTATGGCCATGAAATTCAAAAGTGGAAGCCTTTTTAGTCGTTAAGAAAATAACTGTCAGTGGTAACTATAACTAGAACACATCAGTACACCATTTTCAAAAGATTGGAGGCCTTTCTTTTGAAAAAATGAAGCAGCCGTAGTAATTAAATAGCTACGCAATCTTCGACATAGAAATTTAATTTTACGGATAAATCCGTTTTATTGACATCAATTAGAGATACGATGATACAAGGAAATAAGACATATCGTTATGCATTTTGCGGTTTCACATTCGAGCCTCAGATACGATATTGTCAATTGCATCACTACACTCATATAGGTATACTATATATGTACCTTTACTGTATATACTGTGAGATAACCCATCGTCAATTTTTTTTTAAAAACTTTATCTTCATTTGTTTCATACTCGTGTTCCATTTAAAAGTTTGTTTCCGTGTGAGAGGTTACATTATTATTAGAATCTAAACTAACAATAAAAAAAACGACATAGGCAGAATAAAACAATTCTTATCCAATCGAAAACCGGCTTCTTCAAGACTTGTCTTCTTCGCCGGCTGTTATTCTTCTTATTCAAGCCGCCGCTCTCTTTTGTCTATGCCTCTTTTTTATTTCTAGCTAAGTGCTTGTATACAGAAAAATATTACTGAATGTGTGAAATGAATGATAGACAATGTTAATTATATGTAGGTGAACATTAAATAAATCGAATGTGGAGCGCAGCTTCATGACTTTAATTGTAACAATAAATTGTAGATCCGTGATGGCAGTTAAAAACAAAAAAAACTTCAATGCCGTGATTTGAAGTAATATTATTTTATTATATGTTCGACTACGTCATGCAACTTGTACACATCATAATATCTTTTGCTTCTTTGAATCATAAACTAAAAGTATTTTTTCCATCTATTGTCGTCGTAAAAATAATAAATAGAAAAACAAAAGTGTTATATAATTGCGAATTTGACAATGTCTTAAGTGAAGTTTTGCGTGTTTGTGTCTCATTGTGGCACAGAATCAAAGTTTCGTCAAACAGATAAACGAACAATTAGATCAAATAACTGAATACTAACTGTAGAAAGTAAATATTCGCAAAAACTTCGTTTTCTAAAAGAAACATAAACTTTTGTATGTTTTTTTTCTAGTATTAAAAACTAGGTAAAGCTCCACAAATGTAGGCCACGAAAACTGTACTTTAGAGACACGCCATGATGCTACTGAAAAAAAATTTTTAGAGTTTCTTATGTCCAAAAACGAAACCTCTTATAGTTTCACTAGCATGTCAGGCTGGCTGTCTGTCTGTCGCGGGCAATTTTCTCCGAATCTACACGATAAAAAAATTAATTTGGCCAATTAGAGAGCTTGGTGAATACATGACAGACCTCGATTGAAAAAACGCAAACACTGATTTTAAAAGGTATACTATTAAGGGTTGAAGTGGAAAATAATTATGCTTTAAGTATCACTCGTATTACATATTAAATGAAAGAGCTTATTTTCAGAATCTCAAATATATTATTTATTTTTATATTTTTAAAATGTATTATAAAAATGTTGAAGTAATTTATCGAAAAATGAGCTACCTTTTATCTCCGAAACTGCTAGGTATAAAATTTAGACTTGGAAATTTAGAAATTCCTTTTGTAGGTTTTAACTCTAAGTTTACCAGAAAATAATGCGAATATATATATAATTATCACTTGCCGAAATCTTAACATTAAACTAGTTCGGTTCTTTTTCAATCTTTCGTAATCCTAATTAGTCCAGGGAATAAAGACATTGCACTTCGGAAAAATTAAGGGAAAGCTGAATTTTTGCATGAAGCTTCCTTTTGTGGTTCTTAACAACATATCAAAAGTCCCCGACGATACATTCGCTGCTAAAAATTTTACGCGGGGTCAAAGTTACGATAAACGAACTTTCGCAAAAATCTCGCTTATGGTAACTTATATCAAAAAAATAATGGTTATCAAATTTGAAGTTTAGGAAAGAATCTACAAAAAATATACTGTTACTTTCTTTCGTAAGACTAACGGTTTTTGAGAAAATTCGATTCAAATAGTTGTAACGTTTAGTATGCACTTCTTAGTATCTGTATTTCAAATATTATATATGTAATAAAACATTAAATGTGACTTTAAATATTGGAAAATTTATTTTCGTGAACGTTTTAAAGCCCATAATAATGCAAACTAACGCATATATACTACACAATAGTGTCAACTTAACTCTTAACCTATGATTCCGATTTTCGCTTAATCGCGCGCACTTTTAAATTGGCACCCGTGTATTATCATACACAGAAATAAAAGCTTTAATTTGATATTTACTAGCTACATTTCGAGTGTAGCAATCCTGCAACGGGGTCTTAGGCTAAGAGTTAAAATTGACTCTATTTTGTAGTACATATTAGTTTGCATCATTATGGGCTTTGAAACTTTCACGAAAATACATTTTCCAATATTTAAAGTCACATCTAACGTTTAATTACAAACATAACGTTTGACATACAGATACCATTAAGGAGTGCATACTGAGCGTTACAATTTTTTGAATCGAATTATCTCAAACACCGGTAGTCTTACAAAAAAAAGTAACAGTATATGTTTTAAAGAATTTTTCCTAAACTTACAATATGATAACTAGTATTTTTTTGTTTTGATAAAAGTTACCATTAGCGAGATTTTTGCGAAAACTCGTTTATCGTAACCTTTGACCTCGCGTAAAATTTTTAGCGGCGCATGTATTGTCGGGTACTTTTGAATACGCAATATGTTGTTTAGAACCTCAAATTTTTTGCATCAAAGCTTCTATGCAAAAATTCAGCTTTCCCTTAATTTTTCGGAAGTTCGATCTTTCTTTGTTTTGATTCCCTGAACTATATGTTTTTACTTTTTCCTTACAATTTCTTATTCTAAAATTATAAATTGACATTTTTTACCTGTATCATTTTTTTGTTACTTTAGTTGCGTTCCACCCGAGCAATGCCGGTTGTTTCAGCCTACATAAATATTCACTTGCAATAATGTTCTTAACGTTACATATCGCATACTCGTTGAAAGAAAAAAACACTTATGAAGAAGTTAAGAGAAATTAAATATAATTTTATTATTGAAATAATAGAATTAGGTTTGTTCATGTAGAACTACATCCATTCAAAAATATAATTTAAAATTTTATTGAAACATGAATCATTTTGTTAGAAAATATATTTCAAAAAAATAATGAAAAAAATATATATTCATATGTACCGGACCTACCTATTTATTTTCATCTCTTAACTAATCTATTTAGAAGTCAGCAAACACAATAATACTCCAAAACCGGAAGTAAATTTATTTATTACACTTGTATACTAATGAACGCATTATTATTTTTTGTTTAACCTTAATTATTCTAACTTATGAAAATCAAAAACGTTGAGTTGAAACCAAAATCGTTTTATGTTTAATTAAAAATTTTGGAAATAATGATGGTAAGTTATAATTGAACCCTATTTCTGCAATACTTTTGGTTGAATCTATTGAGTTTGCATACTAATTTACTATTGGTACATATAACCAAATAATGAAAAGTAAAATTTGAAAATTGGCCATTTAATGTGCGAATAAAATTATTAGGCGTTAAAAATACTTTCTTTTGATTAAGTAAAATTTGAGGAAAAGATTAAATCACGTTTTTAGTTTTATGCGTAAGCGAACCGTGTTTTTTCAGCACGTGTAATTTTTATGAATATTTGGTCATCCTATTTTGAATTTCATCATCTTTGTATAGTGTAATTTTTTTTTTAATTAAAAAAATTTTGTTTGAATTTTTGTTTAAAAAATGCGTTTTTCTGCTTAACTAATTTAAAAAAAATATTAGTTAATATTGCGCTGTTTTGCGTATTCATAAAATGAAGGTATATGTACTATAACTATGTTTTTTTTTATTTACTTATTTACTTGGCCTTGTTTTTCTAACTTTTGGTCACCTATTTTACATTTACCTATGTAATACAAAGGTACTAAATATCCAATTAAATGTAACTGTTCAACTCATTATTACGTAGGTTGCGTTAAAAAAGAAATTTCAATTATGTAAAATAGAATATAAAACTAATACGTGTTAATTTTTATTGTTACATGTAAGTGTACGTGGAAATAATTGGATTATTTGCTTATGAGAAACAGTATTTTTAAACTTACAACTTTGAGTTTTTAACTTTAAATATCTTTTCCTTTTTTGTTTGTTTGAAATTGCAATATTCAATTAAGCATATTTTTTTACCTAGCATATATTTTTTAACAAGAGGCTCGATATTTTTTTATCCATCATCTTAAATATTGTCATCTACGTTTTTAACTATAGAGAATTATAGAGCATAGATCTGAATAAGCAATCATTACATTTAGAGATTATAAAAGAACGTAACGTAAGCTGAACTTTTTTGTAGGTGTTTTTAGTTGCTTAGCACAAGTTGGCAACCGCAGGCACGCGTGCCACTCGGTGGCACGCGGAAGATTTTCAGGTAGCACAGCAAAGTGAAATATGATTATGAGAAAATTTTAAATATTTTCTGCGGTTTTAACGTACAAATATTTATTGGTCGTAAATATTAATTTACATGATCGTTTAACTTCAACCGTTGATTGATAAATATAATTATATAATGAAGTTGATTTATTTACAAATCCAAACTCTCCCTCTGAGCCTCTACCTCTTCTAACCCCTACACATAGGTGTTGTCTTCCTAGTGACACGTACCTGATTTTTTGCAGTTAATTTGGTTAAATATGGCACACTTGAACGAAGGGATCGCCGCTGCTTTAAGGGGGTTTTCTAGTCTAGGATTTTGAAAAAATCAAAATTTTTTTTTTCATAATCCGATAGTTTATATACTCAAAAATGTCTCCCTAAAAGGATTTTTCAAAATTCAAATTATTTCCGAAATTATAGCCGTTTTAATGACGTGGCAACTAAGCCGGTTGAGACTTAACGTAAAACTTTAAACGCGTTTTTCTCGAAACTACTTTTTTCGATGTGGTCGCCATAATATCTCAAGTTCTAATTAACCGATTTACTTGAAATTTGACATGAGTATTCTTTAAATATTTCTCTATCGCATGAACCAACAAAAATGAAAGTTTTAAATTTGTAATATTTTTTAAAAATTTGACAAAGTTAAAAAATGAGTGAAAAAATCGACCTTTATTTTTGAGTAGCCGCCATTTTATGAAAAAAAAATTTTGTTCAGTTTTGGAGGTTTATGCTATAGCGACATTTGTACTTATCAAGAATCCATCAATGTTTTATTTTCCAAATGACCACAAGGGTAGAAATCATGGCGACGAGAACACGGTCTTTTTTTTCCCCTCTACTTCAAAGTCGCATAACTCAATGAAAAATTTTTTTTTGTTTTGAAATTAATTTTGTGTACTCTCTGAATATGAATAAGCAAATGATAAAAAAATGGATACTAAAAATATCAAATGCTTTTTTTTAATCAATTGCCAAAAAACGCTCGAAATTCGAGCCTCTAGACTAGAATACCCCCTTAACATCTATGTCATATCACGACTATTTTACACACAAAACAATTTTGTAGGTCTTGAATCTTAATTCTTAATCTTATATCTAGAGATTCGATGGGGATCGAACCCAATAACCGAACTTATTTACTTATATGTTTTATGTGAATAGGTTTTTTTGTGTATAGTTTGTTTTATGGCGCTCCAACTGCTTGGTTATTTCGCGACATCCTAACAACTTCTTAATAGGGGGTGTAGCAAGTGCTTTCCTTGATGGTTTTCCAATAGTCACCAAAGTCAGAGCCCTCCAGGCTCAGTACGTCCTTCAGTTGTGCTGTCCCAAGATTTAGTATTTCGGATAGTAGATGATCAACCGTCAGCGGTTTTCCACATGAGTGACAAAGGGATTGGGGTTCCCACAAGAAAATGAACTTGTCTAATTAGACCAACAAAGAGAGTTAGTGTCCCCACTTTTGGCTTTATTTGGCAAAGAAAATCAAAAGCCCGGTTCCATTCCTGCTGCTAATTTTAACGAGTTTTTGTTTCACATAGCTAATGGCATCTTTGTAGGTCACTCACTTGTCCAAGACGCTGTCTTTAGTAGCCATTATATAAGAGGTTTGTTCTAACATACACGTAGTTCAAATCTTTGTATTTGAACTATTTTTAAATAGGTTTTAATCAAACTTAAGATATTAATGAAATTTGACCTAAAAAACATTACTTAACTAATAGTCGGTGTCAATTGGATTCTACAAATACTTCTACACAATATTAGATTATAATCTTTATGTCGAGAAGCAAAAATCTGTTTGAGTATGTATGTATTTTAAATGGTTAAAATTCTCGAATGAGTATATTATAATAATAGAGTCTCAAAAGTATACAAATCCTCAAGAGTTCTTCGTCCTCAGAGAAAGCTCTGATTTTTTTTTCAAAATGTTTAGTTTTGCATATTATTTAAAATCAGAAACATATGAATGAGCTCAATCAATGATTTACATTGTTTAAAGTAAACAATAAAACCAATATTTTTACATTAATTAATTTTCTTCACACTTTTTATTAATTACTTTCTCACTTACTTTTACAAGTATTGTAATCGGATCGAATTTTCGATTTCGAGTTTTCACCAGAAATACATGTTGTGAGGTCCGTCAATATCGTATCGATTGCTATATCCGAATTTATTTAAACTTGGAATTTTCCCTATATTACATCTAGTTGTGCCGCGAGGCTTTTGGTTGTAATCGGTTGACCCAAAGCTCCACTTTATGCCACTAGGAGTATTTGAGCTTTTTCAATTTCTTCGGAAACGACTACTTACAAAGATTTTATTTACACTTGCTATAGTTTTGAACGTATTAACTAAAGCTAAAATAAATCTTATAGCTAAAATAATGACTGAAATATGAGTCCTTCAAATTTGAGAATTTTTTGAAAAAACTACGTAATACGTGTTAAGACAAATCTTTATAAAAATTAATATTCAATATGAACTATCTTAGGATAGATTGCACAAAAACTTCAACAAAACCATGTACTGGAGCTTTAAAAAAATCTGAAATTTGAAAGAGTCATATCTCAGTCATTATTTTAGCTACAATGCTCATTATAACCAGAAATAATAGGAGATGAGGAGAATAGAAGAATTCAGGTTAAGCTAATTAAGAAAGAATTTTTCTGTAAAACCAACCGTTCTGGAGATGTTAATTAATTTATAAAAAATATAATATTTGATGAATCCATGGTACAGCACAGACTTAAACAACTTAGATTTAAAAGTTAAGGCATAACAGTTTCAATGTAACAAAAACTCAGAACTTTCCGACCCTTTTCAGTGCATGCTATTTTTTTCAGAGGCCTCCATCAAAACTAAGTATCATTAATTATTATTAGTATTTTTTTAAACTTAAAAAGTTTTTTTTTTATTTAACTTTATTTAAAGAAGCTCAACTACACGGTTATTTATAACTTAAAAAGTTATAAGCTCTCTATACTCGTTTAAAAAAGCATTAAAATTATTTTTTTTTAGGACTCTCAATGGATAGGTACCTACTAATGCTAGTCATTTTTATTGATCTGTCATATATTAATTTAGTGAGAACCATATACGCGTAGTACAAAACTTAGGTATGTACAAAGAATTTTTTTAAAATTGAAAAAAAATCTTTTTATTAGTTGATGTAGAAATCCAAAATAGTACGAAATTTTAAATTAGTATGCATAAATTGAATCTGCTTTCTAAGTATACCTCACTTCAACTACCATTTATTTAATTTTTAAGTGCGATTATACCACTGACATAGTTTATGCGTTTTTTAAAGATATTTTTGCAATACTTATACTACAAGTAAAATATACATAACTGTATTGGAACAATAGTTTAATATGTTTCTTAAAGTATTAAGTATTTTGCAAATATTTTTATGACAGTAATTACCTTTGAATTTTAACCTTTTAACATTTATTATCCCAGAAGGTAATTAATTAATTATAATTTAGTATAATTAATTTTATATTCTCCGGTTACATGTTATAATTGACAAAACGGAAAATGAAAGTACATCTTCGTTCCGTTTCCTGGTAATAAATAAATAGAATTCTCAAATAATAGATTCGATTTTCAATGATTAAATAGAGTTTAAAATGAATTTTTTTCTATTTCAAATTCCAATGTTTGTACAGTTGTTTTCTTTATACTTACACATACCTATACGATGAGATATATCTTTATAATATCCGTGTAGTTTTCCATATATTTCACGGATAAATACTTTTTCCATTTATTTTTTTGAACGTTAGAAGTTCATTTTTCACAAAAATAATTGTGAGAAGATTAAATTTTTTTGAAAGAATTCAAAAACAACGCTCACCTTTAAAAAAGAAAATTGTCAACGATAGTCGCTATATTTAAAGAAAAAAAAAAGTTATATTTGTTAACTATAATGAGTTTTTTTTTTTGATCGCTTGTTATTTATTGAATCTTATTAAACAATTTAATTGATAAAAAAACTTTTAAATTGTTATAAAACGATAAAGATACACCTAGAGAATTTATAGGCGTTAGTTTGTAGCTGTTACATGCATTGAAATTTTTGAGTATTGTCATTCAGAAGTATTAATACAGCTAAAAAACCATAAAGAAAAATGTTTCAAATGATTTTGATGTACTTTAAAAAGAATCAATTTACTCTACTTTATTATTTCTATTGGCATGTTATGAAAAAAAATGATTGAATATAAATAATTTATTCAATTTAAAAAATCGAGAGTAAAAAATCCACATATTGCAAATATATTGTTAAACTTTCACAATCTGGTTGATTTTATTTTGAAACACAAAAAGATCTAAGGTACATTTTATAGGTCATGAATCTTTCCCTATTTCTTCCAAACCGAACAGAATCCTCTTTTCCTTTCAACTGATTTACATATTTGCAACAATTACAACAAGACAAACAAAAAGCATTTTGAAAATATTAATTATAATGTGGATATGAATATTTAATTAAATGGTACATATATGAGATATATGCCTATTAGTTTTCTTCTCGTTGCAGTTAAACTTCATCTTTGGGATGACACGACAAGAGCAACATCAACGAATCAGTGAAGTGATTGTCGCGTCTTCACTTTCACTCGCGATACAGCTATTAAGAAAAATTCGCGTATATACAAATATGTGCAAGCATGCAGTTGTGCACTTTGATCTATGATATCGTTGTACTGCATGCAATTTTTGTCATTGTTTGACTTCTTTTTCTCACTATCTAATCGACTTTTGTCTGTCTAATTTTCGTTTTTAAGAAAATAATTTCTTTTTGAAATTTACACTAGTAATTAAGTGGATTTATTTACCAGGTTATAATTGTGCTCAAACAATAATTGGTTTTCGTGTGTATGAGAAATTTGCTTTTTATTTATTTTTTTAATTGCTAAACGTTTTTGTTTGTAATGTTATCATATTTAAAACAATTAAGTAATAAAATTTTGTATATGTACCTACTTATTATCTTTTGGAGGTTACAAGAATACGCTTCAATTATAATATCTTGAACAAGACAAAACTATAAGTTCTACATTCATGAGCTCAACAAAAATATTAATTCCAATTAATTGAGATAAAAAATTGAGCTCAAGAAAAACTGGAAACAAAATACGTTAGGAATTGATAACATTTTTGACTTTTTTTGGGGGGGGGTTAAGTCGCTTTAACATCTAAGGTCATATCACGACTGTCTAAATACAGAAAATTTCTGTTCTTCAATTTTATATTAGGCTTAGGATCCTAAGTATAGGATTCAACGAAAATCAAAGCCAGTACCACTTGACGCATGAAGCGTAGAGAACAATTGCTCTAATCACTGCGCCAATAGGTGGTTAATAATAATTCTTTGCTTGTCTTATATTTAACATTTTAATAAAAATTTGCGTTCATCTTCATTTCCAACCCAAGGAATGGCTATTCGACCATTTACAAAACCCCATTCCCCAACCACCATTTTTGATTAATATTGCTTCAACATGAATTTTCCACTTACTTATCATAATTGTTATTTTTTTATTCATGAATTTTAACCCCGCTCATTTTTTCCTTTTTTTAAATTTTATTACTATCTCTGTTAGGATCAGTATATTTTATTCATACCTGGGTTTATAACCTGCTAAGATTTGCAGGTGAAGTAAAGAGTAATGATTATTATAAAATCATTGTACCTGCTTCATTGTTGTAAATTTATATGTCCGATTATTTTACATTGAACATGTTATTTGCTCTCATAGTAACTAATAGAAACGTAACGTCTTTGGTAAAACTCTCTAGGATTTTCTAGGAGTTACATTTTAAGGGTTTTTATGGAAAAATAGAAATATTCACAGAAAAATTTTCACTCAAAAAAAAAACTACAGAAATTGACTACACTATATAGGGAAATTAAAAAATCATTAAAAAATTGAATAAATGTTTTTTCTGTCCAAGCATAGTGCGATGAATGTTGTGTTTAGCAAATCAAATATTCTTCAAATACTATAAAATTCACAAACTATGAGAGAGAAAGAAAGAGAAGAAAACAAGCGGGAGAGAAAAGGTGAGGACATTGATCTAGATACCATTAACATGAACGACTAAGAAAATAAGATGTATATTGTATATGAACGTATACATCAACGGCTGATGAGCGGCAACCTTAACTAACAAAAATTAATTTAGATAAAATCGAGTAGTTTTGGACAAACCTTAGAAGCAAATCTTATGCTACTACTTTAGGAAGATTTTTATGTACTTGTATATATGTTGCAATGCATCAATATGATTGTGTTGTGGATTGGGAGATTTTTTAAATTGTCGAGATATCCTAAAGTACTCCCAGGAAATTCGACCAACGAATAAAACTGACCAATTCGGGGTTTTGTGGTTTCAATCAGTGGCATGGCGAAGCATATGGTAGTATAGTGGGTTCATAGTTCCTGGCAGCATATATATGAAGGCAGCAAGAAGTAACTAGCAACTCTGTTTGTTAGATCATGCGATGGTAATTAGTTAAGGGTGAGATAAATTCATGATGCATTTGATAACATGTTGTCGACGATTAAAAAATGAAAAAAATAGAAATCGATACCTTCACGGTATCGAAAAAAAAAGAATTGAAACATGAATAAATACTTTTCAATTCTTAAAATTACTATATCATCAGAAATGCTAGTTGTGAAAGAAGCATCCCTAAAGCATTGAAAGTGATTAAAAAATATTTCTTAAGATTTATAATTGACTCTGATATTAGCAAATTTGTACAATACATATTTCAAGCCCCAATCATATTTCGTACTATGAACAAAATTTTGTTTTAAGCATTTTTGTGTTAAACGTTTTCTACTTTTTTCTACAATACTGTATTCAACCATAGTTTCACCAACTTTGAATAAGAAAGTGGCAGTAGAATTATAATAATCTTTCAATTGCCTTGCTTTTTTAAAAATCTGAAATACTATTGAGGTAATTGGAACAAATTTTAAACTAAAAAATTTTAAATTAAAGTTTTATCAATCATATGTAACACTTCACTACATCTCTCAAACTTTTTATGGCTCCAGCTATCTTTACAAAAAGAACTCTTGTTAAAAAACCAACATTTAGACAAAACTATTGGAGTTGGGAACTTCTTAATTTATTCTCCAAAGAGTGGGACTTTCAATGACAAAGAAACGATATTTGATTTTGAAAAATTATTTCTACAATTTTCAAATCTTAAATCAAAAAATGTACTTTAATTTTGATTGATTTCATATTTTGTTGATATTTCTTAGACAATATTGATTTATTAATGAAAATTAATACTTGTATTTCCTTCACTGTTGCATATCTTTTACAGCAACTCCAATTATCTCACCTATTTAATTTCAAAAATTTATATTCAACAATCACCGGATATGCCGCAGATTTGATTGCAATTAATTATAATTATTCAATTGAAGAAACGACTCGTAATTCATCGATACGTCGCGAATTATTCATTATTATGAAAAAGATACACACCAGATGAATTAAACTGTAGAAATGTGAGAGAATTCTTCATGACAATTCCCATTTATTTATAACATAGTTTCTGTGTACTTAGTTTTTTTTTTGTAATTTTACTTGTAAATTCATTAATAATCCCATTTAAATTTTTTTCGATTTTTTTCAGTGAATGTGAATGTTGGCAATTTTATTTCTTAATTTTTCTCATTTAATTTACGTGATAGATGAATTGCCTTTCGTCACATTTGTTTTGTGTCGTAGTAGTATTATATATTTCTTCGTTTTTTTTTAATCTTTTTGCTAAATGATGTCTGGGAATCCATGGTTTAATATTGCACTAGCTCCATACTTGTATACGTATGTATGCAAATACGAAGAATTGTCTTACGTTATTTGTATTCTTTAGCCGGAATCGGTTATTTTCAGACCTAAAAGTAACACACATAAAATGTATTGTCTACTTTAGTATTACTACAACGTTTACATCGTATGTTTTATACGAAAAAAAAAAATAATTTCGTAGCAAATAATACTTTTAACGAACGCAATCTATTTCGCAAAATACATTTGATATTGTCGAATCTCTCGCAAGTTTTACTCATAAACAATAAAAGTTTCTCATAATTAAAAAATAATAAATAATCGACTCGTTAAAAATGTACCTGTACGTATAATATGACCAAAATTAGAAGAAGCAGGGAAAAATGTTTCATCAAAACAAAACCCAAAGATATTTGACCGAGTTTCAAAGTTTTATTAGCTCGACATTGAGAATTAATTTTATTGTCTTTTTATGTGAAGAACATATTGCCTATTTGTTTTAATGATGAGTTTTGTAATAACCTAATCGAATTTTTTTCGTTAACATGACCCCCTAATGACACTGGTATTTCGTGCGAGCTATTGTTAATTCATAAAATGTTTTTATAGTTTTTACCTTTGAATGACTCAAGAAATATTGGCATTTCCTATTTGAAAAGTCTATGAGAAGTTGATCGCTTTTTTCTTATAAATTAGTCATAAAAGTTTTCGTTACATAAGTAAATGATTTTATTACAGTCTTAATAGTTCAGGTAATTTGATTTTTAAATTACATCATTCGATTTCTTACGGCAAATTTACACGAATTTAATTGACAAATGATTTGCCATTATTTCAATGAATGGCCAGTGGAATTAATGATCTCAATTTCAAATGTTCATTACGTACATCAAAAATTTTGATTTACTGTAACTGTCCCACACAAAACATCATTGATTAATACCACTGAAATTCGGTGTCTGCATACTAGACAAATTAAAGATTTCATGGAATCGTTTAAAAAAATAATTCTTAGTTATTATCGCAATGAAACTTTACATGAATATCCAAAACTGGAAGGCTCGAACCAGTTTCTCTTGGGGTTGACAAATCTAACTTACGTTAATTTTTTTTTTTACCGAAACTAATGAATAATAAAACCTACTTTTAACTAGAATAGCCAATAGGTACATTGCATGAAAATCTTGATGAAAACTACAAAATCAGCAATAAAAGCCAATCTCAATATAATTTACATAACAGTAAGTAGATAACTGAGCCACTCAGTGCGCACATCGATTAGCATCGATAAAAAGCAAATTGTCATTTAGAGCTGTTATTACTTATTATTAGAATTTTTTTTGGATATATAAAGTTAGGAGTCAACTAAAAGTTTTGACAAGAAAATTTTTTAAAATTAAAAAAGTGGAGTTAATTGATGTGTGCACTGACCGGCTTAACTATAAGATTTACATATGAGTACCTACCTTTTAAAAAATTTTTTGTTTCACTAACCATTAAAAGTATTTTGTGTAGTTTTATTTATGTTATATTAAAATGAAAAACATCAATACTTAAAAAGGAAGAAGTAACAGCTCAAGTAGCAATTCCAGATATTCGAAAAGAGGCGCTAATAAATTGGGTTACGAATATGGAATGTCCCGGGGGACAGCATTGAGACGAATGACGCCGAAATATATTTAAGCATACATATTTGACAATTGATGACTCGGACAATATTTAAGGGAACCCCAAGCTATAGCTTTGGTAGCTCATACGTAAATCCTTCATTGGTTTGTTTATTACTGCGGTGCTTGTGAGAACCATATAAGTAGTATAATTCAATACATTTTCAGCTATCCTGTAGAAATCATACATTTTGTCAGAATAAAAATAATTTGATATAGGAATTTATATTACTGTTACATCAAATATTACTGAAAAGTTGTACAACCGTAAAAAATAGATCGCAATACTGCGTTTTATAACCTTAATTACTCGATGCTAGTGTAACTTTTCTTTGGTGAAAGAATTTTTAAATACGTTCTATCAGTTCTAAAGTATACTTCCTAAAAAAACAAAGACTTCTTCTGTATACCTATATAGTCGTAAGTGTTGTACCAGGGTTTGTCACAAATCTGTATTGAGTTTAACTTTAGTTTTTTTTTTTTTGGAAATCAAATCTTTTACTAAAACCACACGAATATCACAATTTAAATGCCAACAACAATCACTTATCGTTTAAATTGCACTGAATTTACGAATTCACAAATCTCATAAACGGTGCAGAATACATTGGATTCAACAGTTTACTGCTTATATATTCGAGCCAGGGCCGTAACTAGTCAGAGGCAATAGGGGCACTTGCCCAGGGCCCAGGGCCCAGGGGGGCCCAAGAAAACCCCGATAAAAATTATCTCAATTATTTTCATTCGTATTTTAATGAATATTCCAAATCAAATATAAAGTAACACCACTGGTGGCTCAGATAGACAGGGGCCCAAAAAGGCCAGTATATGCTATTTTTATTTAAAAAAAACATATTTATTTAATTCTTAATACTTAATATTCTATTGCACGCACTTGACGCACTATTCGTTTTATTGCTTACAGACCTTATCTTTAAAAAAAGTGTGTGCAGTTTTAAATAGCACCCAATAAATAAAAAGCTGACAGGGCCAGTGAAGCCAGATCGTGGGATTTCTTTACCCCCACTTAGTAGCACAAACGCCGACAAATTGAGGAGAATAATGCCTCTTCCACTATATGCAATATTTGTACCTTGTGCCGCACATAATCTTAATTTAGCTGGGGTTCACGCAGTAACCACAACGTCAGGAATGGTTACCTTTTTTGGCTCTATCCAAAGATTATTCAACTTCGTTTCTTCTTCGACGACGCGTTGGGAATATCTTATGAAATTTTTAAAATTATCACTGAAAGAGTTTTCAGATACTAGATGGTCGTCAAAGGCGAATGCTATAAAATCATTGTGCTTGCAACTTCCAGAAGTAAAAAAAGAACTTAAAAGAATTAAAGATGATTTGTCAAACTCTGAGGCAGTGTCAAATGCAAAAATATTACTATTTCAAATTAATTATAAATTTATATGTATTCTTCATGTTTGGAATAAAATATTACAATGCGTTGACCGTGCAAATAAAGCCTTACAACACAAAAATCTATCAATATACCTTGCAACAAAATTAATTGATGGTCTGCGTTGCTCTTTACAAGGACTGCGGGAAGCAGGATTTAAACAAATAATTTCGGATGCACAAAAAGTCGCTTTGGAAATGAATATTGAAGCTGAATTTTCTAATCAACGAATTAAGCGAGTTAAAAAAGAAAGTGTTACTAATCTCAACCAAGAAAATTTGTTTGCAATGCAAATGTACAATATTTTTGACATTTTACTTAGTGAAACAGAATGGCGTTATAGACAAATGAAAACTATATTTGAAGATTTTCCTTTTCCTTTTAGCTCGTCATTAGAATCAATGAGCGTTGTTGAATTACAAAAGGCGGCGGCAGATTTATCCAGAAAATATTATAAAGATTTGAATAGTCACGAATTAAGCTGTGAGATTGAAAGTTTTAAATTTCAAGTATGTAGGCTGGTGGAAAATTTGAAAGAAGCCACTCCTCTAAATTTATTACAGACTAGATACATGATTTCGAATTAGTCGAATCGTACCAAAACATCGTTGTTGCTTTAAGAATATTTCTAACCCTACCAGTCACCACCGCTTCTTGCGAGAGAAGTTTTAGTAAACTGAAGTTAATTAAAAACTATTTAAAATCGTAGCTCTCACAACAGCGTTTATCGAACCTGTCTATTATATCAATTGAATCTAACATAGTGCAAGAAATAGATTTTAATAATACAATTGATGAGTTTGCGGAGAAAAAAGCAAGAAGAATGCAATTTAAATAGATTTTTAATTTGTTTTTCTTCATAAATATAAAATAAAAAAAATTTACAAAAATTATGGACAGGACCAATTTTAAGGTTCCTTATTTTGTGTTATTTATTAAGTGATATACCTACTAAACTTTAAAAATGAGAAAGAACAGGAACTATAACCATGGTAAATTTTTTCTCAATTTTTTTTTATTGAAGGGGGCCCAATTTGAAGGTCTTGCCCAGGGCCCACAAAATCCACGTTACGGCCCTGATTCGAGCAGAATATTCTAGAAGTTTCTCCATCGATCCACCAGCCGATCATATTCAGTTTTTCAATGAGTGAACATTCCATCTCTTTTCAAGGTGCGGCTCATTATTTATCATATTATCACAATTAGATATAGATATAGATATAAAATGACGACAACTGATGACCTTTAAAATTTTTCCTTAAATCTTTTCATGTCATAATTAGTGTTTGAACATTCCAAAGTACGCCAACGGTGAAAACCAAACCCTATTTTTTTTTGAACGTGATACATAGGACACTATAACCCATCACCCTAATGTCACCCCATGTCAATTACGTTGCACAGTTTGAATATACCCTGTAAAAGATTTTAACCGGGACGTCATGCACTTTGTAAATACAATTTGGCAAATTTTTGGGGGCCTATCACCACAAGCAATTTTGGGGGCTTGATCTATACGCTTAAGTGTAAAAAGTTTTTAAACTTATCATTCTCTTGAAGAAACTTTATGGTAAAGTTTCAATTAACACAGTTTATCAAAGCTAATAGCAAACCAAATAGAAAACCCTTGTTAAAAATTATTAATTTCATGCTTACTTTAACAAATTTATCTGATTTAAGTAATTTAAATCAAACTTGAAGTAAGCATTTTGGTAAATAATCACAAAAATTGTAAAAATAAAAAACAACGCTTATGTTTAACCACTTGTTAAGTATAATATCTTATATTGGCTAAGTTTTTTTTTCTATATGCACGTGGAACCTCAGAGGACAGTTCTAAAAATATAAAATTAAAAACCAAAATTTTAAAAAGTTATTAAGAATGCGTACAAATTATAAATTGTTAGAGATGCAATTAAATTGTTTCCATTATTACAAGAAAAAAGAAAGCTTATATTTTAACACTAATAAATCCGTGAGGGGGGGATTTAAAGAAAGTAACTGCAGTTATTTACTTGAAATAAAACAATCAATGAATAATCACCCCAGCTTTTTTAGTGCAAAGCGAATACTTTTCTACTTTTCTTCTTCTATGAAATGATTGAAACGTTTTCATTAAACCTTTACTCAACTCTCTTAATAAATTGTTTCCTATATTTTAATGCATCTTTTCTTTAATTTCTTGAGTTATATGTTTTAACTACCTATTATTAAGAACAACTTTAATTCGAAAGTTAAAGTAAACATTAATTTGTTAGACTCTTATATATAATAACTAAATCAACCGCTGAAAATTACTAAATACTTAAGCTTTTAACAAAACACCTGTCTCATAAAACAGTCCTCAATATAAAAAGGCAATTTAATGTCTAAATTTTACTTCCTTTTTATATTTTGTCATCTTGACAGTTACTTTGGTGCCACTCTGTATAAAAAAAATGGTATGTAAAGGGAACAAATGGGAAACCCAAAAAAACGTCATATTAAAAAATCGGCGATTACATAATATGAATAAAATTGTAAATGTAAAAATAATTGGAAACAGAAACATTAACATTTGATTTAAAATAAAGCTAAAGAAAGAAAATTGTGACCTTTAAAAGATTTTTCCGGTTTATTAAATCAATTTTTAATTGCTCAATTAAATGAAGCGGATTTTATGACTCAAGATAGAATTTTCTTTTTCATACGTTTTATTTTTGACAGAATCTTTTTATTATGTGTACTTACCTATATAAAAAAAAAACGTTAATTTGATGACTCCTATAATTGATTTGTTAAAGGTTCTTTTTTTTTCAAAAGTAGTGTTAAGTGAATATTATGGCCTTCTCGTTGGTATTGTTTTAAACGCTTCAAAGTGAAGGATAAAAAAATCAATCGGACATCTATCGTAAAACTAATACCGGAATCGAATTCTTCGAAAACGTTTTCATCAAATGATTTGTGAGCCATCAATCGATCTATTATGGACCACCTATGGTTAATGGCGGCTCGCGTAATTGAGATTTAAACAAATTTAATGTATTGAACAATGTTTTAATAAAACTGAACAGAGTTAAATTTTTATTATTTGAAAAGTGAATGTCAAAACTTTCCAAATATGACATTTACATTTGTTTTAAGAAAAGCGAAAGAGTATAGAGAAAAATCGATTATTTAACATTAAAGACAAAAACTAAATAATAATATAATTACTTCTTTCAAGAAAATTCTTATAATAAACCTTGGTAGATCAAAATTCCCAACGAAATCTTTTTATTTTTTTTTTTAATAAAAGAAAAAATTTCCTTAAATCGTAAAATTTTTCAGTTTGAAAATTGGCGATTCCGATCTCACGTTTAATTGCTGATTCTCCTATACAGATAGATGCGCTGTAAGAATTTGAATAAAAATGAAAATTCTCAACTTTCCCAAAGAAATAAGCGAAAAAACTCCAACAACTTATCATTATTGTATGATTCACAAAATAAAAAATGCATAGTGCAACTGAAATGTGCAACTTGCATTATTGCAATTAGTGTGCATAAGTATTTGTATGTACACACTTTTGCGAATTATACACGTGCATATATGGTATATAAATTACGCAGTCAAACAACAACGTACAACGTGGGAATCGTGTGTTTGCAAATTTGTATTTGCTTTTTTCACATTAACAAATTATACCTACAAATCTGTTGCAAATGTTCCGTTGTGTCTAGTGAATATAGTTCTTGTTTAGACTAAATCGAGTTCAAATTATATAACTTTATATTGAGACCATAAAAACAATCGCATTTAAAAGTCGCCTTTTCTGAAAATTGGAATAAAATCTATAACGACTACATCTCAAAATCTCAATTTTTTACAAATAGTCCAGTCATATTAGGGGGTCAACCTCGGAATGAGAGATAATAAAATGTAAACGTGTACAAACCTTTATTTTGGCGTTCTTAAGGTTGGCTCAAAAATCTCATAAAATCTAAAATAAAAATTGTAGAGGATAAATTTCCCACAACTTTTTGTCAGAAACGATTTTTTATATACTCAAGTTTTGAGGTAAGGGCGAAGAACGCGCTGTGTTTACCTATGGATTATATAATACATATTCAGACAATTCAATATCAAAATTTTCGTCAAAGATATTTAGCCCTAGATCTTCAAAAATTTCGAGGCCAAATTTATTATCTTCATTGAAATTGTTTTAATAAGGTGAAGCATGAAGCACGCTTGCCCATTACACTGATCACAAGCTAAAGAAAATTGCAACCCTAATTTTCTGCATCAGCAGTGTGAACCGCAAGTTTGAATTTAGTAGTACCTATATACACGACCAATATGTTGATAAGCCGCTGTACTTGTTGGTGGAAGATTCGATAACTGCACAGGTTTATTAAGCTTTGTTGACTTGACGAATTGTGTGGCAAAGATGATCGATATTGTCCTCAGAATTTGGAACATTAAATAGCCAAAAATATGCTTACTATACTGTCATATAATGTTTATACAGAGTTTTTGTTTAAATACTTGAGAGTTGAGACAGTTAATCTAAATGGGGAAGTTTTTCTAATAGTCTAATGAAATTTTTTCCTTTTTTAAACAGCGTAGAAGTCGTGTCACAATGCAATGCATATTTGTATCATGCTGTGAATAGGTAAGCACGGCTCGTTTTCCGCCCTCATCTCAAAAACGGTTGAGTATAGAAAAAATTGTTTGGGGCAAACGTTGTGAGAAATATATTATCTACAATTTTTATAGCATATTTAAATGACATTAAAACCATAGATATTGAGATATTTGCAAAAAACTGACTTTGTGACCTTCGATCTTGAATATCTTAAGATGCAGACACAAGTTTACAAGTTTACAGCTTATTATCTCTCATTCCGAGGTTTATCTTCTTTATTGACTTAAATGACTGGACTACAAAGGTACTTAATATTACTCTTTGATAATTTTTAAATTTTTTAAGTAGTAGACAACCAGCGTATGCTCCTACTAATCTCATGAGTGGGTAAAATGAGAAGGTATTTACTGCGTTGATGGAACACAAAAGCAAAACTTTTTTTTGTATTATAGGTCGCTTTAATATCTAAAATCATATCACGACTGCCTAAACACTGAAAATTTGTGTAGTTCATTAGTCTTGAAATATCTATAAGACCTCAGGAATCAAACCCAGAACCACTGACACGTGAAGCTGAGATCTAACAGATCTAACCGCTGCACCACTAAGTGGACTTAAAACATAATGATTTAAAAGTTTAACAAAGTTTATATATAACTTTTCTATATCATAAAGAAGAGACTGTTAGAGTATCTTAGGCCACATTACGCGTAAGCCGTAATAACAAAAATAAATTACTCTAACTTTTAATTCAATGGAAAATCAATAGAAGAAAGGAACCTAGCTGAAGTAAAGACTTCTAGTTGAAAAATTTTTGGGTCTGGATTGGAAGGATACCTACCGAATTTTTTTGTGCTGCAAAAGAGCAGATTGCCCGTGATCTTGGCGAGCATTAGGTTTTTAGGCTTCTTACTGAGGCTGTCCTTGTTATCTCGCCAGGCGCCTGTTTCCAAAATGCTGCAGTCTTCTTTTGAAAGTTGCCTCACATGAACATAGCAAATGCTCCACCGTTTCTCCTTCTTTCCAGCAGAAACGCTATATGTTGGTGTTATGTTTTAAAAATAGTAATTAAAGAGACAATAGTCTTTGTAAAGGCTAATTAGAAACCTTACGTGCCTTTTTCTGAGTGATAGTATGTCATTTGCAACAGACCTCGTCATTTAAAGGATAAAAATACTTCTTCCTAGTCCAATTTATTTTAGGTAAGTTACTTAACTCAGGTGAGCTAAGTGAGTTCATTTCTATGTCTAACGTATTTTAAATATTTAATATTACGAATGAAATTCTCTATAAATACCATTGCAGTAAGGTGATTTTTTAATTTCTCTCTTCATAAGCAAAGGTACTTTTTAGTCTGGACTATGTTTACTTATGTCATCAAGTTTTACATGAACTAAGTCACGGGTAACCGTTAGATAAATTTTAATTTCTCTTTTGCAGCTTTCCTTTTTAACGATAATAAACAAGTATCAACATTCAAAATTACCTTAGTTTTTTTTCACTAATTCTTTAATGTCGCGTCAACATTTCTGTCTTTAGCGGCAATTGTTGTGTTGACTGGGTTGGTTTATATATCCTCCAGGACACTCAAGAGCCGCAATGAGCTCCCAATGTCGTCTATAGATTCATTGTCTTTTTGTTCAGGGTCTTTTTTAGTTCACTGGGGTTGATTGGTGCAATTAAAAAGGGGTACTCACCGATTGCACTGTTAGTTCACCTTTAGACCTGGGACACTTTTTTGGGGTTGTTTTTTCTAAGACGTGTCGATGAGAAAAGGCCGTGTGTCCAATCTTTAATCTGATCAACAGGCATTCACCCGATCGTCGGCTTAACATTGGAACGATCTCCCAAATGCTGTCGCAAACTCTGTGTAACCTCGTGGATGTTATTTTCAATTTTTCGTTTCACCAGTTTTGAAGACATTTTACATTTTTATATCAGCTTTTCAATTTTAGTGTTAAAATTAAAATCTGCACTTTTAAAAGCGTGTGGTTTCAAACCAAACAAAACGTTGGTGCATTGAAAAGATCTTCTTTATCTTTTTAATCAGTCTTAGCTCGTAGCTTTGATCGTTACGAGTAAACGTCTATTTAAATGAATTGAGACGCTCAGTGCACACATCGATTAACTCCATAATGCAAAAAGTTGAGTAAATTGATAAAATAGGCTTCGGAAATACATTGTCTCTTATGGAAAAGCTAAAAAGCAATTTGTCATTTAGAGCGTTTATTACTTATTTTTAAAAAAAAATTATTTCGAATAAGTATATAAAGTTAGGAGTCAACCAAATGTTTTGACATAAAAATTTTTAAAAGTTTGCACTGACCGGCTCAGTAATTGATGAAATTCTACTTTAAACTCTTTTTCAATGACTGACTTGATAATAATAATTTATTAAACCATCAAAAACGATCAACACCTTTGTACATATTGTCTCCATTGTACAGTAAGTACACGTAGAATTGTTATGGGACCTAATAAAACTTCATTGAAGATTAATGATAATAAAAATAGTTTTGGAACTTGCAAAATTGAATGAACAAAACTGTTGCATAATCGATTAAGTATACAATTACTAAGACTGTCAAGATTTATTTTGAATATTTTTAAATATTTCATGTCAGCTTTGTTATTACAAAAGAACTCATGTCACAATAAATTTATTAAATATCTATACTAAAATAGCAACAACGACTTGTAAAAACTCATTTTATTCAATGGATAGTGAAGACATTTTATTGAATCGTATCTTTTTTCATTTAAATAATTTTCAATTTTCATTCATTAAACTCTTACTGACTGGAGGTAACAGGTATGTAATTGTTCTCATTATTGTGATTTCCTCACGCGTCAGAACATTAGAAATAAATAAACTCGCGTAAGGAAAGACAGACTTATATCTAACCACTCAATTTATTTCCATATGTTCCATACAATTTTAAATATCTATATTTGTATTTATAATTTACCTACATATGTTTATAAAGATGTAATACGATGATGCAACAATACACATTATCACGTTATTATTAACATTATGCACTACGTTGAATGCATTTCTAATGCGACTGTCTTAAGAAATCCGAAAGCAAATTATTATTTGAAACTTTGAAATATTCCCTCAATAGGAATGCTCATGTATTGTTATTATTATCATTTATCATTAACATTTGCTCATTTTGGAATTCAATAAACATAAAATCAACAAATTAATATTGTAACTAAAGAAAAGATATCTTCAAAGCATAGCGTCGATTGACCAATTGAAACTAAATGGGCCGATTATTTTAGGGTAAATAAGAGAAAGCTAAAAGTTCAGAAATGAAAAATTTAAGTTTGAAATGTTTTGAGAATTAACCTTGCACTGATCACGAAGTGCAATTAAACATAGCGATATTTTTATTTGCATAACGCAAGAATATTTTGCAAGTGCAAAAATTTTAATAAGTTTCAAACCATTCACTTATGTTCTGCTTTAATTAAAGATGTTAAACGAAATAAATTTTTCGTCACGAATCCATCTAGAAAATCATCTATCAAAATTACACCGCATCAATTAATTACAACCTCTATATATGGGTGTTGTAGATATTTCATTTGGTGCTTTAAGAAAAATAATAAAACCATCAAAATGGTCAAAATTTTGATGGATAAGACCTTCATGTAGATGCTTATGTCTGACTTGATCGCTAAATCTGGAACGATGACCAATTACACACTATCAAAAAAATTAAATCAAATGATTCAGCCTAAATTTAATACGACCCGTGTCCTTCGCTTATTCGATACATCTCTTTGGTATGACCTCGACGTCATACAATCAGACATGACTTAATTTTTAGTGATCGATTTTGGGAGATTTACAGCCGAAAACGTACATTATCGACATGAAAAAAAATAGATGACGAGATACAAACACAAGGTTTGCGTTTGGTAAAGCAACGAACCGAAGAGCCATAGCACTTTAAAAAAAATGTATTTGTCCAAGGTAAAGTAAGAATCGAGATTTTTTTGCATTTTCGAATGAGATAATATAAGATAATACGTAATAAATATACAAGGTGTTCCATTCAAAAAAAGCCAGAGGAAATCAAACAAAACAAAAACAGTTAAGGAAACTCGTAGTAGAAGGGTTTCGTACTACGTATGGATTATTGGATTATTTGCAACACTTTTTTTACTGATTGCTTTTCCTGAATGTTTAGAGGTCGAGAAAATTGATGAAAAGAATGTTGACAAAACTCAAAAAGAAAATCTTAGATTAAAAAAAAATTGTATAAGCTCAACTTGTAACAAATATTTCAATAATAAAATTTTATTTTATTTTTTTGGTTGTTTTAAGCCACTTTCATAAAAATCAGTTAGTGGCGTAGTTGACTAGATATAGTTTCCCTATACGCCAGTGATCCTGGGTTCGAATCCCAATGAATACCCAAGATATTTTTCATGGGTTTTTGGACTCGACGGTCGCTAATGACCATAGTAGTTGATGTGACCTTAAATAAAAAAAATAAAAAAAGTAAATTTAACATCTTAAGACTTATATCAAGACTGCATATATACACAAAACATTTCTGTAGTTCACAAATCTAAAAATAACTAAAATTCTACTGGAATCGAATCGTGCACCACTAACGCATATAGCAGAGGCCTAATAGGCCTATCTAAACGCTAAGCCACTAAGGAGACCAAAATTTAAATTTTTACATACTATGCGAGAAAAAAAAAATGCTATAAAATAAAGAATGAAAAAAGGCGTTAGATAATAAATAAAACAGAGTGATGAAGGGGAGAGGAGTAAAAAAGAAAGAGTTTACTAAGTTTTGACGGTGTACATATCTTAATTTACACTATGCCTTTACAAGTAAAATAGTGTTTTCAATTTGTTTTTAATTTTTTTTTCTCTACAATTGTTTAATGAATGTTGTAACATTTTGTAATTTTTTTTTTCAGTCGAATCAACCTGAAGGTCCTTAGCGACTATTGCTTGATATTATACTTTATCCAATAGTCTCTGGGATTGGAGGATTTCTTTGATTGGCTCCAAGAGAATAAATTGTTTAGAGTCCTTATTTATTTGGTTTGGGATTCCCATTTTCTTTTTTAAAAGGGTCCCGCTGTAGTGCGGGACACAGAACGATGGCATGAGAGAATGTTAAGAGATCACCACACTTTGGACAACTTTTGGGGGCAGATTTCTCCAGTAAATGTGCATGGGAGAAAATGGTATGGGCTATTCTAGGTCTAGTGACTATCACTTGGTCTCGTAAGTGTTTTTATTGGGGCGCAACATCCCAAGCGTTATTGCGTACACCCCTCAATTTAGTTTGTGGATCATTTAGTTTCAATATAATATATATAATTAAAGTCTTCCAAAATCGATTTTTAACATCGTTTATTTAATGGAATTATATTTAAGTACACACACAGAAAATTTAAAGACAATCCGACGATGTTTTGCAAAGTTACACGCAAATTTTTAAAGACAGTTTTCAGCATATTTAAAATGTTTTTGAAACTTAAACGGGATTTTTCTCAAAACTTTATTTTTAAGATCAGTGACCAAGATTTCTTAGAAACGTTCAAACCGAACAGTCTCAAATTTCAACAAAAGCTTCTAGGGTATACTTTTTGATAATTAATCGAGGATATTATCGCATGGATAAACATTTTTCTGTTTATAAACAATTTAAGGGCAAAATTTTATTTATTATTATTATTTATTTTATTTTGCTTATTCCTTCTACTAATTACAAGATTACATATAGCTTTAACAGAAACCGTTTGGTTTTTTTAATTTTAAATTAATCCAATCCAGAGATGTCGTGGTCACCGCTAAATGCTTTTTTTGGGAGGAGCTTTTGGAGATCAGCTATAGCAGCTTTCAAAATTATTATTTGTATAAATATAAAAATGTTAGCATTTATTTTAAAGTTACCATAATATGCGTAAAAAATGTTGTATTAATAAATTCAAAAGTCTTCTAAGAAAAAAATTTAAAAAAAAATTATTTTTGGACCTCCTGTAAATATATACCTTACATGGTATAACTTGCATTACATTAGTTTAAATAAATTCAATCTATTGAGTGAAAAAATCTTTATAAGAACACATGTTTAAATAGGTTGTTACAAATTGCTTTAACTTTTGAATGATTTCATCAATCATTTTTAAATTTTAACAGTAGACTAGGGCCTATGAACGTCCTAGTAATTTTTTGTTTGTTTGGGATCATTTTGTTTTACCCCCTATAAATTAAATTGCTATTTATGCTTTATAATCGTCGATCTTTTCAGGGAAGTCGCAAACCACCCTAAAAGAAAATTTTGTCTGCGACATAAGGTCCAAAAATGTCTTGCACATTCAGGCCCTTCCATGGCAACCCCTGCCCAGAAGACTGCGGTAATGCTTAATTAGAAACCCGTGAACTTTTTAACAACGTTCATTGTTTCATCAATAATAACTTTAGTATTTAAAAACGATTTTTTAGTTCCATTAAAACCGTTTTACTCTAAAGAATATTGATCGTGTCGTTCAACCATGTGACCTATGATAATATGTATGGTAATTTCATGCGATTATTAGATCACAATAATCGTCTTCTAATTATGACAGACCACGACCTTCTTTTCGAACTAAAGCCTTTACATAATGAAATGTTTTATTTAAAAAAAAATCAACTACAATACACCAAGTACAAAATAGGCGGTGAATTCAATTAAATTTAAAATCATACCTATAATTACATAATTAAAATGTTACATTTTTCTTGGACAAGCATTTAAGTTTGCATAGCTCGGTAAAGTTTTTCATTTCATTCATTGTTACTTTTTACATAGTGATGATAATGAAGTGATGTGAGATAAGTTCTAAAATAAAACATGTAATGATGTTAGTTGAAAAGAGAGTAAAAGTAAATGTTTGAGTACTCGTAAGTATCACTTTTGTTGAGATATTTTTTCTTGTTCGCTTTAAGTGAAGATACGTTGCGAGCCGATGTTGGCGATAGTGGGCCATAATTTAATGCCGCTGACGATGGTTATGACATGCCAGATTCGTTGTCTTTGGCCAATTTTATACTTAACATGTAAACATGAACTACTTTACAATCGGATCCATCAATCTCATTTTTATTCTACATCTTCCTCTCTTTCAAGGTCAACGGCAACATAAAGGGAACAGAAAGGGAACACATAATTTATTTTATGCAAATTGTTTACGTAATTTATTCATTTTTTGCAAATACAAACGGCACTGACTTATGAATTAAAGAAGATGATTATGACGAGAAATACAAAAATGAAGAGTCGTTGACTTTGACAATTTTTCGTGAATTTCGGGGAATTTTTACTTATATGAAATTCTGATGGGGATTTTGATAAAAGTTGAAAATATTTGAATAAATGATCTAAATTTAAAAAAAAAATATTAAATTTTATTTTCCACTAAAAAAGTACTGCACAAAAAATTTACCTACATTAAGAAATTATAGAAGACAAAAAATATTTTTATACCTATATACAAGGCGTATGAAAAATGATTGACTCTGATTAAAAAGACATTAGGGCTATCAATTGATGTCAATTTTAACATAGGTAGGTATGCATTTTAAATTAAGGAAAAGAAATAATTTCCAACTTTTTGGTAAAATCAAAATTTTTTCTTCAAACAATGAAATTATTTTATGCAAACTAAACTCAATATATATTATATACTTTGAATTATTAGCTTTTTACTTTCACGCTAAAGGTAATAGAGCGAGAGTACAATCTTTCGGTCACCAAAGCCCGTAAAAATCTTGAAAAAATGTAACTAGAAACTTTATTTGGTTTTTAGTCAGAGATTCATTCTTTATTAACCAAGTAAATAAGTAATAAGTCACGATACGGGGGGGGGACTACTTGTATCTCTATATACCCAGAGATGAAAGAACAATTGTTGGAGAAAATTATTTTATATACTTATGACTTTTTTATGTTAAACGTTTGAGAAATTGAAATACCTTCACATCTCAGGTGATTCTAACTCTTAATTAAAAGATTCTTTGCTAATACATCCTATCCGGTCTCCCTGTTTAAATTTATGGAAGAATATTTTCAAATATTCGAAACTATAAACATTAAAACAGCTAAACCTACTACAAATTGGCCCAATCCCGCTCTCTTATCTCACATTCAATAATTTATTGTTAAATGTAACTATCCTAAATCAAATAGTTAAAAAGGAAGACACTTCCAACACCGTTCTCAGAAACCTATACTTTTCCATAATTAACAAATACTACAGGTTTATCAAGTCAAGTAGTTGCAGGTATTTTGAAATAAATTGGGCTTGACATTTTGACTTGTAAATAGTTTACGAATTTAATACTTCACTTTTGATTGTGAATATTTTATTCGAGTTTAACTTGATTTGAAGTGAAATTTAGCTCAAGTTATTTGAAAATCAAGTCAAGTAGTGAATACAGAACAAGTGCTCTACATATACCCAAGTTTACAACAATTGATCATTCCTAAATCAGTCCTAAAGGAACGTACAAATATATATCAATACTAAGTGACCTATTTCTTACAGATTTTTACCTTCCGCTCCACCCAGTGATCAACTGACCACCCGTGGTATAAGCCAATATCCCTCCCCTTTCACTCTTTCATGTAGTTATTCATAAATAAAATAAAGTAACTTTAATATAGCTCGAAAAAGTGCTAGATTTCCCAGGAGGATATTGACTACATCACGAAGACCCTGCCCCCCTCGTCTCTATGGCCAAGAGTGTTATTTTGAAGACCCTCATCTCTCCTAAATGGGCTACGTAGTATAGGTACGTTTGCTAATAGACAAAGTGGATTTTCAATTACAATTAACAAAGAAATACTCGAACGTAAACGGTTCAAAACCTCTCTTTTAGGAAATCTACGTGATTATTATGGTATAGTTAGAATTAGAACTTAACAAGGCGCTGATATACACCGAACTTGAACTCAGTAATAGATGGTCTCACCAAGTGTACCAAAAACAATAAGATAACCCAAGAGAAATAACAAACTCATATCTCAATCAAAATAGAATATTATGACAATAGATTTGGTATCGTTTCATCTGGGATATTGCGAAAAAGAAAGCGCTGATGAAGGCTTCAGGAAAGCGACGAGTCAGGGATAAGATCTTGAAAATTGGCCATCCGTAGATATACCATAACACGATGCAACAAAAAAACGGAAGGCACTAAACACCAAACTGCATCAGGGCTGGGGATATGTTTAGGAGACGGTGCCGTAACTCGATTTAAGATCTGACCAATATCTACTAATCAATCTAAGGATTGGATTGGATATGCGGCAATTTTTCACCGGCATCTTTTAGACTTGATAGGGTTCCAGTACAAAAAAATGCCACAACGAATCTTCTTTACATAGTATAAAACAAAGTTTCTCCCGCTGTCTGTTACCTTAAATCTTTTAAACGACAAAACGGATTTTAATGCAGTTTTCAGCAATTGATAGAGTGATTCAAGAGGAAGGTTTGTAAGTATTAAACATGCATATTATAGTAGAGATAAGTCGGGAAATTCAAAGATTTGTAATGTGATGTCATAACAATCATATTTTTGTGCACTTACATTGCAAACCCTGGCTATACCTACGAGATAGATCAAACTAATATACGGCGAAATTGTGTATCTTAAAAAGATTGATAAAAAGTCTGCGACGGTATATGTCTATCTCTTACGGATAACCCACAGGAACCATTTTTATCTTTTACATATTACAAAAAAGTTATTGGTTATTTACCAAGCTATTTTAAACAATACTTTATCATTCTTTATCCAATTAAATACATTAGATACAATGGCATTTCATGTAGATCAAAATTGTCCTTCACAGCATATCGTAAAAATTAATATCTTAGAAGATATTATCAAAGATATTAATTAGAAATAAACGTACATATTAAAATAATATCTATACTAAATTTTTCAATAATTAACAATTCCTAAACGGAAATTATTTTAATGAAATTTTGTTAAAGATACCTCAGATCTTAACGTATTGAATACCATTTATCCTAAAAAAAAGCCCGGTTCCTGTAGGATAGCTACGAATCTATTCTACTAACATAGCTGAACGGTTATAAATGACATTTAAAATGAAAAACTTTTAAGCCTAAGAACATTTTATATTCAAAATTGCAATAAACCTGTAAGATAGCTAATATCTCTTCCTAAAAAGGTAGTTTTAAGGATTTTGATGAACTTACTTTGGATCCAAAGTCTAAAAGTCTCTATCATATTTTGGGAATCAATTAAACAATCAATTAGATACTCTCAGCAAAGCGAGCGGGTATCAGCTAGTTGACTATAAACCATGATAGTGAGTGACCCTTCGTATAGATACAGGAGGAATAACCACTTACAAATGTTAAGCCGCACAAATAGTTCAATTCTTTCACATTTTTGTTACGATAAACTCTTCCAAAGTTATGAAAATTAAAAAAAAAATGTTCCTTTGTTATTGAAATGGAAAGTGGAATTTTGGCTCCAAAATTTTTTTTAAATATGTACCACTATCAATTGTTGGACACCGTAAAAAAAAATTTTTTTGAACACTCTAATATGTAGGTAATATCTTCAATAATTGCCAATAAAAATAAACCATTTTAATTTTAATAATTATTTTTCTTAGAAATTCATAAAGTCACTATATTAAAGCTCGGGATTTTCTATTTTAATCATGCATTACAATTGAACTATTCAAACATGTACCTCCATACAAATACATTATTTACGATACATTATCAGAGATATCTTCCCAATTATAATTTACGATAGATAGAGTTTGCAACAAAATATGAGTACCTATGTACACTGCCGGCCAAAAGTTTGAGACCAGTTGTAATATATTTATGCTATCACTTATTGTATTCAAAGTTTCGGTAATAAAATAAAAATTGTTGTCCATACATATTTTTAAATTACTGATGAACATCTAAAGAGACTTTTGTAGGTATGTTTCTCAGGTACAAATAGAATTAATGGGTTCTGTTTAAAAACATCCAAGACCGCAGGGTGTCTGGCCAGTGGAAGGGTCATCATTATATTTAAAGTAGCTCCGTATTAATTGTTCTTTAATTCTATTCTTCTTTAATTTTGCACTGGCTATTCTTTGTTATTATTTAGACTTTCTAAAACAGGTTATTTTAAATTTTTTTTTTAAGTTATGTACCATTTTGTACGAATAATTTAATTTAGTCTTAACTTGGGGTTTCTATAGTTAAAACGTTTTAAAAATGGGAAAAGTACGAAAAATAAATATCGAAACTCGATCTGCCATTGTTACTTTACATAATGAAGGCAAATCCGAACGTGAAATTGCGTCTCAACTTAAACTTTCGAAGACTTGTATTCATCGCACAGTTATTCGGTTTAAGGAAACGGGTAGTTTTCAAGATTTTCCACGTTCAGGAAGACCGAGAGCTACTACTTCTAGTGAGGATCAGTTTATCGTTATTACCAGCAAAAGGAATAGACGCTTAACAGCACCAAAAATTCGTGCTGAAGTTAACAAATCTTTAAATAAACCAGTTTCGCTTACCACAGTGAAAAGACGGTTGAGGAACGCTAAACTGTTTGGTCGTGTTGCCGTTCGGAAACATTTACTAAGGCCGCAAAATAAGAAAAAAAGGATGGAGTGGGCCCTATTCCATCGAGATTGGACAGAAGATGATTTTAAAAAAGTTCTTTGGACTGATGAGTCAAAATTCCAAGTATTTGGCTCAAATCGACGAATTTACGTTCGGCGTAGCACCGAAGAAAAGATGTTACCAGATTGTGTAGTGCCAACTGTTAAGCACGGTGGTGGTTCAATAATGGTCTGGGGTTGTTTCTCAGGCCATGGAATTGGAAATTTGGTTAAAATTGATGGAATTTTGAAGAAAGAGGAATATAAAACAATTCTCGAAAAAAATGCTGTACCATCAGGCTTAAGTTTAATTGGCAATGGGTTCATTTTCCAGCAAGATAACGATCCAAAGCATACTTCCAAGCTATGTAAAAATTATTTATTACAAAAACAAGCAGAAGGAGTTTTAAAAATCATGAAATGGCCACCGCAAAGTCCGGATCTCAATCCAATCGAGCTTTTGTGGGACGAGCTTGATAGGAATGTCCGAGAGAAGTGTCCCTCTTCACTTGCAGACTTGTGGAGACTACTACAAGAAAGCTGGAACAAAATTTCTCAAGAAACCATAAATAAATTAATAAGTAGAATGCCGAGGCTAGTAGAAAAAGTAATTAAGTGCAAGGGAGGATTTTTTGATGAAAAAACAGTTTGAGTAATTAGTTCATTTTTTTTTTATAGAATAATTTTTTATGTTTATTTTCTATACTAAGTATGTTTAATGGTTATAACTATAATATTAATAAACATTTTTACTGTATTTGGCTTTGAATTTTTAAAAATATTTCCTTTTTTTGGCTTAAATCTATATGGTCTCAAACTTTTGGCCGGCAGTGTATGTGACGCCACATCGATTACCTACTGCTGAATTTCAAAATCATAAAAGTTTTCAGTAATTTTGCCTGCAATTATAAACATCGTTGGTCAGTTATTAAAAAGCGGAAAATACCAAATTAAAAACACATTTTTTACATTTCCGTAATTCAAAAATAATTATCCAAATCATCTTCAAGTGGGCATTTCAAGTAACTCGTACATATATACTAATAAAATTGAATCAAATTACCTAAGTATTAATAAAACAATTTAAATAACGTACATTTTTCAAACATCTCATTACATTTAATAGCCAATAGAAATTGGAAAGTTCCTTTTTTTCATCTTCTTTTTTTGTAATTGAATGAAGTAATTTTATAGCCTTAATTTTCACTTACGAACCCGTCTGGATTACGATAGTGACACCATATTATAAGATTTAGTTTGTGCAAATCTAACGATTGAATGATGAAGTCTCGTATTTGTAGAGTTGAATATTTTCAGATAATTATTAAAATTTCCTTTCTTACTCAGATATGTTTAAGTAATTATGCATAATAAGAAGACTCAAAGAAAATTAACCGAGGAAAATTTATTAGGTTTTTTTAAATGAATTTTATGATGTAATATTTCTTTGAAAAATCATTTCTGAGTAGAGGCTCTTGCCGATATCTATCCGTGTTCTCTCTGAAGATTAAAATGATGAAAAGAAGAAGCGACCAATTCGATGATGCCACCCACCCCCTTTTTTAAGATTACAATAACGATGGTAACAATAACGAGACGTTATGGACGGAATCTAACGTTTTTACTTTCACCAGACGAATGAAATTGTATGGCCAAGACAAGGAAAGCGAGCACATTGTCAAGCGAATTGTTCACATGCATACTACATAAACCGAGAGAGAAGGAATTGAAAAAAATTCAAGTAGTGTGGATTAGAAGGGTCGAATAAAAACATGGTATATAAAAGAAGACATTGATCATCAACCACATATCAAAAACGTCTTCTGTGCCATATCGACACATAGAAGAAACTGGAAAATTAGAACTTTTCTCACATTGTGCTCGATCCATGGTGGTTGTTAACTAGTGTGATATATCCAACGACGTCCGTTTAACGTTCATATCTGTGCTTTTCCGATTAGGATAACATTCGATTTGTCTCCCCGAAAAATGGTAAGATCTAATCACATAAACTTAATTTTCAAATAAAAAAAATTTTATTAAAATTTTTCAAATCTTTAACTTTCCTTCGTTGCATTATTCACAAAATAAATTTAATTGACCATTTTAATTACTGGCATAATTTCTGTCTCATTCAACAAACTATTCAGAGGTATTCAAATCTTATTAATTGCTAAAATAAAATGAATGAATGATATTTTTTTAATTTGAAAGCAAAATTAATGCTTTCAGTTCGCATTTCACATTTCACATGCATTTTTTTTAAATAAATTCTGATTTATTTTGGCAGTGAATGTTTTAAAATAGAAGGAAATGAGTTCGATACGCTTGTAATTATGCTTAAAATTTTGAATTCAGTAAAGAAACTTGAACTTGAAGTTTCTCTATGTAAAATCAGATGGTTATATACATTATTTAATTTTTGAACGATTAAGTATTCGAAAGAAATACTTAGCAGTATAAATTTAAATACGATTATTGAATTAATAAGCTTTTGATCATTGCCTGCAATTTTTGCAAAGTATAACTTCTATAAACGACTTAAATTGTTACGACCTAAATAGAAAATAGTCGATAAAACTATTAAACCCAGTCTTAATTGTAGAGCAGGATTCGGTAAATAATTGGTACAAATGATCTTTACGATGATCTTTTCTGTATCTTAGATATTGAAGTTTTATTGAAAGTGAATTTTTAAGTTTAATTTTGATAAGAACATATTTTAGTGTTAATATAAAAATAAAAAGAATTATTTCATTGAAAATTATTTCTTATCATAGCCAATAAGAGACTTTAAAATAGTGGTGACTTCTTTATAAGAAGCAAGGGACAAAAATTAAATATAGGTAGTCATTACCATTTATTACCAATTTTATTATTTTTACTTATATTATAGAAAGCCTTAATATATAAAATCTTAACTGAAAATAATATTTAATCTTAATTTGACTATAAAACTTTGATGCGAAAACTTTGTTTTCCAAACAATTGTATAGCTATATCATTTGAGACTAGGGATTCATATCTTAGCTTGATTTTCAAGTTACTCGACTTAAATTTGAATTTAAATCAAGTCAAACTTAAGTCTAATTTTAATATCTAAAAATCAAGTTATGTCAAACATTGAGTTTACAAGTTATTTCCTTTCAACGTTAACATATTAAGTTCAAGTCAAATTCAGAATCTTCTGAATTGTTATGCTATCTTATTATTACGCCAGTGCTCCGCAAAAGTTTTCTTCACAAGCATCCACAGATTGAATATCTTTTAAAGCTTTAAAAAAACGCATTTGTTATGCTATTTAACAACGTTTAAATATATTATTTATCGTATCTAGTTATTTAGTTTCTTATTATGAAAATATTTTTAGTTTAAGCTATTACATTTTTAATTAATAATACCTAAGATGTTTATTTAATTGGCAGACGTTGAAATTTAATTAACAACTTAATTTAATTTTGTTTTAAAACACTAACAAATTTTCCTTCGCTAGCATCTCTAATAGTTCTCTAATACCTGCTCTATAGTTATCGATTATATTATAGCCAGACCCCGAGGATATCTAATCTAGAAGAGATCAAAAAGGATCTTCTGCTCCGAGCCAACACCAAAGAAAATTTAAAATATTCTAAAGTATATCTCAAGTAAATCTCAAGTAGTCCAAAAGGTGCGGATTTAAATCTCCTACTCTTGTATTTATTTAAAGAAATATTCTTTATTTGTTAATCTGCGATTTGTTTTTTTTTACTCTTGAATCAATATTTGGTATTATCTGTGGTATAAATGATTGGGTTTGTTTTACTTTGCTAAGATTAATGGGCCTCTTTAGACTTTTAATTTCATCGTCTTTAATTATATTAGATTATAAGTTTTAGATTTCTTTAACATTATAAAAAATTATCATTAAATTCGATAGTTAAAATCTACCTTTTTGAATTTTTTATACATAAATTATAGACAGGAGATACAATCAGGAGCAAAAGTACTAAGCATTAATAATTCAAGAATACTAATAGTTCATGGATAGTTTCAATGCCAAAAGAAACATATAACATTTATTAATATTGGTTTTAATTTTTTCAAATGCATAAAAAGAAAAAAATTAGTCCTACTTTTGACAATGGATATACGAGATCTCAATTAAAACTTTATATTAATCAGTAAAATCAGACTTTCGATTTGTTTTTAATTTTTTTTCTCCTCAACCATTTAGTACATTTTTGACAAAATTTGCTAAATTATTTTATACTGTTTAAGTGATATAACTGGAAAATTTGAAATGTTTGCTATTTTCTTTGCATTAGTTTAAATAAGTTGCATCTATTGAGTGAACAAATCTTCATAAGAGCACATAGTAAAATATAACGTTTTTAAATTTTTATAACTTTTACACGATTTAATCAATCATTTTTTAAATTTTAGTAATAGATTTAAGATTAACTTCGAAACGCTTTTATGAATCATTGGTTTTTGTCATAATTTTGTTTTACCTTTCAAGCATCCTAATATGAATAGTTAAAACTTATATCAAAAGCGTTTTTATAAAAATTGAAAGTTTGGATTTATTTTTTACCAAACCATTTTTATTTAATATTTCCATACAAAAGCGGTGTCCATCGCAAAAACAATGTAACTAAATATCCGAACACGATTTCAAAAACAAGAGTGGGTGTTCCCGTTTAAATTTAATGATCACTTCATCTCGCCAATTTGTTCTAGTACATATAAAATCTATAAATCATTACGGCATTCTTTATTGATTTGTCAATAAAGATAATAGATAAAATCATATAAATTACACGGCAATATATCTTCTCATAATTTATTGATTCAAATAATATTTGTTTAGTGTTAAAACACATTTAAATCACTTGAACCCAATCAAAACATAATTTATACGAGCACTATGTATAAATGTTACGAGTATTACACAGTTTACACTTTCATTTTTCTAAATTTATCTCTTGAAGATTTTCTTCGAAAAATTAAAAATGTATCACTGTTTAAAATCATTATTTTAATACTCGTAGTTTTTGTATTCATTTCATTTAAAAGAGTTTGTTTAAAAAATCAACGGCTAAATCCATCTAATTGACCGTCAATGATGCCACTTGTATTAGATTTATTAGATAGTAGCCTTAACCGTGACTTTCACGTTTTCAGCCCAAGGTTTTGGCTGCAACTTAAATTCGTGATACTTTAAAACAAGCAAATCTTTTTATGTAGGTATCTAAATAAAATTTATGAAGTTCTTAGCTCATTGCTTAGATTAAATATTATTCATTGATTAGTCTTGAAATTTTGGTTTAACTTGTAGGGACTTACTAATGATTACATTAGAGAAAATATAAAAAATATAGTACTTAGTATAAAAGTACATATAAACTATACTTTAATACTTATACGGTAAGAATTCTGTTAACACGAAACTGAAACTGTGTTTTATGGTGTTAAACCTTTATTAAATCTAATTTTTATCGTATCTCACATTTAGACTCTATTTATTACTGTACTGTTTTACAATGTTAGCTACTCATAAATGCATGCATACAAGTATTATGTGTTCGGTATTTATATAAAAAAAAAGTTTGAACAATACTATTGCTTTTTGAAACGAAAGAAAAACCAATTTTCTTGCAATGGTTTTTTTAAAGAAAATTTTTTTCGTTTTAAACAATTTTTGTGTTGTTTGCAAAAAAGTCGGTGTGAACTTAAAACGGTTTTCGTTGAGACCACCGTAAAACCCATGTTGTAGGCAACGTTTTCCTTGTTTTTAGTTCAAAATATTATCATTATAAATATATAGGGACATGAGGAATTGCAAACATTCAATTATTATTGGAAAAAACCCTCAATATATAAGCCATCGATGATATCATATTTCCTACCTTTTGAGTCATTTGAGGGGACACAAAAAAATCTCCAGATTTTGTTATGGTTAGTGATAACATAGATTGATATCCTAATTTTTCCGATTTTATTATCAGTCATCGTGCTTATTGAGATGTACCCTTTTATGATTTATGAAATCGGAATATAAAAATAATAAAAATATTGGGGTATAAAAATAAAAGCTTTTATTTTTATACCCCAAATGTGTTGAGGGGTTACATGGGTTTCACAGTTTCACAAAATCAATTTTTTATTGTTTTTTAAATTTTACAACATCCTAAAAATATTGTCCTAAATTTTTTAGGTCGATCGTAATAGCAATTTTAAATTGCATCTTTTTACTGCAATTTCTAAATTTTTGGAAAAGGGTCTGCCAAAATTCCAATTTTCACTTTTTTTCCTTCGTCCAAATTCTAGTTTAAAGTAGGTATTAACTAAAAGACGCTATTTGATTTTAACCCCATCAGAATAGATAACGTGTTTATACTAAAGAAGTGAATCAGAAGGACAACAATTAGGTATAACCAAGAACTACTTTTGCATTACTTAAACTATGTTTTGTTGATAGATTTTAAATATTTCATGTACTAAAATGTTATTAAAATGTATAAAAATTAAACAGTTCGTACTTAATTATAAGAAAAATCAGGGTAACATCTTTATATTTAACATATCTTATCGTCAAATGACTTAAGTCAACATTATTATTAATACCTACTACTGGTATTTGTTGTCACAAAATATACAATTAAAATTAGACTAGAAATGATTCTTAAACTTGTTCACATTGCATATTTATAAATGGTGGTATGCGAAATGCATCCAAAACTAAACTTTTAATATTTTTTAATTGTAGGTAAAAATAATTTATGAACATTACTTAATTTCACAATTTGTCAAGTTCACAGTTTGATAAATTTTTTTTGGGAAATTTATGAAAACAAAATTGTAAGTGGTTCACAACAAAAGCATTTTACATTTTTTTCTCAAAGAATTTGTTTCTCTTTTGTTTATATTGAAGAAAAGGATAGTGGCATTCATTGTTGAAATCTAGCCTATCACTATTTCAATTTTTCTAGTTGAAACTTGAAACAAAAAAAGTTTCCTCACCTCTATCCGCCGTAACATGTCTTCCAAATGTCTCTTCGTGGCATTATACTGCTACAAAAACGATATGGTAGTGAATTAAAAATTAATTTGGCATATCAGCACATTTTTTTCTAGAAACCAAACGTCCAGGAAATATAACAAAAAAATTCGATCAAGATTTTACCGCTAGTATTTGTGATTATTACACACAGAGATGATTTGTCTATCATGTATGTGTTCCAAATGAGAATAAAGTCGTACAGTTACGATCCAATTCTGCACAGTATATAAATATATTTTTTTTTTGTATTTTTTGTTTATTGCACATCAATTATACCGTAACTGAACGGTATTGTTTTCATCTGGAACAAACCTAGAGATAGGAAAACTATTGAAAAGGGATGTAATTTTAAGTAAAAAGTTACTATAATCCTGATTGGTAGCCAACCAGGCAGAAAGCTTGGAGATTCATCAAGTTAAGTAATTGAACACTTTTTGTTAAATGAATTGTGTTTGACATTTTGATTTGTAAATGAAGCAACATTCCAAATCAATATTTGACTAACTTTGGCATTTAAATTTTAATATTTGACTACAATTTGACTAATTTATACCTTGAAAATCAAGTCAAGTAGTTCGTTTTCGTCATTTTACATAGTTGAAGCTAAAAATTGAACGACAGATCTTCTACAATTACTATTTCTTTTGTTTTTCAAAATATTTTATTTTTGAATTCATTTAATGAAAGAACTACAAAACTTTTTCTTATATCAAAATATAGTTTATATATATAGTTATATATATATATATATATAGTTTAACTTTTCTGTTTGTATGTTAAATACTATCGTTAAATAAATAATAATTCTAACACTGTGTGTAGGGGTAAATATATAATTTTATATTTGGAAAATTTCATAATTTTAACAGCCTTCAAACTGATCATTATACTTATATTTGCAATTATGATGGTTTACAAAATCACAATTCTTTGATGTACATACATATAATATGATGTCCAAATGAAAATTGCATATTGTATGTTAGAAATTCACGTAAATTGTGTTATTGGTACTTATATAATTAATCAGTGATTGTTGATTTATAACGTAAGAACATCTTATAATGATAATATTACTCGTACTTATGTCAATATTACTCTTTCATGACCATAGTCAAATTTGGCAGATGTCATAATTTCACACATCTCAATTCAAGTAATTTTTATAAGATATAAAAATATATGAAGGAGGTTTACATAAGTATGTATATTATGAACTCGTTTGTATGCATAATAATTATATTGTTAGTTACAAGTTATGTATCGTATAAATGAGAACTATCTTTCAAACAAGTATTAATCAGTTTTATCTTGTCTATTTCTCAGATAATTAATAAAGCGTAAATAATATTTTATGGGAATGAAATTGATAGCTAAACAAATCAAAATTTATTTTCATCTCGATGTGATCAAACACAGGAAAACATTCTCACTTCTCATGTACTTATTTTAATATATTCGCATTTCTTTTTTGTAAGAAAAAAATTTAGAAAAACTAACGTTAAATTTCCCACATTTTTAATTTTCTAAAACGTAAGTCTAAATTCAATCTTGAGACTGCGATTAAAAATTGTGAAAATTATTACGAAAATTTCGTTTCCTGTTTTGTAAGTTCATTGTGGAAACTAAACTATGTTAAGAATTGCTTTAAGACGTTAAAGGGAGTTATTTCTATTATTAAAAATCAACAATTTAACTGTTGAATAAAAAGTAAATTTTGTTTTTCTTTTTCAGAGGAGGGCATTGTTGGTTTTGTGTGCCTTCGGCACATTATTGGCGACGACAAGAGCTGCGTCAATTACAAAGCGTGAAGGTATAATTATTACGAGTTTTTTCTTGTAAATAATAAATAATTAAGACGTTTTTGTGTAAATTTAATTGAATACAGAAAAAATTAAGAGCTATAGCACTTTCATTCTATTTATATGCCATCACAATGTAGCTATTTAGTATTTGAAAGGCGTTAATTAATCGTTAATTAACTTTCATGGGAACGTCAACATAAATGTTTTACGTAGAATCTAAAAAACCTCAAGTTCACTTTTTTTACAGCTCCATTAAATAGTTATTTACCACCATCTTCGGGGCCCTCACCAAGTTACAACGCTCCATCACAAAGTTTCGGCGGAGGTTCGTCATTCTCAAGTCCGTCGAACAGTTATGGTCCTCCATCGGGAGGTCCTGTGAAAACATCTTATGATGTTCCTCCTGCGGGTCCACCTAGTGGACCTTCACAAAGCTATGGAGCACCATCAGGAGGTTCGTTCTCAGGTGGATTTGGCGGTGGTAGTGGTGGAGCTCCTTCACAAAGCTACGGTGCACCATCAAGCAGACCATCTCAAAGTTATGGAGCGCCTTCATCGGCTAGTGCTGCTCTAGGTTTTAGTGGATCTGGCTCCTTTTCATCGGGTCCCTCTCCTAGTTTCAATGCTCCATCATCAAGCTATGGAGCTCCATCTTCTCCATCGTCTAATTATAATGCTCCCGCTCCATCCCGACCATCTTCATCGTACGGAGCTCCTTCTAAACCTTCGTCATCTTATGGAGCACCATCATCGGGAGGTTTTGGTGGTTCAAGTAGCTTTGCAGGAAGTGGTGCGTCAAGTGGTTTTGGTGGTGGCTCTGGTGGATATAGTTCAGGACCATCTATTCCATCAAGCAGCTACGGGACTCCTTCTCGTCCATCGTCAAGTTACGGAGCACCTTCATCTGGTGGACAGTCTAGTGGAGGTGGTTATTCCAATGGTGGTTCTTCTGGTGGATTTTCATCGGGTGGAGGTGCAGGTGGATACGCTTCAGGTGGTTCCGGAGGATCAGGTGGTTATTCTTCGGGAGGATCGGGAGGATATTCATCCGGTGGTTCAGGTGGATATTCATCAGGAGGTTCAGGAGGTGGATATTCTTCAGGAGGTGGACATTCTTCAGGAGGTGGATATTCTTCAGGAGGTTCAGGAGGTGGACATTCTTCAGGAGGTGGATACTCTTCAGGAGGTTCAGGAGGTGGACATTCTTCAGGAGGTGGATATTCTTCAGGAGGTTCAGGAGGTGGACATTCTTCAGGGGGTTCAGGAGGTGGATATTCTTCAGGAGGATCTGGAGGGGGATATTCTTCAGGAGGATCTGGAGGTGGATATTCTTCAGGAGGATCTGGTGGTTATTCGTCAGGTGGTTCGGGAGGTTTTTCTTCAGGCGGATTTGGTGGATCGGCTCCGTCATCCAGTTACGGAGCTCCAGCTCCAAGACCACAACAACCATCCAGTTCATATGGGCCTCCATCTCGGCAACCGTCGTCATCTTATGGCGCACCAGCATCTCGTCCTCCATCCCCACCATCTAGTTCGTACGGTGCTCCATCACGTCCATCATCTAATTATGGTGCCCCATCACCTCCTTCTAGTTCTTACGGTGCACCCGCACCACGTCCTCCATCTCAACCATCAAGTTCTTATGGCGCTCCATCGTCCAGTGGTGGATTTGGCGGTGGATTTGGTGGAAATGGACATTCAAGTGGTGGTGGCGGTGGTTCTCGACCTTCTTCGTCATATGGTGCTCCTTCTCGTCCTTCGGGTAACTATGGAGCTCCTGCAGCACCTCCATCTTCTAACTACGGAGCTCCATCGTCATTCGGTGGTGGCTCATCAAGTTTCGGCGGTTCTTCCAGTTTTGCTGGCTCTTCCGGCTTTGGTGGTTCTTCTAGCTTTGGTGGTGCTCCATCTTCATCGTACGGTGCTCCAGCGTCTCCATCGTCGAGCTACGGAGCTCCTTCTCGTGTGCCAGACACAATTCCTCAAAAGTATGACAGCAATGGAGGATACATGTATTAAATGCATTCAAATCGAAAATTTAACGTATAAATATTTAAGATTGTCTCATAAAATTATGAATGTACATATTTCGTCGACAAAAACTTTCGTGCCTTTTAACTAAGTGTGTCATTTCCTTCTGATTATGTTTTAAATGAAATTTCAAAATATGGTGATATAAATCTGTGAAAGAGATCAGTTATCTTTATGATGATTTAATATTTCGAAACGGTTGACATTTTTTTTTTTGTAGTAGCTAAGGTAATAATTAAAAAATTTCTTATTTTAAATTTAGATATGGAATTTGTGAAATGGTTTGCTCCATTTTTTGACAATCTTGAATCTATGAAATTTGCTTGAAACAATTAATTTAAAACTCTCAACACACAAATTATTTTCCGTAAACATAATTTGTAAATATCTAGTAATCTTAAATTGCCTTAAAATATAGTAATGATTTTTAAATTAATTTTTAAAAAAATATCACTGCGGTAAAATCAGATTAATTTATTCAAAGCAACAGAAGACAAAACGTCTTAAATCAGTATTAAATAATTGTATTGTAAAATAATTTTTTTACTCATATTTTTTAATAAAGAATTTTACAAGATGTTTTTTTTTATTTTTCGTTTCCGGGACATAGATTTCTTTACAGGATAGAAAGAGAGATGAGACACATGGAGTCATTCTGGATTTATTTAGATTTCTATCAAACACTATTTAAAATGCAAACCTCACGCTCGTTGAAGATGCTGCTCGTATGCTATGTTCTCGTATTGTACGTGGTCTTTCTCATTCCCCGACAGAATATTTTTAAATGTATAATTCCAAGTTTTCACTTTTGACCTCAACGTCAGTATCATCATCGACAATGATCGCAATCACAATTACAATCAAAGTCAGTTTGTGGAGAAGACTCAACTCCAGAGGCACACAAATTTCCCTGGCTTGTCCATTCTCTTTATTTATGTATTGTCACGCATTTAATTTTTACTTTCAATCTTTTCTTAAATACATGACAATGAGATAAAACCAGATAGGTGTATAATGACCTTTATTTAAGAGATGTTAAACGTACAATATCGAAGCGCATAACTTTTTCTTAGTTTAAACAGAAATTTAAATTTGTTCACCTGCAACACTTTGATTGTAATTTAAATTTCTAAAATGCATTAACGAGATAATAGTCATTTAAAAATATCAAGTCTTTAAGCTAATTATGTATGCATGGTGCTTTCTTACTTTCTTTAAAGGAGTGTTCCACTGAAGGATAAATTTAACTTCTATTCTTTTCAAACGTTTCAATACATAATATTAATGACCAGTCAAAATAAGTTATGGCAAACATCGCAAATACTATGAAATTTTCCAACTACGAAAGTAAAATGATTGCCTGTACTGAAGAAAATCTGCAATACATGCATTAGAGCAGTGGTGACCAAACCGTGGTGCATTGAATCGTTGCACCAATTCTTATAAAGTATAGGCACCATAACTGAATTCATATTCATATTTTTATTCGATACTAAATTTTTTTTCTTAATTCTATATGTAAAAAATAATGTTTATATTAATAAATTGTTACTTGTTGTTTGCCTGACGAAGTCGAAATAAAGTCGACGAAACATAGCAATTTTTACTATATAATGTCTTTAATTTTGGTTATCCAAACACCAAGATTTTATAATATAAATAATTTTTTTTAACTTTATTTAAAGACGCTCAACTGCACGGTTATTTTCATCAGTTGTCTTTGTTAAACTGAGGTCTTAGTTGTCTTTCACTTTTTATTAGGTCACTTTTGCTATTTTTAATCTCTATGGGTCCCCTATCACTTAAATACGAGATGAAGGAAAGCCTGGGTATAATAAGTGTATCATGACTGAAAGTGAAATAGCAGATGAAGTTATGCACCTAAAAAAGAGAAGATAGCGAAGAAGAAGAAACAACACTACCAAAAATGAAGTGATCAGTGGTAAGATCACATCTCGACGATTTAAAAACATTTATTGACTATTCGTTAGATAACGAAGCTCAACTAAGTATATGATACGCATTTTCGTAATTTAAGTTTTTAGAAAGTAGATAATTAAAAAAATGGCAAACTTCAAAAATTAGAGAGAAAAAATCATTCCATTTTTAGTTTTTCAGTTTTTGCAGCTAAGTCAACTTTCAAGGGATTATTATTCATTATTTACATTTGACTTGCTTTAAACTCTCTATAAGCTGCACCCTATGTATATATTTTCTGTGTATATTTTCATCTGTATGAATCGAACTCCTAACGGCTTCACCTCTCTAAATCAAACTCTCAATTAGGGTCCCTTAAGTCGAAGTGTATGCTTTGGTTTTTTATTCTTACGGGGTGTCATTTGGAACTTGGATATTTATTCTAAAGAATCAAATCATATTCATTGCAGAGAGTTTCCTGATTATTCCAATTTTTACCCTCAATAAATCGAACAATGAATAAGTAAAATTCCTTTCTCGATAATTCGAAAGTTTACTGAGCCGAACCTTAGGTAAGATAACTATAACTCAACTGTAGAATTATGGTTCCCAGGAGTTCAAAGTACCAGATCTGACGTCAAATTTTTCATTAAGATTTTATCCCAAAATGGCATCTGAATTTCCGACTTTACTGATGGTATACCAAAAAGTTTCTTTCACATTAACCTTGTCCTGAAAATTACGAACATAACAAAAATAAAATCAACGCAATCGGTAAACTAGGTTAAAAAAACTCCTCCGAAATGGTTTGACCGATTCTTATGACATTTTTTGTGTATATTGAGTAGGTGTGAGAATAGGACGTTAGCTATTTTTCATACCCCTAAGTAATGAGGGTGGTCCACCCAAAAAAAATTTTTTTGGATAAAATTTTTATTGTAATTTGTTTATACATAAAAAATATAAACAACCCTAAATTTTTACCCTTCTACTACCAACTCCTATATTTAATAGCGATATTAGTGGGTACTTAAATATATGTAAATGAATCGCCGAAATGTTGTACGCGCATATCTGTAGAATGGCTGAACCGATTTGACTGATTCTTTTTTTGGTGTTTATAATTTTCAACCCTTTAGAAGTGAACGATTTCCTTCAAATTAAAATGGGACTACACGGGAAGCACCAGCTTTCAAATAAAAAAAGAATTATCAAAATCGAGCTATCCAATAAGAAGTTAATATTTCATCCCTTAGTTTTCAACTCTTTACAATTGAAAAATTTTCCTCAAATTAAAATGGGACCACACGAGAAGCACTAGCTTTCAAATAAAAAAAGAATTTTTAAAATCGAGCTATTCAATAAGAAGTTAGTATTTCATCCCTTAGTTTTCAACCTCTTAGAAGTGAACGATTTCCTTCAAATTAAAATGGGACCATTCGGGAAGCACCAGCTTTCAAATAAAAAAAGAATCATCAAAATCGCTTCACCCAGTCGGAAATGCTGAGGTAACAAACATAAAAAAAAATACAGTCGAATTGAGAACCTCCTCCTTTTTTTGAAGTCGGTTAATGAAAGGATGAGATTAGTTACAGATGATTCTTGCTATTAAAAAAATAATTTTTAACTTCATACAGAATTTAATAAAAGAAATATTTGCATTATAATTTGTCTCATCCACTTTTATTCAAAATCTCGCCATTATTTGTCTTGAAAAGCCAAAATCAAAATTTAATAAATATTATTTATGTGAATTTAATTGTTGAAAACTTTGTATGCTGTTTACTTGAAATAAGTAAGGGCTCGCCAAATTATTGGCCAAACACTTTTTATATCAAAAATAATAAAGGGAATTTTTGTCCTTATTCAATTTTATATGACTAATGAATTCTGAGTTAAATGAGGAAAACCACTTTGTTAGCAATAAGAAAAAGTTTCAAGTTTCAGCGAGGTGTCACTTCTTTTGATTTTTGTTCCTAGTCCTTGAAAAATAAAGTTCTGGGTAGAGGAAAAATGAATTAATGTTTTCTAACGAAAGATGGTTTTAAGTCTTATTTCCGGGACTATATACACCTAATGAATCTTTTCTTTAACTACCGCATAACTTACTGGAAAGAGAAGTTAACAAAGAACTTTTTTTAATTACACTATATTTCAAAAAATTGCTCCTAAAAAGCTCCTTCCGTATCCGCAATTGCTCCAGGTGTATAGTTAACAGATAATTAGTAATTCAATTTTTAAACAATTCAGTTTTCATAAGATCCAACGACAGTTGATGGCGTCATAGTACAACAATATATATATAAATAGTTTTAAAAAATTAATATTTATAAATACTGCAAAAATATGATCAATTATTTACGTGATCAATAGAGCATCTAAGAAGAAATTGTAAAAAAAAAATTTAAAAAAGTAATTAATTTGGGTTTTATAGCAATTTTAATTTTTTAATTTGCAAATTTTTTTTTAAATTAAATTATTAATTAACTATTCCCTATATCTGAAGTAATTGCGAATTTAAAGAAGCATTTTAAAGCAATTTTTGGCATAAGGCTTAGTAAAAAAAATGTTCTACGCTAACTTCTTTCAGGTGTATAACTTATACGTTCTTCATACGGTATATTTTTAATATTCACAAACAATTTTATTCAGTTTTTAATTTAAGAATACACTGGCGCTATGTTGATTGCTCCTGATTCGAGAAAAAACTTGACCTTAATAAACTTTTAAAAGATAATTTTTTGATGAATACAAAAAAAAATCATTTCATAGATTCATTTTCCAACCTTAACATTTTATGTAGACTTTAATCTTGTATTATATTTTTAACTATCCAAAAATATAAATAATAAATGTTGTTGAGATTTTTTATAGCCTTTATCATAGTGAGAGAAACTTATAAAGAAAGAACCTATAACATAAATCTGCATGCCTCTGGGAAACTTTTCAAAAACCACTAAAAGATATTGTTATAATTTATTGTGACCAGTTATTTTCTTCAATTGTTGCAATTTACCTACTATAAAATAAATTATGCCCGCTAATTATTTAAATATAAACAATCATCAGAATGTACCTACATATAAATTCAAGGCTTGAAATTTCATAAATAATATTTTCATAACATAGAACAAGTGCATTGTCTCCCTAGAACACACATTACCTAATGACAAGATCATTGCATTTTATCCAATTAAAGTCTAATACATTTTAAAGTCAATCATTACAATGCATGCCACTGATGACGTTACATGTATAATGTATAATACACATATATGTATATATGAACATTGAATATCAAATATTTGAAGATTATTACATTTGAAGTAAATTATGTTTTCTTATCAGAAGTGTTGAAACTGATAAAAATAAGATTCTTGTCTTAAAGAGTCTGGGATTGATTTTTATTTTTAAAAGTTTGTTGTGGCAATGGGCTATTGCAGTGAAAAAGTGTTACAATCACATTGAAAAAACTTAAAATTTTAAATGTAAGTTTTCAAATTTAAAATAAATTAATCGACTAATTCTTAGATAAATGTTACTTTCTACAAGTTTTGTTTACAATTAACGTATACATGTATTATAATTTAGCTCAATTTTAAAATGCTTATCTATTCTTGATTGTAATATTTCATCCATAGTTATTGTTATTCTGGCTTCTCACAGATTTTTTTGTTTAAGACATCTTAATTATAGGAACAGCATCGTGAATTTCATTAACAAAATGATTTAAATTAATGGTATTACAATTTTAAGTCTTTTCTTTCAACACCAATGTTAATAATATTAAAATGAGAAAATGCAATTAAAAAATTCTTTCAGTAGGTATTTGAAAGATATGACATTATACCAACTAGACTTTAGCTATATTTTATCGTGGAAAAATCGCAATGCTTTTCGACGTGATAACGTCTTATAAATTGATGAATACTGAATAGCCTGCATGAAAAAACGCCACGTTCCATTTGAGCCTGTGCGTGCAAGCGAGAACGCGATACAAGTTATAGAGAGATACGATAGAGTTCCGTTGCTAGAACGGCACCACGCGAGTTTCTTCGAGAACTTCTACAATAAGCTATGCCTCGTATTCAATAATTGTTTTATCCTATACAACGTGTTTTGTGTTTTTTTCTACAATTTACTAACAAGATTTAATTAATTTCTTTCATAATTTTCAGTCTGATTTTATTTTGAAAAAATTGTTAATGTTCAATTAACTCCTTCTTTGTATCATACAAAATAATGATAATTCAGTGATAATAATTCAATTCAGTTCATAAAAGTATGCAATTTTTCATCAATGTTTCTTTATGACGTTATCACGTAAAACTATCATCCGTAAATCGACTTTACAGACAATCATTTTTTTATTTTAATAACATTTGGGATACTTAACAAATTTTCAAATTCAAAGAGTAGTTTTTATCCTGAAAAAATGAATGATTCCTATAGAATAGCTATAAAAAGAACAAAGTGATTGTTTTTAGTGCAGGAATGAAATGATGAATCGAATTTATCGATTATTCCATTATTCCTTTAAATAAGTTTCATGTTGATATTTATCCCGAAATATTGTGTGATTTCTGCAGAGTAACTATAAATAAAAATATAGGATTCATTGCTTGATTTGATTTTCAAGCTACTTGATTTAACTTTGGCTTAAAATCAAATCAATTTTAGGTCAAATGTTAATATTTAAATACCAAACCCATTAAAGTATTGAATTTCCAAGTTATTTCATTTTAAATCCTCAGTAAAAAGTTCCGTTTACTTCATAACATAACTTGATTTGATGAATATCTAATAGAAATATCTGATTATTGGTTCTCTAATTATTAATAGGATAAAACAATAAGTACATCAATTTTAACAGGATTAGTTTTTGGGTCGAAAATTGCGCATACTACTTTTTATTCTGGAAAAATGAATGCTACCTCCAGGATAAATTAAAAAACGTATTCATCAGGATGTTTCAAAAAAAATTATCTGAATATTTAGAGTATATACACGTATCTATATAATGAATTTTTTGTATACTAGTAGCTTCCTGTGAAATATTCACGATTGTAAGTTTAAAATACCGAATGTACAGTTAGAATCAAAAAATAGGTACGATTGCGGGATTCGTTCTCTAGACTCCTCGCATGTGAGACTATCACTTTAATTACTGCGCCACAAATATAACACGACAAATCTAATAAAACATTAATACAAACCGTGTCCTAATTGTCAACATACAAACATTTGCCCATCATTATTATGATATTGAAAAAAATGTTGGTGCCAAAACAATTTTTTTTTTTTTTGGTGTTTTAAGTCGCTTTAACAGCTTAAGTCATATCACGACTGTCTAAACACAGAAAATTTCTGTTGGTCAATTTTAGTCTTAGGTCTAAGATCTTAAGTCTAGGATTCAACAGGAATCGAACCCGTACCACTTGACGCATGAAGCGGAGAGAACTACTGCCTCTAACCACTGCGCCAATAGGTGGTGAATTTTTAATATTGCCTTAATCCATTTTTCATTTTCCATTGAAATAACTCAGGAATTTTTTTATTTTTAAATTTTCATAACCGTAAGAATAATCTGAAAGAATGGATTTAAAGGAAATTTAATACTCTATTTAATTTAAAGTATTTTGAAGCATTATTATTAAAAAATATTAACTATATACACAACTTCCCCATATAAACTTCATTTGTTCCAAATTTCATACTACTCCGTCAGTGTAATTTTCGATTAAAGGTACCACAATTTTTTGCTTCATGTATTAATATATAGATATATAGATTCATCCCAAAATGTATATTCTGTTAGCTTTCATTACTAAATTCAACAAATCAAAATATTAAAAAAAAAATATTAACTATTTGAAAAAAATGCTACTCATATCACATAGTCTTATTGCATGGTAATACAGATTAATTTGAAATCATAATAAAATTTAAGAAATATAAATTTCGTAAACATTGAACTTTAACCATGTCAAATTCTAGTATCTACTTAATTTCTTTAATTTGTTATGAGTAAAACTAATCTGTTATATATTTTGTCTCAATTTCTTATTATCAAACTTCTTAAATTATATTGTTGTGTATGTGTACCCTGCATAATAAAAGTAAAAGCAGCATTTAGTTGCGGATTGTTAATATTAATGGACTGACAATATTTGCAAAAATAAATATAAAAGCAAAGCGAATTAAATTTTTCAAATGCAACTTTAAACACTGGAACAATACAAATGTACGCCTTGCATTTTTAAACTGTGATAATTTCAATAACTCATAACCATTTGAAAATTATAATACGATGAAAACAAAAGTGTTGTTGGACACGGAAAGTTATTTGGCGAGTTCTGTTATGTTTCTTTAATCTTTACTTACGATTTTTGACGAAGTTCCGTTAGTTCATTCGTCTAAGTTTTTATCAGTTTCTTTATTAATATTGCTACTATGTGTGTTTTGAAAGACTAAAAAGCCTATTATTGGGCTTCATTGTGATAAAATAGCTGAAAAGTAAGTAATATACCAAGAATTTCTCATAATAAAAGGGAATCATCAAATCAAGTATTTGTGCATTTTGTGCAATGCATTAAACTTGATATTTAAAATTTGAAATAAAATAACATGAAAATTCAATGCTTCACAAATATTTAAATATTAACATTCGACTTAATTCAAGTAGCTTGAAAAACAAGTCAAAAAGTTTATAAATCAAGTGAAGTGGTAAATCCCTAATTTCAATGGAAAAGATTATAATTAATTAAAGATTGTCTTATATAAAGTAATATCAAAAATTCTAAGTAGAGTTGAGAGTAAGTAGGTCTGATGAATTTTCCCTCGGAATATTTTTTGTAGCGATACTAGGAGGAAGGTATTAATGAAATAAATAAGATCCTGGAAGTTTCAGATCCCTAACGCAATTGGTTTAAAAAAGCAAAATTTGTAATAATCATAAAAAAAAATTTTCTCAGGAACGTGTGAATCGATTGATCTAAAGCTTAATAAAAGGTTTTCCATAGTCGAAAAAATAAAAACTACTCTGTACCCAAATATTGACAAAAAGACTAATTAATATGATTGGGAACTAGGATATCGTATTTTATAGGTCGGTAGGGGCGGCAAAATTTGAACTGCTTGCTGGGTAGGAATATGTATGGAGGAATTTGCCTACTACTGTGGTTCTAGATAATGCAAGAATTATACAACTAACACGTACTAATATTCAGCATTGAGCTTACCACTTAAAGCCCTAAACTCGCTCTAAGCTTCTAAGCTTTCGAATCATTTTATATAGCACACATCGACAATAGACTTTAATAATCACTTATTTAAAGTGCACTTAAAAAAACAATTGGGCATAGCAATGACAGAGTAAGATCTTGGACTATACACACGAAATTATTATTAAATATAATTTATAAAAAAATATTAAAAAAGTTATTTGCTTTCTTTTCAGAACCAATTATTACACAACTATTAGGGGGCAGAGGGTCGGGAAATCAAGTTTTCAATTTTTTTTGTTTCTGATACTGCAACTAAGAAGAAATATTATCAGAAGAAGTCATTAGAAGCAAAACTTTTTGAACTATAAAGAGATTAAAAAGTTAATATCTCATCGCTTATTTTTCAACTCAAAATTTTTCAACACACTTAAAAGAAATTACAGTCGAATTGAGCCCTTTCTTTTTTTTTTTTGAGGTCGGTTATAAAGATCGACTTTTGGCAACAATTAGAGTTTTTGATTGCATCTTTACCAAAAATTAATATTTATTGATTTCTTCAAATCCAAGATTAACTTTATGTATGTATATACTAATTTTTCCAAGATAATTCTTCTATTACTATCGGGAATCAAAAATGAAAAAGAGCAGCGCCTATTATTACTTAATAAAGAAAAATTAAGAATAATTAGGAAGTGTTTTAAATAGAAAAATTTATATTAAAATTTATAAAACTAATTAAAATAAAAAATAGTAAAACTGATAGAGCTAATACTTACTTGAATTAAAAAATATTTTAAAAAGCTTCAGTTAATAGAATATTATTAGAATTGTTGATAATAGAAATAGCCCAGTCAAAGTCAACAATAAATTCGCAAAACATGATGTATGTCTGATTTTTTAATATGTTCTTTGGACCCATTAGGGCTATGTATTCTCAAGTTTACAACTCTCAAAAAGTTGTGGAAAAATTTTTATAGAAGAAAAACCGTGAAATTTTTGAACTTGTTTCAGATTCTGCTCGGTATTTCCTAAACCATATATTTTTATTAGAAAGCTATTCTGTACGTTTTTTAAGAGCATTAAGTTTGTTACAAATTAAGCCCAACCGGATCTCTGCAGGTCAATGGATTACCGAATTACGGCACTTTGAAAATAGGAAAGTTTTTTGAAAAATTGAAAATTTTAGTTTTAGACCTTCTTTGGATCGAAGTTGCGTCGAAGCCATTTTTCCTACGAGCAAAATTTATTGAATATAATTTGTATACAATTTAATTAGCTATCAATTAAGAGCAAGCCGAGGCCTGTGAGTCTTGCAGATCTCACACAATCTTAGAGAACTCATATAAGGTAAAATCGCTTTTTGGTGGGTACTGCAGTATTGGTGGATCGTCAGGGTTTTCTTGAGGTTCGTCACCGTCGTCCTCTTCATTGCAGTTTTGCACATTTCCCCAGAGCAGGTATCACACATCGCAGAACATCTGAGCCCTGCTTTCAGGCCAGTGCAGCCACCTCTCAGCACCACTTCTTGCATTTGCAAAAGAGGAGTCTTAGGAGCTTGCCGACTGGCAATGTGGAGGAGTCCAGCCGAGGTCATACATTTTTAAAAATAACTTCATATAGCAAAAAAGTGTTTTGGTACATTTCTTGCTCTTAATTTAAAGCTAATTAAATTGTATACAAATTATATTCAATAAGTTTTGCTCGTAGGATCAATGGCTTTGACGCAACTTCGATCCAAAGAAGGTCTAAAACTAAAATTTTTAGTTTTTCAAAAAACTGGCCTATTTTCAAAGAGCCGTAATTCGGTAACCCATTGACCTGCAGAGCTTCGGTTGGGCTTAATTTGTAACAAATTTAATGCTCTTAAAAAACGTACAGAATAGCTTTTGAAGAAAAATGTATGGATTAGGAAATACCGAGCAGTATCTGAAACAAGTCCAAAAATTTCACGGTTTTTCCTCAATAAAAATTTTTCCACAACTTTTTGAGAGTTGTAAACTTGAGAATACATAGCCCTAATGGGTCCAAACAACATATTAAAAAATCAGAGATACATCATGTTTTGCGAATTTAGCTATTTTTTATGTCGATTTTGACTGGGCTCCAAGTATTTGAAGAAATTATAATAATTTTGCCCCTAATTAGTAAAATGTAACAAACAATTATAAGTAAATTTTAATTAATTCTTTTTTAATTTAAGACGAAGCAATCATGAGTAATCCTAAATACCACATGGAAACTTTTTTTTAAGGTGACTCGTTTCGGACCACTACCACTGGCTAATTTTTCAATATATTTTTATGAAAATTTAGCAGAATGTTCTTAGAATAATACTTCATAATAATAAAATTTTTGTTAAATATTAATACTTATAATATAAAAAAAAAAACAAAATATGACTTTTTGGATCTTATGCTCTTTTCCCCTTTTTATCAAATTTTTATTTTAATTATATTTTTTAAAAATACTTGGTTACCCGAACTTTATACTATAATAAAGTTCAACGATTCCAATACATTTCTACAACTATCTATCTTGTGATTCATTTTAGGATATTGATTAGTCATTGAGAACACGAACATGCATTTTCCTGTCATTTTTTAAGATGCATTTTTATTCACAAATGAAGTATCATCATGATACTCGTGTTTGTTGTAATGATGAAGAGAAAATTCCATTTGACCACAATAATATTTTTCTTTTTCTATAAATATCATATATTGTATATATAAATTGAATTGAATCAATCAAAACAATACAAACACATTAGCATTGTTAACAGTAACATCCTAAGTAATATTGAAAATTTTATCTTTGATCTAATTCCTTAACAATACGAATGTTAATTATGGCTTATTAAGAATTTAATTTTGGACTTACTTATACGATATAAAAATTTAAAATACCAACCTATAATTTCGTTGCTTTAGTAGTTGACTTAAATAATTCATCAGCTTATCGATTTTAATTCGAAACATGGTGATTTCTAAAAATATTCTTCATTATTCGAACAAATGTTATCGATTCTAATTCCTTTCGATACATAAATTAACCTAGTAACATTGAGTCGACTAACAGAGAGTAGTAAGTAGTGAACATTTCTTTGAAACTTTCCCCGCGTTAATCTGATCAAAATAATGATATGACACTTGTAACTTAACGCCTTTTTATGGCGAATTCCAACAATTGATCAAATTAGCATTATTATTATTTTCTTTCACAATTTATTAGAAAATTGTAGCAAAATAATTATCAATTGAATTGTTCTCTTGAATCGACATTGAATGCACCGTTCCACAATAATGTGTGAGGTTTTTACAAACAAAATTTACATGAAATTTTAATTTATTTTTCTATGATTTATGTCTCTGTGTAACGGGCGATTAGAAATCGTTTGCAACAAAATCTGCACTATGCTGTATAGAAATTTATGTGAATATTTTTTTTTTTTGGATTTATCGTTTATTTATAACATGGAGCAAAAAATTGTAGGAAGAAAAAGTTTGTTTGATTAGGTGGAAAAAATTTTAGAAGTAATTCAAAAACTGTGACTTTGAAAAAAAATTTTATCAAACTTGTGTGTGGTTTTTTAAGTGAAATTTTAGTAGCATTAAATTACATGTGATGGTAAGTTAATTTACTATAATTAATATTCAATGTGCGTTCAAAAATTAACTTATCTGTTAAACATAAAACAAATCATTTAATCATATCATGAATAATGTTTTGATATGTTCATACCTTTGTCATTGCGATTGAAAAGGTAACTTATCTTAAAATAATGAAAACTAATTTTTCAAACAAAACGATTAATTTTTTTTTGCAAATAACCTAAGTCACGTCAATTGAATAATCACAACTTGTAGTTTTTCCAATGATTTTTTTCTTTTAATTTTTCTTACTCGTTTATCTCAAGTGTCCTTCGTGCGATTACAATAATGATAAAATTGCCTTTTTGCATTTCCTATTTAATTTATTCAAATTTAATTCTAATATAATGGCTGATTAAAACTGAAAAGCCCAGTCAAACATCAGTCGTACATAGCTCAAGATATTATGTTACTTCGAACAGTTTTCCTCACTTGATATATCAAGGAATAAACTCGGTGAAAATACGTTTTTGGTTCGTATTTCGTTTAATTACTGACACTAGATTTAAATATGAAATTTACGATGTGAGTTTTACTTTAAAAAGCGTGAAAAATTGTATAATGAATTTTGAAAATGGCTTAACCTTATATAATTATGTGGATTTTTTAGAGATTTCCGTTTTGAAAAAGCGGAACTAGTGCGTGAAATTTCAATTAAAATCTCTCTTAAATTTTATAAAATTATATTAACCACAACGTTTTTATCATTTCTTTTACTTTTAAAATACAAATATTTATCCTTTCTTTATTAATTACTTTACTTCAATTAATTTTATCTACTTTTTCGTATTTTACTTGGACATTTTTCCTTTCCATATTATTATCAGATAATAATACTAATAATGTAATGAAAACGAGTTTATACGTAATTTTTTTTTGTTGACTCTTAAACGATAAAATGTTATATAATTGATTATATTAGCATTATTGTAATTACAGCCATAGTTTTTAATGGCTTAAAAATGAAGATTGATTGTTAACGCAAAGTGTAAAGAGTGACCCCAACTTTAAAATGCAATAAATCTTAGGTTGTGACTTGTTTGGAGATAAAATTATACAAATCGTGTTTATAAATAAAAGTTTGTGACTTTCTATAGACAAATAGGAAACAAATTTGCTTCTTAGCAATGATGCTTTCCCAAAACTTTACCAGGGGTTTGCATTCAGAGTAAATATTTTTTAATAATTTTTTTTAATATTAATAGTTCCACTAAAATATTATTTGGCAGAGTAGCATGGTAAATATTTAACTATCAGTGAAAAAAATTTGTCACTTTTATTTTGCTTAGTAATTGGAAAAAACACAAAATTATTTACATAAAGCAGAGAGGGAGGCGATTGAATTTGGGTACCTGGAAAAGTCAGAAAATTTAAAATAGTCAAGGAAATGTCATGGAATTTTAATCTTACAAGAGAATCCCACGACTTGGTAAACGGATTTTGGCATGAGGCTTTGTGTAAAAAGTATTTCAACAAAATGGCTAGCTTATTTGGAGAAATTAATTTTTGAAATTAGTCACCGAGCGTGAGATTCGAACCCTGGAACACCTGACAACAATCAACTACTCTACCAACTTCGCTATTGCGTAATATGCATATAGAAACAACTTAAGAGAATATTAAAGACGTTCAAAAAAATAAACCATTTGAAAAATTAATTTCTCTGAATCGGCTGACCATTCTAATGAAATACTTTAGGGGGTGAATACCCGAAAGGGGTACTAGAATAACACAAAGTCTCATTCCAAAATTTGTTTCCCAAGTCGTGCTCCCCTTGTTAGTCAGAGAAATTTATATTCTATTTTCTATTAACTCCATACTCTTATAAAAAATTTTAAATTCAAAAACCAGATAATGTTTTAAATATTCGCGCTATTCGAGACTCATTGATTGACTGTCGTTTGTTTTTAAGTTATAAAAATTAAACTTTTCGATTAATCAAAAATCTGCAAAAAGTTTAACAGAAAATCATAGATCTAAAAATTTTCCGCAGTTTGAATTATTGTCAAATTATAATAAAATTATTTTCAGGAATAACTTAGAATTTTAATGGATACTTATAGGTATTCAATTTTTTTTTTATTTTTTTGGTTAGTGTCCTTCAATTTTATTCTTAGTCAGTGAAAAGTCATGATAGAGCCAGAAAAATTTGAAATTAATTTTCAGTAGCCATCCTGCTAGAATTCTGAAATGTTATATACTAATACATATTGCTATAAATTATATTGAAATTATTTTTAATATATTGGCGCCATAAATGACGAAATATGATAGATATTTTGAAGAAGCGCAGTTAATATTTGAAAGAGTAGTAGAAAATCACCCATAATCATAAAAAAAACAAAAGTAATTTTTTGCTGATTAACAGAGAGTTCTTTCGAACTATAACATTCACATCAAAGGGTTCGCACGAACCCCTGCGAATCCCCAGGAAAGCATTACTGTTTCTTAAGGCTCATTTACATTTTGATTAGTGCGAATGATTAGCGTTTAGTTATTCATATGAATAATTCAAGTGTGCCATGCAAATAGTGTCTGATTAGTGCGAGTACTGTTTAGCTGCTGCGCTTAGAAAACGCGCCTAACAATTAAACTAGACAAACTTGAATCACTCACAAGAATAACGAATCGCTAATCACTCGCAGTAATCAAAGTGTAAATGGGCCTTTAGAGACAAAAATTTAATGTTTTGAAAAAGTTTACTTGCACCACTAAAATTTACATTGTTTGACTGGTAGCATTTGATTAGGTGAGGTTTGCCCTTTGCAGGCGTGTAAACAGGAGATAAAAATTAAAAATAAAAAATTCGGGTGTATTTTTAGATACGCCTAATTTTTGGTTTATCTTCAGACAGTTTCATTTAGTTTTATCAACGAATGATTATTTTGTTTACAGGTACATTTTGCGTAGTATCACTGTATGACTAATCGTTTAATAGCACTGGTCAACAAAATTTTGTAACAAAAGAAGTACAGTGGGTGATCGGTTGACGAACAGTTAGGACTACGAACAAATCGGACAACGAACATTTTTACGATAGATTTTTGTATTCAGACAATGAACAGATAGTCGGATAACGAACACATATTCAGATAATATTCGATGCTCGATTTCATAAAATTATTTACGGTCAATCGATGATCGGTTAACGAACAATTCGGATAGCGAACATAGTCTTGGAACAGATTATGTTCGTTAACCGATCACCCACTGTACTTGCTAATTATAAAATCCCTACCTACTTTTATTATAAAATCTTATTTATTTTAAATTAATTAGGTCTTGTTACAATTTATGATAATGGCATTTAGCCCGCTTTTTAGGGTGTTGGCAATGGCCCTTAGCTTGCTTTTTCGAGTCCAACTCAATTTTTTCTTTTGCCACTTATTGATGTCCAGTCTTCAATTGTTCTTAATTGAAATATTATGATTTCTATACGGTTAAAAATCACCCCCTGCCTTCTTCCAAATTTTTAGAGTGATCAGAAAATCTGACTCAAACTTATGATAGATACTATTTATTTCTGCTATGATATTTCTATAATGTTGAAACAAGCTTGAATAATAGAGGATTCATAGATTGAAAAGCAAGAAGCCTTTTAAGTCTTTCAGCAAAACTTTGTCTTAAACATTCTACTGTCAAAATTCCCTTTGTGTTCATCTGGGCCAATCTTGGCTAGGGATTCATCAAATGCAACTAACTAGACTTTTTGTGCCATTTTAATATTTTAATTTGAAATAACTTACAAATTTAATAGGTACTTGACTTGATATTTAAATAATAACATTTTGCTTAAGTTTGACTTGATTGTTAGTCGAAGTTAAGTCAAACAGCTTAAAAATCAAATCAAGTAGTGAACTCCTAATCTTGGCTCCAATCGTACCAACTAATTGACTTTTGTACTCTTAATAATTGCAAAATTAAAAATGGTAAAAGCCTTAAGAAACAATAGATAATGAACGTTAAATTGTATATTGATAAAGTAAGGCTTTAAAAAAGTTGAGTGGTTTTAAATACACTCATCTTTTCCCCGTAAGTAGCTCTTATCTATAAACATATTAAAAATTAAATTTTTTGGATTTTTAAGTAACACAAAAAAACTTAAATTAAAGTAAAAAATTAATTGTAAATTCTATTTTTGCTTTCTTTTACTACTATATGTTAAAGGAAGTATTGCAATCAGGTCTAATTTTCGATTTGAGTTTTCCCCGGAAATAGAAGTTTTTAGGTCCCCCGAATCCAAAAAAGTGGTTTTTAGAAACATGTCTGTGTGTGATAGTGATATCCTATCGAAAACATTCTCCAAATATCACCCAAATTGAATTTTTGCCTTTATATTTCATCTAGTTATGCTGCGAAGCTTTTGGTTGAAATCGGTTGACCGGAAGCTCCAATTTATATTTTATATTTTTATATTTTATAGTTTTTCGAAAACGGCTCCAACCATTTTCTTTCAACTTTTTATAGTTCTTCAACTCATCAATACCTACAACTTCTATCTGAAAGTTTTTCTTAGGAAAATTCAAATAAGGAGAGTTCTAGGGTAAAGTGTGAGAGCTCGTATATGCATTATAGGGCAGCGGTCGGGAAACCGGGGTAAATTACCCCAAATAGAGTAAAAATTAAACTTTTGGGGAAAATAAGAAAAAATGTTGCCATGGCTATATCATAAACATGATAGTATGGCCGAAGATTGTATTCAAGTTGTTCTTACATCAAAAAGCCCCAATTTTGAAGTTATTGTATCAAACATGAAGCAAGATCATTTATCCAAAATCTAAGGGAGGAAAGTTTTAAAATAATTTTTGTTTGTTCTAATATGAGAATTTTATTTTGTTTGTCTATTACATACTTACTATTCTCATAAACTTTTTTCGGGTGAATTAATTCAATAAATAATTTATAATTTAAATTGATTGTCTCCTTTTCAAAATTAGGGGGTAATATCGACTATAGATATTAATTTATTATTCTATTTATATTTTTTTTTCAATCGTGGGGTTTATTTATATTCTTTTAACCAATAGCCAGTGTCATGTAAAAGAAAGTACCTACTGTGACGCCTCGCAAAAGATATTTATGAAAAATTATCCCCTTAAAAATATTCTCAAAATTCTAAAATTTCTAAAAAATTCTCAAGAAAAATCAATATTTGAACTTAAAATTACAAAAGCTTTAAAATAATTTTTTTAAATATAGATAAAATTCTAATAAGAAAATGGCTTGCAGAGAATTTCCGTAGCAATAATTGTAGCAATAATTGACAAAAAAAAATTGAAAAAATAAACCTTTATATATTATTATAAGTATTTCTTCATAAGTCTATAGGTTTTTAATTAGGCTCATAAAATAACAATTAGTTATTGTTAATTATTCATGTTTCTTTAGATTTATTTAAATTAACACTGTAAACAATTATTAATTGTTATTTCTTTGAAATTTATTAATCAAAGAAATCATAGATTAACTAAGATAATTCTAAGATTTCTTTGAATGTTTATAACTAGACATTAGTGCGCCTTTTATCTTGTATAAGTTTATACATTTTTTTTTTTTTTTTGAAAAACTGTAAAATAAATAATATTAATTTAATTTTCAATATAATATTATTTCAGGAATTTTAGTTAAAAGGTCATTCCATATAAATAATAAAAATACACTAAATATTTGAAATAGAATCTAAAGAATTTTACCATTTAGAATTAAATAATGATTTCAATATATTGAAACTTCGTACGCAAAACTATCTGCTGATTATATTGCATTGGTACTTTATATAATCAACATGAACTTTTTGTTTGAAAATCGCTAAAAGGTTTTCTCTTTTGTGCATTATGGAGTACTTCCGGAACTCACGATAAAACCAAAATTAGATAGGTAGATTATAATTCACATGAACGACAGATTTCTATATCGGCATTTCTTAAATTATAGACAGTACGTGCATATCACGAGACAATTTTCTATACGAGCATCTGCGACTATCTTTGGATATATGTTTCATCTTTCGAAGGAAATTCCACAAAATGTAATCCACTGTATCGATTCGGTAGATTAGATTCGGAAATGATTTTATAATATTTACCATACAATCAAATTGTATGATTAGTTTTATCAAAATACAAATAAATTATCATGCAAATAATAGATAGTAAGTATGAGAAATTCAGTCGAAAATGGAATCAAATTTTGTCGAAGTAACATAAAAATATTTTTAAAATAAAAATCAGTGAAATTTTCTGTGAAAAAAATCGTTTAAGTGAAATTTAATTGTCGTTTAGTGTTTATTTTAATTTATTAATTTATTGTTTTGCACACAATTACCTACAATGTTTAAATATTTTAAATCACCTAGCATGTTCAATGTGCAATCTTTTCGATGTTCAATATTTGTTCACTCTCAAGATTTTTGTACAAAATTAGCCAAAATATGAGAGCCCTCGATTTATAACTAAATTATTTTCCTATTAAACCAGGACAAATTTCATGAATGCTGAAGTTAACTCTATTTTTCCTAGTCTCGCCTTTTACAATGCTGTTTCTTTGACTAAATTATTTTATATAAATAAGAATCAATCTATTTGGTGCAAGCAAAACCGGTGTTACCTAAAGCCTAGTCTCACCAGTAGACATGCTGCGCGATTCGGCTAAAGATGGTCTATAGACCGTCAAGAGACACTGTTCTTTGACTCATCTAGCGTCCACATTACGATGTGAAGTGCTCAGTCTCATCTTCGCAATTTACCATAAAAGAAAAATTAAATAAACGGAGCTTGCCATGGCTCACCTCTAGACAATAGTGACGTCCACCCTGTCAAAATGTTGCGGAATATGTCTAACGTTGCATGTTATCTCCTAAAGTCTTCCATTCCGATCGGGAGACGTTAGACCTGCCCTAAAAGGGCATTCGTCTATAGTCTATAGTAGGGTTTGCAAAAAACCGTATTTTTGTTAAAACCGGTTTTTCGGTTTTTCTCCTATCTTAACCACGGTTAACCGGTAAAAACCGGGGTTTTAAGAAAATTAAATCTATAATATAATCACCCCACCCTTATTGTATTTATTTACAAATAAAACACCATTAGTTAATTAATGTTTTTTTTTTTAAATTTAACTTCAGTTATAAAAAATTATTAAGAATTTCAAAATTTAATAAAACTGATAAAAAAATGTTTAAAGAGTAATTTTACTCTAACTTACTTCGCCAAACTTCTTTTGTAAAATTCATTTTAAATCATAAAGCAGTTTGAAAAAAGTCCCGATTATTTTTATTGAATAACCGGATTTTCGGTTTTTGATTTTTACTAAGAAAACCGGTTTTTAAAAACCGGTTTTAACCGGTTTACAAAACCTAGTCTATACTCTATAGACAATCTGAGACGCGTCTCTGAGACCAAAATCACGCAACATGTCTACTAGTGAGTACTAGGCTTAAGGTTTTAGGTAAAGTTAGCTTTATCGAGGGCACATCAGATATCAAATTTTCAATAAAAAGATGTTTTTTGGACTTTGTCGGATATTTTTATGAAAATTCTGTACAAAATTTATCTCAAATATTAGCAATATCGATTTCTGATAATCCTCCAACAATGACAAAATTTAGAGAAATAAATGAAAATTCATAATATCATTTAAAAATCATAAAATCCAACGACAGTTGATGACGTCATAGTGCAACAATGCACGTACTAATAGTTTATAAAATTTAATTTTTATAAATATTGCAAATATCCAATCAACTATTTGTCTAATCAATAGAGCAAATGAGAGCAATTATGAAAGAAAATAAAAACCATTATCAATTAACTTACAACTATACGCATGGAGCATTTGTGGATCCTGAAAGAGCATTTAAGGAGCAATTTAAAAAAAAATAAAAACAAAAAAATTAATTTAAATTTATAGTTATTTTAATTTTTGAATTTGCAAATTTTTTAAAAATTAATTAATTTATTACTTATATATATACATATACACTTGACGCAATTGCGGATTCTGGAGGAACATTTAAGGAGCAATTATTTGCCATATAGTTTAATATAAAAAAATATTCTACGCTAACTTCTTTTCGGGTTTGTGTTTCAGCTATTTGCTGTTTGCACACCTTAATCGTGTATTCACTGGGTAGGACCTTTGAGTTTAAGATTATCTTCTCTGATTCAGATAAAAAATTAATTTAAGGTGCTCACTACAAGTTTATTCAGACACCAGTTAATTCCATCTATCATTTAAACAATATTGACTGATTAGATAATATTGACACCAGACGTTCATTCTGACTGATCATCGGTCATACCCAAAGTTTCGCAGATAATACATTTTTTTTCTTATAATAATGCAAATAAATGCCGTTAAAGGTTTGTCATCATCCAGCTATGGGGATGCACAAACACCACTAACAGACAAAGAGCAAGACAACATTGACCAAGAGACAAGAGTGAGTGAAGAAATGTGTCAGCTTACAACCGCTCAGCCTCATTAGGCCGAAAGTCTAGCTATGTTATATACACCGTACGTACATTTTCGTGACAACTGTTTATATTGACACTGATTTGGCGATGTTTAAACACTGGTTAACCGGTTTGTAACTCAAGCGAACTTGCCACTTTATGTTCTTCACTCACTTTTGTCTCTTGGTTAATGTTGTCTTGCTCTTTCTCTGTTGGTCAGTGTTTGAAGATCGGCAAAAGGACGATTGGAACAAACCTTACATGTTCACCCAAAATGCATGACTGAGGGTTGAAAAATAAAAACCTTATGAAGAATTATTTGTCAATCTAAGAAAGATTAGTTGAATTGATTAACGATTGCATGAGTTTGTAAAGAACACTTAAAAGTATGTTCTAACTTCTTGATAACCAATAGTTTTTATATACTAAAGACAGTTAAAATGGGGAACTCTACCAAATAGTTAATTTTTATAGCCCACGTACAAATTTAACAGAGTGAAACTTCTCTATTTAATTTAACTACTTTGCCGAGTTCGTGTTAGGCAAAGTCGACTTTGCCTGAAATTTGCCTATGCAAAACCAGTTTTACTGGTAAAGTATGATAAGGTTTTAAAAAGATAACAAATTCTAACGTTTTGATATTAAAAATAAAAAAGAGAATTGGAGAATAAGCCTGTACTGTATATTAGATATACGAACGTAACCCTCTCTTTTTCTGTCTTTACCAAGGTATAAGTTTCTTTCAACTTTGATCAAACTTTTCGTAACGCTTCTGTAACACATTCACCAGTTTAGCTCTGTGAAGTTGGCACCGCCACTTCAGAATTTAAAAAAAAAATATCTCAATGGTTTACCCATCAGAATTCCACGTTTGGCCAGAAAAAATTTTTGTTTTTCCTCCCACCAAAATTAAATAAATTGAAAAAGATTTTTTTATACAGGGTGTCAAAAATTGTTGAAAATTTGAGAATATTGAGAAATGGAGCCTCCAGCTACAAATATTTCAAAAAAAAATTAACCAGTCGATTGTCCACTGATTGTCTACATTTGTCCAGGCAACATTTTCGTTTGCCCACCCCCATTTTTTTTATTTAAGAAAAAATTAAAAATTTTTTATGGAAAAACAATATTCAACAAATATAGATAATTAGCAAAATTTGAACTTCCAGCAACAAATTTTCGAAAAAAAAAATTTGCCGCAGACTGCCCATCGTTTGTCTACGTTTGCCAGGAAAAATTTTCGTTTACCTATCCCCCATTTTTTGCTAATTATAATTATTTGCACTAGGTGAATGTTGCTCTTACTTAGAAAATTTTTAATTTTTTAAAAAAAAAATGGGGGGTGGGCAAACGTAGACAATCAGTGGATAATCGACTGGTTAATTTTAACTCACAGACTACTGAATCAAACCCATCAATTATCTGAATATTAAACTTAACAACCTACACTTTTAATCTTATTGTTAGCCAACATAAAATCGCCAAGAATATCGTAAATATAAGAATTGCTTTCAATATAGAAATTTCACTTCGGAAATATAAATGGATATAGAAGAATCGACATACTCAAATGAAAAATGGAATCATAAATAATAATTATATTGAATGTTACTGTCTATTTGCACAATTTACGATTATAACTTCTTTTATTATATGCTCACCACAGACATTTTCAAATAGGTATACATATCATAAAATGTAATTATGCACTTCAAATAAATAGCTGCTTAAGCTGCGATCAAATCTGAAATAGCCTTTACTTGGTTAAAATACAATGGTAGATTTTTCAAACTTGATCTAACAATTGATTTATTAATTTTTAGATAACATGACAAATATTTGTGGAATCAATTTCGCACCTCTCAACGTTCCATTCGAACGACGACTTCAAACTCTCGGGCCTTTAACATGGTTTTGTATAATGGTTATTTTACCAATTATATCATTTCCAGTATATTTTTACTTAATATTTTACACACAATATTATTGGATTTTAATACTTTATGGTGTTTATATTATATACGAGCATAATTTATGTGATACATCTACAAAAAGGTAATTCATTAAAAGTACGATTTGATCAATAATAATCAACTATTTGATCGTATTAAGGTCAGAATGGTTTCGAAAAAGTTCAATATGGTATTACTTTTGCAACTATTTTCCATTGAAACTCGTTAAAGTAGAAGAATGTAAACTTGACAATACAAAGAACTATTTATTTTGTTCGTATCCTCACGGGTTATTATGTGCATCAGGCTTTGGAAATTTCGCCACGGATCGAACGGGTTGTGATAAATTATTTCCTGGATTTACCATAACGCCATTGTCCCTAGCAGCTCATTACATCACACCTTTTCTAAGGGAAATAGTCTTGGCCTTAGGTTGTTAAATACTTACAATCCATTAGTTCCAGTTTATTTGATCGCTTTTTAATTTTCAGGTACGAGTTCTGTAAGTAAGCGTGATATGAATCGAATATTAAGCGATCGGCGCGGTGGAAAAATTGCAGTGTTAATAGTTGGAGGTGCAGCCGAGGCTTATTATAGTTACCCTGGTTCATATAAAATTGTTTTGAACAAAAGGAAAGGTTTTATTAAAATAGCATTACAGAATGGGTAATTGATATGGATTAGAAGTGAAAAAAATACCTTTAAAGAAATATAAAATTTGAAGGGTTTCAGTGGTTCCTGTTTTGAATTTTGGGGAGACTGATTTGTATGATCAAGTGAAGACAGAAGAAGGATCGTCAATGAGATACTTGCAGGACGCTATTAAAAATATTTTCGGGGTTGCTCCCGTGTTTCCTATCGGGAGAGGATTTTTCCAGTATTCCTTCGGACTTTTACCGAGAAGGAGACCCGTTACTACCGTTGGTAATTGAAAAAAATTAATATTTAATTAACCCATTTTATATACCCCCAATTAAACTCTTAAAGAAAGGAACCGAAGATTTTTTTTTGCTTCTAAATGATATTCTAAAAAAAATACTTGATAAGTTTAAGAGTTTTTCACCAGTTTATATGACCAATAATGACTACCCGTGACTTCGTTCAAAATAAACCTGTGTCTACGAAAATATAAACTACAAAATATCTCAATGCAAGCAGTAGAACTACTTCTAAGAATTTCATTGCAAAAATTAAACATATAGATATATATCTACTCGTAAATTCGTTAGGTATAAAGGTTAACTTGATTAAAGATAGAAGACTTTGGATAATTTTCAATAATTTTCTTAGACCCTTTAATAAACGAATTAAGAAACTGAAAAAGCAAAAGTATTTTGACATTTGCATATACAATAGAATTATAATTGAAAACTGAAATCAATAACGGGCTAAGTGTCAAAAATAAAATTGATTTAGACCCGAAAAAACAAGATAAGTGTATTGGCCAACAACCTAAAAAGCCTAAATGATCATTATTAGTAACTATTAATGGTCATGGCATTTAGTCCGCTTTTTACGTTGTTAGTTTGCTTATTCGGATCTAACTCAATGTTTTTCTTAGCACTTGTCGCACTTAGCCCGTTATTGATGTCCAGTCTTCAATTTTAAACTATAGAATTGGGTTTTTAATGGTTATATGGTTATAAATGGAATGATCGTATACACTTTTTTTAATAAAACTATTTTTAGTTTTTTTTCGTTCTTATTAAAACGTTATATTAAAATAATTTTAAATTTTTGAATCCAGTGTCGAAAACTCGACTCGTTTCCGAACAATAGAGGCTGCAACTGAAAATTAAAATTTTTTTTTACTAAACTATGGTAGATATTTCAATAAAACTAGCGCAGAATGAAAGATAGTAACTAGAATTATATAACACATTTTTATCATAATTTTCCAACCAAATATATGGCAGAATTTTTTTTTTCAAAACAGGGGGTCGTTTTTTATAGCTATTTCCGGAGGTACAACGTCCAAAAAAATTACATATAATCAGTAACTATTCAACTAAATAATATATAAAAATTATGAATGTACGAGGGGTGCGACATATTTAAAAAATAATAAAACTTTTGTATTTTTTAAAAATATGCCGCACCCCTCGTACACTCATGTAATTTTTATATACATATTATATAGTTGAATAGTTACTGATTATATGTAATTTTTTTGGACGTTGTACCTCCGGAAAAAATTATGAAAAACGACCCCATGTTTTGACAAAAAAAAATCTGCCATATATTTGGTTGGAAAATTATGATAAAAATGTGTTATATAATTCTAGTTACCATCTTTCATTCTGCGCTAGTTTTATATAAATATCTACCATAGTTTAGTAGAAAAAAATTTAATTTTCAGTTGCAGTCCCTATTTTTTGAGTTTAGGGGTTTAAATTTGGCACAAAATTATTTCTTACAACTAGCAACAAAATAACGGAACCAACCCCAAAAAAATGCTGATTTCATAAAGAAATCCGGTGAGACTCTTTCAAAATTTTAAGCCCAGAAATTGTATTCCTATATGTACTTTAAAAATTAAATTATCTATGTATCTTCAAACAAGAAGAGATTGGAAATTTTGTAATTAATATTAATTTTTTTTTTTGAGAATTATTTCAAGGAAAGTTTGTTAAAAGGAAAAGCAAAGTGGATGAATCTTCAACTTCTTGTTTCTAGCATGTTATTTAATATTTCATAAGCGTGACGTATTCATATTCCGAAATTGCACTGTAATTAAGAACAGCATCAGACCAAACAAAATTTTTTAATAACAAAACTAATTACAATTATTAGTTGCCTTAATTAAATCAAAATATAACAATGTTGCGATGACTAAGTATCTTTATTGTTATTTTTCTTTAGTTGGAAAACCCGTCGATTTGCCAAAAATTGAAAAGCCAACCGAAGATGAAATCAACATTTACCATGAAAAATTCCGAGAGGCTCTGCTAGACTTATTTAACACGGAAAAGCATAAATATTTGCCGGATCCAAAGAATACTGTGTTAGAAATAACGTAGCTTTGGTTTAGGAAATTGGAGAAATGAAGTTTTTATACGAAGTTAAGTTTTATATGAAATTAAGATTTTTAATAGGTTTGTATTACATGAACGGTTAATTGACATATTGTTCAATAAAAAATATTTTTTATACGAAATTGGTTTTTTTAAATGCTATTATTTTTTTTATTTATTTTTTTATAGGAAATGAGTGAATTTTTGCAGTTTAAATTTCACCATTAGTTTTACAATAGAAAATTTCAAGTATAAAAACGCCACAAGAACATGCAATTCCGAGCAAGAAACACCAAAACGGTATAAATAAATGTTGCATGGAAATCACTGTGAACGACTGATTTTTTTGAACGACATGAAACTGATATTTAAAAAATTGATTCCGTTCCTGTTCTCGTTTAAACTTTTCCACAATTCCACATTCAAATAACTGTCCCGTGATCCTGTCAACGGCTCGATTAAAAAGCTGATTTTTCTTCATCAAAACCACCATAAACGTAACCGTTTCATAGTCAGGAATCGGATGAAGAAGTTCAATACCGTTCTCGTTTATATAAAACTTAGGCATTAAATGTCTTATACCAAAATCAGAATAATACGTGGCTGAATTTCGATCAAATGCTGTCCGATTTAAGTTGCTGATAATATCCTGGTTGAAGTGAAATTTCTTTGTCATATAAGCATATTCCTTTTTGAAATTTTCGGCGTCAATCGGTGCGATGAACATTAAAAGAAATGGAAAATGAATTGGAAGATTTAAATTATGTGACATAATATCGGAAAAACTTTGGATTTGTCTTTCGAAGCTTGGCTTTGTTAGCATACTGGTTAAATATGATTGAAATGCATTTGAAATGATGAAACTATAAAAAATCCACAAAAATAAAATGAAACGTAGAATGGTTTTCACAGGAACGTTTGTTATTCCCTGATTGAAGAAAATTTTTAAAATCAAAAAACTGGAATCATAAACATTTAGGTTTTCCCCTAGAAAATATCGACTTAATAAATATAATAGTCCCACTACAACTATAGTAGGAACTAAAGAAAATTTCAAGGAATCATCAAAAATAAGAACTATACGATAATAAACAGGAACTTCTAAGGCTTTGGGAACCCAAAACATCAATTTATCGACCATATAAATTGTTGTGAAATCAACTCGAGAGTAACAACGAGCTATCAAAAATCCATATCCCAACGCTATATCGGGATGAAGCGTCGAATTTTCATTGTCACAAAACACATTAATTGATCGAATTTCATCATTTTTCACGTAAGTCAACGAAAATTTTAACGTTTCAGCGATCACTTCCATGAAACTAATTTCGACGCCAGAACGTGATTTCGATTCGACATCTGTGATTAACGAAGGCGATTCCTTAGCCAAAACTGTTAAATTTAAAAATTCAAAGCTCGAAAAAAATCGATCCAAACAAAAAATTTCTTCAAGTTTAATCTCTTGAAAATCCTCTTTATTAATTTCAGTATAAATCTGCTTCAAATCTCTCGATTTCCATGCATATACCGCAATTTTCTCAGTAAACCGAATCAATATAAAATCAACTATCCAATAATGTTTAATCACTAACAAAAATGTTAAATGTAATTTTGGATCCATCTCTGAGATGAATACGAACTTTCCATTTGGATTCCAAGACAAACTCGCACTCAACAAATCAAGTTGATCTTCCAATTGATTTAAACGATAAAACGAAAGCACATACAAATCAATTTTATGAATAAAATGAAATGTTTCAATTTGACTTGTATTCAATACAATCAGTGCAAATGTAGTAAAAGTTAATTTTTCAACCAAATCTTTACACTTTACATCAACGATAACATTCAAGCTTTTATTATTAGAAAATTTTAAATGCATGAAATCAAGAACTGGATCTTTTATATGATTTGATGTAGGCACAAAAAGTGAAAGCTCAAAACTGTTACACGATTTTAAAACTTCTATGGTTAGCACAATTTGTAGCATATATCGTACAATTGTATTTGGGAAAGCCATTTTTTCTTAAGGCAATGTTTGAAAGTATAACTTTAACGTTAACAGGATATTTGAAATTTCAAAGAGCCTAAATTGCTTTTAAAAGCAAGTTAAGCAGTTCATAGTAAATAATAAATAATTATAGTAATGATTAGATAATGCTAGAATTTACTGATATTACTATACAGACAGTGACGGATTTAGTATTTATGATGATCTATAGGTAAATTAATCATTAAAGGAAAAGAAAAAATATCTGCTGCGACGCGTCACAGAACTATCTTTTACTCGCTGTTAGTTAAGAGAAAATAAATAAAACCCACGATCGGTTAAAATATTATAGATAGAATAATATATAAATATTTATATAAACTGTACCTATATGTATTATACATATATAGCCTGTTTGGGAATGGATGATTGGACTGTATAAAGGTTTGGAAAAAAGAAAAAACCCGGATAAATAAAAACTGAATTTATTGATTGAAATAAGAAAAAGGAAATGATTGTAATTGGAATAAAATATGTAAGAATTAAAAAGAACTAGAAATAAATTATATAAAGGTAAATTTAAGAAAGCGTCTTGGGATGATGCTGCTGAGAGCTCTCGAATCCGAAACGTATGAATGCTGAATATAGAATATTAAATGTATACATGTCGAACGTAAACTCTTGAATGAAAAATGGGATGAATCGGCACATGGCTGGATATGAAGGCCTTCTTAATTCCCAATCGTTTTCAATTGGCTTGTGGATAGATCCAAGTTCGAACCTGTCTTGAATAATACAAGTTTCGATCATGAATCGATCCAGCAAGTCTTGAACATAGGCTATATATTGTATATACGAACTCCCATCCTTTACCCCAGAAACCCTTTTTGAATTTTCCCAGGAAATAATATCAAACTAAAGTTGTAGACTTGTAAGCATTGATGTGTCTAAAAATGGCAGCAAAGTTTAAAGGAAATCAAACAGACATTTTTTTGAAACCACTTTTTCGAACTCAGATTTTGAACCTCAAAACGTGTATTTCCGGTGAAAAATCGAAATCTAAAATTAGATCCGATCAAAATACTTCCTTTACTATATAGTGGTATGAAAGAAAGTAATAAAACATCATTAATAAATTAAAATTATTAAAGTTCACTGTTACTGCATTAATATCGTTATATACTTATATTAACAAAACTACAGCAAAGTTTTTATGGTTGCCTATAATGACACTCAATAATCTCAACAACGTATATATATGAGCCCTATGCAGGTCTTGTCACTCAAAATTATACGTATTACAAACCAATTTGGAGACTTTTCAAATCGAATTGGACATTTTTAAATCAAATTGGACACTGCATAAATCAAATCGGATACATTAGTCTTTACATATTAGGTGTTCATTACATATAGTAACAAAAGATCAATTTTGGGGGTTCTTAAATTATACTTTACGATAATTTCTAGATATTATTTGCTACTGGTAAGTATAGGTTCAGATTCGTACATCATAAAATCACGAAGTCATCTGGTTAATAAACCCGTCCAGAAAACGGCGCAGATTATGTAGAACGTCATTTTGGCGTTCATGTATGGAAATGTATGCTTTGTCTGTTGAATGGAACGAACCTATTGATTGCATGATGAACGTGCTTGGTTCAGAAAGAAAAATTTTAAGACGAGCCACTATACGTAGCGAATCATCATGTCAAGTAAAGCTATATATTTTAACTTCGAAATGAAATAACTCTCAACTTTAATGCTCAACTTGACTTGATATCGTAACAATCAGATTGTTCCATCAAAACTTCAGTAATTGGCCTTTAAATAGTTCCATTAGTCAACGATCAACGGCTTTTGGAAGAATCTGGAAGGTTCGCAAACTTTCTAGTTAACTTCAGAGTAATTTTGATTGCCTACATAATCAAATATTGCCAGTCAGAAGTGATTGAATTATGATTTGTTGTGATAAATTGTTAATCACTGAGTGTAAATAAATAAAGTTTTTGGTTATTTAAACGTTTGGTCCGTTTGGTGAATATTTCCATAGCAATAAAAAAAAACCTCAACGTGAATCTCAATACAGGTTTGAGGATTCCCGTTATAAAATTTAACGTTTGACTTAGATTTGATTTTAAGCCAAAATCAAGTCAAGTAGCATAAAAATCAAATTAGGTAGTAAATTATTAAGTATTCGTCATTTCTTCATCTGGGTGGCAAAAATCTGCGGTACGCTACTGGTGGTAAGAATGGTACCCATAAAAAGGATATTAACGATTAAATCCATAGTAAATACCTTAATATCACAATCTAAGAATGGTGATTCAAAATTCAGTTCGTCATTAGTTATAATAAATGGAATTAAATTTTGTGTTTGCTAATGCATATTTAATGTTATTTTAAATCCATTACCTACATGGCTACGTATAATATCTTATAGCTTAAGATTCGACCGCATGATGTAGCTTAATCATTTATATATCAAATTAAAGTTTTTTTTCTAGGCATGATAACATAAGGGTGCCAATATCAAAATGTCCGCAAATAAGCAAAAATAGCTTTTAAAGATGCTGTAAATTAAAGATAAAGTGAGGGATCTCATCTTTTGAAGGCTATTTTCGCTTTTTTGCGGGTACTTTTAAATTGGCACCCTTATATCATCATGCACAGAAAAAAAAACTTTAACATGATATATACATGATTCAGCTACATTATAAGTGTAGGTAGCAATGGTAGCAATCTTGCGGCCAGGTCTTAGGCTATTATTACTGTAAATGGCTCTAAGCTTAACTGAAATTTAGCATGTTAATCCTATGATAGCATATCGAGTGTATCCTACAGGAAGCGTGTATTTAAAAGTTTGGTTGAAGTTCGTGAAATAAAGTTTTAACCCATTTCTTCAAGAAGGCTTGACCGCAATTTGCACAGTTACGAAAAAAAAAACTATTAAAAGGTTAAAATAAAAATATTTACCACTTTTAACTGAAAACTTGATTATTAATTTCAACACCCGATAAAAGTAACAATGAAAATTTGTAAGACTTTTGAATTTGTTTAACTATGCAATGTCGAAGATATATTAATAAAATGTAGGAAGAAAAATATAATATCTACATTGCAGGTAAGAAATTTGTTAATATTTTATCCAACTTTTTGAACCATCCCTCAATCAAAAAAAAAAATAAAACTGGCACTGTGATATCCACAGTACGTTCGTGGCAACGATGAAAGAAGTTCGTCGCAAAACGCGTTTTTTAAATGTTTTTAGGTGGCTAATTAATTTTGTCGCTACTTTCGACTCTACTTTACAAATACATTTAGATAATAGTATGTTACACTAAAACGAAAACGAATTGAGTCATTTATCATCTTTATCCAGCTAAACGCTAAAAAAATGTAGAATGGACTTTGTATACAAATGATACAAAAGCTACATTAATTGAATGGGTACATTATGTTTTTTATTTTATTTTTTAACACAGCACCCCTATGTCAGAATGTCACGAGCCGCCAATGCTGGAAACTACGCCAAAACATTTGGTAATTTAGTTTCCTAAGTATTTAGAAAAATATGTACCTACTGTTCTTGAGGGATAACATCTAGATTTTTCTGTCAAAATAGCTAAAAACAAATTTTTATTTTAATTAAGGTTTCTACTAACCAATTAGTTTAATTAAAATATACACTCAGCGAAGCGGGTAGGTATAAACTAGTAGGCCATATTTTAGTTACGTATAAAATTGATCGAATTGATATTTTAAATCGACCATTGAATTTATTTGTAAAAAATATTTATATAGGCCGATATCCAAATTAATTGCAAATCAATTCTCACAAATCCACTCGTTAACAATTAGCATTAATTAACATTAGCATTATTACTAGTAAAATTATTAATAACGTTAATAAGTAACAATCAAACCAGTCAAACAGCATAGGCAGCATAGCGACTAAGCAGTCCAGTATCGTAAGGAATCGTTCGTGCCGGTTCTCATTACTTAAAATATATGGAAAGAAACGTGTTCACGCCATCTATGAATTTAAATTTCTATAAGTTGTCTAACTTGTTTACGTTGTTTACAACCTTTACAACTGTCAACGGTCGCCTTGCTGTTTTCAAATTTAAACGAATTAAAATAAATGTCAACAAATCAAGTAAAAGTAATGACAATTAACGAAAAGATTGCAAGTGCCGTTCAAGTTCGTAAACACTATCGAAAGAAGGCTCAAACTCTATACGAAGAATGGGGTACGACATCTGCCCAGCTTCTCATCGACCAACCAATTTCAGTCGAGCAAAATCACACAGCGACCGACGAAATTTACGAGCTGGTTAAAGAAATTGTAAACACACCGACACCAAACCCAGAAATAAAACAAAAGAACAAAGAAATTAAGGACTTGCTGAATATAATTAAAATCAGAAGTAATTACACATCAGTTTTATCAAAAATGAATTTTATCGAGTAATTTTTGTATTATACAGTTTCATTTTTCAAATAATAAAAGAAAATAAGGTTTCATTATTTATATTTATTTTCAACTTTTTCTCTTTTGAACTTGTTTGCTTTTCAGATTGTTGAGCTTTGAAACCGTATTTTGGATTTCCTCCACGACCACCAGGATGTTTGAAATTTGTACCGCCAATGGGTCTTCGATCACGATTAGCGCTGTTGGTTTTATCAAATTTATTTTTTCTTTTGCCATTGAAAGATGCTTTTGGATTGTCGTTGGTGTTTCGTTTAAACCTTTTAAAGCTATGTGAAAATGGTTTGTTTTTTCTGACAGATATTGTGAAAAGAAAAGATCTAAAAACAATAAACAGTGTACTTATAAGAACGTCGCTGTTTCCATCATTGGGGAGAATAAGGTTAGCGTGGCGCCAAGAATTGACGACGATTCCTGATACAACAAGTCGAAAGAAAACGAAAATGAAGAGTGGTAATTTGCGAGATTTCACTTCGTTTTCGATAAAAACCGGATTTCAAGACGCATTTTTCTTATAGGAAATGATTTAAACGTATTAATGGGATTAAAACGTAACTATGTGAACTGTCGCGTATTTTAAGTTAATTCATGTAAATTCATCCAACAATTTCCTACTTAATCGCTGATTCAGAAAACTACTGGAGGGCAATGATGAAATATACGGAGGACGTCCTGACGGCTAAAAAAGCCGAAGAACGCGCAGTGAGCGTCTTTTGTAGATTTTTTGAAGATTTTTTCAACCTCTAAAATAAAAAGTATAAAAAAAAACGATTTCCGACTACAAATGCCAAAGGGGCCCCTTGGCAGGGGTTTGGGGGTGAAGCGCCTAACAAAAGAAATTGTAATCACTGTTCGTTTACCCGATTTTCATTATTTGACTAAATGTGCACTTCCTGACACCACGAAGTTTTACACAAAATTAAATATTTTAACATAAAAATTATGCTGCAAATACGATTTGCAGTTATTCCTATGAAATCTATGAGTTTTCAGTATTCGTTGAAAATCTTTATGAATACAAATCCTGCATTATTAAAGCATTATAAATTTATAGAATATTTTTAAAATCTAGTCATCTTTAAAATACGTGGTATCTAAAGATTGTTTATTTTGCCAATTATATTTTCTATATACTTGCGTTCAAGCTCGAATCGCAATAGTTAGAATTTCATTAATTTTATGGTGTTTTCTGTATTTTATTCCTGAAATTTTGTATTATTTGTGATGTTTATAAAATGTGTCCTTTGAATTGCAAAATAAATGTAAATTATTATCACTCAATGAAAATTTAATATTGAAAACGTGTTTGCAAATAAAAAATATTGAGCTGTTCAAATTGTAAGTTCCCATAGTTACTCATACCTTGAATTTTGCAAATGGCCTGCTTAAGCCTCATGCTGACGTCAAAATTTATCGATTTCTCTTGAAAGTTCGATTTTCAATTTTGGGATATTTGACACGCTATTTAGCTTCTATTGGCCTTACTTTATGGTTACACAAAAGCATAAAGTTGGGCGATTTCAAATACTCAAAGCGCCACGCTAATCATACTCGTGCCCCATTATTGAATACCTTTATCGGGTTCTTCGCCGACTTCTTGTCTGAAATATTTTTCATCGCCATGCTCGGACATTTGAGTGTTTTCGTTTGCTTCTTTCATGCCTTGCAATGATTTTTCTTTTAACTCAACTTTATTCTGTTCATTTTTCTCTTTGTTTTGCTTTTGAATTGTTTTTCCGGTTTTCCCTTCAGTTTTCTGAAAACATTAAAATATTGTTAGCTTGCAAAGCTGTGTAACTTAAAATAAAACTAGTAAAAAATGTAATTAATTACGATACAATGGTTTGTGGTTAAAAACGATTTAATAATAACCATTTTAAATCAATTGTCATTGTCTTTGATATGACTATGAGATCCCGGGGCAATGCCGTTATATTACCATTTTTAATCTCATTACATCCTACAAGCATGGACGTACCCCGGTACCATGCACATCATAGGAAATTATGGGATCAATGAATGAAATAGTGCTATACATATTTTGATGCATTAACAGAGAAAGGTTCTGTTGAAAATCGTCTTTCTTCGTTTATGCATCAAAATGTGTATAGCACTATTTCATTGATTGATCCTAGTTGAAAACCCATGATTTCCTAAGAAGTGCATGTTGCCAAGACGTATCCCCGCTTTTCGTATAGAGACGATTTTTTTCAATTTCGTTGAAATTTATATTAGTATTAAGTAAATAACCCAAATCGTTGCCTTTAAATAATAATCCCTCCATTTATATGTCGTGTTCAAACCTCTGCCTCCTAAAGAAAGCATCAGTAACCGCACTTTTGATAATTATTTAAAATCTGATTCAAAAATTGAATAAGGTAAAGTACCCAGTAGTTGAACGGGTTTCAAAACAAAACCTATTTACCCCTAATTTAAACAAACAAAATACAAATAAATTGATCAAAGAAAGGTTGTTTATGAAAATATAAATATTTTTTAAGGTAAAACCAAACAGAAAGTAATAAATTATGAAACTATCATATTTTTACAAGGTTTTGAAAATATACATCAAATGCACCAGTAGTTGAACAATCTATTTTGACTCGCCGCAGTAGTTGAACGCCCCGGGAGTAGTACTTGAACAAGTATGAAATACATTCAAAAAATTAGTTTTTCATTGTTGTAAACGATTTTTATCAACAAATTGATTAATATTACCCATAAAATATAAAAATATAAACTGTTATTTGGGTTATGGATAAAATTTCGTTATAGACATCCAGAGATTTAGACATAATCTTACATTTTTTATGTACCTACATTGGAATTTTCAATTTTATTTCATGTAAATGTTATATTATATTATGTTTTATATAAAAATATATAATAAAAGTGACATCGCAAAGTTTTAAACATTTAAGATATTTGGTTTTCTGTAAAACTTCGCGGTGTCAATAATGTACACCAACAATGTAAATCTCGGGGTGTCTAAACTAGAACTTTACTATAATTTTATTAATTTTATCGGATTATATTGTTGGTTAACAAGTAAATATTAGTCACAATGTTTATTTTACCTTTGGTATCAACTTTTATTGGTTTGAATTCAATTATATTGTATTTCGGTCCAATAAATAAGTTTGCGCTGAAAATTTTTTGGAATTACTGCATTAGAATATTTATCACGCTGTTCATCTACAGCTTCCATTAGAATTACATATACCTAATACTTGAATATCTTGTTCAAGTTTTGGGTACCGCTTTAAACATTGGGAGGTATAGTTAGACGAAAAAAATTATATTTTTTAGCTTTGCAAAAATTCTAGGATGTTTAGGAACGACTATTTCATTTGGTGGCACTAATTTTTTTACTTACAATAATAATAAACAGTTTTTTTTACTGATTGATCAGTTTACGGTTGAGTACCTTTTTCGTGAAAAAAGGAGCGACTATCGGCTATTCTTTATGTGTCAACTTTTAATGTGACAAAAATATTATTATTTCAATTTATAAAGAAAAAATATCGCTAAAATCAATAACTGAACCAATAAATAATCATTATATACACATATTACTTATAATGAATCTTCGGATTTTGTTTTAGAACAAGTTTAAAAATCCGTTCAAGTACTGGGTCCATTTTTGCCAGTGTTCAAGTACTGGGTACTTTACCTTAAGATCGCATTGACCCCGGTGTTATTAAAAATGTTTACCTGTTCAATTCTTCAACTGTTTCACTTTCTTTTTTTGTTCACGTTTCTTTCTTAGTTTTTCAATTATCTTCCTCTGTTTTCGATACCAGTTCATGGTATAAAACTTCCCCATCCATTAGACCATTTTCCACTTTGATCAGTTGTAAAGTAAGACGAGGTCCCAGTTCACTTAAACGAATCGCGGATTTTTCATTTTCTATGTTACCCCGAGATTCTATTTTTTGGGGTAGCATCACATGATGATTAGGGTCTTCTCGGTTTCACTTTCAGATAACATTCCTGACCTAAAACCATCGTACATCATACAAAAACAATACTATGATAAGCAATACTATACTTTGTCAGAAATTCGGAAGTGTCCGAAAAACGGGATCAATTAGGTACTTTTCCTTGTACCACTTTCTTGACACTCTTAGAAATTCCTACAGGAAGCACTTTAATAGCATAGTGACGAAAATCGGTCGTTTTATTCGTTGAATTATAGTTCATTAAAACACAGCGTCGAACCGAACTTAGTTTTATCTAAAAGGACATAAAAACTTAAAAATATTTGAAAGTATTAAATTGAAAATATCAATTATTACTCCTGTTAAGTTTAGTTTGGGAAACATATCTTTAAAAACATTGAAGCCATTAATTTCATTTGAACCCCTTCACCACTGAAATTATTAAGGACTACCAATGGGAAAGTTTAGTACGCCTCTCCGATAACTAATTGTTTCTATAACAATGAAATCACATCTCGAGAAATTGTAAAATTGATAAATTTAAAGTTAATTTTAGGTCTTCGAGGAATTTGTCCTAGTTTCAAATACATTGCCGTTTCCGTTCGGGAAAACATACACAAATAGGATACATGGAAATGGCCAGCGATTGATACAAAACCCTTGATACTGTTTTTCTTTCTCTCTAAAAAATTAATAGTGGATTAAGAAGTTTATAGAAAATCGTTGATCGCTTTTGTTACTATTAATGGGGGCTGTATAGAGTTTCATAGGTTTCATAACTCAACGAAAATCGTGAGTTAAGTCAACAATATGATCACCAAGTAAACCGCGATGGATAACGAATGAATGTGGTGCATTTAAATGTTTCTCAGATTCTACATTTTAACTGTGGTTATTCTTTTTTACACTACGCCTTTTTTTTGATTTTCCCATTTTGAATGGAAATTATTAGTCTTCAAATAAGGTTATGTTATTTTCTTAGTGGTTAACAGTGGTTAAAAACGTTAAAAACCATTGGTTAAAAACTCAGTGACGTCAAATGAGAGTTGCGAAAAAGAGACAGCGTTATTAAAGTTACCGTTAAGTTATATAGCCATCTTTTTTTAGAACACTAAATGCATTTAGTTCTACTGTCTACTTTTTACTTTCTTTTACTACTATATAGCAGAGAATATAGCGAATATAGTAAGGGAAGTAACCGGGTTGAATTTTCGAATTCGCTCTTTCACCGGAAATACATGTTTTGAGGTCCCCTGAGTCTAAGAAAGTGGTTTTTAGAAACCAAGTCTGTGCGTGACAGCCATATCGTATCGAAAGCTTTAACTGAATTTCACCAAACTTGAAATTTGACCTCCATATTATACCTAGTTGTGCCGTGAAGCTTTTGATTGAAATCGGTTAAGCGAAAGCTCCACTTTATTCTAGGAGTTTTTGAGTTATTTTAATTTTTTTCGAAAACGGCTCCAACGATTTTCTTTAAACTTTCTTTAGTTCTTAGACTCATTCGTGGCTTCAACTTTTATTAGAAACTTTTTCTTGGGAAAATTCGAATAAGGACGGTTCTGGGGTGAAGGTTGGGAATCCGTATATATTATGTACATATAGTTTGTATGCATTATATATACGTTATAAAGTGCTTATATTTCACATATTTTATACAACTTATACCAACAGCAAGTTTCATAATTGAAAGTAAAAGAAAGTAGTGTGACGCCTCGCAGCAGATATTTAATATTGTTGTATTAATGCATCTCACAATTTTAAAAGAAATCCAAGAAATATTATGAGTCACTAAAGACGCAAAGAGTCAAAGGTCACTTTCCAGAATTTGACCTCTTGACCATTTGATGTTTGTACCTCTCCTACTCTAGTACCTTTAATTACTATTCAGGAATTATTATTTCTATAGGTACAGAATGACTGGTAATTAGATGCGGAGCCGGTATGGGGAGATAGTACAGGCTAATCCGAGTCGATTTCACTATGAGAACTACTGTCCGAAAATTAGCCGTTTTCGAGTTATACCAGTTTTTAGGATTTTATAAAATTAACGTCCTTCAAACGTTAAACAAGTCATAAAACTTAAAAATTGATTGTTTTATGTGGTTTTTGTTTTGGTTTTACAATAAAGATATTCTAAAATACGAAAATTGATACTCAAATGTACCTACATCATTGACGTTATCTCAGGCGGTAGGCTTCAAAATTCTTCAAATTTTGTAAAAACAAAATCTTTGTTCATCTCAATAACTTCAATTTACTAGAAAAAATCACCTACAATTTTTTTGTATGAAATAATTAGAAAACATCTACGTTTCAATACCTTTCAAATGAGGTATCAAAATCACAAATCGGTTTAGAAATGACAAAGATATGATTAATAGAAAAAACAGGTAGAGCAACGAACAAAGTTAGGACTTGCTACAGGAATAGGACATTAAGACTTGCCACTCCGCTCTTGCGATTCGTTGCATTCGGATTAGTGATGAAACGGATAACAGTTTAGTCGAATACCGGATATTCACAATTCGCAAATAGTACTTATAACCACCATGTTCTGAAGAACAGTTCTGACGGATTCGTCAGATCTATGTTCGTCCGAATTCGTTTTCGGAATTTTTACTATCTAAAAATCTGAGAATGTCATCATTTATAAAAGTGACACAAAAGTAGGTTTTCTAATTTTTTTTTTAGAAATGTATAAAATCCTAATCATAAAACTAAAATAGCCCACTTATTGGCGTAGTGGTTAGATTAGTTAATCTACGCTCCATGAGTCCAGTGGTACTGGGTTCGATCCCCGTGGAATCCTATATATATAAGAATTATGACTTAAGATAAAAAAAATTACAAACAGAAATTTTCTGTGTTTAGATAATTGTAATAGGACCTAAGATCCTAACGCGACTTAAAAATAAATAAATGCTTTATGGATTATAGGATACATACATAAAATAATAAATTTGCACTGTGACTCAATTTCCTATCATTTAAATAAATATAAAAAAACTGTTGCAATATCTTATCAGCTATAAAAAATAAATATTTGTCTATGTGTATTTAAAGATAAAAAGTTGTTTTCAGTCCAAAATATTCTCGCGTAAAAAAATCATTGTTTTGACGGCTTTTTTTAAGATAAGGAAGCACATTTCTCGTGAGGATTAAATTTTAAATTTCCTCAAACTAAATAACAGATGGAAAAAACTAGATGTAAATTGAAAATGTTGATCACGGTTCGTCCTCGGTCCGATCTTGTTCTGGTAAAACATGGTCAAATAAGAAACAATGTATTTATTTATTTAACATGTTTCCTGGAAATTGTAGATAAAGTAACATTTACAAGCATCTACTTCAAAATTATCATAAACTATGTGAAGTACCATAGTTAGTCATGAGGGCAATGATGCTTTCCTGGGGGTTCACAGGGGTTCGCACGAACCCTTTGATGTGAATGCTGTGGTTCGTACAAACCCCCTTAATCAGAAAAAAATTACTTTTGATTTTAATGATTATCGTTGTTTTTCTACTATTCTTTCGATTTTTAACTGCGCTTCTTCAAAATATCTATCATATTTCGTCTTTTATGGTGCCAATATATTCAAAATAATTTAATTACGTTAAAATTTCAGAATTTTAGCAGGGTAGCGATTGAAAACTAATTTCAAAATTCCCTGACTTTATCATGACTTTTCCCCGAAGAAAAATTAAATTCCAGAAAACTTATCTAAAAAAAAAAATTATATTTGAATATGCATTAAAATTCTAAATTACTCCTGAAAATAATTTCATTATAATTTGAGAATAATAACCGAAACTGCGTAAAACTTTGATGAACTATGATTTTCTGTGAACCTTTTTGCAGATTTCTGACTAATCGAAAAGTTTATTTTTTTCGATTAAATATATCTATAACTTTAAAAAAACAACAATCAATGATATTAAAATAATATCATGAATCCCTAATAGCGCGAATATTTGAAATATTACATTGTTTGAATTTAAAATTTTTTTAATTGCTATGAAGATAATAAAAATAATAAAATTATAATTAAAATCTCCGTAATTTTTCCAAAAATTTTAAATTTTCTGACTTTTCCAGGTCAATTGCAACTCTCTCTAGCTTATGTAAATAATTTTGTGTCTTTTCCAATTATATATTAAATAAAATAAAAGTAAATATGAACTTTGCAAAATAATATTTCAAGGGTGATATTAATATTTAAAAAAAAAAATAAATAGAAAATATTAAGCTATTGCGAATACGAAACCCCTGGGAAAATTTTGGGATAGCATCACTGCATGATGTTCTGCGGCAAAATTCCAATATTGATTACTATATTCAACCTTTTCGTAAAGTATGCTTTTCAATAATATCTAAGGATTCACTACTTGACTTGACTTTCAAGCTACTTGGCTTAATTTTGGCTTAAAATCAAGTCAAGCTCAAGTTAAAAGTTGATATTTCAATATGATTTTTATATGATAGTATAGCTTTCTGTAAAATATTTACGACCGTTGGTTTAAAATACCGAATGTATAATTAAAATAAAAAATAACAATTGCGGGTTTCGTCCCTTAGACTCCTCACATGTATGACTATGTGAGACTGTCACTTTAATCGCTATAGGCCACAAAAATAACATTGAAATCTTAACAAAATATTAATGCAAACCGTCTCCACAGTATCAATATACATAAATTTGTCTATTATTATTATTATTCTAATAATAGGTATATTGTAAATGTTATTGCTTTATTAATATATTAAATAAATATTATAAAAAAATGAAAAACCGACTTCAAAATATATAAAAATTCTTAAACAAGAAATGCACTAAAAAGTAAAAAAAAATGGCGTATCCTTGCAGTATCTACAACTTACAATTTATTATGATGATACAATGTACAACTATTGTTATTTTTGGAGTTGGTGTCAGCCAAGAAAATACAACTATATTGGTACTTAGCAAAAAACGAGAATACCTTATGAAAATTATTTTTCAAATGAACTTTTAAACAATATACTTGAACTGTAACAATATCTATCGACCTTTAAACTACAAAATACCAATTACCAACTAAACCTTTTTACAATTTTTACAAATTACCATTCATTTTTATTTTCTTGACTGACACCAACTCCAAAAATAACAATAGTTGTACATTGTATCATTCTAATAATTTGTAAGTTGTAGATACTGCAAGGATACGCCATTATTTTGTTACTTTTTAGTGCATTTCTTGTTTAAGAATTTTTAAATATTTTGAAGTTGGTTTTTCATTTTTTTATAATATTTATTTATTTCTCGCGTTTTAATGATCTGAAGTTTGATAACTAATTTTATTTTCTTAAAAATGGTTAACCTTCCAAACGCGCTGCTCATATGAGGCATGATATGCGCCGTTTAATATTAAAAGTTACTACATCATCCCTTTTTGCCCTTAAGGGTTGAAATTTTTTGCTTTTAAATGTAATAACAAAACTAAGTGGATTACTTTTTTCAACAGAAAAAAAATTATCAAAATTCGGTTAAATGTCACTATTTCATTCCCTATTTTCATCCTTAAGGGGTGGATTTTTTTCTTCAAATTAAAATGTGAACAATTTAAAAGTACGTTGTACGTAATAGAAACAAAATTTTCAAAATCCGGTTAGCCAGGAAAAATTTGTAATATTATTTCATCTCTAATTTTTAACCCCTTATGAGTGGAGTTTTTTTTTTAAATGGATAGGAAATTAATTTAAAGTTGTGTTCTACAAATAAAAAAAGAATTATCAAAATCAAGCTATCCAATAAGAAGTTAGTATTTCATCCCTTAGTTTTCAACCCCTTAGAAATGAACGATTTCCTTCAAATTAAAATGGGACCACACGAGAAGCACCAGCTTTCAAATAAAAAAAGAATTATCGAAATCGAGCTATCCAATAAGAAGTTAGTATTTCATCCCTTAGTTTTCAACCCCTTAGAAATGAACGATTTCCTTCAAATTAAAATGGGACCACACGAGAAGCACCAGCTTTCAAATAAAAAAAGATTTATCGAAATCGAGCTATCCAATAAGAAGTTAGTATTTCATCCCTTAGTTTTCAACCCCTTAGAAATGAACGATTTCCTTCAAATTAAAATGGGACCATTCGGGAAGCACCAGCTTTCAAATAAAAAAAGATTCATCAAAATCGCTTCACCCAGTCGGAAATGCTGAGGTAACAAACATAAAAATAAAAAAAAAAAAATACAGTCGAATTGAGAACTTCCTCCTTTTTTTTGTTTGAAATCGGTTAAAAAAAAAAAAACTAGATCCATGTCGTATTATTAGCCTCGCCTTGATAAAATTTTCACTTCTGCATTGATTACTTATGTCGTGTTTAGTCAGTCATGGTAATACTTTAAATGATTTAACAATTCTAAACATTAAAAAAATCTCCAGTCAAAACAAGACGCAGCATAAACACAGGTTTTGTATTTTTTCAGCTGAAATCCAGCACGTGCATTGTTTGGATTGTAAATTCGCATTGAGTCACATTGGCTCAAGATGCAGAAAAATATTATAATATAGGATCCAGTTCGTCGCATTCACATAATCTTTTTCATGGTCATGCTATTTATTTTTATTTGTCTGATATAAAATGAGTAACCACTTTCTTTCTTAAATGAACTAAATAATTATCTCCATCCTCTCAATCTTGAAAAGACTTCCAAGTTTAAGTTCACGGCCTCTCGAGAAAATGTCTTTGGAACGACCGATCACAAGGGATTTTTTTTCTTGGAACTCTTAAAATTGATGTACTTTTCAAATGTAGGTAAACCTTGAGAAGAGCAGATGAATTAAATTGATTGAAATTGTGTTGTTAAAAACCGGAAATAACGAGGGAATCAACCACTATAAGTCACAAAGGAATCAGAGTGTAAAGTTCATGAATACTTTACCCTCTCTGACATTGATTCTCTTTAAATCGAATGTAAAAGAAATAACCATTGAATTTAAAAGGCCGTTTATTTCCTTAAAATCAGAAAGAGGTTCCCAAAGGTTTCGCTCACATCGTTTTATGGGAACCGAAAAATTACTACCCAGAGCTCTTACTTCAATCAAAGATCAATAAACGTTTACGCGTAGCCTTGATGAAGGTCAGAAAAAAATTTCTTAATAACTTTCCCATTAAAATGCGAAGTCTAATAATAAATGAAAGTCACAATATTTATATATAGGTAGATCAAACAAATTCCAATTCCTTCTACTATTTTTAGATGACGGATTCATAAATAAATATGACAGGGGAATTACATTAAACCAATGTGCTCCTCTTAAATTGCGTTGAAAAAACTTTTTTTCAATGAATATTTTGAATTTTTTCATAAGATTATATCAAATCCCCGACGCTAATTGGTAACTTTCGACATCTTTGCAGAGAGCCATGCATTTTGAATTCGACATTTTGAAGTGAAAACTACTGTAGGCGGGCTGTGTACTTTAATTTGTGGGTATTGTATGAGACTGAGTCGTCACGCTCGACTATATAACGGTCGTTCGGGTAAAGTTGGGTAAAGTTGACTAAGGGAGTGAGAGAGATATAGCTAACGCGTCACTCCGCTATACTCCCTCGTTTAGATATTTAGCAAATTTACAACCAAAAGTATTCATTTCATATTTTAGTTACCACACCTCTTAATGAAGTTTTCACTTTTGTCATGTGGTCTTAAGCACATAATTTTATTCAGAGGTTCACAAATTTATTTGATCTAACGTCCTCTTTTCAGAAAAATAATAATTCAGCGCCCCCTAAAAAGCTTTACAAAAAATGCAGTACCCCCAAGAGGTACTGAAACGACTATAAATTTCGTATGGTTCTTTTAAAATAGTTTATTATAGGAAAAAATGTGTTAATTTTTTTCCCAGGAATGCTCCGCCAATTGTGGTCATAGAAGATTCGTTTAGCTATCAAAATTCTTAAAAAAAATATTTTTTATTTATACTTTTACATGAATGAAACTAGCTGTTGGTTAAAAGAACAGAAATAAAACCGACGGTTGGTTAAAAAATTACAAATAGAATAATATATAAATATTTTAAACGGGACTATATGTCGCTTTTATATACTAACTCCCTTTATATGAATTTTCTCAGAAAAAAGTTTCTAGAGTCAGAGTCTTAGAACCATAACAAGTTTAAAAAAATCGTTTGATCTGGAAAAAATTTTAAAACCTCATAGAATAGAGTGGTACTTCTTGTCAAACGATGTCAACCAAAAGCTTTACGACATAACTAAATGAAAAATAAAACCAAATTTCCAAGTTTGGTGAAGTTCGTATACGTAAAGCTGGATGAAGCTTTCAATACAATGTCGCTCTCACACATATCAACACTAGAGATGAAACGGTTAGCAGTTTATACGGATACCGGATATTCAGCTAACCTTGTAGCCGTATAGCAGGATATTCGGCCGCCGAATATCAGGCGGAACGTTAAACGCTGAATTTGAAACTCGTTTTAACTTCATAAGTCAAGACTCAAACTATTTGATTGCAACTTACCTAGACCCGAGATTCAAAACAAACTACTTGGGAGTGCTTGATGTTGAAAGAGCACGTCAGGAGATTCTATTAGAATATTTAAAAATGCCTTGTGAAGAGCTCTCCAGTAGCAGTTCATCTTTAACACCGGCTAAAAAAGTAGAGGAAAAGAGACAGAGTCAGCTGTATCTCGCAAAGCTCATTACACGTTTTGGGATTGCTTTGATGAGGTATTAAAGGAAAAAATACTAGCCGGGTTCAACGTGAAGAAAAAAAATACGAGCTTGATTTTTATCTTCAGTCAGTGCGAATTGTTCGCAATTTTAACCCTTATTCTTGGTAGGCAGCTAATGCTAAACAATACCCTAATTTAACAAAGTTTGCCAAAATCTATCTTTCAGTACCTTGCAGCAGTATGTACAGCAAAAGACTTTTTTTTGAAGTTGGTCTTATTTACAAAGACTAGCGAAACCGCTTGCTACCTCACTATTCATTCATTATTAATGCAGTATGAGTATACTAATTCTGAATTCATATTCTAAGTTTTAGAATTATCTTATGATTACTGATTGTATTTCTTAAGTGATACCAACTAATTAAAGCAATTAATACCGGATATCCGTTTCATCTCTAATATCAGCACACAAACATACATAAACATTTTTTTAAAAACGACTTTTTCGAACTCAATGAACCTCAAAACGTGGATTTCTGGTGAAAACTCGAAACTGAAAATTCGACTCTTTAAAATATTTCTATTACTATGTAGAAGTAAACAAAAGTACACTTTCATAAAAACATAGAAACAAGTTCATAAAAATGAATAAGTATTATTAACTAATATTTGAACAAAAAATAAAGAAAACAACAGAAAACAAGTTAGTTGGATCTACGCAAAGATATTTAGTACCCTTCATTAGCGTTTACACACTGTATATCATAATACGATATATGTAGATAGTAATATTATTATACTTAAATAATTTTAGCGTCATTCGTTTGATATGAATTTGTATTCAAGTTGTCAAGGCCTTAAGTATCTCATTATAGCAAAATCATGTATTATAACACATCGTCACCACGTAAAAATAGCTTATTTTTGACAATGTTTACCCAAATTTTTCCTCGCAACATATTTTTAATTTTCTGAATCAAAATGTTGCTATTTTTTACCGTCATCTAATCACCCCCACGTCCGAATATACTACTGGATGTTTAAAAATCTCTAATTTTGTGTAATTGAAAAATCCTATAATCTGTTTAAGCTAATTTAAAGTTAAATAAAACATTTTCCCTTCTTAATGCTCTGGAAACGCCTTCAAAATGTCCCTTTCACTGGAACTTTCCACGAAGAAAAAGCTTGGAAATTTCTATACGTCTACGTGATCAACTCTGCGTTAACATATTTTCATCCCACTCAACACTTGCATTCCCGGATCGATTTTCCAGAATGACCTTGTCTGCTGACCTCTGAATAACTACCCCAACAAACTCACCCTCTTCAGTCCTTGACTTGTGAGTAATAATAACCTGGTCATAAGAAAGTATTTTTCCTTTCATGTATTTATGGACCGATTTTCATATATGTAGAAAATAAAAATATTATGAAAATATTCTATTGAATATTCTGAAACTTTTAATTTTAAGTAATTTTACTTTTCACAAGAGAGTTGTCATGGGGTTTAGTATTACGTGTTACAATGCAGGGATTCAAGTTCATGGTTACGACACGTGCCAAGGACGTTTTTACACGCTTCCTCTCATTGAATGGAACTAAGCGTGGAATTTTCCCGATGTCTGGTTATCATCCAGTGATAATAAGCAATTCTATTTTTAAAAATATTATGCTGTATTTAGTTCATATAATTAGTATTTAATGTGGTTAATTTAATTTATTGAATTTACTTTTTTCGAGTTTCTTAAAAATGCAATCTTTATTTATTGTTAGTTAAAAGTTAATATAACGGTTTACAATTATTTGTAAATAAGTAAAAATATAAAATTACCTTAAAAATGAAAAAATCGATTCATAAAGTCTGTAGTCTAATTTTGTAATTTCTTTAAACAACAATAAATATTAATATTTTGATTCATTGGCATGTGAGATGCCACTTTTGTATTCATAAGAATCTAAGATGCTTGGCCGCTGGGTTTTTGCAATCCTTTTTCTCAGAAGATTTAACAAAAAAAAAGGAGAAAAGAATTTAATTTTATTTCTTATAAGAATAGTTTTAAGAGGTAATGGATGTTAATTCTGGTACTCTTAGTTTCAAGTTTATTATTAATGTAAAAATAAAACAATGTAAACGTGGACCTTATAAATTAAACTTTTTTTTATTTCATTTATAAGATGGTTCAAAATTAAAATTACAAGTATAATAATTAATACTCTAATAAAGTACATAGCTGCAGTTAATTAATATAATATTATATAATTAATATTATATAATAACTGACCCATGCGAGTATTTTGTATTTTTAATCGTACAAGATGTCATCAATAGTTTTTAATTTCTTTTGGTTTTCAGTATTTAATTTTCTTTATATTTTTATAAATATGGGTAATAATTTACCAATATCTTTGAAAATATAAATTATATTTTTCATATTTATAGTCGTATAGCCTTTATGGTCATTATTTAGGGTCACTTTTAATAGTTTAACAATTCACAATTTTTTCCGTTTTTTTAGCTTTCTCTTACTATAGTGATAAGTAAAGTAAGTACATATTGTATTCGGGTCGAATTTTCGATTTCGAGTTTTCACCGAAAACAGACGTTTTGAGGGTCCTTGAATCTGAAAAAGTAATTTTATAAAAATTTCTGTCTGTATGTGTGGGGGGGGATATTCTATGAGTTTCGTCATTTTTTTTTCGAAATCGGCTCCAACGATATCTTTAAACTTTAGTAGGTTCTATAATATTATTAGGCTCATCAAGTTTACAACTTTTATTTCAAATTGTTTCCTGGGAGAATTCAAGTAAGTCTGGTGTAGAGGGTGGGGGTTCTTATACACATAGAGGCTATATAAATGTAGTTGTTTATATAGATATTTAATATTTATATGCCATTATATAATATACCTTTATAATGTTTTTAATCATTCCTGGGTTTTATTTATGTTCTCTTAACCAACAGCGAGTTTCTTGAAAAAAAAAAATTCTGTGACACGTAGCAGCAGATAAAATATAAATCAAATATATAGGTATTCATTTACATGTCTTAGAGATTCGCTACTTAATTTAAGTTTCAAGCTATTCGGCCTTTTGACTTGAAATCATGTCAAGCTCGAGTTAAAGATAAATATTTAAATATCAAAACAAATCAAGCATTTTTTACCTTGTTTGTAGTGCTTTAACTGCTAAGTGCTAATGATCATTAGCACTTGTATAGTTTATTTATAAAATCCTAACATGGCTGTTTCCAGCTTTTAATCTAAGAGAGAGAATCTAAATTTTTAACAATATATTTTAAAAAATAGTCGTTGCCATAACGACAGAGGTTGCTTTGTCTAGGATGCTCGACGGGGATAGGCCGATCTATGATGATCTTATAATTTAGACCAATGGCTCTCAATCTGTGGTACACGTACCAGTATCAGTACATGAATATCGAGCTACCGATATGCGATAAATAGGAGTTTGTCAAGTGAAATAGTGAGATATTTTCAATGCATGTTTGCTGAAATTTTGACTTATAGTTGAAATAACTACTGAACTAAACGCTTCATTTGATTCGACATTTAGATGTTAATATTCACTCAAGTGTGACTTAAGTGAGTCAAAATTCAAGCCAAATTTAAGCCAAGTAGCTTGAAATTAATACTGCTTAAAATACATGCATATGCTAACATTGATCTTACGATTACTTTATTTCTATATTATATAAAAGAGTAGACGATTGTCTGTCAGACACGCTGAAGGTTAAACCATTCAAGATAAAAACAACATTTTTTGAAATATTATTCCTGAATGGGCTATAGTTGTCCATAAGAAAGGATTTTTCGATATTCCACCCCTAAGTAGTTCTAAAAAGGGTTGAAAATTTTGCATTTTTTAAGTCTTTCTCCTAAAATATCAATTTTTCAGATTCTATTGTTACAATCATTAATAAATCTATATGTAAAAGTAGAAATCTTCTACGTTTGTAGTTTCTTAGTTTCTTCGTTTAAGGGTTGAAAACAATTTTGAATTGATGAAGTCACGGGTAGCCGCTAGTAAAGAATAATGTTGTTCTTTACACTTAACCCACTGTTTTTATTGAGCAACGAAAAATTTTGACTTTTACCTCTACACCAAATTATTAATGTCGAGAGTAAATATTCGTTTCTGTTCTAGCGTCATCCCATTAAACAATAATTTATTTTATATTTTTATTATAGGTGGAACAAATAGTTATATTTACGTTTAAAGACTATTTTTAAATCTGATCTCAGTCAAATTCTATTAATAAACTCAATTATTCTAACGGGAACATGCATTAGGTACATGAATGAATCATTAGTACGACTACGTGGCCATTTAAAAATACTCTCATTTTCGGGATAAATCGCCTAATAAACAAACCGAACTAATGACGAAAATTGTGGGAATATTTTGTTTTTGAATGCATGACGTCTGGATTCGATGCTTCTATATAAATTGGAGTTTGGCATCGGTTAGCAGCTCATAACAAAATCTAATTTGATTTGAACGAGACACAAAACAGTACTTAATTAAGTGCATCGTTATTGTTTGTCTATCCCAGTTAGACTCCAGAGATATTCCTGATGTCATTAGTTCCGTTATACTTTCGCGATATGTGGGCGGATTTCGATCGATTTCGCTCGAGAAGAAACAACTTTTCTTGGGACACCGACTCCGATGAATTTTTCCGACCATATTCTCATCTGTTCCAAAATTACTACCGCCCATTGGTGCCACATACAACCGGACCTCCATCATCCACAGTAACCAACGACAAGGATAAGCTTCAACTAACCATCGACGTGCAACAATTCAAACCTGATGAAATCGTCGTGAAAACCACCGATGACAATTTCATTGTGATCGAAGGAAAGCACGAGGAAAAAAAGGACGACCACGGATACATTTCTCGTCACTTTGTGCGAAGATACAAAATCCCTGAGGGACATGACAGCAAAAATGTTAACTCAACCCTTTCATCCGATGGAGTTTTGACTATAACCGCTCCGAAGTTGGCACTTCCAGAAACCAAAAGTGAACGGATAGTCCCGATCCTTCCAACAGGACCTATGCGAATAGCCCACCAACCCGAGACCACCAAAATCGACGTGCACTTAGAATAATTTTTTTTTAATGAAAACCTGTGATTATTTTTAAATAAATATTTAATTATATCCGGAGTTGTGTCAATTGCACTCATATTGTTGGCCGCACCTTTTATTGGTTTTGTTGTGAAATTGTGAACTTAACGCCCATGGGGGTCGATCAAGGTTGAATTTTAAAAATCTATATGAAAGGTGCGTTCAACAAGAAAATAAATTGATGCGAGGAGGCTCAAATGGACACCCACATGGTCTATTTTGAACGTATGATCTAAAATTGGGTAAAAATTAAACGACAATTAAATAATTGTTCAACAATTTTATTTTTTAATACCCATATGCAGTTATGGGCTAATAAAAAGTCAATTTTTTAAGTTTTTTTTTTCTAAATTGCTCTTTAAATACTCTTTCCGCATAGTTAATCAATAATTAAATTTTTTAAAAATGTACAAACTCAAGAAACAATGTACAAAGCTCTATCTGATCTTTTCATTACGCAAGTAATTGATCAAATATTTGTAATATTTGTAATAATTAATTATTTTTAACTATTTACACATGTATTGTTGTACTATGACGTCATCAACTGCCGTTGGATCTTATAAACATGAATAGTTTAAAAATTGAATTACTAATTAACTATACACCTGAAGCAGTTGCGGATCCGGAAAGAGCGTTTAAGGAACAATTCTTTGAAAAACAAAAATAAAAACAGTGGTTAATTTGGTTTATATATTAATTATTATTTTTGAATTTACAAATTTTTAAGAAATTAATTATTGTTTAACTAATAACTATACACTTAGAGCAATAATGGATTCTGAAGGAGCAATTTTTCGGCATATAGTTAAAATGTTCTACACTAAGTTCTTTCCGGTTATTTTACATATATTTTTGCTTTCATATTTTTTAAATGTTTTTCCTCGGTAAATTAAATATGTTCTTAATATAATAACCTACGCAGACGACGTCGCGGGTATCAGCTAGTTTCATAATAAACTTATAATATCAAACTCAATTCATTTCATCATCAGGTTGGCTATTGGGCCGACCTAAACGATGCCGCATTAAAAACTAGAATCGGTTAGTACGTGTTTAGATCCGACCATCATAAAGTGACAAGTTCGATTGAGTTACAAACTCACCCGCTCAAGACACGTGCCGAAGCACAACCAGGTTCAGTGGAACGGCAATGTTCGGAAATGGTCGCTTTCTGTGTCGCTTGGAACGAACCTAGTATGTCGCATTAATGGTTCGGCGCGTCCGTGTGTACCCGGTATTACGGGATGCTGACCTATTACTAAAGTCGACAGACTAATTAATAGCCGATCACTTTTGCAAGGCTTATGATAGTCTGATAGCAACTGTTCTAACCTCTGCGCCAATAATTAAGCGGACTGAAATCTAATATTGTTCTTCATTGTCAGTATCACTCACAATCAGTATAAAACGATTAATAGTTTTGTACAGTACGATAAATTTTAGATGTGGGTTTTAAGCTTTTCATCATTAAAACATTGTAAACAAATGAAACTTTTTTAAATGTATCAGATTGTACGATACAATCTCCTAATTGGTTGGTGTTGAGAGATCAAGAAATATTTACGTTAAATCTGCCACATTTCTAAATAAATTTTCTTTATTATGACAATCTCTGAATAAAAAAATGCAAATTACTAGGCCAAGTCTCTAAAATTATCTTTGCGTTCATTCACGAATGAGTCAGAGAAGAAAACTCGCGTCTCGTGCACGTCCTTCAACTCATTCTCGGCCAAATAAAGTACGATCGAGATCGTCTTCCATTTCCATTTTCCACTGCAAGCCTACTAAAAAATAAAAAATAAAAATAAATAAATAAAACGACAAAAGTTCATTGAATCATTTATTTAAATTAAAATATATTATGTATTATAAATTAAACATGTAATTGCGCCCTTATCACAGATAAATAAAAAAGAAATCTAATGAAGCCAGTTAACATGTAGCTAAGCTAGAACTAGTTTTGAGTTAGTCAACTTCTTCAATAGTAGGTCCTTTTTGATCGCCCTTGGCTGCACCACTTCCTCCATGCAATTTCGTCATAATAGGACTGCATTTCTTGGTGAGTTCCTGAAGTCGGTGCTCGTATTCATCTTTTTCCCCCAATGTATTATTATCGAGCCACTGCAAAGCCGAAGTACATTCATTCTTGATCAGTTCCTTTTCATCAGCTGACAATTTATCGCCAGCATCTTCAGCGGCTTGTTTCACATTGAAAATATATCCTTCCAATTGGTTCTTCGCAGCAACTCGTTCTCGTTGCTTGTCATCCTCTTCCTTGTATGTCTCAGCTTCGGCCAACATTCGATCAATATCTTTTTGACTAAGCCGCCCCTTATCGTTTTTAATTGTGATATTCTTTGATTTTCCCGAACTGTTATCTTTAGCCGATACATTTAAGATTCCATTGGCATCCATATCGAATGTGACTTCAATTTTGGGAACTCCTCGAGGAGCTGGAGGGATTCCAGTCAAGTCAAAATTGCCTAACAGGTTGTTATCTTTAGTCATGGCTCGTTCTCCTTCGAAAACTTGAATCGAAACAGCTGGTTGGTTGTCGGAATAGGTTGTAAAAGTTTGAGTTTGTTTGCAAGGAATGCGAGCATTTCTCTCGATGATCTTCGTCATGACACCTCCAGCAGTTTCAATTCCAAGTGATAACGGGGTGACATCTACCAGTAAAACATCTTGAATTTTCGACGAAGTATCTCCACTTAGAATTGCTGCCTGGACTGCGGCACCATAAGCGACTGCCTCATCCGGATTGATAGATAAATTCAACGATTTGCCACAGAAGTAATTCTGGAGCAAACTTTGAATTTTTGGAATTCGAGTCGAGCCACCGACCAGAACCACATCGTGGATCATCCCCTTGTCCATTTTAGCGTCGGCCAAAGCTTTTTCAACGGGGTCGAGAGTACCACGGAAAAGATCCGAGTTTAGTTCTTCGAAGCGGGCGCGAGAAATTTTCGTGTAGAAGTCGATGCCGTCGAAGAGAGCATCGATTTCGATCGTAGCCTCCGTGCTGGATGAAAGGGTGCGTTTAGCGCGCTCGGCTGCTGTGCGTAGGCGACGAAGAGCTCGAGGATTGGTTTTCAGGTCTTTTTTGTACTTGCGTTTAAATTCCTCGGCGAAATGATTAACGAGACGATTGTCGAAGTCCTCACCGCCCAAATGGGTGTCTCCAGCGGTTGATTTCACTTCAAAGAGCGAACCCTCGTCGATTGTTAAGATGGAAACATCGAAGGTACCACCGCCCAAATCGAAGATCAAAACGTTTCTTTCACCTTTGAGGTTTTTGTCAAGACCATAAGCCAAAGCAGCCGCAGTTGGTTCGTTGATGATTCGCAAAACGTTCAATCCGGCAATGGCTCCGGCATCTTTGGTCGCCTGGCGTTGTGAGTCGTTGAAATATGCCGGAACCGTGATCACGGCGTCTTTGACTTTCGAGCCGAGATACGCTTCGGCGGTTTCCCGCATTTTTATCAAAACCATCGAGCTGATTTCCTCGGGAGCGAATTTTTTGATTTCACCCTTGTACTCGACTTGGATTTTCGGTTTACCACCGTCGTTAACTACTGTAAACGACCAGTGTTTCATGTCTTGTTGGATTTTGGGGTCGTCAAATTTACGACCAATGAGACGCTTCGCGTCGAAGACGGTGTTTTGTGGGTTCATTGCGACTTGGTTCTTCGCCGCATCACCGATGAGACGTTCAGTGTCGCTGAAAGCGACATAGCTGGGGGTCGTACGATTTCCTTGGTCGTTGGCGATGATTTCCACTTTCCCTTGTTGCCAAACTCCCACACAGGAATACGTCGTTCCCAAATCAATCCCGATTGCGTTTGCCGCCATTATTTTTGAAATGTTAACAATGCAAATGTTTTAAATCGGTTATCAGTCACACGTAGATTGTTGAAATGAATCAGCGGCACGGTGTCCCGCCGTATTTTATACCATTCTCTCCCCTCTCTAGTACGTTCTCAAATATTCTCGTCATTTCTGTCCCGTTCCGTGTTATTCTGGAAGCGCCGTCAACACGTTCAACTTAAACGTCCCATCTCCCTTTTATTATTGTTCCATCCTTCTCGGTTCTATTTTAATCGCAACATTCAGCGCAGAAAATATAACACGCGAATTTTTCTTTCGAGAAATTTCCCGAAATTATCGATCAAATTAAATATTTAACATTACCATTTCAAATTGTTTAACAAAACTTTATGACTCACATTAATATGTGAACTTGAATTGTCCATAAAAGCCCATAAGACGTTTAAAGAAATGATCAACAAAACGCTATCCTTGTTGAACAAACATAAACACACTTAGCGATTCTTGTTAACTAGTTTTACATTTAATTCCAATCTGTTTTGATTTTCTATTTTTAGATAATAGGTAGCATACATTTCGTATCCTTTTACGGTGATTTTTTTTTCTAAATTTACCTTAAAATGACCTGTAATAACATTGACATTAGTGATTTATTGAAAAGAAAAAAAATGGCAAATTTTGGTTCAATTGCCTTGAGCCAAATTTAAAAAAAGAAATAAAAGTAAATGTAACTAAAAATATAATTAATTTAAAGTTAATAATAACAAACTTGGACCAGAACAATGAACCAAGATACGGTTTTAGATGAGTGAAAGGGAAATGGAACATAAAAAATATTACGTAGTTATCTATTTGATATTGATCCAAGTACAATGTCCTGCTGGAAACAACTAGAATGAGCGAGGTGGGTATAAAATGCAAGTCGCACTGCAATTTTAGTATTATTTTAAATTCTAATCAACTTCAAACGACTCTTCGCCCACGAAAAATAAATGTAAGGGTTGACAGTTGAAATTTACCCTAAATGTTACCCCCTACAACTGCAATTTTGCATGTTTTATTTTGAAATGGAATATTTTTGAAACTTTTTTGCATTTTAACAAAAAAGAAAAATAGTGGCGATCTGTTTTCCATTGGATTTAATGTTATGAAGACGTTAGAAGTGTGAAAAATGGGGAGAAGTGGAGGAAATTTTCTATTAAAAATATTTTTTTTTTTGAGTGGGACTAATATTAAATCAAAGGGCAGAAAAAAGTTTGTTCTTTCTGTTTTGAAAACCCAATTATAATGTCATTTAGTGGTGTAGTTGACTAAATTGTCGCCCTGTACCCCCGCGATCTTAGAGTCGAATCCCAGGGAAAAATCAAGATTTTTTTTATGGGTTTTTGGATTCACCGGTCGCTAATATTAAGGTGACCTTATTTTTTTATTTCAAATACGGGACGGGAACTTTTAGCGGGTTGGGGGGGTTGGGCTAAGTTAAGTTAAATAACTGAAATTTTATTTTTAAAAAATTTTTTAATAAAAATTATACATAAGAAAAACTATTTAAGGATATAAAAGAAATCAGTATTTTTTTTAAATGATTCAAATTTTTTAATCAGAATTACTGAGTACAAAACTTTTTATATTTTTCTAAACTATGGATCTTTTTCAGTGGGTCTTTTTTGCTTTGAAGCATTGTATCAAATTCTGTACAATTTTCTTCATAATTAACTTTAGTAAGAAATATCGCTTTTAGTGTGTCTATTTCAAGTCGAGTATTAAATATATTTAAAATAAATATTGAAAATAAGAATATTCGGAACAATCCGATATAAATTCGGGACAATCCGGGACAAATATTGCTTTTAGAAAAATCCGGGACGCAAGGTGGAAATCCGGGACCTTCCCGGTCAATCCGGGACGTATGGTCACCTTACTAATAACCCTAAAAGTTGATGGGACCTTGGAAAAAAAACTATAACGGTATAAATGTATATATTTAAAATTAAATTTAACTCCCTAATTGGGAGAAACATGGAAGAACATCTTTCCCAGTAGTTTTTATTTATTTATTTCTTATTTACTTTCTGTAAATCATATATTGATGTCATAATTTAAATTTCCTTTTTTTTGGAACGAAACTTCGTAAAGTGGCATGCAAGAGGTGTAGAATAGTAGAAATTGTAACGTAACGAAAAAAGCGTTTTGCTCCCTTCATTGACTCTCCACAACTCTCTTTCTCTATCACTACTCAACTCACATTAGATTTGTTAGTCCTAATTGCACAGTGGCGGATTTAGGTTTGTGCCGCCCTTTTTTCTATGTAAAAAATAAAAATGATTGTAAAAATTATAAATATAACTATTAAAGATTTAAAGTGTTCAATATTATTACTTTCTTTTACTACTATATAGATAGTAAAGGAAGTATTGTAATCGGGTCGAATTTTTGAATTCTAACTTTCACCGAAAATACATGTTTTGAGGTCCCCTGAGTTCAAAAAAGTGGTTTTTAGAAACATGTATGTGTGTGTGTCTGTGTGTGACAGCCATATCGTATCGAAAGTTTTACCCGAATTTCACCAAACTTGGAAATTTGCCTTTATATTATGTCTAGTTGTGCCGCGAAGCTTTTGGTTGAAATCGGTTAGCCGAAAGCTCCACTTTACTCTTGGCGTTTTTTAAGTTTCATAATTGAAAGTAAAAGAAAGTACTGTGACGCCTCGCACCAGATATTTTTGTATATAGTTACCTCTTTGTTGGTTTACATATGCAATGTAAACTCTATAAAGCGAAATTATAAGTATCGAGTAACTTACTGTGTTATAAAGAATTTTCGTTAAACGGACATCAAAAGAAAACAATAGAATAAGTGATCAGATGTAGTGTGGAGAACAGTTAGTAAACACGTGCTAGACAATTGCAACAAACAAATGAACACGAATTCGATTGTAATATTTATTTAAGGGTTTCTGCAGTTTCCCGGGCGCCAAATATTAACAACTAATCGGTGAATCTCGGATAAAGCTTTCTATACGATGTCGTCGTCACACATAGACCAATTTCTAAAAACCACTTTTTTTCAGGGACCTTCGAAACGTCGGACCCGAAAAACTCGACATCAAAATTTGACCCGATTACAATACTTTCTTTGCTATTTAACAATAAAAGTAATTAATATTATGAATCCTGTATTTTTGATTGTGTTAATCTTTATAATTAAAGTATTTGATGTTCTATATTTGTAATTAAATTTTTAGAAATTTTCCTGCTGCTTACAGGCAAGTGAATTGGTAGTTTCTCTCTTTATATAGCTGATATAGGTTTATCATCTTAAGCCTAAACTGTTCTAATTTGTTTAATTTTATGATACATAATCGAAGTCATGGGTACCCACTATTATATTTTATATACCTATTGGTAGTAAGGAATATTATAAATTCATAAAGATTTCTTTCAATTTTCATGGGCTTACAATTACCTGTTAATTATTGTATTTGAAATGTTTGAAATCATTTTTGATTGTTGCGCATAGTGCGCATAGAACAATTTTTAAAGCGCATGCCTTCAATATGTCAATGTAAGTTGAAAAGATTTGACAAGATTCAACAAAACTTTTACATAAAATAGGATAATATTATTAATACATATTGACATCATTGGTATACGGATAAAGAATGCTTGAAAATGTATACTCATCATTTTAAAATGCCATATATGTAATCGGTCAACTTATTAAAACGACTTCTTTCTTACAATGGCTCAGGGAACTCCAGAAAGTGAATTCAGCATTGAATGCTTCAGAAATTACACGGCACCTGAAGTTTTCATTCAAGGATTGGCTGGAATCGTAGACCAGCAAGATGTTGAGTCAATGATTCGGGCTCAAAAACAAATGTAATTATAAAACAATTAGAATGACATAAGTACAATAAACAACCCTTTTCAGGCTGCAACGATTCGAGAAAACCAATGAAATGTTAACAAATTGCAATGCACTCAGTGCTAGTCGACTTAAAACGGCTGGCGCAGAATTCAAAAAGCACACTCAGTTATTGATCGAAATGAAAAAAGATTTAGATTATATTTTTAAGAAAATTCGAAATATTAAAAGTAAGTTAAGTGCACAGTATCCGCAAGCTTTTGCTGAGGCATTACGAAGCAGTTTGGCAGAAGAAGCCAATGAAAACGATGAAGAAGTGACCGTAGAAAATGAAAATTGTGATGAAACTAAAAAAGTAGAACCTATAGTCAAAAAAGGTGAGATATGATTGTTAGTCTAAAATGAATTGGCGTATAAGTACCAAAAACTATTCCAATAATTTTTTTTCATAACGTCCTCAATATAATATGGTTTTTATTATAGGAATATTGGGTAAGTCTCAGATGAAAATAAAACATTCATTGTATGTCATGCGCAATATAATAAAAATGCCATAATTTTATACTACGCATGACTTGTGCCGTACAATGCACGATTTTATTTTCATCTGGAACAATCCTATAGTTTCCTACGGTCTTAGTCTGATTTTTTTTTAACAACCAAAGTATATGCTATTTTCATATTATTCTTCCATTTAATCAATTTCTTCAATATTTTCATTGTAAGGAGTTTTGAATTATTCTCCCATAAGATATCATAATATTCTTATCTACAGTCCTTTACAGGGAGGTTCCTTCTTTCCTTTGTCATATACTCTATGGTTTTTTCTCCTAAAAAAGATCTGCTAACGTTGTTACCAAGCTAATAGAACGTAGCCTAAGATGCCCCATGACATAATATTTTTCTCTGATATGTGCCATATGTTTAAGACATTCTGAAAAAAAAAAATCCTCAGGATAGTTTACGATAATCATATGTCGATTCCTCTTAAACTGTATGTAAAAGATATTTCATACAATTAATTTTTTTTTCTTTCTCTTAGAACCGCCAGAGGCCAATCCAACCCATCGAAATTTGCGAAGATGTCAAAGCAGCTCTTACGATAGTACCGATACGGATTAATCAATAAACACAAATAATTATAAAAAACATTTTATTTTTAAATTGTATTATCAAAAATATATATTATTTATTAATTACTAATTGTAACAAATTATTCGACTCGCTTAACGTCTTCTCCAGGCTCCACAGCAGTACATTGTACAGTTTCAAATGACTTTTTTATGCTTGGCTCCCCCATTATGGCATATTTCTTCGTCCATTCTCGAGCCTTGTGATCAAATTTTTCTTTGTTCGATTTGTACTCCTCGGCGATTTCGGGCATTAGGGGATCATCAGGATTGGGATTTGTCATTAACAAGCGTATGCTAATTAGTAAATTTTCTAAAGAAATTTGCGGAGCCCAAGTTCCTTTCGGTGGCATTTTTAAGTTATCCATACAAATACGACCACCGTTATCGATATTGGGATGGTATATGGGGGTGGTAAATTTAATTAAAGGGGGTATAAAAGGATATTTTTCTGGAATGATTACTTCTAGTTGGAATGTTCCGTTTTCGTAAGGCGTTTGAGGCGGTCCGAGTATAACTGCTGTGAGGATGTTGAGCGATCGGTCATCTTTTGGACTGCAAGAAATTCCCGTCGTTGGAGCATTGCTCATACGAAACAATTCACGTTTTAAACGTTGAAATTTTTGCATTTTATTTTCTAGATGTAGGTATTTGTTGTACAAAAAGTCTAAGGACAAATAATTTTTGTAAAATTTGAATTTATAAGACGTCTTTTTCTGATCAGATTTTACCGCTTTTTGACACATGAAGTGAATGAAGTCTTTTCAAATAATTAATTTTTAAAATACGGCGTTTTATACAATCCTATACATTTATGAAGTGTTTCATACAATAATTTGGCGCTCAAGGCTCAAAGCATTGGGGTCATAAAAGAAACACCTTTAAAATGTACTGGAATATATAACACAATTTCACTGTACTACCTAGTACTGCCACTATTTGAAAATACATACACAGTTAAATCAGGGATGGCCAACCCGTGGCCCGTCTCGAACATTTTTGTAGCCCGCGAGATTCATTTGTAGAAAATTTAAAAGTTTGGATATTTGGACATCAGTAATAACAGAAAATATTACCAGAACTATCCGACCTTTTATACAGCAAGCCCTTATCGTCCCTGGTGGCCCTGATTTACTGGACTGCCTAATTAGATGTTTAAATTTTTCGCTTCAAAAAATTTTTATATTGGGTAGATTCGGTGTAAAGCTAATATGGGCATATATAATTAAACAGATTTTACCCTCCAAATTGGACATTTTACAAATCAGATTGGAGACTCTACTCATTTGGTATTATATAATATATACATTATATACATATTGTAATAAGAAATCATTGATGAAAGTCATAATGGATCAATAATAAGATATGAAAGATAAATGTAAATTAAATTTTTAAATATTCTTTATGCGACAATTGTTGGTAGTTTCATGGACATATTAGTAAAATAATTATAACAGTTACATATTGGACCGAACAGAGATAGAGGTAATGAATAACGATGGAAAATAATGGAACATTTTAGATATTGCCTGTAAAAAACAACTGAGAACACAACATTGGGTCAGCTTCTATATGAATTCCAAGCGATTCATTCTGTGAATACAAGTTATTCGAATAATAGTGATACAAGGGATTTAAAAAATGACTGGCGTTTGATTTTTGTGATAAATCGTTAATTAAGAAGTTAACATAAATAAAGTATACGTTTTGTAAAAAGCTCATCGAAAAAAGGACTCTTAATAAAAAGTTCAATCCAGGTCTGAGAGTAATGTTAAGACAATAATGGGCCAACGTCTATGATTATTTGATTATTTGAATTTTGTATAAATAGCATTGAGAGTTAATAAAGAAACGAGTGTCGATTCAGATGTCAAGGAGTGAATAACTACTAACAAGTTTCATTACCCGGCTCCAAAGCTGATCCACTTCGAGAAAATTACAACTTTACAAGTATCCCATTATAATGTGTAGGAATTAGTGATGATATGACCATATATAGACTGATTTATTACACCTTCCAAATTTGAACAGCTTGTTGAATCCGTCAATAAATTCTGGTACAAATTTCTTCTTTTGGCGTGATATAACGTCTTATAAATTGATGAACTACGACAGCCAGTCTGAAAAAGTATCACGTTTCATTTAGGCCTGTGCGTGCAAGCGAGAACGCGATACAAGCGATAGAGAGGCAGTTGTTGAATCCTAGACAAAGTGTTTTGTGTTTTTTTCTAGAATTTACTTAATATGATTTAAAATTGATTTCCTTCGTAAATTTCAGTCTGATTTCATTTTGAAAAAATTGTTCATTTTCAATTAACTCCTTCTTTGTATTATACAAAATAATGACAATTCAGTGATAATAATTCAATTCATAAAAATATACAATTTTTCATCAATGTTTCTTTATTATTTTATCACATAAAACTATCGTCCGTAAACTGACTTTACAGAGAACCATTTTTTTTTTGTTTGAATTTGATTTGATCAAAAGCAAATTGACCTTTATCAATAATCTTTTGAGTAAAGTGTCCGATTTGAATTGTAAAATCTGCAATTTGGAGTAACAATAGAAAACTTGTAGGTTTATAATATTATGTTTTAAATGCAGCCCGCGAAGTTATGATGCATTTCTAGTGGCCCACAAGATCATTTGGCTTGGCCACCCCTGATTTAAATAGTCAAACAAATCTAGGGATTTTATTTTTGAAAAAGACCTAAATTATTCAATTATTTGAATTTTTAAAAATTTTACATATATTTAATGATTTTATTTGTATTAATTAAAATAAGAATTTACATTTCTAATTTTATTTGCAAAAAATATTAAATTCAATGACAAAATAAATTGTTTAGTTCAAATCCGTTCATTTCAGTTCACCGTTGTAGGGAGTTTTAGGGAATTTACAAATTTGAATCGGTCGTTAACCGAGCAAAATTGAGCAGATATTAAAAAAACGAAATATCTATTGATTTTTTGAACAAATAAAAATTAATAAAACCAAAACGGGGCGATATTTTATTAAAAACACATCGTGAATTTGCTTCGACAAGTTTCAAATTGTTCAATAACAATTCGAGATTGTTCGACAGTGTCATTTTTATTGATGCAGTTATACACAGAGCGTTCATATTGATTCATATGTCAGCTCGTTGAACTTTTATTTAAAAACTCAACCGTTAAAATAAACCAAATTCGATTTTTTTTTTATCGTGAATCCTTTGTCTACTTGTCTTTTATTTGGGCACTAGACAAAACCAATTTTTACTTAATTTTTTAAAAAATAAATTCTATTAAATACAGCCATTACAACTTTACGTTAAAATGGCTCAAAACATAAATCCTTTCGCCACAGAATTAGTGACTTCGACAAAACCAAATGATGGAGTTGCTACAAAATCAAATGATAATCACGCCGTTAGTAAAAGGTATAAAAAACCACCGTCCATTAAAATTATTAACTATTATAACCTAATTTTTACCTTACAGGCTACAAAAAGAATTAATGACACTTATGATGAATTCGGATAAGACTGTATCAGCGTTTCCCGAAGGCGACAACCTCTTCCAATGGATAGGAACGATAAATGGTCCCAAAGACAGCGTTTACGAAGGTCTTTCATACAAGCTTCATCTGGATTTTCCTAGTTCATATCCATATGCAGCACCCCATGTCAGATTTATAACGCCTGTCTTTCACCCAAATGTCGATTCCAAAGGGCATATATGTCTCGATATACTCAAGGATAATTGGTCGGCATTATACGACGTTAGGACAATTTTACTTTCTATCCAGTCACTGCTAGGCGAACCCAATAACAAATCACCCCTCAACGTACCAGCAGCGGAAATGTGGAAAAATCAAACACTATTCAAACACTATGTATTAGAAACGTATAATAAGAACATGGAAACCACTGACTAATCGAATGCCAATTATAAAAGCCGTAATAAATTTATTTGATCAATCATGAATATATTTATATTATACTGTAAAACACTTGCACTTACTTAACGCTTTGTCTTTTATAATCTCTATTTAATATATATTGATGTTTTCTTTTACATTAAAAAAAAAAGTGGAATTCATATAATTACATTACGTTTACCACTTAGAATTTAAATAAAACTAAATGAGAACTTATCTATATCATTTTTGAGACAACTTTCATACTGGAAAAAAATAAACCGATCTTAAAAAATATTTTTACGTACTATTCTTTTCCTTTATCATCAATTAATTGATTTTTGATCCGTTTTTTTCTCAATTTTTCTTGAATATGGATCTAAGGCCGCGTTCACGAAGCACAAGCAAATTGAGCAGAATTGAAAGAAAACTGACCGGGGTCGACTCGATCGGCTTGAACGACAAAATGTTTGACTCAGTCAAACTTTTGTTGAACGAGTCGACCCCGGTCAGTTTTCTTTCAATTCTGCTCAATTTGCTTCCAATTCGACTCGCTTGTACTTCACTTCTCGCGTCACTTACCCCACTACGGTCTAAAAGATTGTGAATTGTTGATCAACTAAAGTTGAACCTTATGAACGCGGCATGAGTCAAACATTTTGTCGTTCAAGTCGACCTCAGTCAGTTTTCTTTCAGTTTGCTTCCAATTCGACTCGCTTGTGCTTCACTTCTCGCGTTGCTTACCTCGCTACGGTCTAAAAGATTGAAAGTTATCGTTCAACTCAAGTTGAATCGTGTGAACGCGGCATGAGTCAAACATTTTGTCGTTCAAGTCGACCTCGGTCAGTTTTCTTTCAATTCTGCTCAATTTGCTTCCAATTCGACTCGCTTGTGCTTCACTTCTCGCGTCGCTTACCCCACTACGGTCTAAAAGATTGAAAATTATCGTTCAACTCAAGTTGAATCGTGTGAACTAAAGATCTTCCACAATTCGAACCCAGTTCATGTACGTTCATGTATATGCAATTCTGTTGACAATAAATTCCCAACCAGTAATTTGACGTCTTGAAGAGTTCTTAAAGAGCTCTCATTAAATATTTGGCCGTATTAACTTTTAAAAATAAAGTCTAAGACATCTTGAAAATGTCAGATGCACCACTTCATGAGCAATTTAGAAGGTCTTTAAAAGTGAAGAGCTCTTTTTCTAAGCTTAGAAAAGAATGCTCTTTTATAAGTTAAAAATAGAGCTTCTCTGAATTCAGTAAAAACGGGCTAATTCGTTTTTATTAAAGGTAATTAAAAACAATTACTAACTTTATGTTTATTTTTTAACTCGAAAAATGTTAATTTTATATCACAATGTACCAGCTATACCACCAGATATGGTTCAAATTTAATCCAACAAAAATACTTCTTAAAAAACTCATAATTTAGATGTCTTACGAAGCCAAAAAAATGGGGTAGTTAAAACGCCATATTTGGAATTCTTCAAGACCTTTTTAAAAATACTTTTTCAAGAAGTCTTTCCGACTTTTATGGTGATCGGGTTGGTTCCATATGAAAATAAAACTGTAGATTGAATAGTAATGCTCGATATTAAATTATGGAAATTTTTTTTATTGCGCAAGACAAAGTAAGGATTTACATATTTGTCGTGTATAGGTTATTTAAATTATGCAGCCCCTACAAATCGTTACCTTTTGTCACCGTATCCAGAGCACAAAAAGTGGGAAGGAAGTTACGTTCAGGGGCAACCGTTGAAATTGTACTTTTATGACATATTTGAAATTTTAGCGCCAAATTCGCCGTCCTTAAAATCTTCCGCTCTAGCCTATAGCGTACTAATAAATCCGTCACTGCATAAGACTTTTTTGTATTGCGCATGTCTTGTAGCGTACGGTATACGGTTTTATTTTCATTTGGAACATACTTAAAAACGAGTTTATATTACGCCGAACGACTAAGCCGATTGACAAATCTCATTCGACTTCGTAAGTGCGAACGTGTCGACCGAAAAACGAATTCTTTTTCTAGCAAACTGACTGATTTTTTTTACAATCTCCTGCTTTTCTACTTGAAAAAAGTTGATAGTTCAGACTGGTCATCATTTCTTTTTTTTTTGGTACTTAATCGAGTTCTTTGGATCCCTTGGGCTCTAGGACAATAATTATACATGCTAATTAATTATATTTTTTTCATCACTGTAATTGTTAATACCAAAATAATAAGCATAAATTAACAGAAAATTTATATATAGCATGTTCCATCCTGAATCTGCTTTGAACTGTTTCGTAATCGGTTCGAAATAAAACCCGTGAACAAAGCTAAATAAATATATGTAAACAATTTTCATAATTTTTTTTTGTGTAATTATGTATGGATACATCTTCATTATTAGATTCGTGTATTAATGAAGTATAACTTCACGTATTTGATAATAAATCTCGTCATAAACGTTGACAAAATTAGCTAATTATGGTAATAAAAAGCTGAAAAATTTCATAAATAACATTTTAATGTATTAAATACAACATATACATATATATTTACAACAGTTCAATAAATATAAAATATAATATATAAAAGAAAAATTTTTAAAACAACATTTACGTTTTTACAATAATTAAAATAATTGTTAAAATTATTGTGACTGCAGCTAAAATTAAAATACAGCATACTTTCATATGTTTGCGTTGATAGGTTTCGGCCTTTCGCAGTTGCTTCAAACCTTCTTGCACTTGAATTTGTGTAAGTTCCACATTGTAGTCGATTCGATCAAGCACAGTTCCTTGATCGGACACCATTTGCGCCAAATCTTTGTAAATATCGTTTATTTCCACAATAGACTTGACAATTTTATTGATTTCTCGTTCTCGCTCCTGGGCCGTTCGAGTATTTTCCTCTTCCAGAAGCAGTAGCTGTTGCTGGCTCATTTGCTTTTGCGCTTGTTTGCCCAAAAAGAACTCGTCGATATTGTCGTTTTGGCTTTCGTTAAACAAAAAATCGACATCGGTACTTTTTGAGCTCGGCTCAAAGTTAAATGCGTCGAAATAGTTTTGAGTATTTTGTTCTCGAGAATTGATTAGGCTTAAGTAAGTACTTTGCGTGGTTCGGAATCGAGTTGATAGGTCTTGTAAACTTGCGGCTAGGGCTCGCACTACATTCCCGGTCAGTCTTTGTTCTTTGCGTGAACCTATTTAAAGATTAATAAATGAAAAATCAGTATCTTTTATACATAGTACAGTCAGTTCTGTTAGTAGTTCACAAATTTTAAAAAAAATAACATATGGGGTTAAAGTTTCGTAGAATATTTTAATATTTTTTTTTTTCAAAATGCCTCCCTCCATTTTGTATACAACGCCTTAAACGTTTTGACCATTCATCAATCGATTCACGCAGCGTTTTGATTGGGAAAATAAAGGAAATTTTTGGGAAGTTCAAAGACTCCAGTTGGAGTGTTGACGGTTGCAAACAATCGTCTCCAACTCGCAATAAAGCCAGTAATACAGAGGATTGAAGTCTGGATTCGCTTAGCACCACTATTTCTGATGCAGTCAAAAATACTTCCGGACAACCGTTTTTTTGAACGGGGGCTGAATCCTGCTAGAAGCAGTAATTCGGTACAACGTTGAAGATGGTATCAGCTAGAGGTGGAATCACCTACTCCAGCATGTTTCGACACTTCAATCTGGAGACTGCTATCGTCAACGCGGCGAAGGAATTACCGATCAAAACCGATTGATGGATGACTGAAGCGTTTAACGCAGTTTAAGGCGTTGTAGACTTTTTAATTGAATATCTTCTAAATGGCTAGTTTTATAAAAAAAAATATTCTCAATTGATTTAAACTAGGGAAATTTCCTACAATTTAAGGCTTAAATGAGAATTGTAGCTAAAATAATGATTGATATATAAGTCTTTCAATTTTCATGTTAAAACCAATCTTTATAATAAATAATTATGCCTTAATAACAATCAGACACACATCGGGACTGCCACCGACTCTCACAGAGATCTTCGAAGGGGTGAGACTGTACAGGCGAGCCTCAGGTTCTTCTTATAGAGCACAAAAATTGTAGACCAAATATAAGGACAAACATAAATATGCAAAAAGAAAAACCAACACCTACTCCACTGACAGCTCATATAACCATCGCACAGTGTGGTATTTGACTTCAAAACCTGGCCAAAAATGGATTTTTAAAATTTCGTTTTACAAATCCCAAATTACATTCCTAGAAGAGATAAGGGTTTAATGCAACTAATGGCGGAACCCTCACAGTCATAAAGTGAGTTATTTCGTCCTAGGATCATTCGAAAGTTAGCCTTCGTTCGTTTTGCTTGTCTGTTTTATCATCTTCCGAAATTTTAGTGAAATTAAAAGTGTTATAATTTTCACTTTTAAAAGTTTTTCGTTGGTTTTTATGATGCATTTTCCTACACCAGGTTTGTACTTTATATTAATATAAAATTTATGACAAAAAATGTATTCAAAATTTTCTATAAGCATACAAAAAGGCCCGTGAAAAAACTGTTAAAATTTCATCATTTAGAGTTTCGTTAAGGGTTTTGTTATATGATTAAGCATGATTAAGCTTTGAAATTTAATTTATATAATAAAATAAACCCTATATAAAATAATTCTAAAAAAATTAGCCGCCCATAGTCGCACGAATTTTTTACATTATTTTTTTTATCCGCGCGGGAGTTTAATTTTTTTAATATTGCAGGGCCTTCTGGATTAAAGTCTATGACTCGCAATGAGTTATATGAGCATGGTTCAAGATTCAAGAGGGTCATAACTTCTTAAAAAACTTGAATCCATGGTGCAGACATTATTGGAAAAATACAATATAGAAAATATTGATAAGAAAACTGTAACAAAAAAGAAAATTGCTACAGTTAAATATCAATTAAATAAAGATGGCTTGCTGCTCAAAAAATGAAAAATAGATTTGAAGAAAATAATAAGGATTGGATATTTTTACCTAATACAGTTACGAAATAAAAATGTAACGATACGGAATCCTTAATACAACACTCCCTTAATTTTCGGTATTAGCCCGGGTCGTCCTTCGAAAAGATTTGAAAAATCAAGTGAAAGAAGTAAGCGACGAAAGACACTTGAGCTTCGAATTGCTGATGAAGAAAAATTAACCTACGCCACTCAAATGAAATTGAGAGAATCAGGAAAAACGAATGCCTCGAGAGTAGTTAAGGACCTAGTGAAAAGTCCAAGAAGAGCCAAAAGATACGTAACAGCTTTCAAAAAAATGCATGAGAGTCAACCCAACCGACTTTCACTTTTGAATGCTCTAATAACTGAAGACCGAAAAAAACAAATACAAGAAAAATTTAGATGAGAGCTTGGTCATTTGGTGGACATGTCTAAGCCAAAGTTTGGGAATATCAATGATGGTAACACAAGCCACAGGTTTTTCGAAAACTATGAAGCATCAGCTGCGATAACAGGTATTGAAAAAAATTTAATTGACCGAATGAAAATTATTCTCAATGCATTGCACAGTAATTGCAAAATCAATATAAACAATTTTGAAAGCTATGCTACAAAAACGGCGGAATTATATGTTGAATTATATAAATTCTACTCAATGTCCCCAACTCTTCATAAAGTACTTAGACATGGATCTGAAATAATCGAAAATGCAATCCTTCCAATTGGGCAGCTATCAAAAGAAGCAGCTGAGGTCAGAAACAAACATATTCGAAGACTTCGAGAAAAAAATACCAGAAAATTTTCTCGAGAAGAATGCAACAGGGATATGTTAAATGTGTTGCTTTTAACATCAGACCCATTACTCATTGGCATGAGAAAAGCTAAGAATAAAAAAAGCATTTTAACATAGATGTTTTATATTTATTAGAAAAGTGTGGCAAAGTACCTACAGAAACTGATGAAAGTAGTGAATATAGTGCCAATGATAGTGACTAAAATAAAGATTTTCAATTTGCTTCTCTCTTGTATTGTATTATTCATAATAAAAATTATATTTGCTTATCCGATGATTATTGTTGTTTTTTTTATTTATATTATGATACTTCTGTACAGTTATTGTATTTTTATAAAAAATATAAACATAGTAATAACTATTTGACATTTATTTAGGATCCTTGTAATGGTTTAAAAATGAAAAAGATAGTATTGAAATTTTACATTCCTTTTTTTTCTAAATTAAATTGAACGAAAAAAATTTAAATAAAAAAAAATATTAAGGAAAATGTATAATTTTCCAAGCAAATAGTTCATTTTTATAAAAAAATCAAACCAAAACCGTTTTCATAGCTGTTTTATGTGAAAAAATATTTTTGGCCAGGTTTTACAGTCAAATACCACACTGTGCATCGTACGAAACACAACAACTGACACAACTACAACTTCAACATAACTAACACCAAGAGTCACGACATGACCATCGTTGTAAAAAATGACAAAAATTTAAAAATAAAAATAAATAAATAATTTTAAAGATAGTTTAGGAGATATTGTGCAAAAGCTTCAACAAAATCATGTATTGCGCAACTTTTTAAAAAATGCTGAACAATTTAAAGATCTATAATATATGAGTCATTATTTTAGCTACAATCAGTGAGAAAGTTTAGAGAGCCAGATCGCACAAATAGACGTGCTGTCCCCTATTTCGAGTACGAAATTTGGAATTATTCCATAGTCACTCGTTTGTTCCTTTCTCTACTGTTCTACAATCGGAACGCCTAAAGCACTAAAGTCTCTCCCGTTTCCTATGACTTTAGGCGTTCCGAGTGAGAACAGTGGAGAAAGGAACAAACGAGTGACTAAGGAATAGTTCCAAATTTCGTACTCGAAGTAGGGGACAGCACGTGTATTCGTGCGATTTGGCTCTCTCAACTTTCACTCTGCTGCAATGCTCATTTAAGCCTTAAGTTGTAGGAAATTTACTCTAGTTCAGTGGTGCGCAAATCGTGGGGCACGAAATTATTTTTCAAAAAGAAAATTTTTCAGGGTCACCAAATTTAAAGAACTTTATATGAAAATAAAAATATAGCCAACTAAAAAATTCAATAGAAAATAGTTACCGAGAACAGCTTTAAACACGAACTCAAATCTTACTCCTATTCCACCCAAGTAGCAAGGAAAAACTTCAAAGGAAATAATTTAATTTTAACTACGTTGACGGTTAAAAAACGTCTACTGTCAATTCATGAGTCGCGAAATTTTTTTCAAAAAAAATGGGCGTCGCAAATGATAATAGTTTGCGCACCACTGCTCTAGTTTAAATTAAGTTTCTTTTCTTCTTTCTTGTATTCGCAATCCCTAGACCAGGGGTGGCGAACCTTTTTGTAAAGTGGGTCAAATTTTGTTAATCTTTTTTTGAATACTAGTCCGTGGGTCACTAAGCATTGCCGTCACTTGGAAAGGGTAAGGAAGTTGTAAAAAGAGAACAAATAATTTGGAAACACAAAAAATTTGCAACTTGACCTTTTTTTTTGGTTTTTACTTTTAAAATCTTCTACTTAATTTGTTTTACGATATAAAAGATTTTTTTTTTTTTGTAAATTCGACATTACATATTTTTATTTTAACTTTTTCAATATTTTAGACTGCCTGTTCTAGCTTTGATGATAAAAAGAAATAGTTTTTAAGACTCAACGTGTGGGTCATTTAAAAAGTCTTCGTGGGTCAGTGACTGACCCGCGGGTCATAGGCTCGCCACCACTGCCCTAGACAATAAGCGAATGTGATCCATGTACTGGTGGGGGAGGGGTCACACCCTTTTAATGGGAGTAATTCATGCTGTGCATGGATCCCTGTAGCGTAGCTCCAGAAAAGACTAAACAGTCCAGCCGTTGATGCCCTCTGTGTTGTCTAGGATGTTGATAGTCAGATGATTCGCATGTGCCTTCAGTCTTGACAGGCATTTTTGGGTAAGTCTGACTATCTCATTCCTGACCGTCACCATGTTAAGATCCCTGTGTATGTCGTGGTTAGTGACATACCACAGGGGCTCTGTTATTGTTCGTAACGCTGGAACCTCGACTGGAACCGCTGTATCCGTCGCGCCCAGTTGACTACGCTTGTATTGGATGTGCATTGACCAAGTGAGACGTCTGTCCAGGTGCATTCTCAAATACCTGACCTCCTTGGTCTGGGGGATTAAATTGAGTGAGAATACATTTTTTTATAAAACCAACCATTTTGGAGATCATTTCCCGCTACAAAACAGTGCTTCGTATAAAACGGCTAAGTACCTACTGCCCTTTCATAATACGACAAAAATTGTTCAGCCTTAATTTCGTATAATAAACGTTTGTACAATGAAAAGGTGAAAACATAAAAAAGTTGCAACAATTATAAAATATACATAGACCTTGCTTTTTGAAAATTGTATGCATATAATGATATAACCGCTGATATATAAAATTTTACCTTCATAACATTGACTTTTAATGTGTTGAACTAAACGATGCGTGGAATTAAACATGCTGGATATTTCATGGCCTAGTTGTTCGATTTCAGCTTCTTCTTTGCTGGTTTCATCAAACGTGGATTTATTGTAATGTTTTAAATGTAATGCTTTTAACTCGTTGATCTTATCGTTTAGCTTTGTGAAAGCGTAGTGCGCCTCCTCTAGATAAGAAATCCACGCCGGTGGCATTCCGTAGCTAGCGTTTCCGTTCATCCCATATCGACCTTCTTCCAAATTATTCAAATTCACTAAGGACATTCGATCGGAGCTGGTCTACAAATATTTCATTCCAAATATCAATTGTAATAAATTCCATACAAACTTGAAAACATTGAACATATTGAAAGTATAAACCGGCTCAAGTTTATCATAAAATCGCCACTTGACAATTTTTTATTTTTTTTTTTGGAAAATCAAATTATTTTTTTGAGCCCTATGGGTCATATAATTAAATTTGAAATGTTTAAAATTGATATTTTTCGCGGTGTTTTTGAAATTACCAATATGATCAATAAATTGCTAACCTGTTCGGAGTAGATATTTCGCCTTTGAATCGAATTATTTCGCATTAATACGAAAACGTCTGTTAGCGATCGTGAAGCCATAATTATTCGATTGTGTTTAATCGAAAAAAACGTTATTTTTTAATTTGAAATTTATTAAATTAAAGAAAATCCACAAGAAAAATATTTTTGACGTTTCATGTCAACCATGTTCGGTTGTGAGAAAGACAAAGATAGAGATAAAGTAGTAATCGTAGTACTTCGAGTACTTCCCTTAATATTTATTTATGACATTACATTATTGATTTTTGTTTGAAAAACTTTTTGTACATTGTATATTTTATCGGTTTTCAACAAATTTTTTAATAAATAATGTTTAAAACATGTTGAATTTTTAAATAGTTATGAAGCATTAAAAGTATGTGTTCTTTTGCCAAAACTAGTTAAAATTTTATGAAGTACCCACAGGCCCGGACTGACTATAAAGTTGATCAAGCAAATGCCCATTGGGTCGGTATCGTAACGAACTAAGACACATACAACTAACCGCGATGTACAAGAATGGAAGCAATGAAACATTCTAGAAACTAGATTGTTTTTCCAAAATTTTAACAATGAATATTTAAACAATTTCATTATTGACAGCCAACGCAGCCAACGGTTTTGGAAGTTTCTAAAAGGTTCGACAACCCAGAAAGTTTGAGAGTATAACTATTTGCCTAAGCAACTATATAAGGAGGCACAGTCAGTCGAATGGATTGATTCTAACGAAGTCATTAGAAATGATACATCATACGTGTTAAGAGTGATTTAAAAAATGGTTTTGTGATAAATTGTTTATTAACGAGTTAAAGTAAATAATGTAGTTTGGTTTATTAAACGTTTCTGTAACATTTTCATCGTATAAAAGAACCCTCTACGAGAAACTCAATACAAGTTTGAGAATTCCCGTTTTAATATCACATTTTGATAAGCTTTTTTTACAATGTGTTACCTGGGTCTTATGGAAAGGACCTGGGAGTTAAAAAATTCTAGATGTGATACTTAATTGAATACAGTCCCTTAGTGTTTCTAGAAGGTTCGGCAACCAAACTCTCCACAGAGTTTGGACGTATAATTGTTTGTCTAATAGCCTAAGATGCTGCCGCATGATTGCTACTCTCATAATGTAGCTTAACCATTTATATATCAAATTAGAGCTCTTTTCTGTGCATGATGATATGTGATGATATAAGGGGGCCAACCTAAAAGTGACCGCAAATAAGCGAAAGAAGATGTTAAAGGTGAGATAAAATGAAAGAGAGATAACGCGCAGCGACATTAGACTAGTATTCGCCTTTCTTGTCTGAAAAATGTCTCTGCGCGCTTTCTCACTTTAGCTTTAATTTATTTACAGCATCTTTAACAGCTATTTTCGCTTATTTATGGGCACTTTTAGATTGGCGCCTTTATATCATCATGCACAAAAAAAACGATCTTTAATTTGATATATAAATGATTAGGTAATCTACATTATGAGTGTAGCAACCGAGGTTTTATAAGCAACTATATAACGAGGCACAGTCAGTCGAATGAAGTCATTCTAAGGAAGTCAGTGTTCAGTGTCAGTGAATACAAGTGATAGTGATACGAGCGAATTGAAGTGATTTTTGTGATAAATTGTTTATCAACGAGTTAAAATAAATAAATTTGTTTGGTTTTTTAAACGTTTTGTAAAATTTCCATGGAATAAAAGAACTTTTGACGAGTAACTCAATACAGGTTTGAGATACCCCGTTATAATAGTTAAACATTTTGAAAATCACAAACTAAAAAAATGAAATCAATGTTTCATAATTCAAGCAAACCTGTTTTTGTTTTCCAACGACCAGAAATGTCTGGCATATAGATAGATACGTTGAGAGATCTTTATTTAAAATATATTTGAGAAACATTAAAATAAACGAATAACACAGTTATAAATCGTACATGTAATATAAAAAAATATTTATTATAATAAATGTTACAGTATGTATTTCAAAAAAAATGTTATTTAAATATCTTTATCCAGTCTTATAGCAACAGGCTTTGTATAAACCTTAAAAAATAAAAAAATATTTTTATTGTGAGAGAGAGTACTGAGAGTATTCATCAGGATTCAGTATAATTTCACTAAAATTAGTGATTAGCGAGCATTACTTCCATTGAGACATTTTCCAGAAAGTTTTTCTTTTAAATAGATTAGACTTGTGCATGCAAAGTAAAACTTATTTTCTCCGCACAATCTTTGTGATTCATATACCTTAAGGTGGATCACCATTTTATATCCCCACCCTAGCATACGATCGCAAAAAATAAAATTTTTTTGAATAAATCTGGCAACGTCGCTCCCCACATATGCCAGCATGTATTTATGGACTGTACGCAAGCATTTACTGAAGCGGTGACGGCTCGACCGTAATTGCCAGAATTATTGTTTTTTTTTTATTTATTTCTTCCTAATAACTGTCTGGAAATTTTCAAATTTTGCATACAGTTTCTAACGTTAAATATACAAATAGGCATGCAAAATAAAAAGAAAAAGAACTTTTCTATTTATGGCAATATAAAAGAAAATTTTGACCTCGAAAAAATTTAAAGAAAAAGTCTGATGTAGTGACATTCGTAATTTTACGGTACCAGTTACGGAAGGATCAATTTTTTTAGGGTATCTTTATTGTTTACCGTTTTTATCGTCCGATGTCTTGATCATTCGGTACCTAATACCAGGGCATTGCTCACACCCAAGCTACGGATGGTAATCCACCTGAATTTAAATTTATTAAACTTAAATTAAAATAAAAATAACTTATTCAATTATCAGACAAATAGCAAAAAAAGTAAACTAAGTCAAAAAATTTGTATGGGCACAGAAAATTTTGTTTTAGAAACCATTTGGTGCCCCTCGGCAAGTAATGCCCGAGGAGTGATGACACCCGTCCACTTACACCCCATCGCAGGTGCGATTTCTGAAGTTTGAACCAATTCAAACACTATTCGCTTGCAAATTATTAAAAAAGCGTTTGTGGATTAGTAAGTTCTGAATTTTTAGCAACAGCTATCGGTTAAGAATTGATTCTAACGATCTTTGAATTTAGTTTGGATGATAAATTCGATTCCCATAGTCGTGCGTAGTTTGATAGAACGTCGTTAAATCCGACGTTTTCTTATCTACGTTCTCCAACATTCATTTAATTTTAAGTCGTTCGCGAGAAAAAAATTTTAACCTGTTTATAACTGAGCATGCACTCGACAATCATTTTGAATCTATTTTGAACGTATTCGTAATAGGTTCGAAATAATACCCGCGAACAAAACTAGTAGCACCAGTGGCATAAAAATTCTGTTCTAGATGAAAGCACAAATCATAGATAAAAAAAAAGTCATGCACAATATAAAAAAATTTGCCATTATTTTATATTGCGCATGATTTGAACCGTAAATGCACAATTTTATTTTCATCTGGAACAGCCCTGAAGACTACAAGTAAATTATTACAAGTGTTCTTCTGAGTTCAAATACACCGCTTCCAATTGATTCTCGTCCACTTCATCCTCTTTCAGTACATTTGGATGGAAGTATTTATAATACAAAAACATGAAACCTAGTCCACAAATAAATGGCACAATTGTTGAGAATATCAATGGTATAAAATACATTTTTTCATGTAGTTCTGAACTGGCCATGAAGTACCAAACGCAAGCAATTGCGATATTTTCTATAACGCACAATACGTAATACGGAATATATTTGTTACGGGTTCTCCCGTCAGACATCGAGAAAAATGTGAAAATATAGACAAGTCCAAATATCATGTAGAGAAACGAATCGTAGTATTTGTTATAGTTGCAAAAGCTCCACTTTTCATTGTATGAGAGCCAGAGTGAAATCACCACAGAATGTAAAAATAAACCAATTACGATATACGTTGAATACAGACTGGCGAGCATTGAAATTGCCATAATTCGAGAAACTAAAAATGAAAAAAAAATTATTAAAATTGGCAAAGAAGATATTAAATAAACATGCACTTTGTTTTGTATTGAAACTTAAGTAGTATGCAACAGTGGGTATGTAATGCATTTCTTTGAGAATTTTCCAACTAATTTGCAATATATTGAAACTTACCAATAACTAAAATATGCCACATGAATTGAATACCCGTACCGATCCAGCTTAAATTATTTTTGATGTTTTGTGCCAGACGAATATTTCGATGATATGTAACAACAACCCATGCCATGCTTAAGAACGAAAATAATATTGAAACTCCTTGAGATACTAAAAAACAAAAACAAAGATTAAGTTATTTTTCTTTCTGAAACATTCCCTCAGTTAAATTTAATAGCACAGGATTACAATGACTCTACCAGGTGTGGCAAATGGTTTCAAATTGTGGAGGTGCTGCAATATTTATATGATCATATAAAGTCTGTTCGATGTGTCCATAAAACCGTACATTTACGGTATAATTAATAATTGTATACTGCTCAGAATTTGTATCGTAACTGTACGGTTTTACTTGCAACTCGAACAGACGTATAAAGGTGATTTTAAAGACCTAAAGTACTCGTGGCATATTGTCACTCGGCAAAGGCGACGTAAGGCTCCTAACAAGCCTCTATACGGGCCATTGTACCCTAAATTACCATCTTCACAAGATCGGCGTAAAACCGACACCAACATAATATGTCGTCTCTGCTGGAAAGCGGCAGAAACGGTGGAGTATATACTATTTCGTCCCGGATTTTTCTAGAAGCAATATTTGTCCCGGATTCAGGTTTTTTGCCCCGGATTGTCTCGAATTTTTGAAAGGTTCTTATTTTCAATATTTATTTTAGATATATTTCATACTAGCTGATCCCCGCCCGCTTCGCTGGACAATAATCTAAATTGAACTGATTATCATAATTAATAGAAACCGTCGTAGCAAAATATAAAAAAGTCATTACAGTTATATGTATGTACATAAAAAGATAGTAAATTTTGTTAAGATGGGTAGATGAAAATTTTATTTTGGTGGGATTTGCGTAAAATCCGTTCTTAGTACGCGTCTACATGGTAAGAGGAGTAACTATGTTGAATTTCAAGTCGATCGGAAAGGCGAACATGACGCCTGGTGAGGTAGTAATAGCAGCTTCTAAGCAGGTGCTGGCTTTCTTTAAAAGCCTAATGCTCCCCTAGTTATTAAAGAGATGTCACATCACAATAGGCCTCATTGGTCGTGAATATTAAGGTAAGGGAAATCCTGAGACCCGTACAACAAAAAAAAAAAACTTACAATTGATTTGATTGCTTGTCGCTCCTTCATTATAATCAACCAAGAGAATGGTAATTTGCAAAATTTGTTGCGGTGCCGCTTCCAAGAATCCTTCTAAAATTCTCAGGACACCCATATCAGTGTCTTCCCGAACCATAAGTTTATAATTGCGTTCTTGTTCATCCGGTTTGTTTTCTTCCTTGGCTTTTCGGCATTTCCAGGCGAAACGTGTTATATCTATGTACCGCAATATCGGTACGAATGGCACGAAGAACATGAAAATAATCATTACTTTACGCTTAACACATTGCTTGCCAATGCTATCATCATCTTTATCCATTTCGTACCTAAAAAGTGAAAAATTATTTTTTAAATTTAAAATACATTATAAATTATTTATAATACAAGATGTTTTAGTTAAACTTGTTTTTGTGCGATAAATATCGATTGCATAAAATAAATCGCATAAAAAATACTCGAAAATTTAATATCCTATACTTTTAAGCATACAATCAAAATCTGTCGTTCTCGAAAAAACAGTTAACGCTTTCGATAAAATTTACAAAACAGAAGTGAAAAATTGTTCTAGCTAGGTCTCATTTCCACGAATATTCGTTTTCTTATTTTTTGGTGTTTTTGTTACTATTTACAGAGCTATTTAATATAATATAATACTGTCTTATATGCTTTGATGAATAAGTAAATGCCCATCCATCAACACTATTAATTGCTGAATGCTTTGAATGCACGTGGGTTTCATGTAAGGATGTGAGATTAATCGAAAAGAATCGATTAAATAAAAATCGATTTTTCTTTATTCAATATTAATCGATTTGTCAAAAATCGATTTTAATAAAAAAAAATCGATTAATGCGAAAAAATCAATTTTTCTATTATTTACAATTCTACTTGCTTTAAACTACTTTGCATTAAACGTTTTATTATAATAAAAATGAAATGATGAGCATCCTAACAAAATAACAACCTTATTGCCTCAAAAACTATTTTCGATTTCAATCTTTGAATAATGAATTTTAAATTTAACAATCAAATATTTGAATAAATGTCTATTATATTTGAATGACAAGAATGAAAAAAACCGTTACAGCTAGTTTGCATTTAAATTTGCGCTGTTTATGAAAATCGATTTAAACGCGTAATTTATATAATCGATTATTTAAAAATCGATTAATATTACTATGAAAATCGATTATAAAAATCGATTATTAGAAAATAATAGTCGATTTAAATAAAAATTGATTATTTTTTAACATTCCTAGTTTCATGGAAAGTTGCACTTCACAAACTTCATTAAAATGTTTCGCTTATAACGGAAAAAAGTCTAAAGTTAAGAAATTCGTTTTTAATAAGTTGTGTATGGTTAAATCAAAACACTTGGCGGTCACAAAGAATCTTAGCATACAATTCTGAAAATTCAATCGAGCAACGCTCGGTCACCCTGGTCCTCAGATACCATATTAGCATTGATTAAGAAATATTAGTGATGATTGTGTATAGGGAGCTAATTAATATCGGTGGTAATTGGTGCATCCAAATTAAATTTCGACAAATTTGGACTTAGTTCTCATACTCAGATATAACTACAACCAGAGCCGTAGTGTTAATGGTGCGAGCGGTGCCTCATGTGTTTTTTTTTTATTTAAAGGCTTTTTACAGAAAAAGAATAAAAATGTTGCTGAAGAAGTCATATTTAGTGAAGAGCTGCGTCTTAATAAAAAATTCACATATCAATTTTAGAGCTCTTTTAATGCAAAAAAAAACCTTTAAATTAAAAAATACAGTCAACCTTCAGTCTGATTTCATATTGTATGCCTCTCAATTAACTTTTTTCTCAAAACAACAGCAAAAAGGTAATTAATTCTTGCATTTAAAGAATAATATGACTAATAATAAATAAAAAATAATATCATATAATATGACTATTTCGTGATTATATTTAAACAAATTATTTAAATTAAATTTGCAAGAACTGTAAATAATATTTTAAATGTAAAAATTAATGTTTAAACCAGTTTTAAAAATATTTATGTCAAATTATTATTATTGATAATAATAATTATAAATAATTAATACGTGCAAGCGAGAACGCAATACAAGTGATAGAGAGGCACGATAGAGTTCTGCTACTGGAACGCCGCCACGCGAGCTTCTTCGAGAACTTCTACAACAAGCTATGCCTCGTATTCAATAATTGTTGAATCCTAGACAACGTGCTTTGTGTTTTTTTCTACAATTTACTTAATAATATTTACGTAATTGATTTCCTTCATAATTTTCAGTTTGATTTCATTTTGAAAAAATTGTTAAATTTCAATTAACTCCTATTATACAAAATAATGACCCTTCATTGATAATAATTCAATTCAATTTATAAAAGTATGCAATTTTTTATCAATGTTTCTTTATGTCGTTATTATGTAAAACTATCATCCGTAAACCGACTTTACAGGCAACCAATCTTTTCGATTTATAGAAGTATTTGATGTAAATGGGTTTTAGAGATACAGAGGTCAAAATATTAAAAATAATATAATAACAATAATATAATATAATAATAATAAGATAATATAAAAGCCCAGGTCACTGATTCACTCACTCATTCTGTAACGCTCAATGCCTACTATGATTGTTTAAAAAAATGTTTAAATTCATGAAAATTTATGAAAAATGATCATAACAATGTATGATAAAGAAAAAACTTCAATATCAATTATCAGTTATCAGTTATCATTATCAGTTATCAATACAATAAAAAAATTTAAAAAAAAAATAGGGCGCCGTAGGCGCCCCAGAACAACTAGTTATTTAATAATTACAATCATATTCAAAATATTTGAATATTTCAATTTCTACGGCTACGTATTTTTTTTTAAATTGGGCTTGATATGAATTGTAAATAAAATAATTTACGATTCAAAAGCTTGCCTTTATCTAATGTTTAAATATTAATATTTGACTCGAATTTTACTTTTTTTAAAGTAAAATTTCCTTCAGGTAGCTTGAAAATCGAACTAAAAAATTTGAAATTAAGTTAAGTAGTGGATCTCTAAAACGATGTATAATGCATATGCGTATAGTACATATTGTGTAATAAATGTATATAAATAAATGTTTGCATATAAATGTATAATAACACTGTTGGATCATATATCTACCGCATAAAAAATTCGCAAAAAAAAAGTAGAAAAATAAAATCGCATAAAAAAGGACCAGACAAAAACAGGTTCAACTATGTATATATTATATACTTACATTCTGATGCTAAATATCGTTCCGATAATACAAGCTACGATTACGATTGTAATTGTAAACGTGAAACAATTTGGTCGATCGCTCAGATAATATTGAACCGCTAAATTTATATCGGTTCCTACATCGCAAATATGAAAAATCAACGAAAATGCACATATCAAATACTGCCACCACGAAACACTATATTTTTTTTCCGGTTCATCTTCCTTATTACAAATATTACAACAATTTCCCATTTTCTGTATTTTCTTTTTATAATTTTTTTTTTCTAAGTTGAAATATTTTTTGCTTCCATGTCGCACGAAAGAACTACTATAAATAGACAACACCGGGCCACTCAAAATTTCATTTGAAAATATTGTAATCCCCACATATCCCCACTTGTTTTGAAATGTTATTACGTCACCAGTCGATCCGGCCGATCCTCTCGATCCTCTCCAAGAGTTACGAAGAATTAATTATCTCTTTGATGTTATTCTGTGTATTGCGTCTATGCGGTCTATGCTTCTGATGACTCTACGGTTTTTCCGGTTTTCCCCATGTGTATTTTTTATTTTTACAATTCGAAAATTTGGATTTTGCGATCTATATATTTTGATTATGTATTTAGTGGAACACTATAAAAATAGTTACATTTGTACTCGTTAATTAAAAAGTATATGAAAGTAAAGAAAAAACCTTTGTTTCTATATCACCGAGTAAAAAAATCAATAAGTTAAACACTGTCTAGAATCTATATTCTACGGAATTAGGCAATGTTGTAGCTATTTTTATATAAAAGAATTATTTTATATCTTGAATTACCTTGACTTGTATAATCGCAGAAATGTTAAAAATTTAAATATTATATTTATATTGGCAAATAGTTAAATTTAGGAAAAAGAGCTATTATACGATTTTTAATGATAGATTTTTACTATATAAAAATAGGTAATAAGAAAGTATATAAGGAATAACTAATACGAAACAAGTATATATATATATATATATATATATATATATATATATATATATATATATCATTTTATATTTAATAGTAAAAATATGCAGTAGCAGAGAGTTACAATATATATAAATAAATATATAAATAATATATAAATATATAATAAAATTAACAATATGATGTTATGTGCTAAATAAAGGACAAGCGATAAACTTTGAGAAATTTCAAAACCCATAAATGACCTAAACATTGTATACATTGTATACTACTGATATTATTTGATGTGGGTTTTTCAAGTTATTTCAAAAAGTCCAATTGCATCTAATAAAAAAAAATTCAATTGTGCTAATGATTTTATATTCAGTCGTAAAAAAATAAAGGAGTGAATCTTAATTTTTAATTAATGAAACAATTATAGTTGGAATAAACATAAAACTTAATTTTGTCGCTTCTATTGTCATTATAAGCCCACGCTATGAGCTAAAGAGATATTTTTAAATCAAAAATGTTAACAACTAACAGCAATATTAGTGTTTATTTGCTTTACTATTAATGATTCAGATTAGAGATGCAACGAATATTCGGCTACTATTCGGTATTCGGCTGCATTTTTTAATATTCGGTATTCGTCCGAATACCGAATACTAAATCATACCGAAATAAATGTTTAATTCGAAACTATATTTATTTAAATTACAAATTAAAATTGAAAATCAATTAGGGAGAATTAATTATGATGAATCAAAACAATTTTTTCCGCATTTGAGCAAATTTTCCAAGAGTAGGAACCTGCTTTGAGTTTAGAAACCATTATACTTATATGGATCTAGTGTCCGATCTAGGCAAATACTTTGTAAATAAAAATCAATTTCGGTTGCCGTTAAATTTTTCTTTTTTTTAGTAAAAAATAATGCGTTTCGTAATACGATTTACTCATAAATGAAACGGCCGAATATTCGGTACCGAATATTAGACGATTCGACCGAGAGTATGACCGAATATTCGGTATTCGGCTAAATCACCATTCGTTGCATCTCTAATCCAGATTAATAGTTAAAGATGTTTTTTTTAAATATCAAAAATATAATTTAGTAAGCACAACCGCTTATATTACCTTTAATATAAGAAACAGTACTCGTCTTTAGATAAAGCAAATATCTGCTGCGAGGCGTCATAGTACTTACTTTTACTTTCTTTAATGAAACTCGCTGTTGGTTTAAAGAACATAAAGAAAGCACAAAGCGTCAGATGGCTGGTATGGGACATGTAATGCGGCTGCCAGAACAAAGATGATCAAAAAGAGTACTGTTGGAGGGTGGAAGGGGAAAACGAAGAAAGGACGACCCAGGAAAACGTAGTTTGAAGCCGTAAAAACAGACGTCGAAGAACTGGGAGGAAACAGCTGGAGGGAAATGACAAAGGACCGAAAAAGATGGAAAAAATTTGTCAAGGAAATAAAAGCCAAAGGCCTACAAGGCCTATAGCGCTACAATATATATAGCATTTTTTTTCTCCCGTTAGCAGAAAAAAAAATACAGTCGAATTGAGAACTTCCTCCTTTTTTTGAAGTCGGTTAAAACAGGTTAGGGATCGTTCTCCTCGCACTGCAGTCTTAGGCTTATTGTACTCCTGTTCCGCTCCTGTATTTTTGCTTATTCCAGGTTCAGTATTCTGCCTACTCTCTTAAAATAAAATAGTGAAAAGTCATGATTAAATAGTGAATATTTACTATTTGAAATAGTGAACAGTATACCACTGCAAAATAGTGACTATACACTAATTGAAATAGTGAAAACTCACTTTTTTGAAATAGTAGCAATATTGACTTATTGAAAGTGACCAAGCCAGTACTAAAATATTTGTTAATTTTACTCATTGAAATTCATTCAATTCATTTTTGCAAATAGATTAATCAAAAGGAGATTTTTAATGATTCAGGAATTTTAGGAATATTTATTATTTTTCATTTATTGTTATTATGTATCAAAAATCAGATTTTATTCAAAATATAGGATATACCTAGGTACTTTTGCATTGAAGCTCTATATAGCAGAAGCAGTTCCTGTACTAAGCTTTTTGCGCCATTTGTGCCTGTTTGAGCGTCATTTCTTAACAAGTTAATTCTGAGAAGACCTCAAGAGGACCAAGTTAGGAATATTTAATGTAGGGATGTGAGATTAATGGAAATAAATCTATTAAATAAAAATCAATTTTTCTTTATTCAATATTAATCGATTTGTCAAAAATCGATTTTAATTAAAAAAATCGATTTTTTTTATTATTTAAAATTCTACTTGCTTTTCATATTCCAATAATGATGAAACCTAAAAGATTCATACTATTACTAACAACTTATCAGATTAAAAATCAAATAAAATGATATGAATAAAAAAATAACCAATTCAAAACTAAAAATTAAAGCGAATCTTCCATTAAACTTTCAAGGTAAGGACTAAGGAATAAGGCAAATATGATTATTGATACACAATTTCAGTACCATTAAACGTTTTATTATAATAAAAATGAAATGATGAGCATCTTAACAAAATTACAACCTTATTGCCTCAAAAACTATTTTCCATTTCAATCTTTTAATAATGAATTTTAAATTTAACAATCAAATATTTGAATGAATGTCTATTATATTTGAATGACAAGAATGAAAAAAACCGTTACAGCTAGTTTGCATTTAAGTTTGCGCTGTTTATGAAAATCGATTTAAACGCGTAATTTATAAAAACGATTATTTAAAAATCGATTATTAGAAAATAATAATCGACTTAAATAAAAATCGATTTTTTTTTAACATCCCTAATTTAATGACGAATGACTTATTTTTTATTTATGAAATAAAACTTCAGATGAACCCAAACAGGAATATCTAGTGGAAAATATTTTTTTTTTTATTAGCAAAGCTATCCAAATTCCAATGTGATCCTGATTTGGACCACGCCAGGTTTAACTTATTGACGTGCACCACTCGCAAATTCTATACGAGATAGAAATCTATGTGGAATTCATAACTAGAACGCAAAAGTGACTTAAACTAAAGGCGATTAAAGAATTAAAAATATTTTTTCAAGTAGGATGGGAATTTTTATGAGGGAAAATGAAGAAATTGGTCATTTAATTTTTTATATAAAACACAACTTTTGGTAATAAATTTATCAAATTGTTTATTCATAACTTCATTTATATACATGCAATAAATAGAAATAAATTATACAATTTGGATACATTTGAATTATTATTTAGTTTTATTATTTTCTCATCAAAATGTCATTTATAATAATCTATAAAATGTTTCATTATATAATACATAAAAAAATTAAGGTGCACAAAAATCTTTTATTTTATATTGAAAAATATAAAAGTGATTTTACTAACAAAATTATAATGAGAAAAATTTTGTATAAAATGTTAAAATTGGAAAAAAATAATACTACTAAATGAGATTAGAATTATTCATTAGTTTGGCAACAATCACTTGTAATTAAAGTTATGCTTAAAACAAAAAAAAAATACTGAAATAATTTTGTTTTAAAAAACTTTGTTCTAACATCAATTTCGATTAACTTCAAAATTATGATCCACACTAACTTCTGAACTTATTCAAGACTTCTGCTAGAACAGCGCCAGTATTATAATATGCATATAAATTTTCATAAGTACATTATTCTAAAGTAGTTTCGTATAAAAAGTACAAAATTTATCTAAAAACAATCACAAACATCAGACTTTAGGCTAATTTTGATCTAATCGCAGTCTTCAGAGAAATTATTTCGTTGTTTTTGACTTATTAATAAAAATGCTATTTATTAATTACTTTAATTTTTAAAAGAATTGTCAAAGCGCATTTATAATTATGTTTTAATAAAATAGACAATGATTAATTTCATTTCGTTACTATCAAGAATTACCAAGGGGTCATAATGCAAAAAAAAGAAGTTTAATAAAAATAAAATTGAGATTAATTTTTTATACGAGTATATCAAGGCAAGGAACTCGATTAAACGCTTTAAGAATTCAAAACATTGTTTTCTTTTATTTTACAAAAGGCACTAAACGGTAATCAAAATTTGTTTATAATTTTATCGTGATGTATTTTAACTAATTTTCTTTAACATCAATTATTTACTCTGCCTCGATTTTCAGCGAAATCTCCAATTCTTCGACAAGTTGAAAATCGAACCATTGGATGAAAGCATTTATAGTATAAAATCATAAACGCGATTCCCAACAAAAATGGAAGAATTGTGAAATAAATTAATGGTTTGTAATAGAGGGTTTCGCGAACATCGTCGTTCGCTGTAAAATACCAGAAAAACGCGGCTGTTATATTTTCTACAAAACATAAAATGTAATAGAACGAGTATTTGTACTTCGTACTGCCATCGGACAGTGAGAAAAATGTGAAAATATAAACGAGACCGAATACGGCGCAGAGTAGACTATCTAAATATCGGTTGTTGTCGCAGAAATTTAATTTTTCACTTACGGATAACCAAACGGACATAACGACCCAATGGACGAATAATCCAATGCATGTGTAGGTGGGATAAACGCTAGCAAGGACGGAGATCGATAAAATTCTAGAAACTAAAATAAATTATGTTAGTACATTTAAATTGAAATATTAACGAATAAATCTTTAATAATACGTCAGGGAGCTTTTTTTTGCTTTGGGATGAGATAAGTCTATACCAGGAGTGTGCAACTTTTTACGCTTTTTACACAACAGAGACAAAAAATGGTTTACGTTTCATTTGCGGCTCGTAGTAATTAATTGACACATTTTGTTATAGCCTAAGATCCCGCTGCGAAATTGCTACACTCATAAGAAGCCATACATAAATTACGTCATACAAATTTCATGGCTTTTGACCCCTTCCCTTCTCCTTGTCACGCCTGGTCACACTTGTGAGGCAAATAATTATTGAATTAAAACAGCAGTTCCAAAATTTGTTTTATTTCAATTTAAATGATTTTTTAATAAAATTAATATCAAATCAAATATGTATTTCAAGAAAAAGAAAAAAAAAACGACTAATAATATTAATTAATGGTCAAACTTAATCATCTTGACAGTTAATTGTCAAATGAAATAAAAACATTATCACCGCCAGGCACGGTGCAGCATTTAGCGGCAATAGTATCGGCGCGTAACACTACACCGAGAAAAAAATTCTTTTCGGACAATTAAATCTAAATATTAAATATTTGATTGGCAATGGGCTATCAAATCATTTTGTTGGCGTAAATTAAATTCAGTTATCAGAAGAAAATTTTTTTTCTCAGTGTAGTAGAGCGAGTGGCCAACAAAACAATTTGAACCTTTTGTTTCTACAGATAGTGTTGCAAATGTTTTTGAGTTTTTCGTTTATAGTTCAAAATTCGTGTTTTACTTAACACTTTAAATAGATTAAAATTAATTTTAAAATGTAACGTCACGAAATTTAGGACCCCTCCCACCACCTTGTCACACTTCGTCGATCCCCTCCCTCCCCCTTAACATGTGACAAATTTATGGATGGACCTTAATTTAGTTAATCCAAATCTAATTTTTACATTCATAAATTTATGAATGGGAGAATACATTTTTACCAAGGTGCCTAACAAAAAATAGAAAAATACTGGCTGCGGTAGCTCAAGTGTCCGCACCCCTTCGCAGCCATGTGTAAATAGATACTTATAATGTAGATTTATGATTTATTTATCAAAATAAAGCTCTTTTTTTGTGCATGATGATATATAAGGCTGCGTATAAAAAAGTGCCCACAAACTGAGGCAGCCAGCTGTTAAAGATGCTAGAAATTAAAAATAAAGTGAGAGAAGTTAACGCGAAACATTTTTTGCCAGGAAGCCTGTTCGAGCTTTTAAGCCCGTCACCTGTCTCGATCCTCGATTCCTCTCCGATAAAAGACGTTACGCTATAACTTCTTTCACGTTATCTTTTATTTATAGCATCTTCAAAAACTGGCTGCCTCAGTTTGCGGGCACTTTTTTATACGCAGCCTGTTGACACATGGCTGCAAAGGGGCGCGGGCATTTAAGCGATCGCAACCAGTATTTTTCTAATTCTTTACAAACATTACTATTAAAGGATTATATTTTATTTCACTTCTGCGCAAACTTCTTGAAAAATAGTTTACTTTCTGGGCCTCCTAAATATACATAGCACCTTGATGGGGGTATTCTAGTCTAGAAATTTGAAAATATCGATTTTTCTTTTCTTTCATATTTTCAAAGTTTAAACCTTTAAGAATACAGTACTTATAACCTATAAGATTTTTTAAAATTTTAATTATTAATGGACCAGGAATCGCTGATTAAAAAATGTAAATATTAACTACCATTGTATGGCCACTGGATGTAACTTTACCCGAAACTTTAAACGCGTTTTTCTCGAAACTACATTTTTCAATGCGGTAGCCACAATATTTCAAGTTCTAATCAGCCGATTTACTTGAAATTTGGCAAGAATATTCTTTAAATATCTCTCTATCGCATGAACCAACAAAAAATGAAAATTTGAAATTTGTAATATTTTAAAAAATTCGACAATGTTAAAAAATGACTGAAAAAATCGACCTTTTTCTTAAGCCTTTTCTACACTTACTGATCGCTATGTGTAATGTGCGGACTATGTATGTATGTATGTCGTCGCCACAAATTTCAAAGTTTCGTTTGTCACAGACAGATGCCAGTCGCGTCGACTGACTTCGCGATCGAAGTCAGTCGATGATGCACAGATGTGAAGCTTAAAAGGCTTAAGATGCTGTAAAAAGTATTTTTTACGATTGACTTGTTTTTTGAGTAGCCGCCATTTTATGAAAAAAAAAATATTTTTCAATTTTGCAGGTTCATGCGATAGCGACATTCGTAGTTATCAAGAATTCATCATTGTTTCATTTTTCCGATGACCACAAGGGTAGAAATCATGGCGACGAGGACTCGCCTTTCCCCCCTCCCCTCTACCTCAAAGACGGAGTAATTACGCGTAATTCAATAAAAAAAATTTTTTTGAAATTAATTTTGTGTTCTCTCTGAATATAAATAAACAAATGATAACAAAATTGATAGTAAAAATATTAAATGCTTTTTTTTATCAATTGTCAAAAACGCTCAAAATTCGGGCCTCTAGGCTAGAATATCCCCTAAAGGTAAGGCCGCGTTCACACGGTTCAACTTCAGTTGATCAACAATTCACAATCTTTTAGATCGTAGCGGGGTAAGCGACGCGAGAAGTGAAGCACAAGCGAGTCGAATTGGAAGCAAATTGGGCAGAATTGAAAGAAAACTGACCGGGGTCGCCTTGATCAACAAAAGTTTGACTGAGTCAAACATTTTGTCGTTCAAATCGATCGAGTCGACCCCGGTCAGTTTTCTTCCAATCCTGCTCAATTTGCTTCCAATTCGACTCGCTTGTGCTTCACTTCTCGCGTCACTTACCCCGCTACGGTCTAAAAGATTGTGAATTGTTGATCAACTAAAGTTGAACCGTGTGAACGCGGCCTAAGTTACATTTGTCAACCCCAAGTAAAGTAAAAGTACCTATCTCCATTGTTTAACTCTCCATGGTTTAACCCGTTTAACTTATTGTTTATATGGTAGAATATATCTTAGTACAGCGGTCCCCAACCTTTTTGCACTTAAAAGCACTATACGACGGTTTCGATGGGATGGCGGGCACCATTAATTTTTTCAAGGTATATTTATAATTTAATATTCGTACATAATCGGCATTCAAGCCGTACAATCGCACAGCGCAGCGGCGGCTTTTATAAGCAGCGGGCACATCAAAAAAGGTTTTGCGAGCGCCATGGTGCCGGTGGGTATACGGTTAAGGACCCCTGCCTTAATACAAACGTTGATGGAATTTAATTAAATCAAAATCTTACCTGTCACTAAAATATGCCACATAAACTGGATCAAAGTTCCCTTCCAACAAATATTCAATTTCGTCTTCTGAGCAAAACGAATGACCCGATGATACGAGGCCATCGACCATGCCATACTGATGAAAGAACTTAAAATTGACCCCACGTTGTGAATAACTAAAACAAACCAAGTCATAAGACCAAATAGCAATTGACCGTTTATATAAACTTACGAGAAAATGTACTAATGCCTCGATCATAACTAACAAGCAGGATAGTAATTTGCAATATTTGTTGTGGTGCAGCCTCCAAGAAACACTCAATTATTCGCAACAACGACAAATCACTGTCTTCCTTCAGCATTAACTCGTAATACTTTCTTTGCCTTGCATTATCCTTTTCATGCTCTGCCTTGCGACATTTAACAGCATATCGAGCCGTTTCGATGTATCGTAAAACGGGAGCCAGTTGAAAGATGATGATGAAAAATAGAAATCCGTTACTAGCACAGGTTTTTCCTCGACTTTCATTGTCTTCATCAAGCATATACCTAGAACAAACATAAGCAAATTAGTTGAAATGCCTGATACAGGTTTTACACTTCAAATAGAACAATATACAAATCATGGTTATTGTTAATATATATTTTGATCGATTATTAACAACAGGAATACTTAAATTTGATTCTGATTATTCGGGGGAAATAATTCGTGTTAGTGAATGTGTGGGAAATATCCTTTTAAAAATCCTTTTAGAACTAGCAGAAACAAATTCAAGCATTTCTATTGTTAATAATCGACCAAAGAAATATAACAATACTAGTAGTAGTATGGTATGAATTTGATTTGTAAAATGTTCAATTTGATTTGTACAATGTTTAATTTGATGTGTAAAACTTATATGTAGCTTTTGTTGATAAGACTTACATTCGGACGCTTAAAACCGTGTTGATTAGCGCTGGTATTATAATTATTGCAATTGTAAAACCAAAATATGCGAATTGGTCGTGGATTAAATATCGGATCGCAACGTTAATATCGAAGGCAATATCGATCATATGAAACACGATCGATATGTAGATGAAAATAACTTCGTAAAGTTCCACTCGACATTGTGACGGTGGTTTGTCGATCTCATCGCCCGTGTTAATGTTGACCATTTCATGAGTGTTTGCCATTTTTATTGATAACACAGCCATTTATATATCAGTAGGATTAAATTTTTAAATAAATATAAAAAATAACTTTCGTAACAAAATTCTTTAGATAATAATTATGAAAAAAACAAATAATAACTAAGAACTTAATGCAAGTGATATCAGATCGTGTCTTCTACGTTTAGATAAAGAAATACTTTTTAAAATTCACATAATAAATACATTTCTAATAATATTTTAGAAACTATTTCATTGTGTCGAGAAGAAAAAAACAATCTCCATATTTGAAACTTTAGATTGAATTCTTTATTGATGCTGCTAGTGCTGAAATGTGCAGAAGTGATGTACAGTTCGGGAAAAAAAAATGGTTCTGCACTGATTCGAGATTGTTCGGAACAATTCGTGATGGTCACGGATTGTTTATGTCATTTTTATCAAAACGTGTCATAAATGTCATAACTTGAAGCCAAAACAAATGTAAAATAATAATAAAACTATTCTTTGTGTTTTTTGTTCATTATCTTTATGTTTTTCGATTCAATTAAATATTTAAGAATAAAATCTGCGTTTTCTTCGTTTTGATGATGGCCTCTCGGTCCTTAACAGATATTTTTATTTTAATGCGTAACAATACTGTGCATAGGCGGGTGATTTTACAAGAACAGGTAATTAACATTTCATGTACAGGGAAAACGTTTAATTCAAAAAATTTTAAAACGAAATTCGGTTAGAATGAAATAATTCTGGGGTCCCAACTTAATACTTTTGTATGTTTTTATTGTATCTAAGAAGTCCAAAGATTTTTGATGAGAAACCCTTCATAGGTGCGTTAGAGAAGAAAGTTAGTAGAGAATAAAATTTAAAAATGCACATACACATTTTAAAATGTTACATTACGCGTTACCTTCATTGTTGACCACTATAACAACATATGCAAACATACAATATGGAAACATCCAATACAAATCAGCGGCTCCCTAGTAAAACCATACGTAAGTCCATTTTTCGAAAAAAGAGTCCATGGTGAATTTTGAATTTTCATTAAACTTTTCATCAACTGGCACTAGAAGAATTCCTTCAGCCTTATTTGTCAGAAATCAGAATATAAAAACGCAACTTAAATTAATTTCCAAATGTATCTGTAAAACTTAAAATCGCGATATCTAGAAAAACGTCGAAATAAACTTACGTGGTTTTACAAAAGAACTACAGAAATATAGAATGAGGCATAAAAATGTTAACATTAAATGGACTAGGCATGTACCTATAACCATTTTAAATTACAAGGCAGAGATTTGATTACTGGGTTTCCATTCGGCATCCATCCTGCACTACCAACCTTTCCTTAAATGCGTGTAAATTTGTCCATCATCGCTATAGACCAGAGTAGATAATTTGTGAACCCTGTAAAGTTCAAGCACTAGGGTGTTATCACGGAAACCAAACGAAATAAGCTGGACTTTTATTTTGGTATTCTAAATGTTGTCTCGTAAGATGATGTGTAAACGTCCTTAGATATTCAAGGTTAAAGGTCGTGAAATTCAGTTTTTTGGGAGCTCACAACACTAAAGGGTCATCCAATTTGAGGCAATATATCGCGAGTGATATATTGCGCCGATATATCGCCTACTGTCTACTCAAAATTGTACTTTGAAAATTAAATTTACACTTTATATATTACATTTTCTGAGAACATTTAACATTTTAATGTATATATTTTTTGCACCATCAGAAAGTAGAGGTTTCAACGAATAAAAAGCTCACCGACTTCTCAAAAAAAACAGATCTTTTGACGTGAGAATTTTCGACTGAAAATTAGAGTGCTTTTTCGATATTAAGTCATTATAAAGTGAAAAAATTTATATTTTAAATCCAAAAAATTACAGTGTGTTTGGGACATTAAAAGTTAAGTTTTTACCAAATTTCATGAAAAAAATTTTTTTTGTAAAAGATAAAAATAAAAAACCAAAAACTTCGTTATTGGATTTTTTCACATAAATTTTGAGGTTATGTGAAAAAGTGTTAGCACAAAAGTTGTAGATCTTCTTATTATCTACAACTTTACTGTTTAACTTTTTTCCATAGGACTTGTAGTTTTGTCGGAAATCGAGATAAACCGTTTTTACCCTTAAACCCCTCCCCCTATTGCACTTCCGCAACTCAGATCGACCGTAATTTATTTTTCCTTTTATTTTTGTTATATTCTCCTCCTTTTCTAATGGGTTTCATCCTACTATAATTTTGTTTCACTTTTTACCATTTTCAAAGGCTAAAAGCACTGGTCTACTAACGATGATTATAAAATATATAGATATATGACTTTGAAGCTTCATGACAGTAGGCAATATATCACTCGCGATATATCGCCTCAAATTGGGTGACCCTTTAGTGCTGTGAGCTCCCAAAAAACTGAATTTCACGACCTTTAACATTTAGAATACCAAAATAAAGGTCCAGCTTGTTTGGTTTAATTTCCGTGATAAAATCTTAAAGCGCTTGAACTTAACAGGCAAGCGCTCAATATCTATTCTACATATGTATTTGTCTTTAGTGGATCCGATTACATTGCACACACTGATACTTTTCCGTGTAGATGTGAAAAATTTACACTGGAATACCACGGTGCAGTACCATGCACTTCATTGGACCAATGAGTGAGGTAGTGGTATAAATATTTTGATGCACGAAGAGAGAAAGACGATTTTCAACAGAGACTTTCTCTCTTTATGCAACAAAATGTGTCTAGCACCTTTTCATCCATTGGTCCTAGTTGGACACCCACGATTTCTTATAAAGTGTATGGCATCTAGCACGGTGTGATACAGTGTAATTTCAGTGTAGACACGGTGCATTTTTGAATTGCATTGTGTGTTATATACCGTATATACACAGCAATCCCACTTTAAGTTTTATAAAATGTTTATAACACTGTATTTCTCATTTGTTAGTAATAAATTGCTCCGTATTTAATAATATTTATCATTTGTATCACTCATTTAGTGGAAATTTGGTGTTTATACGGAATGAATCGAGCGTTAGTGTATCAATGTAAAACAAACGTGAAGCAAATTTTTCACAAATCCACCGTGTTATTTGAGGGTGATTTCAGTGTATACTTAATCTAATATGCATTTACACCGTGGATATGGATCCTCTAAGGATTGTATATAGGAGAACACTTGAAACAGATAAAAAATATTATAAAAAAATGAAAAACCGACTTCAAAATATATAAATATTCTTAAACAAGAAATGCACTAAAAAGTAACAAAATAATGGCGTATCCTTGCAGTATCTACAACTTACAAATTATTAGGATGATACAATGTACAACTATTGTTATTTTTGGAGTTGGTGTCAGTCAAGAAAATACGACTATATTGGTACTTAGCAAAAAACGAGAATACCTTATGAAAATTATTTTTCAAATGAACTTTTAAACAATATACTCGTACTGTAACAATATCTAGCGACCTTTAAACTACAAAATACCAATTACCAACTAAACCTTTTTACAATTTTTACAAATTACCATTAATATTTATTTTCTTGACTGACACCAACTCCAAAAATAACAATAGTTGTACATTGTATCATCCTAATAATTTGTAAGTTGTAGATACTGCAAGGATACGCCATTATTTTGTTACTTTTTAGTGCATTTCTTGTTTAAGAATTTTTATATATTTTGAAGTCGGTTTTTCATTTTTTTAAAATATTTATTTATTTCTCGCGTTTTAGTGATCTGAAGTTTGATAACTAATTTTATTTTCTTGAAAATGGTTAACCTTCCAAACGCGCTGCTCATATGAGGTAGCGCCGTTTAATATTAAAAGTTACTACATCATCCCTTTTTGCCCTTAAGGGTTGAAATTTTTTGCTTTTAAATGTAATAACAAAACTAAGTGGATTACTTTTTTCAACAGAAAAAAAAATTATCAAAATTCGGTTAAATGTCACTATTTCATCCCCTATTTTTATCCTTAAGGGGTGGATTTTTTTCTTCAAATTGAAATGTGAACAATTTAAAGGTACGTTGTACGTAATAGAAACAAAATTTTCAAAATCGGGTTAGCCAGAAAAAATTTGTAATATTATTTCAACTTTAATTTTTAACCCCTTATGAGTGGAGTTTTTTTTTTTAAATGGATAGGAGATTAATTTAAAGTTGTGTTCTACAAATAAAAAAAGAATTATCAAAATCGAGCTATCCAATAAGAAGTTAATATTTCATCCCTTAGTTTTCAACCCCTTAGAAGTGGAAGATTTCCCTCAAATTAAAACTGGACCCCACGGAAAGCACCAGCTTTCAAATAAAAAAAGAATTATCAAAATCGAGCTATCCAATAAGAAGTTTATATTTCATCCCTTAGTTTTCAATCCTTTAGAAGTGAAAGATTTTCCTCAAATTAAAATGGGAATACACAAGAAGCACTAGCTTTCAAATAAAAAAAAATATCGAAATCGAGCTATCCAATAAGAAGTTAGTATTTCATCCCTTAGTTTTCAACCCCTTAGAAGTGAACGATTTCCTTGAAATTAAAATGGGACCATTCGGGAAGCACCAGCTTTCAAATAAAAAAAAGAATCATCAAAATCGCTTCACCCAGTCGAAAATACTGAGGTAACAAACATTAAAAAAAAAATACAGTCAAATTGAGAACCTCCTCCTTTTTTTGAAGTCAGTTAAAAAAAAGACTTTCTAACATGAAATCTTCATTCTCACACAAGTTTTAAATATTTAAATAAATATTTTATCAATTTTAGAATCCAATTGATTCCACTGAAACGGATGGCAATCCAAATCAGGAATCTCCACCATGGATCAATTCATACTCATACGCAGAAAACCAACTGTCTCTTCTTCAAGAGCAAATCGAGGCTCTGAACAATCTCCAATTAAAAAACTTACACCGACCATCGTTCGACGACAGTAGTGATGAAGAACATCAAATTGAACATCTACGACACGAAATCACTGTAATTTTAAGTTCGATCCATCGAGTGATCCAAACAATCAAATCTCAAACTCACTTGGGTTCCACTCGGGAACAGCGACTCAAACAAAACATCATCCGAAAACTTGCGATCTATCTTCAAGAACACACTTCCAAATTTCGTTCATGCCAAAATTCATACTTAGAAAGAATCAAATCTCGAGAGCAACGCTTAAACTTCTTCGATCTATCGAATGTGAATTTAGAGTTACCAAAAGAGGAGAAGCGCAAGGAGCGAGTGAAACCTGTCATTAAACTAAATAAGGATAAAAACTTTTTTGACGATGATGATGATGTGATTGAAGATGTAAACGATGAGGAGTTTATGTTAGGTGCCGTGAAAAAGAATTTTAATGAGAACAAGATTCAGATGAACGCAACAAATACCTTCAACCAGTCGGATATGCCAAAGGAAATACTCACCGAAAGTGTTAGACAACCTGAAACAAAACCTCCCCAAACTATACTTAACAAATTCAAACATATCAACAAAGAAGATTGTAAAATCAGTTAAATAATATGAAATAGAATCTGTGATAAATCTCAAAGAAATGACTCATTTTTTTATAAATTAGTGGAATATATTTAATAAAGTTTTTTACAATGTGTTTCGATAAAGAGAGATTATAATAAATTATAGATTTGTGTTATTATTATTTTTTTTTTTTAATAAAACATATTTAATTTAGTATTAAGATTGTTCAATCAATTGGACACTGTATTACGATAAGAATAAAATCTTTATCTGGAGCTACCATAATTTCATGTTTTTTAGATCGAATTCGTAAAAATGTTAAATCGTTGGATGGGTCTAAGTCGCGTACGACACTTCTTGCTTTTGCTGAAAGTTGACTAATAAGGCCAGCGTATTGCACGGTTGTTGTATTATCCAATGTTGTCCGAATGGGTACACCTAGTAACAGACAGTTTATTTAATCAATATTCAAGCTATCATATAATGCTAGTAGACCGGAGCTAAGGCCTTTGAAATTGGTAAAAATTGAAACAAAATTATAGTAAGATGAAACCCGTTAGAAAAGAAGGAGAATATAACAAAAATGAAGAAAAAATAAATTACGATCGATCTGCGGTGAGGAAGTGGAATAGAGAGAGGGGTTTAAGGGTAGAAACGGTTTATCTCGATTTCCGACTAAACTACAAGTCCTATGGAAAAAAGTTAAATAGCAAAGCTGTAGATAATAAGAAGATCTATAACTTTTGTGCTAACACCTTTTTCACATAACCAAGTTATTGTTTTTTTTATCTTTTACAAAAAAATTTATTTAAATATTATTATAATTTTATTAAAAATATTTTTTTTGTACCATCAGAAAGTAAAGATTTCAAAGAACAAAAAGCCCACCGACTTTTTTAAGAAAATGGATATTTTGACGTGAGAATTTTCGATTGAAAATTAGGGTGTTTTTTCAATATTAAATCAAAATAAGACGAAAAAATAAATATTTTAAATAAAAAAATTACTTTTTTTAAAACTATTTTCACTTAACGTCACTAAGTGACTTAAATGACAGTGTGTTTGGGACATTAAAAGTTAAGTTTTTACCAAATTACATGAAAATTTTTTTTTTGTAAAAGATAAAAATAAAAACCAAAAACTTGGTTATTGGAATTTTTCACAATAATTTTGAGGTTATGTGAAAAAGTGTTAGCACAAAAGTTGTAGATCTTCTTATTATCTACAACTTTGCTGTTTAACTTTTTTCCATAGGACTTGTAGTTTTGTCGGAAATCGAGATAAACCGTTTTTACCCTTAAACCCCTCCCCCTATTGCACTTCCGCAACTCAGATCGACCGTAATTTATTTTTCCCTTTATTTTGAACAATTGAAAATTTCCAAAATTTTGATTTTTTTATAACAAAAAACAAAAAAAAAAAACGCCAAATTCGCAACTTTTATTTTAAATGTCTACCAAAAGTCCAATTTTTTGTATATTCATTTGATAATAGTTCATTCCGTGCATTTTGGCTTACAGATTAAAACGCCGTTGTTTTTTTTGTTTGTTTCAAATAAGCCAATCAGCCGGAATCGTGGAGGAAGAGCGAGCTCATTTTTTAATGTATATTTATACTGTTGAAATATATGTTAATAAATGATAATAAACTTAAAGCTCTATCTATTTACTGGTCGTAGAAAAAAAATCCTAAAAAACAGGCCGTCACATGGGATGACCCCCTTAAATTACATTAAAAGCCTACTGAAAATCAACACAATATAGTCATAGTTTTTTTACATTAAAAGGGGGGCCAACGCTTAAACACATTCTTTAATAGGGCTTTCTGTATAATACACCATGAGTCTTTCAGGAAGCATAATTAATTTCCATGAAATCGCTATTTTTAACTAAGTAGCTAACAAACAATAGGTACTGGATTTTCCTCTTTTTCTATAAAGAAAATAATAAATATATTACCATCGGTATTTACAACAATTGTGCCCACAACGCCCTTGTGGGCCGCGATCCTCTTCATCGTTTCTTCAACTTCATTCGACTACATAAAAAAAATTTAACAATTAACATTTTCAATAATAATTTATCCACGATTTTTTACCATGATTATATATTTCAATAATTTAAATTATCCAAAATTAATTAGATTTTATTTATTATAACAATTAATAAAATATCTCCCAAATATCAACTTGCGGTTGTCAAAATACAGATGATTCAGATATCAATTCAGATTTACCAACTGTCAGTGAAACAAAATTACAGTATGATTTTTGGCAAATGTTAAAATTTTTAAGGTGTTCGCCCTTTTAACCTTCACACATTTAAATTGTAGGAGTGTAAATTTTATTTACTATACGATAAATGGAGTTCAATTTAGTATTATTTAGTTTTGTTGTGTTTTACGCAGTTTGTTGAATGTTACCAAATGTTACGAATGTTACTAAAACAGTTTGAAAGGTTTGAAAAGTTTTAAAATAAATTAGGTTATAAACATTAAACATGTGTATTGATTAAAAACATTATTGTTATAAGTTATTTTTAAAAATGGGTGAAAGTTTATTAAATATAATAGGAAGTCGTAAAGATGGACGACTTCCTGAGGAATTAAGACATGTAAACTGTAAGATTGGAGTGTTTTCAGAGCCGGATGGAAGTGCATATATCACACAAGGACTTACTAAAGTCTTAGTTGCCGTTTATGGACCTCATCAGGTATGCACCTCATAGGTACCATCAATTTTTAGTTAGTCTTTGTTATTTATCCATATTCCTTGTAGCCAAGACAAAAATCAAAATCCCAGCATGACGTAGCCACGGTTAATTGCCAGTATAGTATGGCTTCGTTTTCTACAGCGGAACGTCGAAGTCGGCCGCATGGTGATAGAAAATCGTTAGAAATGGCAATGAATTTAAGGTAAATTAAAAAAAAAAAAAACAAAAAGTAAAATAATTATTTTAAAAATATAAGGTGACTTGTGGAGGGGTGAGCTGGTAGGAATTGTAATGTAACGAAAAAAGCGTTATGATCTTTGGGCTCTCTCTGTCTCGTTGTCTATATTCTTGGGACACGCTAGGATTATTAGCTTTATACATAGATTCATAGAAAATATATTTCTGTCTTTACACAAGTGCGAATGTCGAGATTCGAGCTGACAAGCAGTTTGAACACTCATTCATTTATCACCATAAATCAATAAATACTATAGTACAATATAGGGTCAAGTGGGGTAAAATGAGACACCCAAAATTTCGGGTAAAAATAAGACAGCATTATATAATATTTATTTGAAATCAACTTCAAATAAACCGTATTTTATTAAAAAAGCAACTTCGTTAGAAACAGAATTAGAAAATAAATTTGAATTGCTTCGTTATTCAGTCGTAATAATTTTTACGTCATATTTTATACATTACTATGAATTTTGGCGCAAAATATTTTCTACCAGATAAGTTAACTTTTCGTTGTAGCCCTCAAAGTTACGCCGCCCGGGTTTTTTTCCTCATTTCTTGAGTGTGGCGAAAGTTAATCTTGTGCCTAAACCTTGGGTCTTCAATCTCTGATTAGCTTACACTGGAGGAAAGCGTATTGTTTTTGGGGGAAAATATGAGACAGGCTGTCGGTAAAATATAAGACAGTATGTAGGTTAAAAATAAGTCAGTAAAATTAAACATGCCTCGAAAATATGTACCTAAACTAAAAACTCAGGAATTCAAGTTTCAAGAAGCTCTGGAAAATTTAAAAAGCGGAAAGTTATCCTTAAGAGAGGCCAAAAAGATGTATAATATTGATAAATCCTTATTATGGAGAGGAATTTACGATTAGAATACGAGTAAACAAAAAAGAAAAACGGTTTTAAGCAGAGAACAAAAAATTAAATGGGGATGGACGTTAACCAGACAGGAGATCAAGTCTGTTGTTCATACACACGTTGTTCAAAAAAAAAAATTAAAATAATTTTAAAAATAACTACCAAGGATACAAGGATACTGGCAAGGATTGGATGATTTCTTTCTTTAAAAGAATTGATTCATTATTTAGTTTATTTTTATTATATTTGTTTTCATTAAAAATTGATATTTTTATATAATTTTAATTTTCGTTTTTCATTATAGCATTTAAAAACAATGTCACATTTCTCAAGGAAAAAATATTGTGCAGCAATATCGTAACGATGTTTTTGATTATTTGTTTGCACTTCAATAAAAGAATATTTGCATGAGTTAATGACATTTTTGCATAATTTTTAACCTTCTTGTCTTATACTCAGCCCTCGATCTGAAATATATTGAAAAATAAAGAAAATAAAGACTGTTTTATATTTCCCCGCCCAGGTCTCATAATTACCTCTTTTGGAGGAAAATAATGAGACACTTATTTTAAACTAAAACATGTCTTTATTCTTAAACTACCTACAAACTAATCAAATTACTTAATAGCTATGCAGAAGTAGTATAAATTAACCGATAAAATGACCAAAAATTCAGCTCTAAGGTTATAAAAAAATTAAAAGATTAGGATTTTGTCTCATATATACCCTACTTGACCCTAATGATAAGATTTTGCTAAAAATTAAAAAAAATATATTTGCTAACCTTAATGTTATAAATGCGAAAGTATATATGTCTGTATACCTGTCTGTTACTTTTTCACGCTTAAACTACTTAACAGATTTAGGTGAAATTTCGTATGGATACAGTCTCAAACTCTGGAAAGGACATAGACTAGTTTTTATTCTGAAAATCATCTCTTAATGTGGTGAAAAGAGGGGTGGAAGTTTGTATGGGGAATCAATAATTTCTCAAGTAAGGTTCATATAATATTGAGAGGTAGCTAATATCCACCCGCTTTCTATTTTTTTTAGGGATGCGTTAAGTTCCGTAATCCAAGTGGAGTTGTATCCTCGGTCCCAAATCGACATATATTTTGAAGTGCTGGAGGCTGATGGAGGCAATTTCTCGGCTTGTATCAACGGTGCAACACTGGCTCTAGTTGACGCAGGTATTCCAATCAAAGAGTATATTTGTTCGACAACTGCTAGTCTTACTGACGATGAAATACCCTTACTGGATATTACACATTTGGAGGAAATGATTGGAGGGCCGGCATTGACTCTGGTGTGTTTGCCCGACAGTGGAAAAATTGTACATTTGGACATGAGTCAGAGGTTTCATCTTGATAATTTTGATAAAGTCTTGAAACTGGCCATGAAAGGCTGTCGAGATATTAAAAACCTTCTCGATCAAGCTGTTCGAAACTATATTGCTGAAGTGGGCTCAGTTGCTGGATGGACTGTGAAAACTAGTGGAAATGTAACGACTTTTTAATATATTTTATCTTGAAATACTTGTGACCAAAAATTTATTTAATTAAACTCTTTTCCAATAGCTTTGACGATAAATTTTTTGAATATTTCTTTTATAGGGAAAAATCTAAGGGTCTAGCCGAATAAGCCTATCTTAGCGGGACCAGGCTGTATTGCAGCTTAACATTTATTTTGTTTTTCTCCGCATATACCTCTAGGTGGGAGTAGTAAGTATACTCGATATTAGACCGATACCCCTTCTATTATCGGAGCTAGAGGGGTTACAACCCTTAACTTAATTATTTTTTTTCTCCGAAACTGATAAAGGTAACGGAACAATTTTATAATTATAACGTCATAATAATAAACGTCAGGCAAAAAAACACCCTGGACCCGCTGAGATATGCTTTTTCGGCTAGACCCTTTGTATTAAAATTAATGATAATATTGTGCTTAATTGCGAATTTAGTGCTAACAACGAGGGTGGGGTTATTTTATTCTTGGGATATTTTATCGGGGAGAAAAAATGCGTGAAATTAAACAGTAAATCCCTACCAATAACCATAGCAACTGAAGTGATTTTAATCTATACCAATAATAAGATTGAGGATTTCTGCTTTTTGAAAAGTTATATAATAAAAACGTTACGTCTTACCTGCGCGAGCGAACAATAACGGAATTATTTGTTTTGGTCGAGATTATTATCTAATCTAAACAATGTAAGGTGTTTTGTTATAAACTTCTTATTACCTACATTTTCATATATTTTATACAAAAAAATAAATGCCATTTACATTGTAATTTTCCCCAAAAAAACATTGTTTGTCCAGGGTAAACTTGAAATTGGCTGGGTCGATTTCAATGAAATTTTTACAAAAAATTACTAAATAATGTAACTTACATTATAGGCTTCTTTTTATTTCGAATAGTTTTATCTGTCTGTCTGTTTGTTCTTGGTAAACTTGAAAACGGGTGGTCCGATTTGGACGAAATTTTCACATACAGGTAGTTAACATTACAAAAAGTGCTATAACATACTTTTTATTCCGAAAAAATTTTGATGTTTTGAGAAAAAAAATAAAAACTATAAAAACTGTGCAACGGAAAATATACATCGCCAAACTTGAAAACGCTCAGCGAAGCGGGCGGGGATCAGCTAGTTAACAATAAAACTATAAGTTCATCAATTTTAATGTTTAAATATTGTATATTTGAGGTTGACAATAGATACACTGTCCTTTTTTAATTTATGCAATTATTATAAAAAGCATCCACTGCAACTTCTGCTCGACATCTTCACAACCTTAAGTAACTTAAGTAACGAAAAAACTTAAGAACCAGTTTTTATTATAAATTATTTAGAAATATATATTTTTTTAAATTAGTTGGTTGTAGCGTCTGGATGTCTTTCTAAGATCATTCCAACACCCTAAAAAAGAAAATAATTTTTATAATTAAAATTATATAAATTTAGTAATCCAAATACTTGTCCTCCAGCAGCACATGCTGTTATCAATCCAAACTGTCCATCTTCTTTAACTAATCGATGGGCCGTGTGCATCGCTAATCGAACCCCAGTCGCAGCAAATGGATGCCCAATACTTAACGATCCACCCCACGTATTGAACTTTTCCATCGGTGGCGTTCCGACTTTGGTCGGAATTTTCAAATAGTTTTCAGCAAACCATTGCGAGTCCATCGCTTTTAAATTCGCCAAAATTTGTCCTGCAAACGCCTCGTGAACTTCCCAAACATCAATATCAGTTGGGTTGAGTCCGGCTCTTTCTAAAACTCGCGGTGTCGCATAAGTTGGACCTAACAAAAGTTGATGGACCGGATCTTGAGATACATAAATGAAATCTCTTAAATAAGCCTTTGGTTTAAGTCCTAACTCTTTAGCTTTTTGTTCGGTCATAATCAAACATGCAGACGCTCCATCAGTCTAAAAATTCACCATTAGTTTCACAAGTTCTCTTAAAAAAGAAAAAAAAAAAGTTACTAAAAATGAGGAATTTGCTGCTGTTACAGTTCCATGAGGTTTAATAAATGCAGGCTTTAACATTGACAGTTTTTCAATGTTCGAAACTCGAATCCCGTTGTCTTTGGTGATAGTTTTTTCGACACCTTCAACTTTCAAGGGCATTAAATCAGTGAAATATCCTTTTTCGTTAGCTTCAAAAGCTAATTTGTGTGATCTTATTGCGTATTCATCCTGTTCGAGTCGGCTAGCTTTAAATGCGGCCGCTAGTCGATCGGCTGAATGCCCCATTATTTCGCCTGTACTAAATTCAGCGACTCCGGGAAGCTATGATTTAAATCAAGTTATTATAAGATTAAGGAAAATAGTCGAGATTGTATTTGGTTTTTTACTTCTGGAATGAAATCTTTTGGACGAAGTGAAGCTAATAAGTTTAGTCGTTGACCGGTGGTTTTGGCTCGATTTGCTTTAAGCATTACCGATCGCATTTTTCGGCTGTGTCTAATCGGGGCATCTGACATGTATTCGACTCCACCAGCAACGATCACGTCGTAGGCTCCACAGGCAATTAATCCAATTCCTTTGATACAAATTTAATTTCATTTTAAGAAATCATAGAATTGTAATGGACAAAAATAGAAGTAATGAACGGCATATTGAAAAGAAATGGAATATTCAACAATCACTCTTTAAAAAAGGGTGGGCGTTCTGGAATGATCGATCCAAAAAGTTTCGTTATCAACAATAGGAAATTTCCAGAAAGTTCTAGAACATTCCGCTGTACTATATAAGGATACGAAAGGCATTTTATTGAATTCAATATGATTCTAGGAGATTAATGAATTCGTAAATTCAGTACGATTAGTGATTGTTTTTGTGGTTTAATGTGCAAAAATGATATAGCTGTTTTAAAATTATTTTATTTTATCTGTGTCGATAGTTTCTTGCAGTTAGATCTTAGACTTTTAGTTTAAAATTAAGTTAAAATCTACCTGTAGTAATGGCTTGATTGGAAGAAATGCACGCCATGGTAACTGTGTGAGCTGGAGTTTTATCGCTGAAACCTGCAGCCAAAGCGGCTTCTCGTCCAATATTTGATGTTCTTACTTCTTGAACAACAGTACCATAGACAATGTACTCGACAATTTCACGGGGAATTCCAGTCTTTTTTATAAGGCCTCTGAAAAAATTGGAATATATTTTCTTTCAAACTTTTTTTATGACTATAACTAAGTTAAATGATTCACTAAGAGGATATCGGGAGCATCGATTTTTAAGTCGATCTATAGGGACACTATTTTACAGGAACAACCTTAGCACTATCTCATGTTATTTAGGTAGACGGAATTGAAATCACTATGGTTTGAAACTAGCGCTAACTTTTGGCGAGCTTATTTAGTGCTTTTCTATTAAACTCTGTTTAATATGTTGGTTAATTAATTATGACGGAATAATGGATCAGTTTATGAGTTGGATTATTGGTTCATGTATTGTAACCGAGAAAATGTGTGAGTGCAAATTTCAGCTCGTTTTACCCAAATAGACAAGTAAAGTTAATGGGGATGATTAAAATGGTAGACATGCTGTTATTTCTAAGAAAACTTGAATCCAAGCTAAAAAGGTTTTTGCTTACTAACGAGGGGACCTTAGAAAATTCCCAATTTCCAAAAGGCTTATTTATTTATTCTGATGGGAGATGATTACACCATTTAAAAAAAAAACGAATCTTTTTATTAACCTTTCATTGGCTATCACTAATAATGGTATAAGAACCAGGGTAGTAAAGCAAGGGAAACAATAATTATTTCAGCATCGGGCACACGCAATAGATGCAGAGCTAACGCATCCACAGGATTTTTTCAAAATGTTGTAAGATTGCTTTATTCCAAGAACAACAATTGTAAAGGATTTCACAATTCCTTATGATCGACTTGCGAAATGGAAGGCATGCAGAAAATGACAGATCGGAGCCCATGAGGAAAAAATTGTTAATTTGAATCTTAAAGGAGCCCCATTGAAAAAACTCATAGAATTTATGGGATCTTATACGTATATTTGTCATTCCTATAATAGTAGAAGATCTGAACCTACCTCGACCTTCACCGAGATGATAATAGAATGAAACCTATTTTATCATGAATTTAGTATATTAGAAAATATGAGTAGCCCAGAATTAAAGTTGGCCAATCGCCATTTTTATCAAAATTGAGATTTTGATGGATTATTATTCTTCACAATGAGCTGCATTATGGTGATCTTGAAATAATATCAAAAAAAGCTACCTAACGGGTAAATCCTGCTTTGAAAGTACGCCTTAGAATCAAAATCGGACATTTACAGGAAATTGTAGTATCAAAGTCGGACAATTACTCTGCGGCTAATGAGAACGCTTATTTTGGTCACGTGGTAGCTTCAGAAATGAATATGACGAGATATGTACCATACACTTCATAAGAAATTATGTGATTCATCTAGGACCAATAAAGGAAATAGTACTATACACATGTTGATGCATGAAGAGAGAAAGACGATTTTCAACAAAATCTTTCTCTCTTCATACATCAAAATGTGTATAGCACCGTTTCATTCATAACTCCCATTATTTCTTATGTAGTGCATACATTTCTTATGAGGTAGCTTGTTGCTTTGCATAGATTTTTTTAAATGTTTTAAAAGTTAATGAGTTAAAAGTGTTTAAGTGATCAGCAATGGACAGTGAAGTGAAAGTGGCGAAATGACACCAGAAAGTACTAGAAAAAGGAAGTTTTGGTTTCAGGTATGCCAAGAATAGATGAATTCAGCACGTGTCTGGAAACAGAGAAGGCTAGCACCGTATCGAAGCCTGCTGGCCAGTTACATTTCCAAATGAAACAAACAAGAAAGCAATTTAAGAAAAACGTGGTAAAATGTAAAAGGTTCATTCTAAAAAGATCGACAAAAACAATATTTTAGTTCGAGGAGAAATAGCCTACAATGTTGGCATAGGGAAGAAAAATAATCTGTAAGAAGGGGAAAAATATAAGTATGATCAACCCGAAGCAGATCTCGGTTGGAGTGAAAGTCAAAAGTGCAAAAATAGCTGATATAAAGAAGCTCATTCAGAAACATTTTGGAGTAACTTGGAGAAAAATCGAGCCATTGAGGTGGTATGAAAATGTGATCGAGAGCAGCAAGGAAATCGTTTTCCGAACGAAGAAATTAAAGATTGCGAGTGTTTTCCCGATCATGGGGAAGAAGAAGATGAACTATTAATTTGTTAATTGTACCTTGAAATTAAATAATCAATAAAAAAAAACTTATTCTAAGGTCTCTTTTGTTTTTCGTATACTCTAATCTTTAAGTTTCAAAAACGGCCAAAAGCCAATCTTAGTTTCAAAAGCGGCCATCTCAATTTTCAAAATGCTTTAGGGCTTAAAATTAATAATGTCATGCTATGAAACTTGGTGGAATTAGTCATGAGATAGCCGACGACAGATTAAGAAAGGAAAAATAGAAGAAAGTTTGAAGAATTTTCCACTACAAAAAATTGGCTTTCCTGAAAAAAAAAGTGTTTTGGCGATTGGCCGTCTTTGATTCTGAGCTACTCATATATTAACCATGGGTTGGCTAAAAAAATCCTTGAGAGACTATTTTTAATTATTTTTAAAAGAATGATTTTTAATAAAATATTGCAACATCAAGATAATAAAAAAAAATTTACACATCACAGGCGACTACGATGTTGGATCCTTTATTATTATACAGTATACTTACCTCGATCTCTCCGTCACACATTTCCACGCGCATGAAAATTTAAATCTTTAAAATTTGCAAACCCCTAATAGGACCGAACTTTTTGCAGACAAACCTATATCAACGTGTCCGCAATAAAACAGCGCTTATGATGATATACATTTTTTTCTATTATCTTGATGTTGCAATATTTTATTAAAAATAGTCTGTCCAGGATTTTTCTAGCCAACCCATGTTTAATATATTTCCTAATATACTAAATTCATGATAAAATCGGTTTCATTCTATTATCATCTCGGTGAAGGTCGAGGTAGGTTCGGATCTTAGACTATAAAACTTTTCCAGTAGAGGGGTTATTGCTGTACAAAATTATCAATAAATAATATTTATATTTGAGAAAAATGTCTTGGAAAAAAAAACTAAACCTTTGCAATTACATTGTTTTATTTTCAGTTACATTTACCCTCCAACAATTGGGGGTCTCCGTTGTGATATCTTGAATTGTATAAGGCCCTGTGAATGGCTCAATTTGTTGTGGGGCCCCCAGATTTCACGAAATCGATTAAAACATTCAATATATTTTTAAAGTTCTCTGATAAATTAGATGCTAAAAAAAATATTTTTGAAGTTTTTTTTCACCATTTCATGCTATTTTTTCATAATTTTGGGTATGTCCAACTGTTTGAAACAGTTCGAAATGGTAAAAAGCTTTATATAATCATAGAGATTGAATGATTCCAGAATAGTTCAATGTGTCCAAATAACTGATATTTCTTACACATCTTGAAAATTATAAAAATTATTTCAAACAAAACTCGTTGTAAATTCAATTTTTCAACTTTTTTTATGCTTTTAATAGTTTATGATTCAAAAATCAAATTTTAAATTTGTCATATAATCCGTAATTTCTTGCAAAATATTATTGTTAATTATTGAAAGTAATGAAAGCTGTTTCAGATAATATGTATCATGTAAATTGATTTAATAAAATTTCAATTCAACTACGAAAACAATAATCATAATTGATATTGAAGTTTTTCTTATCAAAAAAATAAATCACGTATATTATCAATACTTAAGATAAATAAAATATTGCTCCTATTTATTAATAAAAATGAATTTCAAGGTTTACAACTGCGTGGTAACAATTTATTACATGACATCCATTAAAAAAATAAATTCAAATAATTACTTAATAATTTATGTTCGTTTTTTTTTACTTACAAAAGAGAATGTTTTGCCAAATCATGAGGCATCATTCCAGAGTAATCGGTCCCGGATATTAAAAACGGTGTGCGAACGCCATCCACCAGGACAATATTTTTACCTGTTCTATCCCGTAACGTTTTACGTGATTGCACTCCCGAAGCAAACGTTCTAGTCGCTTCTAAATTAATCATAAAAAAACAATGAAACATTTAACTTATATAACTATCGTAAAAAACTATGAAGTCATATTTCTGTGCCTTCGACCAAGAGTTATCTTCTAGTTAACTTTAAGTTATCTTATTTTCTATCGAAGCGATTGAATGTCTATATGCGTTGAACTTACCATGATTAATTTGACTTAGTGAATATGTTAATGGGCTTCTTATTACAGTACGCGCGAGAATTGAAGCCATTTTTACAGTTTTTTTTTTCCAATTTTATTATTACAAATTAATCAATTGGAAAACGGATGTTAAAACAGGCAAAAATAAATGACGCTCGTGTCACCACTTTATCTTTAAACTAACCGATTTTCAATTTTAAAGAATGAATTTGATAAAGCTATTTTTCAAGTACCTTTGTACAAGGATTGAAGTAGGGATTTGATTAATATTTATCTTTACATATGCATTACTCCTATTAATTGTAGTTTACATCTTAAGGTATAATATGAATTATACAGTGCAAAATAAGTACTTGGGGAATCGAAGAAAAAAAATTAGCTAACATTTTGTATATGCGTCTTTTTTAGAAATCAAAATATTAAAGGTATTGAAACTAGAACAAAAAATTCAGTAGGTAGTTAATGACATTTTCATTGAAACTTATTGATAAGGAAGAATTAAATCACTCTATCTACATCCTTAAACAAAGTATGAAGATTAAAAAATTCTTATTAGTGATAGTTTACATAAGTGGGATTTTGATATCTTATTTGTATATTATACTGTATATAAAATTTTATACTAACTACCAGTAAAATATAAATAATCAAATCAATGAAGGTTTTAACTTCTTAGTCTTCAGAGACAGCTCCGATTTTAATAATTTTTAAAAAATTTTTGATTTTTACATTATTTAAAATCACTTAAAGATATAAATGTGCGCAATTAACTATTTATATTATTAAAAAAATAAACAATTTATTACAACAAATTAATTTGTTATAAGGCTATTATCAACTTTTAGATAATACTGAGCTAAAATTTTATGGTTTTTATGTTACCTACAGTTATTAAAAGCTTTATTATTATTAATTTATTAATAACAATTTATTAAGTAATAGTCTAGTAAATCTGACGAAAAAAGGGTTTGCAGTGAAAAAGGTCGGGTAGTTCAGACTTTTTAATATGTCGTTATTGTTATATGCCTTAACTTTTAAATCGTTATTTTGGGCGATACTGCGCAATCGCTAGATGCGCAATAACATAAAATCAGCAACATTTTTTACTTTTTCTATGAATTAGTTGAATATCTCCCCAATGGTTGGTTTTAAAGAAATAATTATTCCAACTTAATCTAAGCAATAGTTAATTTTCTACAATTTAAGGCTAAAATTAGCATTAAGTGTAGCTAAAATAATGACTGATTATGAGATATGGGAACTTTCCGGTTCAGATTTTTTTTAAAGTTGCGCACACATGCACAATACACGATTTTGTTGGAGTTTTTATGCAAGCAAAGGGGCATTAGAGCTAAAATAATAACCATAATGACTGCGATATCGATCTTCCAAATTTTGGACTCGACCGAAATAGGTTTTGAAAGTAATCTACAGCTATAAAATGTATTATGTAAGTATACTTAAAAAGAAACAAAAAAATTTCGGCCACAAGATTTTGTCTTACTCAGAACACCGCCATGCGTTTCTAGTATTCAAAACCTCTACTACCTAGATATAACACCAGGGTTCACATTTTTAATAGTTCAAAAGGAGAAAAGTCGATTTAAAAATTCCGTGAGTTTACTGTGATCCTTTCTTATAAAAAAATGTTAACAATATTTTTCAATGTACTAAAAAGGAAAAAAAATGAACTAATTTTTTTTTGTCTCACTAGGAAAAACTTCTATAATTTATCTCAACACTTTTAGAATCCACGTTGCATCCGTTGTATTCCGATGGAGGCAAACATTTTTAGTAGAATATTAATTTATTCTGTATAGTACTTAGTACTTAAGAGTGTTTTTAATTCTGTTTAATAACAGGGGGCTATAAGGGCCGGCTTGGGAATTTATTTTGTTATGGTGTCCAAAAATTGATAGCATATATTAAAACAAAAATGTTGACCCCAAAACGAGCTCTTAATATCCAACATTAAGGTTGGCCACAATCCATTGTTTAATTTTCCACTTAAAAACCCAGGAAATTTTTTTTAACTAAAAAAAAAGAGGATAAAGGAAATTTTACGTTTTACAAAAAAGGTCTTTCAACCAAGTTCCTCAGATCAATCACTCCAAAGATATCAAAGTTCAAAATTAACATCAATAAAAGTTTTTTATATTTTTCGCTTTTGTTCTAAGAGCCCTTTTTTGTAAAGCGTAAAATTCATTTTTTAAGATTGTAAAAATAAAATTGATATGTAAAAGTTCGTTTTGGCATTATTTTTTTTCTTTATTTAAGTTGCTTTTACATCTTGGTCAATAGCGACTTAGTAACAAAAATATTTCTGTGAACAATTAATAACAATAAAAATTAATAATAACACTAGTAGTTACAACAATGGTAACAATAACACTAATATTAGAAAACCAGCACGTATGACGGTGTTTGTAAGAATAGAATTAATGTATGTAAGGCACTTTGTTAGGGTGGGTTCTTTAGAGTTCCTTGATGTAGTTTGCCTCTTTTTAGAATTTTAGCGATGTTCGTGTTCCTATATGTTTTAATATATTATATATCTACTTTTCCTTTTGATTTAATATAAGTGCAATACTATAAATGTTTGGAAACCATAAGAAATTTTACTAACGTTTATGGTCCTAATTCAATGACCAGAGACTGTAGTTAAGGGTTCAAGGATGAGCGATAATATAGCTTGTTTTATGTAGCGGCCAGTTTCGGGTTTAAAAAACAGGTATGTGGGTCATTCTACTTTTTAGTGCAGGTTTTTGTGTCCCCCTGGACAAAAAAATCTGTATCTGCCATTTTACTAATAAAATAAAAAAAACTTGCACAATACTTTTAACTTCAATTAGCATTTACATTTGAATGTATTACCTATTTTAAGATATGTATAGTAACAAAATGGAGTTTTATGGTAACATAGTTGTTTTCCATAGTATTGCAATGTGTCCCCAATCTAATACGCGGACAAATTAATCAAAAAAAGTATGCTTTTTGCAGTGCAATCCTGTTGAAAAAAATTGGTAAGATTATTTAATTTGTGGGCGTTTTTTATGTTTTTATCATATATTTTTAAACGGTTTAGTTTTTTTTTTTAAATAATTAATTGGATTTTGTCCCTAATGAACATGATAAATACAGTACCACTATGTTACCGCTTTTTTACCGAAAACCGTTAGAAGTCACAGAGTACCACTCGGTCGGTTGCTTGATCGGTTGGTTTTGCATGAAAAGAGCGGGGGAGGGAAAAGTAGTAAGTCGCGCGACGCCACTTAATCGCTGCTATGTTGTAAATCACGACTCGTGTGTTTATTTGGTGTACACTTTGTTACCCGGCGAAAAGGTAAGTTTCTGAAATTTTACGTTATGTTTTAACCATTGAGACGTGGTATTTATGTCACTTAATAGTATTCTATTGTTAGATTTACAAATTAGATGGTCATTTCGTAAATATCAGGTAGAATTATGTTATTTTACAACTGTGTTACCGGTCCACTTTGTTACTCCGCTATGGTAACACAGTAGTAACACAGTTGTAAATATACTCTGTCAATGATTTTTTTCCAATTTTATATAACTTGATTTGTTCCTATCGACCTATAGGTTTGTATTTCAACAGTTTTACATTTATTTACTGGCTTGCTGTAATTACTGAAGGTAAAATAAATAAATATTTAAAAAAAATGAAAAACCGACTTCAAAATATATAAAAATTCTTAAACAAGAAATGCACTAAAAAGTAACAGAATAATGGCGTATCCTTGCAGTATCTACAACTTACAAATTATTAGGATGATACAATGTTACAAAATAACAATAGTTGTACATTTAATCATCCTAATAATTTGTAAGTTGTAGATACTGCAAGGATACGCCATTATTCTGTTACTTTTTAGTGCATTTCTTGTTTAAGAATTTTTATATATTTTGAAGTCGGTTTTTCATTTTTTTTAATATTTATTTATTTCTCGCGTTTTAGTGATCTGAAGTTTGATAACTAATTTTATTTTCTTGAAAATGGTTAACCTTCCAAACGCGCTGCTCATATGAGGCAGCGCCGTTTAATATTAAAAGTTACTACATCATCCCTTTTTGCCCTTAAGGGTTGACATTTTTTGCTTTTAAATGTAATAACAAAACTAAGTGGATTACTCTCTCCAACAGAAAAAAAGTTATCAAAATTCGGTTAAATGTCACTATTTCATCCCCTATTTTCATCCTTAAGGGGTGGATTTTTTTCTTTAAATTGAAATGTGAACAATTTAAAGGTACGTTGTACGTAATAAAAACAAAATTATCAAAATTGGGTTAGCCAGGAAAAATTTATAATATTATTTCATCTCTAATTTGTAACCCCATTTTAATGTTTTTTTTTTAATGGATAGGAGATTAATTTAAAGTTGTTTTCTACAAATAAAAAAAGAATTATCAAAATCGAGTTATCCAATAAGAAGTTAATATTTCATCCCTTAGTTTTCAACCCCTTAGAAGTGGAAGATTTCCCTCAAATTAAAACTGGACCCCACGATAAGCACCAGCTTTCAAATAAAAAAAGAATTATCAAAATCGAGCTATCCAATAAGAAGTTAATATTTCATCCCTTAGTTTTCAACCTTTTAGAAGTGAACGATTTTCCTCAAATTAAAATAGGACCATTCGGGAAGCACCAGCTTTCAAATAAAAAAAGAATCATCAAAATCGTTTCACCCAGTCGGAAATGCTGAGGTAACAAACAACAAAAAAAAAAAAAAACAGTCGAATTGAGAACCTCCTCCTTTTTTTTGAAGTCGGTTAATTAGTACAATATGCGATGTTGTTATCTTTTACAGAACATCATACCGCTAACCCCAGCCGAAAAACAACGTCGGTACCGAAATAAACGAAAATTAGACCCTGTTCTGTTAAAGAAGAGGAAGCAAGAAAGAATTCTTCCATATTTGAGAAAAGAATTGTCAATTTAATCAACTTTGTTACTGTTAAACAAAACTGTGTTACCATGATGTCCCTAATTCTAAGTAAAGGTTTCTCAACTTGACTTGTACAATTGGCTTATAAATCACATTACAGGTATAATATGAGAAGCAAGAAATTTTTTTACCAATGTTAAATACGTTACTAAGATTTTTTACACATAATATACATTTTATGTCAACTTTTTGTAGATAAAAGTGCCCAACAGTAACATAGTTGTCTTTTAAATGTGATTTAGCAGACTTAATAAAAATAATATCTAATTTTAGTTATGAAAGAGAAAGATTTATGTTTCTAAAATACGTTTTGTTAATTGTTTGTTTGTATAATGAGTGACTAAAGGTACTCAATAGAAATATTTTATTTGGTAACAAAGTGGTATGATTTTTTTACCTTGGTTGACAAAACCATTATTATCAGAAAAAAATATGTGCAAAATTCACTGCTGGCAGTTAATTGCAATTGTATAGATATGATTACACATAAATACAATTAAATTACTTCATTTATCTTTAATCATTAAATTTTTGAAATCAATTTTTTTAGTGCCAAAAACCTGCACTAAAAAGTAGAATGACCCATGTATATGCGGTTGAGTAGCGATTGTAATGGAAAAAAATGTATAAATCGCAAAATGTAGTGTGTTTTTAGTTAAGACTATAATAAATTGACTATAAATACAGATTTAATTTCATATTAACCGGATTTCGTGTTAAATATAATCGTACTAAACGTTTTCCACTGTATTTTAATTACTTTTGAAAGATATATTGATCTCAAATACTGGAAAACTTTTTATTAAATATAAACAAAAACCATATCATTTTAAAATTTTTTATTTATATATAACATTTCGGTCCCTGTAATCCTTATAATGATACGTAGATAAACTCTTAAAAAATACATAATATATATTTAAATAAATTGTACGAAATATAATAATTTTAATAAAAATTTGTCAAGAATAACTCAGTCCACATTGTAAGGGATTTTCGGTCGAGATTTTAAATAAACGTAAATGACAATAAAAACGAAGACAATTGCCAAAGTCGGTAAAGCGATTGTGAAAACCTGGTCTTTCGTTTTTGAAAATTCCCGTTTACGTTCCTTTTTCTGTTTGCTCGTTTCCTTCGATTTTCCTTTTGACTGTCGCATTTTGATGTCCTGCAATTGAAAATGCTTTAATAGTCACATACTCCAAAAAGTAATTCCATCTGTTATGCCACGTCAAATGAAAAGTTTAAATTTCACAAACTGTGTATATAGATTTAAACAATTTGTTCAATTGTAAAAGTAAAACGGAAGGGTTAAAATGAAGCTTTTAGTTGTATATATACCTTTCTTAAAACTTAGTCTTGCTGATAATGTGTTTGGGTTGCTTTTAACTCTGCTCACTGTGGAAAACTCGATTTTTGAATATTCTCGGTGTGTGACGTCGCCTTTTAATTTTCACTCAGGTGTTTTACAATTGGTGTTTATCAAAATCAGTAAGTCCAATATAGGGTTTTTTAATAAAAATCCCTAGAAAACAATAACACTTGTCGTTAAACAGCTGATTTAAAAAACAAAATATAGGTGCAAAAATCCTGGAAACCCTTAATGCCCTTAATCCTTAGTAACAATACTGCTGAAATTATCGTGAAATTGTGCATGATTTAAAGAATTAGTATTTGAAAGAAGTAGAACTTAAAAAATTATGGACATTTTTAAATTGTTTTGTATTATACTTTCTTAAAATCTTTATAAAACAGAAAATTTTATTTTCAATGCATCTTTTTAATACATCTGGTACACAAAATTTTTAAGGGATTTTACGAAAATAAGAAGGTAGAAAGAAGGTAGGGTTCTCATACCTTTAGGGGTGGCTCGTGAATTTTTGGGGCTCTGGGCTAACAATATAATTAATTATAACTATTAGGAGCCTATACCTAATTACTCAACTATATAATAGTTGAGTTACTATATTTAGTTAACTATATAAAAAAACCCCACTCGTGGGTCCAGAGCCTGAAGTGGGAATCACCAAATCTGCTGTCAAAAGGCCGATGAAAAATCGGCTGAGACAGTAGCAATATAATTACTGGCTAGAAATTTCCGGTCAGAACCTCAGCAAGAGAATGGTGGGAAGAAATTGCCCCTCGCTTACAGCTGAGATATTACGGCTGGGAATGAACCAACTCAGGACAGTAACGGGACTGATAACCAGATACTGTGAACTGAGGTAGCATCTGCAAAATATTGGGGTGTCTCAAGAAGACCCCAAATGCAGACTGTGTGGGGATGGGGATGAAAACGCGACCCATGCCATTGTTGAACCCAAAGCCTCCACATCTGTATGGGATAAATGATGCCCAAACAGATACAAATCGCGCAAAAAGTCTAGTTCAGGGACTGCTTCTGTTGGGCAGAATGCTAAATCTGGAATAAGCAAGAATTCTTGTCTAACAGGCATACATGAGCAGAACAGGAGTATAATAAGCCTAAGGTAGTAGTGGGGGGAGAGCCCTAACCTGTTTCTCTGCTAACGGGAAAAATGAATAGGATTAAGTCCTTGTTAAATCGTAATTTATTAAAAAAAACTACTTCTAATAAACGATTTAGTTGATCGTTCGGCATTATTGTCCTATATTTTTTTTCTGCAAGGGACCATCTATAAACCACGTAACGTGTTTTCTGTACTTTTCACTCCCCCCTCCTATATAAGGTCATATATATGATACAATATTATATTCTTTAACTGTACATGACATAAGAGCATACCCCTCCCCCTGGTAGAGCGTGTTTTGTGGTTTATGGATGGTCCCTAAACGACATTCTAAAGAAAGAAGGTTTCGCTTCACTTCATTTTACAAGTAAAACTTTGTTCCGGTTCCACTATGTGCACATAAAATCAATTAGGGAAATTGAGTTAGCAAACAGTGGATTTATTTCTTTCTCCGGGTTTATTTTTTCGGGATTAATTTTTTCAAAGTCCATTTTTCTGATTACTAAGAGGCAGAGACGGCGGTGCATAATTATGCTCATGTAAGGCAGCTTTCACAGGAAGACAGCAGCATTTTGGAAAGACGGACATGATTAATAAGATAGTGAGTGTAGCTTCTAAGCAGATGCTGACTTTCTTTAAAAGCTTGCAGCTCTACTGGAAAGAAAGAAGTGGGTAACATCACAATAGATCTCATTGGTTGCGATGATAAATGACAAGAAATATTCCTCGACCCATCAACAACAAAAAAAAAAGGAAATAATAAGTTTATTGTCATTATCTTAATTACGCACTCTCGTATACTCTACTTACAACTACTGATATACTTACTGTTTTCTATTCTAATAATTTTTCTTCAAACTTTCAAAACTTACCTAAAGAGGTATATCCACACAATGCAACGATGACACCAGGGTATCTCTGATGGTTGGTCAACTTATTTGAAGATAAGAAAAGAAAAAGCAAAATTTTTTTATAAACTTCTTTTTATTTGTATTTTTTTGGGTTACGGATTATTTATAATAATATGAATAAAATGTTTTCCGTATATAAAAAATCACACTACCAATTCTTTGGAGAGATTAAATATAATATTTTAATTAAAAAAAAAATATTAAAAAACGCTAAAACCAAGAAAAATGAAAAAGTTTGTCATTTTAGAAATACTGTCATTATATTGCAAAATATTTTTCTTGATTTTCCATTTTTTTTTTCTTTCCACAAAACATAATTTTTCACTGCAAAACCTGCAAAAACGTTCAGGTCGTTATTTTCTTACTGTCTTAAAAATTGCACCAACAAAATAGAATAAATGGAAAAAAGTATATTCTGTGTTTTTTTTTTCTTTATAAACTCTTGATGTAAATATTTTATATATTATGTATATAAATTTATTTTTTTTTATTTAATGACTGAATGCAAGAATTACATAATTATAATTATATAAAAAACGTAATAAATTTTTTTTTGACTTATCGTTATCATATTTTTTTTAAAGTTTTTTTTCTCTATTTTTTTCAGTATAAAATTTGTATGAATTTTTTTATTATAAATTTTCTTTTGTGTGTGCAAATACATTAACGGTCACATGAGAGAAAGAAAAAAAAATTATAATGCCGGAAACTTTATATTAAATACACATTAATATTTGACACGTGCTATTTCCAACAATTGAGCTTTAAGCCAAAATTTAAATTAAATTATATAAATACAACCAAAATTTTAAATGGCAGTTACGTTTGACACTTGAATGTGTTAGATTAAAGACTGATCTTGATTTATTAATTTAAAAAATAAAATAATATATTTATATATACACAAGAATAAGACCATTGAGTCGATCAAATGATCGATCATCGAATGGTCATATTGCAGAGAAAAATGTTCCATAAGACAATTTTAGACATAATCATTAAAATATAATGTAATTTTCATACTTAGTTTTTAGACAAATAAAATATCAGTAAAAATAAAGGTAAAATTGGCGTTTAATGTTAAAAATGATTTATACGCATAAACTAGCAACTGAGCTATCAAAATGGCGACCATTTGTTTCTTCTACTGTACCTATATTTTATATATAACTTACGTCATGTTCTCACTACAAAGCATAAATCAATTGGAATTCTTATATGTAAGGTATATTTTTTAAGATTCTGATATTGTAGTGATTTTTCTTAAGCACTTACAATCCATTAAATCCACAAAAAGCCAAGATCAAATCGAATCTCTACTAAAACAAAGTTACAATATAAAAATCAGGGATCTGACTATTTACTTTTACATCTGTCCTAAGTAGACGTTAAAACTCCAGTAAACATAAAAATTTCAGCTTACTTATGCCTTGTAGCAGGAGCATGCATATATATGAAATCTATGAAATATACAAAAAAATAAATTAATGGCCGCCATTTTGATATCCAAATGGTCTATTTATGTGTGTAAATAGTTTCTTACGATAAACGCCAATTTTATCAAAATAAAATTAACAAATTGTCATATAAGAAAAAAACCGAAGGAAAAATACCAAAAATTTTGAATTAAATTTACATATTATATTCGTTACAGAATATGATTTGTGTAACATACAGAATTTAAAATTTATTTTTAACCCGTTTTAAATAATGTGGGGTCATAGTGACCTAACAGAATTTTCGAATTGGATTTTTCTCTTTTAAATTATTGAACATGTAGCTATTGGTGCTATCTCTAGGATATATAAGTTTTGAACACGCTTGGTGGGGATGTTAGAATTGTTTTTGAAGAAAATAAAACCGTACATTGCACGGTATGAGTCATGCGCAAAATGAAATAGTTACTGTTTTTTCATAATGCACAGTCTTGCACCGTACTGGGTACAATATTATTGTTATGGGGAACAAAACTATCTTTTAAAAACGTAATGGTTAATATTAATAATGGCCGGTATTTCAAAGAAGATCCCATCAAATGCATGGCTAAATTTTTAAACTACGATCCTGCGAATTATTAAGACCCTTTCAAGTTATTGGAAGGACCCTTTCTATTATAATATAATAGACCCGATGTTATAACGTTTTTCTCATCTTAAAACTTTTAAATATTCTATGGCATCTAAAATCCTGGCAATATATTTCATTAAAATTTTAAAGGAGGAAAAAAATTTATATATTCACGGATAACTTCAGATACTAACGGATTTTATAAAATTTAGCTGGTCAACTGTAACTTATGCATAATACTAACAAATTAACTACTGTTGGGATTTTGAGCTGTTGAGATTATGGGAATCGGGATTTTTAAGTGTCAGGATTTGGGGTGGTCGGCTTTTAAATTTTTATTTTGGTATTTTGAATTGTTAGGATTTTGGACTGCCGGAATTTTAGATTATCGAGATTATATACTGTCGAGGTATTGGACTGTCGGGATTTTGGGGTAGATTCTAAATTAGTGTATGTTACACCAAACCTTATTCATTAAAATTTAAAAGCACCTAATAAAACACTTGGTTTCATGCACATTCAGGTTTTTAAAATATAAATTCATAGATTAAGGAATATTTGACTCCCAATTACTAAAGAAATAACAAAGAAACCATATACAATTCCTTGTATGGAGAAAAAGGCAATAATTTAATTTATTCAAAAATGAAAATTTTAATTAGATTTACGATTTGTGACTTGAGAGGTAATATTTCAATTTTTGTAAAAAAAAAATTATAAAAATTTCCTATAAAAGGAAATGAAACGAGTTTTAAAATTATTGACTTTGTCTCACAAAAAAATATTTTTTGTATATTATATTTCTTCAAAAAAATCTAAGTACAAATTGTATTACTGACTAAAATACAGTAAATAACTTAAATTTTCAAACAGAAAAATTTTGTGTTTAAATTCAGTCTTATTAAAAGCAAAAAGATTTTTTTTCCTTGCAGTAATATATACAAGAATTGTATATATTTTCTTACGTTATTTCGGTAATAGTTCTAATTTATTATAACTTTTTTAATAAAATCGAATAGCATCAGTAATAACGTAAAATGATAAATATATTTCTATACATTTTTTTTTTTGATCGTATCTAATATCATCTGCCCACACAAATGCATTTTGTTATCATTTGTACGTGATTATTAAATATATAATATAATAGTAATAATTAATGCCTTAAACTATCTAAAATATTATATGTTTTCAATGTTTTTCTTTATATGTTTGACGAAACAAATAAAAATCTAAGCAGAAATCTAACTTTTTTTTTTTCAAAAAATTATTGCCGTATTTTTGTCCTTAACACACATCAACTAATTTTTTTTTGTAATTTTTCGTTTTTATTACAGAATTTTGGTGCAGAGGTATTTTTGTTCACGATCATAAAAACTTTCACTCTAATTGTATATAAAAAAAAATTAGGAGACAACCATTTGGAAAAAGTTGCTTAGAACTATCGAGGTGTTTGTTTTTTGTCAAAATATCATAAAAATGATTTTTCTTTGATTTTTCCATGTGTTTGTTCTTACCAATTGGCCATGCCTGGTTTGTTGAGCGTCATGAAGTAGATTTGACAGGAAGAGCCGCTTTTAGCGCTCGAGAAGAACACTTTGTCATTTCGTTCGCATAAGAATTTCAAACGTTGTGCCTTCTTATGCATGAAAACGCCGTCCAAGTGTCCGGATTCCACTGAACGAATTTCAATTGCTTTGTTCCCCCAGCCCATTATTTGACCGGTGCCAATATACGCTACCGATGTCGGCATTTCACCCCACTGAAGAAGAAAAACAATGTTAGGAATACCATTATAGTTTTATTATCGGATTAGTCCTGAATTAGTTCAAAAATAGCTCAATTTCAATTTTTTGAAGTATAATTTCTTTGCGCGTGCTGGGATTTGGAAACAAATTGGTGAATGTGCAGCCCCCTACAACTCCATGTTACAAAAATGTGACCATTTTTACTGGATTGCATTCACTAGTTGCGCATTAGTTGCTCATGAGTTGAACGAAGACCACAAAGACTGACGAAGACCGAAGACTTTTACGGAAGTCGGAGGTTAGAAATAATTTTTTTTAAACGTCAGGCAAGTTATTAAAATGAAACTTTTTAAAATGTTTTCATTATTATTGTTATTATATGAGAATAATTATGATAAGTATTTTTATATAATAATTATAATAACTCTGATAAGTTTAAGTGGTAGGGGGCTGTTTGAGACGTATGACTCTTATAACAACACCGATTTCCGTAGAAATCGGTCACGTTTTTTTAGCCTTTCTTGTATCTAAGTGACAGGGGGCTGTGAATGTGTTACAGAAGCGTTACCAACATTGTCATCTGGCGAGGCGAACAGAAGTTAAGAGGGGAGATATACGTTGGTAAAGACAGAAAGAGAGAGAATTACGTTCGTATATCTAATATAGCGCAGGCCTATTTTCCGATTCTCTTTTGCGCGGACTTCGTATGTCCCCACTCTTACATTGAGTTTAACGTCTAGAGTCGAGAGCAGCCCCCTACAACTCTATGTTACAAAAATGTGACCATTTTTACTGGATTTGCAGTAAATTAGTTGCATTATAGTTGCAAACGAGTTGAACGAAGACCACAATAACTGACAAAGACCGAAGACTTTTACGGAAGTCGGAGATTAGAAATAAATTTTTTTAAACGTCAGGCAAGTTATTAAAATGAAACTTTTTTAAATGTTTTCATTATTATTGTTATTATATGAAAATGATTATGATAAGTATTTTATATAATAATTATAATAACTCTGATAAGTTTAAGTGGTAGGGGGCTGTTTGAGACGTATGACTCTTATAACAACACCGATTTCCGTAGAAATCGGTCACATTTTTTTAGCCTTTCTCGTATCTAAGTGACAGGGGGCTGGTCGAGAGCTTACATAGATCTAGATGCACTGTAAGAGCAAGCGAGCCCATACATTTTCTTTCTCATTGCCCGTTGTTCTTATCATAAGCCTATTGTTTCAGTCTTACAATCTACTAGACTACTAGAGTAATTACTGATGTAACCGATAATGAAAACAATGCATAAAAATAAAAAAAAAAATCTAAAATATTGATTAATATGTGAAAATCCGTGCTACATAATATACACATATGCATATAACCTTGCATATACATAGCAGTGGCGTGCCTTGGACTTGTAAGACAATTAAAAAAATTAAATATTTAATATGATTTATTGATTTTTTAATTTACGTAATTGCATGTATTGTAAAATGATTCTAAAAATACCAAACACTAAATATTTTTATCATTTATACATTTTTTAATTTACAAAATTATGAAAGGTAACGCTCAAAATTGGCATAGAATACCACATCAAATGAACGGCAAAAGCCGAATTAATGCGCAATGACTGCCGCATGCAATTGCTTGGCTAGAATTGGTCGCTCATGCGCACTAGTACGGCCGGGTACTATATTTCTTTCGACGTTTCACATTGCCGGCTGGCGTTTTCAGATGCGTTTGACGTTTTGAATCTACACAATGAATTGACTTGCTACTCCTTGTTACTTTTCGTGACTTATTTTGATTTATTTACCCAGAGGTCATACAAATGTTCTGTTCTTTAGGATAAGAACTATTTTCGTGGTTTTTAAATACATTATATGATGCGGTTTTTAATGTTTTTTGTAAGAAGGAGCGTCAAATAAAGGTAATTTTTAATAATAATTACTTATAATACCATGTGTATCAAACAAATTTAAAAAATTTGGTTTTTATTACCCCCCCCCCCTATTCTGACCGCATGACTTGTTTCAAAGTTCAAGTCACCGCACGCCACTGATACATAGATAGTGAAAGTAGTTATACTTCTAATGTTCGGTCCATAAGCACACTAATTTTTTTTTTACTTATTTTGTCCAACAATTGACTTGAATTTAGACAAAACATAACAACATGAAAAACATTTTTTTGCAGTTTTGTTGGAAAATTTAACAATTTTTTAATTAGTATTATTTTTGAGCTCTGATATCTTTCAAATAGTTGATCTGAGAACTATTGTGCTCAGGGCCTTTATTGTAGAGCGTGAAATTTCCTTTAAAATTTCTTTCAAAGTTATGAAAATTCCTTTGCAATTTAAATGGAAAATGAAAAAAAAACAAACGATTCTTTAATTTTAATTGAAAAATTATAGATACTCATGTAGTGCAGACGATGAATGTAAAAATTATCATAATTCAATTATAGTTAGCAAAATAAATAAAATGAATTTACTATTGACTGACTTGTAAAAGTAAAATATTATACTTAATGAACAAAAGCTTTGCAGCTTTGTCTCCATACCCGATCTATTTCTTAAAGGGTCATAGATTAAATTAGCGTCATTTAAAGTTGTTCGCTTGGTACCGACTCTGGTCGACATGATAAATATTGGCGGGCAATCAACATTAAAAGACTATGCGCTAGGCTTTGGCCTACTTTAAAACCTCCGATTTAAAAGTGTCGGAACTGGATATGAAATAACAGTCAGAAGTTCCGACTTATCGGGGTCGGAGTAGAAGTTCCGTAACATTCACTATGATATAGTATTATTGGCTAATTGGCTATTGACTAACAAAAGAAACTTACTTGTAATACAATATTTTTCGCTACTCTTCCATAAGTATTGACATAAACTCCTTCATTATCGTAACATAATAATAATTGCATTCCATTACTATTTGGTAACGCTACGATACAATGTGGTGTAATTGGATCTTGTGTCTAAAATCAAGCAATGAGTTATCAAAGAAGTTAAGAACTAGCCTTTAGAAATGAATATATTACATGTTTCGGTATATAAATGTCATAAACACTAGCTGAGTCTAAGTCGACTGCATGGAAGCCATCGCAACTTCCATAAATGACTTTCAAACGCGTTCCTTCTTCAACGGTGAGATCTACAAGTAATGGACGATGAGCTAATTCTCCGAACGACTTGAACGCCATGAATTTGTGATATGGTTTTGGAGCCCATGCGTAGATTTCAATGCTGTCTTTTAGCGCGATTACAAGGAATTTTATTCTTTCATATTTGACTATTTTGAAATGAACGGCTCCTTGAAGATCACCAACATTGATCCATCCGTTTCGGCGCTCCACTTGCTGCAGAAATTAAAACAATTTTAATTAATACGTTTTCAGTTATTTTAATATATTTAAAAAAATGTTCAACATACATCACTAACACCATCAGTTCGTAAAATTTTTGATTTGAGCCAACTTAAATAATAAACTCGAACACGATTTTTCTTTCCTGAAATTGTGACCAGAATATTTTGTCCTTCTAATACTTCCATCTGTTGGAAACGTCGTCGTGATATTAATTGATAGACCTTGCCCTGTCCAGATCGATCCAATAAAACTAAGCCGCCCTCAGTGCCAATCAATAAATTAACGCCTGAAAATAGGAAATAAATAAAAAAATTAATCAATTCTAACTGTAAGAGATTTATTACTGTTTTTTGAATAGTAAATGCTATATTTTGCAAATATTATAAAAGGTTTGTTCATGATAAACAAAACTGTACACTGTACGTTATAAGTCATGCGCAATATAAAATTACGACAACTTATTTTATATTGCGCATGACTTATACTGTACAATGAAAGTTTTTATTTTCAATTGAAACATTGTAGTAAAAGTTTTTTGCGATATAATTCACAAGAAGTGAATCGTAGGTATAAATTGCACCAGTGTCAAAAATGTTGGTGTACCGCCCCTGATACGTATCTCGATTGATAATAAAATTTTTTTCAATGGTCATCAGATAGTTTTGACCCTCTCCATAATTGATATCTAATGATAGTAAATCATAAAATATCAACCACGGAGAAAACCAAGTCTACCTAATGAGCACAGAAGATTACTTGGAAAACGTTGTTAGTCACTAACAAATACCACCACAATGATCCATCCTATAATATTTAACGACCAATATTTGTGTTTATGCATGTACATAATAAATTGTAATCGCGTTTTTAAAAGCGGTTCTAACGATTTAAATAAAATTTTTAATATGGGGCGAAGAGGACTTTTCTAGCTTGGCCTTATTTCCAGGAAAAATATTTCTCCGTATTTTGAAATTTTTTTTATTACGGAATAATATTATTAAGCGTTTGTAAATAATGTTTCCCTATCTATCAACATTGTATTAGCTATAGCAGAGAGAAGACTGAGAGAGCCAGATCACATGAATACACGTGCTGCCATCTACTCCGAGTAAAAGTGTTTGGAACTATTCCTTAGTCAGTTTGTGTTCCTTTCTCCACCGGTCTACACTCGGAACGTCTAAAGCCATAGAGAAGGTTCTCTCTGTCGAAACATACTCGGAACGCTTTTCTTCTCTCTCATGAGCATAGATAAGTCGTAAGCTATCGCAAAATAAATAGAGCTATAATTCTTAACTAAAATACATTTAATGTATAAAGAAAGCAATATTATATTTGATTCTATTATTTCAGAAGTTGCAGAAGTCTCAAAAAAATAACGAAATAAAAGAATCAAATATAATATTGCTTTTTTTATACATTAAATGTATTTCAGTTAAAAATTATAGCTCTACTTATTTTGCGATAGCTAACGACTTATCTATGCTCATGAGAGAGAATAAAAGCGTTCCGAGTATGTTTCGACAGAGAGAACCTTCTCTATGGCTTTAGACGTTCCGAGTGAAGACCGGTGGAAAAAGGAACACAAACTGACTAAGGAATAGTTCCAAACACCTTTACTCGGAGTAGATGGCAGCACGTTTCTTCATGCGATCTGGCTCTCTCAGTCTTCTCTCTGGTTATAGAATGCTTTGAATTTGTGGGCTACATGGAAAGTTGCACATAGTAACAAAATTTTAATCTTTATTGAAAAAAGTTTAAAGTTGAGAAATTAATTTATAAAACAATGGCGTTAACTCAAATTAAAATATTTATTTGTTGGACTAATAAGGAATCCAAACGTATAATTTGAAAGAGTGTAGCCGGGTTTACATGACAAATCTGCCCCCACGGCTTTTTCGATTTGCAGTTGGGGGATTGATTTGACATCAAACAAAAAATAATTCACACAAATTTTTAGTGCCCTATCTCAAAGGGTTTCCGAGATTTTCAAAAAAATCTCACTTTTCGATTTTATTAGAAGAAAATTAATTCAATTATTTGCAATGATATTAATTATTGCAAAGTTATATTATCACTTTTTAAAGTAACTCAAATTCAGTAACGGCTATAGAGTAAAAAATAGGTTCTGGAAGTCCCAGCCGATAGCATTAGCGGCTAACATCTAAGCTAGCCCTGATATTGAAAAAAAATAATTTTTATATTTTTTTTTATACTGTTCCACCAAATCAAAAATTATGAAAAAATTCATGAATGTAAAGGAGTATAAAAGAAATTTTCTAAGAAAGTTTGGTGAGTGAGAGTTTTAAATAACATGGATAAAAAAATATTTTAGCTTGATGTCCGGGATAGTGCGAGAGATAACATATATAAAAACTGGCCGACCTAAAATTCTTTTTTTTTCGACGTCGCTAGCTCTCGTACTATATGGAAATATAGCACGCGATATATCGCTTTAATGTGAACGTTACCTAAAAGTGCAAGCAGTCTTGGCTCTCTCCGTGACTGATATGTGAGTACCATATGATAGTAAAAAATTACATATCAGTCATGGAGAAATAGAAACTACATGATGACCACCGAATAAGATGGGAGGTCGCAGTGTCTCAGCCCTGCGGTACATCAATATTTTGGAAACTGAAGCAATTTTTGCTTATGGATTACCTCTGGTGAATTATTACGCATAAAATCTTTTCAATGAAATTTGTAAAAACATAGTACATGCTAACTTATTCTATTGAATTATTTACCCCAAAGTGCGGCGCACAGAATTTCCGAGCTGAATCGTTTTTTGTATTTTCGAATTTCGGGTGTGTCGGAACCAACGTCGTGGGATGTTGGCGTCACGTTCACATTCACATGGGATTCACGTCGCGTGGGACCAGAACCAGCACCAAAGCCGAATGTCAGGAACGAACGTTGTTTCTGTTGCAAAAAAACGTTGTAGGGAATTATCACAGAGGAGGAACTATTGGCCCCTTGTGAACTCTTGCTCGGGGAATTTGTTGCACTAGAGGATACCGCTTGACGATACTGAAATTAAATTCATTGACAACATATTATAACTATCCGTAAAATGTCGCCATGCCAATATACAATTAAATTACAACAATGAGATATTGGCAAGTATGCAGTTTCCCGGGCGCCAAGACTTGACGACGGGTTCTTCTAGATCTCGCTAAAATAAATCGAAAATAAAGAGTACAATTTTTCGAGTTTTTGCTTAGTTTTCGAGATACCGAATATTAAAAGTTCCATCGAAAACGTCAACTTTGGTTAACAAACAACGCTGGTCACACTTAATTTGCTATTTTCTCTTGATAAACAAGTTGAAATGGGTTTCTTTTTATTTCGGGGTCTCCGATCCCAATTCGTCATCGGTCTGCCCCTCGCTCACAGCTGAGGTTTTACGGCTGGGAAGGAACCAACTCAGAACAGTAAAGGGACTAATAACTGGAGACTGTGGACTGAGAAAGCATCTGCAGACTGTTGGGGTGTCTCAGCGAGATCTCAATTGCAGATTGTGTGGGGGTGAGGAGGAAAACGCGACTCATGTCATTTTCGACTGCAAAGCCCTCACAAAGGGGCGACACCTGTATGGGATAAATAACGCCCAAACAGGCTTAAATCGTGCAAGCTTAGTACAGAGACTACTTTTGCTAGGCAGAATGCTGAACCTGGAATAAGCAAGGATCCTTGCACAACAGGGATACATAAGCAGAGTAGGAGTACAATAAGCCTAAGGCTGCAGTGCGGGGGGAAAGAGCCCTAACGTGGCTTTCTGCTAACGGAAAAAAAACCGTCATCGGGGGCGTCACTCCCGGAAACTGCTTCCAAAATAGTTGCGAGCAGCAAATAACAAATAACATTGAAGCCGTGCTACTAAAATTTAATTTTTCTCGAAAAGTAAGCGAAAACTCGGAAAATTGTACTCTCCATTTTCGTTTTATTTTGGCAAGACCTAAAAGAATCCGTTATCAAATTTTGACTCCTGGGAAATTGCAGTATCCCCATTTTTGTGGATAAAAACAATTTGGTAAAATTGGTGTTTAGCATTGGAAATTGTTTACATGCATAAACAGTTCATGTAGCTGACAAAATGGCGGCTAATTGTTTCTTCACCTGCATATTTCATATAACATGTATGTTCTCGACACAAAGCATAAATCAGCTAACTTGTGAAATATATTTGTTATTTCAAAATTTGAAAAGAAATTGTTGTCCTAAAATCTTTTCTACGCCAAAAATGAAGAGATATATTGAGATTTTTTTTACTCTTGTTTAATTCCACAAAATTTACAGGAAATCGACAGTACTTTGAATCTCTACGAAAGCAGAAAAATCGCTAAAATATAAGAATTTTAACACATATACCATTAACATATTTATAATTCAAGCTGATTTATGCTTTCTCGTGAAAATATGCAAATTATAATTTATCATAGTTTATTCTCTTCAGACTTTTTGGCTTAAAACATCTCATTATTATAATTAACTATTTTATCTTTAATCTAATAACAATCATGCGATCTATATATAACATTTTTGATAGATGAATACCTTGATTAATATTGTAACATGAAAAAGGTAAAACTTTCAACTCTCACCTACCTTCATAGGTTATTTATTGAATAAATTATTTATTAATCAAAGCCAGGCAATATATAATAACCTCATGCAAAATGAACAAATATGTTAACCAATAAATTTTCTCAAGCAATTGCAAACATATTTCTTCAACAACAGGAGAAAAATGTTAATGAAAATTAAAAAATAAAAATTAATAATAAAAACTTAAAATAAAAATAAATTAAATAATTAGTCTTTCCCGTCAGTTTTTGATCCCTTAAAACCATAAAATTATACACTAACACCATAATAAACTTGTGGTTAAAAATAATTAAAAACGATACCAAAAAAAATAAGACTTGACATCAAATAAAAACCAACAAAAAGAAAATATAATGCTCTAAATGATTATTTTTTTGGTTTGAATTAAAACATAAAAGTAATAATAATAAAATATAAACCAAAAAGAAAAAAATAATAATGGAGAAGAGGAGGCATTTTCGTGTTGTACGTTAATTTTGTTGCGTTTATATTTTTTTTTGTTTTTGTTTTAATACTTACATTCGTCATTATCGGGTTTTTAATGATTCGATGGGTTTAGAAAGAACACGCGGCATCGTCACTCAGTTACGCAAAAACCAAAGAGAAAGACACATTAACATTAGTGGGGGGCACAACCCAGTTAATTATATATTTGTCTCTAAACTCAAATATGGGAAAATAGATTTTTACCAAAGAACAAATAACCAAAACTGGAATTCTGGAGTTTATATAATAGAATTATGTGAAGTTAAAATTGAGAAATTATTTTTTTAATAGGCATAAAACGTTGCATTTGAAAACAATAAGATAGTATGATTATCGTTATGTGGAAAATGGTACATTTGAAATACAAGTATATAGGATTCAAAGACTGATCGTTGGATGATGATAATTCAACGATCAATTACGAGGACAACAATCATCTAATGTTACTTAAACCTTTAACTTTTATTTCCTCTGAATTTATCAGTTGTTTATTTTTAAAAAGAGCCACGGAAAGCTTTAAACTTAAGCTTAACTCTGAAGGAGTTGAGGATGAAAAATTAATCAATTTAATGTTATGGAAATATCATCATACAATTTATTTACAAATCATTTACTGAACACCAATATCAAGTTTCTGTTCCGATTCTAAATACTTTTTGGTCTTGAAATGCGAACTATAGATTTGTTCCAGATGAAAAAATAACCGTAAATGAACGGTAGAAGATTTACGCATTGTGAAAATAGCGTTCCGGATGTTCTGTGGCTGTTTTTGTATAAGTTCGTTCCTAACGACATAGAAGCCGACCATTTCCATGTACGAACGTCTAAAAGCCGTTTAACTCAGTACAGCCAGATCGTGGGATTTCTTTACCCCCTCTTAGTAGCACAAACGCCGACAAATTGAGGAGAATAATGTCCCTTCCATATGACACGGATAGGTAACACACACTTACAAAACGTTGTAAGGGTGTAGTTTTACCCATAGCTTTACCTCTCCGTGTCATGTGGAAGGGACATTATTCTCCTCAATTTGTCGGCGTTTGTACTACTAAGAAGGGGTAAAGAAATCCCACAATCTGGCTGCATTGGTTCCACTCCTACTTGGTCGTGCTTATGCACAGCGGGTTGCTACTTTTCCTCCTCCACTTTCTTATTTAATCATCAGTTGTCATTACAACAACAAATTTTTAAATTAAACTGGTTTATTATTGGTTAAATCAGGTTAAATTTAAAATTATTTGGTGTACTTGTAAATAAAGAACGCTGCATGACAAGGTTCCCCCCGAATGTGATGGGAAACTAAAAATATCTATGATCATTTGAAGATTTTACGGCTAAAGTGAATTGAGTTGCTATTGTTTCAGAACTGATAGGTCAAATAGGCTCCTTATCCTTTAGCATTGAGTGGCAACCCGCTGCTTATGCATGTGCCTTAAACGGGTGAATTTTTAAATTGTAATTCAAGTAATCTTGTCACTTAATGACGGAAACACGTGGTAACCGAGTCTAGTTTTTGGTGCGGTATCGTTTAGAATAGGGTTAGGTCGATCCAACGGCCAACCTGATGGTAGACTTGCGCACAAAGTAATTGCAGACAGTTCCTTTACACGCGCTTGCATGTGCTTGTGTGCCATCAGGACATATCGATTGGAACAAACCTTATGTGCGTTAGTTTTTGTACCATATAAACTTGATATTTTATATTGTACAATTTTGAAACAGTAATAGCAGTAGGTACTTGGTTTTGAGCAAGTATCGTTATGATAGACTTGCACATTATGATTGCTTTGAACATTTCATTAATTTCATTGGACACGTCTGTCAGATGGGATTTCTTATGAACTAATTGTGGACTAGTTTTCGGACCTAAATTGCACACAATTATAGTACTTCAGGTACGCAATACTGCCCAAAACTATGTTATAGGGCACAACTAGTTTGAAAATTTTGATTATTTTTTGCATTTTTCGATAATTTATACCTCTAAAAATAACATTAAAATTTCAAAGGAAAATCTTAACTAGTTGCTGAGTAACAACTTTTTAAAAACTAAATTAAAAACTTTTGCTACTCATCAATTGAAGACTGGACATCAATAACGGGTTAAGTGCCAAAAAAAAATTTGAGTTCGACCCGAAAAAGCAAACTAAGTGCCATTGCCAACAACCTAAAAAGCGGCCTAAATGCCATGATCATTAATAGTAACTATGTATAAAGTAATGTATAAAATAATGTATTAAGTTAATGTATGCATTAGGTTGTTGGCAACGGCACTTAACCCGTTATTGATGACCAGTCTTCAATTAGAAATTAGTACTTTTATATTTAAACACGTTTTTCTCAAAACTGAATTTTTCAAATTTGCTGCAGCTCTAACCCGTAAACAAATCATCCAATCGATTTGGGTCTTTTTTAACTTCTTGGATTTTTTTTATTTTAAGCATTGTAAAGACTAACATAAAGACTAATCACTGCAGCAGTGGGGGACCTTTTTTAAGACTCAAGGGGTGGTTAATAACTTGTACAAATTAATTATTTTCATATGATAAAAAATGACTTTGTATTCACTTTTTATGTATTTTGCCCAATTTTAAAACATTGTTTTTTTTTTTTTGAATTCACAAAACTAATTTTTTTTCAAGCAGCCAAACTAGTTGTGTCCCTTATGGGTAGACATGTGCAAAAAGAAGATATAGACAGTTTTTGAAAGGCATCTGGAGCAAACCTAATATCATCAAATATACAGGGTGTACCAGCTAGACCGGCCATTAGAAGTTTCCGGAGAACCTGAAATAATAGAAATCTAAAATTGGGATTAAAGCCTAACTGTATTGGACCTACTTTCCTAAAATATTTTTAGTTTTCTGACACTTCCGATTATACCGGAAGTCGTCACTAAACTCGTTATTTCAAATGACATGCTCTATTTGTTTTTACTAGGGATGGGCACCAACTATCGACATATCAAAATATCGATATTTTTTTAGAAAGTAATCGATAAATAACGGCGATATTTTTAATTTTGAAATATCGATAATCGATATTTATTTCCGAATATCAAATTCGATATTTTTTTAAGAGCTTTATTTTATTTTATAATAATAATTATTTATTCCACTTATAATTGTAATATTTGTGTTCGTTTCATGTAAGTATAAATTAATGTAAACTAAAGCGCGTGAGTTTTGGTATAAGTGCTGCCTCTGTTTTCAAATTGAATCGTTCTGAACGTATGTATATGCGTAGTAGTTCGAATATTTTGACAATTTTTCAAATAATGAAAATATCGATATATCGATATGTTTTACTCTGCATGTATCGATATTGCTTGTAAATATCAATACGATATATATATCGATATATTTAATACATTTGCATTTTGTCCATCCCTAGTTTTTACATATCTCGATTGAATTAAAAATTTTGGGCATCTTTAACGGGGGAGGGGGTCAAAAATCATGAAATCCGTGTGACGTGATTTATGGATGGCCCCTAATATATAGTATATATTAAAACAAAAATTTTGACACCAAAAAGAGCTGTTGTGTGTACAGAGTGTCTCATAAGTCATGAAAAACGCGAATATTGGAGATAGATAAAATAACAAGACCTCATTTAAACCTTAAGGTTTTCGAGAAAAAAGACTTTTATTGGGAATTTCGCATCAAACGGACGTCTTGTAAAAGGTCCGTAACTCTCACATTAAATTGTGTAGAAAGCTCGACATAAGCTCGTTTGAGAGCTCAAAGATGCAGTTATACTCGGTATAACCGGAAGTGTCAGAAAACTAAAAATATTTTAGGAAGGTAGATCCAATCCAGTAAGGCTTTAATTCCAATTTTTAGATTTCTATTATTTCAGGTTCTCCGGAAACTTCTAATGGCCGGTCTAGCTGGTACACCCTGTATAGTCATATAATTCATCCAAATTTTAGGGAATTTTATAAAAGAAATACTAATGATGAATTAGAAGCATTGAAAAAAGAAATTTAGAAACAGTTATTGAGCGTCCTTTCTTGAAATTGTTCCTTGTCAGTACTCTTATACAAGCTAATAAATCAAACATTGAAACATTGCCTATTTAAAAAAATCATACATCAGTTTAATATAACACAATCAAGGTATCAGAAATATTTTCCCATATTTTCAGCTAAAATTACAATGAATTATATTATGTATTACTTCATTAATGAAATAAGTATTTAATAAATAAACCAAATCTATTAAATGGTGAAAATGGCGATAAAAATTACTTAGTAAATTTTTGCGGTTCCACATTTGCAGCACTCAGTTCAAAATTTACATTATTAACTAATGTAAGAAAAAACTTGAAAACTTTTTTTACTATTTATTTTCTTTTTAATAAAAAAAATAAAACGTTCTACCAGAAAAATTCTCTGATCTATATTTTGCCAAAAATTAACGCCAATGTCTACAAAAATTTGACTGAATTTTGTTTGTTTTAATCGAAAATAAAAGAAACCAATTTGAATAAAATGAAACGAAAAATGTTGGAAATGTTTAAATTTGTTTCGTTCAGATATGAAACGAATAACCAATGGTTGTTAAATGACCAGTTTACGAAATAAAAATAAATATTTCCATTTAATATAATATAAAAAATACCAATTGTAAAAAAACGTGTTAAATTTTTTAATTTTGAACTTAGAATGTTGGGCGTTTGAATCGAACGTACCTCTTCACTGGAAGATTTGTCTCGTGCTGAAGGAGTGCCAGGACTGGCACTAGCCTGACTTAGCAAATCTGGAAGAACACTACTTGTTCGTGAACTGTCGCCAGAAGCACTGCCACGTCCTCCCTGAAATATACCAAATTTTATGGTATAAAATTTTGATTAAAAAAAATTGGTTAATGTACCCTCCATAGATGTTTACTTATTTGCACAATAAAAAAATTATGCACATGTAAATGTTTACTTGTATTATGTTGGTAGCATTTTTCAGAAGATATTAACAAGATTTACCAACTAACTTCATGTGTGTGAATTTTAGAGTCGCTATGCGCGCGCATCATTACAGTCATAATTTTTTCGTAACGTATTTAAATAAGTAAACTTCAATAACTACCTTTCAATGTTTACCAAGCTACAAACATTGCTTCAAAAAACCCACAATGAACTAAAATAATCTTAATGTTAGTATGAGAAAATGAGACAAAATGTTAGACACATTCATATTATCGATACAAATTAACATAAAGTGTTATACAAAAAAAGCATTGTTTCGTTTCAAAATCAAATGTACTTAGATTACTTTGACGATTTCTGATCAATTTTCCGAGAGTCGAGCAGCCAGTCGAACTTACAATTTCCTCAATCCTTGAAAGAAAATCGTTGACTTTTATAAAATTTATTAAAAACAATTTCGATGCATGCGCAATCCGTTGATGTGAAATGTCTAAATCTCTTCCATGCCATGTCATTATCGAAATCCACTTCTGAATGATGTTCCATGCGATGCTTGATCCAATCGTTTTATTATTTTTTTTTTTTGCTATAGCGAAATTGGATGAATGCAATTTGTTAATTGACACACGATAAGTTCTTAAATGTTGTTATTGAGTTAATTTCAATTAAATTAAATAAAACAAGGGACACATAAATGGTTTCAATGGAACGAAAAAATGAAAATATAAAACGACATGCTGATGTTGAGATGACACACAAGAAGATTTATAATTAATTTTTTGGTATAAACAATTTGGAATAAGGAATATGGATAAAAGCAAAATAAAAAGCTATAAGTGTTATACTTTTATACATTGAATAAGATAATTTAAATCTTATTCAAGTAATCTTGAATATATTTTACGATTTTCCCGTGTTATTTATTTTTTACTTGGGAAATGGCTGCAACAACAATGTATTCCCCATATAACAATTAAGAACAATTACATGAAATTATTCGAGAAATGTACACAGAAGATAATTTGTATGACACATTCAATTAAAAGTTATTTTGTAAATAATCATCAAATGGTATTTTATAATAGTATAAAAATATAACACTTAAATAGAAAGCAAATTAAACAAAAACAAAAAAAATGTTGGGAGAACGTTTATTACATTTATATGTAGTATTACGGTGTTTCAAAAACAAAAAAATTGTTTTTCTTATTTTGTTCTAAAATTGATAAGGGGCCATTCATAAATTACGTCACACGTTAAGGGGAGGGAGGGGGTCAACGAAGTGTGATAAGGGGGTGGGAAGGGTCCTTAATTTCGTGACGCCACATTTCAAAATCTATTTTATTCTAGTGTTAAGTAAAACACGAACTTGGAACTATTAACAAAAAACTCAAATACATTTGCAACACTATCTGTAGAAACATAAGGTTCAAATTGTTTTGTCGGTCGGCCACTCGCTCTACTATACTAAGCAAAAAATTTCTGAATTTCATTTACGCCAACAAAATGATTTGATAATAGACCATTGCCAATCAAATATTTGCTAATGCAATATATTGCTAAATGCACCGTGCCTAGCGGTGATATTGTTTTTATTTCATTTGACAAAATTAAACTTTCAAGATGATTGAGTTTGCTCTTTTAATATAATTAATCGTTTCATATTGTTTATTTCTTGGAATATTTTATGTTAATTTTATAAAAAAATAATTTAAATTGAAATAAAACAAATTTTGGAATTGCTGTTTTAATTCAATAATTATTATTTGTAGATGTATAATTGTAAAATATGTGACGTCAGACTAAGGTGGAGGGGGTCTCACAAATGAGACCAGCTGGGACAAGGACGGGGGAGGGGGTCAAAAATCACAAAAATCCGTATGACGTAATTTATGGATGGCCCCTAATATATAGTATATAAAACAAAAATTTTGACACCAAAAAGAGCTGTTGTATGTACAGAGTGTCTCATAAGTCATGAAAAACGCGAATATTGGAGATAGATAATTTTTAAGACGAACAGTTTTTTGGCGTTTTCTTCATTATAGAAAATGACCAATCAGATAGTTCAGGAGGTGAGATTCGATTTGAAATTTATAAAAATATAATAACATGGTTTATGCAAATACCGCTTTATTTTATTATAATGTGAGACATCTCAACTAAAAATGAGGGAGGAAACGAAAAAAATAAAATAAAATAAAACTGAATATACCTGCATATACAAATAATCGCCAGCATCAAAAGCGCTAATAGGACAAGCAGAAGCCGCAAGATCCAGCGGGCGTGAGTTACGTCGTCGCATGTCATCAGCCTGACGCGAAAATTGATTTTCAACTTCCCGCCGTCGTGCTTCCAAACTTTCACGCAACTCACGTCGCGTCACCGAATTACGCAAAACGATATCGGACTCAGTTTTTTCTCGGCGTGGACGTATAAAACTGCCGCTACTAGCTTCGGTAGCTTTCGGTGCCGGCTTTGGTTCGCTCGTTTTCTTAACGAACTCGGTCAAAACCGGCTCTCCACTGGTATTCTTCTTGGAGAAACCAAACAAATCGGCGTCCGAGCCACGACGATTATTAAAAAATCCACTCGATCTCAACGGATTTGCCCGATCGGCAAATATAGCGGAATGACGAACGGAGCTCAATGGGAAAAAATCGGTATTTTCACGTCGGAATACCCGCAAAAAGGGTTTGGATATTTTCGAATCGCTTTCGTTGCGCCGATGATGATTTACTTGGTTCTCGACTTTTGAATCTTTTTTCGGTGTGGAGTTATTCGATTTCGGCGTCGAGTTATTGTTCGCTTGGAATTTCGATGGGAAAAATCGGTCGAAATCCCAATCTTTTAATAAAGTCGCCTCGTCAACTTCTTGCTTTATACCGTTTGCGGCTTGACTGGCTGCCAACTGCTCAGATTACACGATTAAAACGATTTTTGACGAAAGTGAAATTAAAGACAAATTTACATAATGTACAAATATTTACAACCCTTTTGAAAATACAAACCCCGTGTAAATTTTAGTAAAAACAACTACACGTGTTAGACTGATTTAAATTAAAAAAAAAATGAAGCTTTTAATCAGGTTATGATGAAGTGAACATAAACGTGATTTTTTGTTGTTAGATAAATTCTTACCCGTTTCATAACTAGAGTTTTGTCGCCTTGAGAGTCGTCGTCGTCAGGAGTTGGAGGTAGTGGTCTATTGGGAGCACCTCCACTAGTCGCACCAGCCGTAGCTCCCGGACTGGATGTACAAGGAGCCCCTTCAGCCACTGATCCTAAACCAGGCCTATAAGAAAACTCAGGACTGAACAAAAAGAAAATAAAAAAAACCAAAGAAAAAAGGGAGAGACAATATTAGTATGGTTTTATAAATAAAGAGTACTCTTATTTCTTACAGAGGTTTTGGTGGATCACTCGCCAAAAGGGTTCCGTCATTTCGAACTCGACCACTATCTTCTGGTTCACTATCGGAATCAGAGTCATCTTCGATGACAGCAGCTCCCGCATGGTTTTGTGATGTAGCATTTTGGGTTTGAGCACTGGCACCGTTGCTATGCGCTTGTCCATTACCAGCATTACCTGTTTTACTACTTCGATTGTTCCTTGGTGGAACTTCCGGTTGTACGACGCTCAATTCATTCAATTGCGCTGCTAACATATCTAAATCCTGAAAATTAAATTATTTCAAATTATTAATAATTCCTTTATAAATATCTCTATAGGAAACTCAGGAAGGAAGTGTATCTCTGTACTAAAGAAAAAAAACATTAAAGCTAGTGCAAGTCAAATTGCAGAATTAGCAGCATTTAACGTGTGTTTAGAGCATTTGGTAGTGCTTTGTATTATTGACATTAATGCCCTTGATAGTACTGCTCAGTACTGGTAAGGGGACATCCATAAATTACGTCTTACAAATTAAATAGTTTTTTGACCACCTCCCCCGTCTTTGTCACACAGGTGGTCACACTTGTGTAACTCCCTCCCATTGGTGTGACGTCACATATTTTTCAATTATGATTATATTTTACCCCCCCCCCGTCACACGCTGACAATTCGTCAGACAAATATTAGATCACAACATAGAAACTACCGCTCTTCTTTCAACTCTACTTTCCGGCTGTATAATACAATCAATTAAAATGTTATTATTTTGTTTATTAAATTATTATATAAATAATAGAAATAATTATTCATAAATTTAACTTTGAAGTGTGATGGCCCACTTGAAGCAAACCCCTGGGTTCCCCATGTCACAATTAGTAATGTTTTGTACAGATCCCTCCCACCATTTTAGAGCGTTACTTTTATACGTAATATGTGGACGACCTCTTTATATTTAGTCGCCAACGACTTCATCCTACATAAACCTTATAAACATATCTAAATCGACTTAGTAATATTTTTAATTTTTTATTTACATATAAAATTCGCGTTTCTGTATTTTTTAACATGTGACATATCACAAAGCTTTTAATCCTCCTCGCTTTTCGTCACACAATGTCATATTTCGTTGACACCCTTATCCCCCCTTAACGTGTGACGTAATTAATGGATGACCCTTAATGTACTTCATTAAACTAAGCTGATATTTTTGGTTTTCATTCTGCAACGAATTCATTTAAGAAGGGTTAAAAAATTGTTCTAACTTAGTTTCATTTCTCAGAAAATTAGTTTTCTTTGTATTTCCAATTTTTTTTTATAATTATGGAGGAATATTATGCTTTGATGCGTAAGGGGTTGCCTATCCACCAACACAATATTAGTTACTGAATGCAATAAATGTACGTGGTTTGCATGAAAAACTGCACATAGTAAAAACATTACAAGCATTACTGAAAGGTGATGGTAATAACAGAAAGATAATTTTAAGGTTAAAAACAAATTTTTAAAAAATTGCGTCGTTCAAATCAAGATACTCAGCCGTTATGTCATCAATGAATTCAAGCAGAAATTTTGAAAATGCAATCAAGCAAACTGATCCAAAATTAAGAAAATTTAAAAAAAATCATGTTATTTAAATAGGAAATTAAAAAATGGATTGAGATAAACCGTAATATTGATATTAAGAGGTTGTTTTATCTCTAAAATTTTTGTTTTAATGCATACTATAAATTTTTTGACACCATAAGAAAATTTATTTTTTGAAACATCCTAATTAACATACTTTTAAGCGATAGTAAAAATTGGGGAATCATCACATCAAGTGTCTGGACCTTTTTGGCAATAAATTCATAATAATATTTACCCTTTGAAATGAACCAACTTATAAAGTCAATGCTTACTTTGGCATTGATATTTTAACATATGACTTGATTATAAGCCACTTTTAAGCCAAGTAGTGATTCCCTTGTGAAAATTATCATCATTAACTATGTTATATAGTGTATTTTAGACAATTAAAATTATTTTAAACTTATCTTATCAGTGTGCCATCAAATATTGAAAATGTTAAAAAAGTATTGCAACAAAAAAAAAGTTGAGAATAATTACTGGTTTATCTTAACTACAAAATTTAAGTTCTGACACGAGTTGGAATCGATTAGAAAATAGCCTTAATGACTACCTTCAGTCTATCATAAGTCTGAACAAGCCATCAACAGCGCTACGGTTGACTATTTTAGAACTAATTAACCGGTTTTTCAATTTTTCTTTCATAAGAGAGATACATCCTTATCTATGGTAACACTACTCTAATTGAAGCACTTAAGCACTTTAATTTCAGATACCATTGCAGGGTTGTTATCGGTTATAGGAACGTAAATTTTTAATAAATAAAATAACATGAAGGTAAGTGGAACAAAAAACGTACCTCAGGCCTTCGTGGTGGCAACTGGGTCAGTGTGAAAGACATCGAACATGAAATAAATAGAAATACGGCTAAATTAGAAAAAGTGATGAAGCAAGTGTAAGATAATGCAAGGTTTATGGGAATTAAGAAAAAAAAATAAATTTAAACGAAGCAGTAAAAACTAAAATTGTACACACACAAAAAAATCATGTCATAATGCTTGAGTAGAAAATTACCATTGGTTTGAACATGTGTTGAGAGTTGCGCGGAGGTTGAGCTGGGGGTTGAGCTCCATTTCCGGTGCGAGGTGTGGGAGGTAAAGGCCTGAAACAATTTGAAAAAGGTAAAAAAAAACGATTTTACTTTATACGCTTTAATGCTAATGGTAAGGGTGGGACACCTTTAGCACATACATTAAGCAACTACTGTTTTAAAAGTTAGCTACCTTAGATCAAACTAATCTATTAAAATAAAAATTATAGCAAAGCGTATTAAAACGAAAGGAAAATATTCTTTAAATTGAGAATTTTTAAACAAAAAACTGATAACATCTTTACTATACACTATACAGGGTATAAAGGTTAATAGAGAACACCCGAGGTCTTTGCACAGTCCGTATTATTTGAATGAGGGTTGTAGAGTCGATAAAGATGTAATATGTAGTAAAATTGGAACTTCAAGCTAACATAAAAAACCTAATTTAATTACCTAATTATATTCTTAAATGCCAGTTTCTAATTATTTAAAAAAATGTAATTGCGAATGTGAAAACAAAAAAAAATTGGCGACAACACAATGTACCTATACCTGCTAGGTGGATCGTGAACAATAATAAGCCGTTGAGGAATAGGAGGTCGAGCCGGAGGTCCTGGCTCTGGAATTTCCTCTCGATCTCGGTTGCGAGATGCTCGAGGCTCGGCTCGTTGTTGTTCGGAGTTTGCAGGCCCACTTTGAGACATCGTGCGTCCTTCTTGAATCTGTTGGAAGTTACGTCGAAGCGTATCGCCGCCAGGAGCCTGAACGATGCTAGAAGGTTCCCCAGCGACAGCCGGTTCCTCCTCCTCATTTTCCGAACCGGAATATCTAAAAACACAAATTATATTTTTGATACAGTACACGTCCAATTGATATTCAGGGGAGAGTAAGGTTTGTGTAGTGTCAAGAATTGACGGTTTCTGATAAAACAAACCAAAAGAAAACAAAAATGAAGAGCGGTAATTTGCGAGTTTTTGCTTCGTTTTCGATAAATTTGCCGATATTCATGAAACATAAGTTGTTATGTTCACAATATTTAGAACTTTGTATTTTCTGTTACAATTTATTATTGTATCGAACAGAGACAGAGAATATAAGATTAAACCGCACGTTGAAGAGAGATGCAGCATTTTTAAATGTTCCATAATCAGAAGTCGAAGTTTATAGAATATTCGGAATATTGTTTATTATTTTTAATTCTGAAGCACAATAGGTTATTTGACAGTAGCAAAAATATGTTGAATATTGTTGTTATCCTAGTAAGTAGCACCCCATCCCCCCATCCTGTGTTTTACTTTGTAAATACCGGGTCATCAGAAACGTCATTGTCATAGTTACAAGTGTAAATCAATATAGATTTGACATTCAATCAAATGAGTAAAAAACGATCGAATCGAAAGTGTTGTCTTGTTCATTGTGAAAACATATCTAGATATAATCCAGAATTGCAATTTTCCCGCTTTCCTGGATAAATAATAATAGAAAAATAACACCACTCTTTAGTTGTTTTTATAAATGATAATCGCGTTTGTTCATAAGATTGGATGATCCACTATTTAAAAAATAAAACACGAGATGGCACAAAGGTCGCCTGTCAAAGATACTTTACTAGCGTTATCATATTTCTGTAAAAATTGTTCAAATATATACCTTTTAAATGATGAATTTTTATTCACATTTTAATTTTAACTATTATAACGTGGGAGAACATGTTCTATCATTGACTGAGGCATGTGTGACGTTACATGCAAGTAAGCCGAGCCAAAGATTCATGAGGTGTACATATACAATAGGGTGTTTCAAAATAGTTGTCCAAAATTGATAGTATATATCGAAACAAAAGTTTTGAGCCAACAACGAACTCCAAATGTCAATATTAAGGTTAACCTCAATCCTTTTTTTCATTTTTTATTTAAAATGCAGGAAAACTTGTATTTTAATGTTGAAGGAAGTATTATAATCGGGTCAAATTTTCGAATTCGAGCTTACACCGGAAATACATGTTTTGAGGTCCCCTGAGTTTAAAAAAGTGGTTTTCAGAAACATGTCTGTGTGTGACAGCCATATCGTATCGAAAGCTTTATCAGAATTTCACCAAACTTGGAATTTGACCTCCATAATATACCTAGTTGTGCCGCGAAGCTTTTGGTTGAAATCGGTTAACCGGAAGCTCCACTTTATTCTAGGAATTTTGGAGCTTTTTCATTTTTTTTTTCGAAAACGGCACCAACGATTTTCATTAAACTTTCTACAGTTTTTAGACTCAATGATGCCTACAACTTTTATTTGAAACTTTTTCCTGGGAAAATTCTAATAAGGGCGGTTCTGGGGTGAAGGTTGGGAGTTCGTATATCCATATAGGCTGTATGTCCAATGTTAATTGTTGTTTAATTTGTACGCGGAAAAAAATCGTAAATGTTCAGAACTGTTTATGCCTTCAAAGTCCTAGTATTTACTAAATAAAACTGATTCGTAATTGGCTTAAAATGAGACCCACCAACAAAGGTAGTTTTTGCACAATTGCATCAACAGCCAATATCATCCCAAAGTGGTTATTATTATCGTTCCTAAAGAAAAATTTACCTGTAATCTTCGCGTTCTTTTTCCTGTTTACGTTTTTTACAGCGATCGATATGATCTTTCAACTGTATCCGGACCTGTCGTTCTGTGGGTTGGTCCCTAATAAAAGGATGTTTCAGTAACTGTTCTGTGTAGGGTCGTAAATGATAGTCCTTGACCAGAACAGTTTCGATAAAGCTGTGAAATTTTTTCGCCCATTTTTTGCTTTTCAAACGCGGCGGAGCGTTACGTGGTATCAAAAATAGGGCTCGCATTGGATGAAGTTCACATAGCGGAGGTTGTGATTCAGCCATTTCCAAAGCAGTGATCCCCAGTGACCATAGATCACTACGGTTATCATATGTCGCATCGGGGTTCTCATCACATGCTATTACTTCTGGTGCCATCCAATACGGCGTTCCAATGAAAGTGTTACGACGTCCGATTGTTCGATCTAATTGCGCTGATACGCCAAAATCAACTGTAAATAACAACAATGAGATTAGATAATTTTTTTTTTTTACTAAAAAGTTGGTTGACTTCGAGGTAAAAATAAACAGATTAGATAATGTTTTTTTGTGAGTAATAGGATATTACCTAGTTTCACTTCAGCGTTATCTGTCAATAGAACATTTTGTCCTTTAATGTCTCGATGAATTACTTTATTCGAATGCAAATATGAAAGACCACGTAAAATTTCTCGACAAATATATGCGATCCATTCTTCTTTCAAAGATTGTCCCTTTGTCGATTTAACTAAATCTGTAACCGAACCTGTAAAAAAATAAAAACAACTTAATTTGTATTTACATTAAGAACAATTTACTCTTAAGTTAAAATGTAATAGTTTTTTTTTTAAATTCAAATACAACCTTTTTCAAATAAAACATTTTACGCAATAACCAAAAAAAAATTTAAAAAAGTGTCTTTTGAAATGAAAAAAGTTGCTTTTGAAATGAAAATGGTTGTATTTGAAGTAAAAAAAAAAAATATATATAAAAATAGTGAATTCCTTTTGATAAGCTCTCAATAAATTATTAGTGGCTTTTAATGATGCGTGCGCATAGCGACACTAAAATTAATACACATGAAATTACCTACTAAAACTCCCGTCAGCCTTATGAAAAGACTACTAACTGTGCGTTTTTTATTATGGCAAGTACCAAGCCCCGGATCAGATTTCATTTTAAACCTCGCTTATATTTTGTCTAACTAAGAAAAAAATTGTGTACGTTTTTCCATCACTAACACTAGAATTTTGTAATTTATGTTAATACTATTATCACTCACATTCTGTTTTTCAAGTCAACTTTTAAAGTAAATTAAATAGCTTTTTAAATTTAATTAAAAGCAAGGGGCCACAGTGAGATTTCCTCTCTTTGAGCTATTAAACACGTGATTACTGGTGCTATCTCTAGGAAGTTAAGGTATTGAACATTAGAGACGCATGCTGATTCAGCATATTCGATATAGGAATTAATTGTTTTTGCCTGACTACTGGTACTATCTCTAGTAAGTAAAGGTTTTAATCACTAGACACGCATGATAAGAATAATCAACCCTATTCTGTGAGATGTGCCACTTGTCAAAAGATACGAAAATTGTCGTATTACGACTGATCTATCATAGTGAATTTCTTGTTTCTGCGTAACTGCTGGTGCTATCTCTAGGAAGAAAAGGTTTTTAACACTAGGCTCGCATATTGAGAATATTCAGGGCTATTTCGCAAGACGTGTCACTTGTAAAATAAAACGACAATTGTTATTTCACGACAAGTCACACTTTGTTAAACGAGCATCGTCGCACACACGACATTTGTCGTAAAGCGACGGTTTACAGAATACGAATTTAAGCTGTCGTCTCACTTAACAAGTGACGTATTATGGAATATAACCGAGTATTTAATGCATAATTACAGTTTCTAAAGTCGTTTAAAGTCAAAGACAATTCGTAGCGTATAATTAAAAAAAAAATGTTAAACCTAATATATAACTTAAAAAGAGCAATCTGTAACTCTGTCGTCTACTACCTAGCCCGGCGGTCGGGGAACTTTTTTGCCCTTACTCCAAAATATTTTTGCGTAAGTCAGTATTACCCCTTTTCATTTTGAAAAGGAGACAATCAATGTAAATTTAATTTGTAAATTACTTATTGAATTAATTAACCAACCACTGTGCCGCGGCACTTTTGGGTACCGCGAAATTCATGAAGTGTGCCGCCGTATCTTAGAAACGCTATTATTATAATGTTTATATTATGGCCAGTGCCGCAAAATTTTGAAATTTTTTAAGTGTGCCGAAACAGAAAAAAGTTTGAGAATCACTGTAATATACAAATAAAATAAAATTCTCATATTGGAACAAATTAATTGAAAGCTTTCCCCCCTTGGATTTTGGACAAATGATCTTACTTCACGTTTGATACAATAATTTTAAAATTGGGGCTTTTTGATGAAAGGAAAATTTTAATAAAGTCTTCGGAAATACTAGCACGTTAATAAAATAGCTATGCCAAAAAATTTCCTTACCACCTCAAAAAATTTCATTTTTACTCCATTTGGGGTAATTTACCTAGTTTATCTTATCCTTCTCTAGCCTACTCTAGTTTTTATTTGTCTCCTCCTTTAAAATATATCCACCTGCTTTTGCAGCGCAATTATAATTTAAGGCTTTTTGACAGACTCTCGTTTCTGACAGATTCTCGTTACTTCTACCCTACTTAAATAGAAGAAAAAATAGCCACTCGTTTGAACGCTTAACGCATTTTTTACTGATATGAAACCAGCGACATATTTTGGTGAGCTCACTAAGTTTTCTAATATAAAACTATAATTCATTAATTTTACTGCATTGATTAATTAGTAAGCTTCTTAATTGAATTTTGAATAGCCATCGGCAAAATTTGTGATTAAAATCTCTTTTATAAGATTCCATCGATAGACTAATGAAGTTAATATAAGTATGGTAAAAATGATTACCTGCGCCACAGTACTCCATAACCAACCATAACTGATCGTCCTTGCCGGGTGGCGATTTTTTAATAAAAGCTCCATAATATGTGGCAATGTTTCTATGATTCGAATATCGTTTCAAAACATTTATTTCTAATTTAATTTCTTCCTCTTCGTCTTCAGTGACATCCATAACCTTAATGGCCGCCAACTGTCCAGTCTTCGTGTGTCGGCCCTAATAAAACCCCCCATTAAATTAGTTCATTTTTCAACCCAAAAAAATAGCCAAAGAAAAAATTCAGACCTTGTACACTTGTCCATAAGTTCCATTACCGACAACCTCGATCAACTCGAAAATCCCCGCTGGGTCCTAAAAAAAAGTAGAAACCACTATGAGAATTGCGAGTTTATAATGAAGACAACATGAATCACACCCAATTCCCATGAAATGATTATATGAGAAATTCCTTGTTGCAGATATTATGGGATGGAATGGTGTGTGTATGTGAAAATCTATATGTGTGTAAGTATGTGAAGACCGATCAAATAAGTAATGATAATGTGGGTATTTGAGATAAAAATCGGTTCGAAATGATTTTCGATGATTTTTATTTGATTGATATAATAACAGATCAATTACCTTGAGTGCATTTAAGTCAATATCATCCAAAGAACAATTGACTGACGGGGCTAACTGGTGCGCCATTTTGATACTATTGTCAATAAGAGAATGAGCCAAAATCAAAAACCGATGTAAATGTATTTAATATAGTATTTGCGAGCTAAACTAAACTTTTAAGTATGCACAAATACTTTTCGTGCACCACTAGATTAACTAATATCTAGTATAAAAAGTGTTTTATTAAATAAATACATTATTTACAAGTTCAATTGCCACCCGACACAGAGAGCGTATACACATGCACATACACATACCACATACATACACACAACCATCGACAACTTTCAACTCAAATATTCACTAATATTAAGAAAGGTTTGCGTCTGTGTTAGTTGCAAGAGTCTTACGGGGCGCTTTGTATGTATTTGTCATGTTCCGTGTACATATACAAATAGGTGCGTCAACACTTGCACTCATTTACACTTGCGGCTCGCGCGCAAGTTTAAATAGTATTGTTAAAAACTATTCAAAAGATGATTCACCCACAAAATGAGGAAATGATAAAGGAAACCGACTTAAAGAAATAATCTCTTTGAAATTAAACCAAAATTTTATTACTTTTTAAAATCAGTAATTAAATACCGTTTATTATTGTTTTGAAATAAATCCAATTTTACGATAATGTTGTTATAATATATATAGAAGATACGGGAAATTATTTTTAATGATGCAATAAAAGAAAATAATTTTAAAAATTAATAAAGAAATATTTATTTAATCAGGTTGTAAAAAAACGTAAGTTATGATATCTTACTAAATGAAATCAGGTGATACATTTTTATAAAAAACCGGTTTATATGATTTTATCAAAAATCAATATGCTTAAAATACCTATATCATATTATGTATGTACTAATGATGTCACGAATATTATTATATAGCATTCGCGACTATTGGCATATTTTGGCGAATATTTTTGACAAATCAAAAGGAAAATATATGGAATGATAATACAACTGATAAAATTTATATATTTTTTATTTCATTAAAATAAATAAATGATCAGGGAACCGTTTTGAGATAGCTGCCACTAAATTAAAAATACTTTCTTATTTATAAAAGCACAACTAAAATAAAAAATTAAATTTCTTCTTTACGTTTACAATAACTCCATTTCTAAATGTTTGTATATATTTTAAAAAAAGAACTTGAGAATCCAATCAAATAAGGTAGTACCTAATATTATTCTAGGTCTAATAAGTCTTGTTGCAATTTATAGTGTAAGATTTGTACTTATTAAGCAGATTATAACTAGAGATGCAACGATTATTCGGCTACTATTCGGTATTCGGCCGAATAGTGTGTGAATACCGAATACTAAATCATAACAAAATAAATGTTAAATTCGAAATTGTATTTATTTAAATTACAAATTAAGATTGAAAATCAATCAGGGGGAATAAATTATAATGAATCAAAACATTTTTTTCTGCATTTGAGTAAAGTTTCCTCGAAGAGGAACATGCTTTGAATTTAGAAACCCCTACTTATATGGATCTAGGCGAATATTTTGTAAATAAAAATTAATTTCGATTGTCGTTAAATTTTTCTTTTTTTAAATCACTATTCGTTGCATCTCTTATTATAAATATTTAATTAAATAATAAAATTTAAAATATCTTCTTACAGAAAACAAAAAAAAAAAAAAACAAAAAAAAAACAAAACTAAAAATTGTTAGCCAAAGTTAAACTTCTAGTAAGTATCCAAGTTGATCCGTCGCTTTAATTATAATATATTTTTCTATTTAATTAATTAACAAACTCAAAAAAACAAAATAATTAATATTATTATCATAATTAGCATTTTACGTGCACTTTATTTGAAAGTCAAAATTCGCATTCACAAATGTGAAAAATCGGACATTCGTCACATCACTAGTAGGTATGTACTTATGTAACATAAGGATATGTACCTAGGTATACCTACAACTTTGCTTCCGCCGTTTTTTTTTTTTTTGTTAATTTAAAGCTTTATTGTAAAAAACTGAATAAGTATGCATTTAATCAACTACATTTGTTTCATCGTTGGCCACTACTTTCTCCCATCTTTCCAGCAGCAATCGGATCCCACGTTGAAAGAACTGGTTATCTTCTGAAGTGATCCACGAATCGATCCAATTTTGGACTTCTTCATAAGACCAGAAGTGCTGGTCCTTCAGGCCATGTGCCATCGGTCGAAATAGGTGATAGTCAGAGGGGGCCATGTCTGGAGAATACGGTGGGTGGGGCAAGACTTCCCATTTCAACGTTTCTAAGTAGATACGTTTTGAGAACTTTTGCAACATGAGGCCGAGCATTAGGTCATGTTGCAAAATAACTTTTTTGTGTTTTTCGTGGTATTGTGGCCGTATTTCTTTCAACGCTCGGCTCAAACGTATTAATTGCGTTCGATAACGATTTCCTGTGATGGTCTCAGACGGATTTAGCAGCTCATAATATGCTACACCGAGCTGGTTCTACCAAATACAGAACATGACTTTAAAACCGTGGATATTCGGTTTAGCCGTCGGCGCACAAGGATGGCCTGGATATCCCCATGATTTTCGGCGCTTGGGGTTATCGTAATATACCCATTTTTCATCACCTGTCACAATGCGATGCAAAAATCCTTTCCGTTTTTATCTTTCAATTGTTCACAATTACGCAGAAACGTTGTTCAACATTTCTTGTCTTCAACTCACATGGCACCCAATATACTTGCTTTTGGATCATTCCCAGATTATCTAGGCCTTTTGAAACTGCTTGTTGACCCACTCTTAATGATTTTGCCAACTTCTCTTAAATTTTACACGAGTTTTCATCGAGCAAATGCTCTAATTTTTCATCTTCAACAACTTTTGATCTTCCACCTCTATGTCGGTCTTCTACGTAAAAATCACGGTTCTTGAGGCGTTGATACCACTCTTTTTCACTCAGTTTCTGAGAGCATTCGGTGAGCCTCAGTCGCAGATTTTTAGCATTAAAAAATATATTAACACCTTCCGCAAATGACGAGAATTTGGCTCATGAACTGGCAATTTTAATCGGCAATACTTATATAAAGTAAACATAAGTCAACTATTGGTGCTATCGGGGTATGTTCACAAAGAACCTAAAGAGTATTATAAGTCGGCATTTTGTTCGATGCCAACTCGTCGTCGCTAAGGCTGTGTATAGAAAAACGGCGAAAGTAAAGTTGTGTCCCTAATAACATATAGGCTAATTGAAATAAAATTTTATTTAGTAAAATATTTAATTTAACTTTAAATATTAACTAATTAGACTTATGTTAACCGAAAATTAGACAAAATAAATTTGCAGGAAAACATTATAAAGTTCTGCCTTTTAAAGGGATTGATTTTTGAAGGGTCAAAAATACGAATCAAAAGAATTCTTACCTCTCTGATTAATCAAATGTTTCATCAATTGATGAAACATTCCTTAATTGCTGAAAACTTACTCATCGATGCAGTAGTATAGTCTTAGGCCGCGTTCAGACGGATCAACTCAACTCGCCCGACTATTTTCAATCTTGTAGACTGTAGCAGGGTAAGCGACGCGAGAAGTGAAGTACAAGCGAGTTGAAAGGGAAGCAAATTGAGCAGAATTGAAAAAAAACTGATCAACAAAACTCGTTAAACAAAAGTTTGATTCAGTCAATCTTTTGTTGAACGAGTTTAGTTGATCAGTTTTCTTTCAATTTGCTTCCCTTTCAACTCGCTTGTACTTCACTTCTCGCGTCGCTTACCCTGCTACAGTCTACAAGATTGAAAATAGTCGGGCGAGTTGAGTTGATCCGTCTGAACGCGGCCTTAGTGCATGGAAGGCAAAGTAGACCACAATCCCGAACGATACAATTGTGGAGATATCAAGAAGCTTTTGAACTGGCTAATTTTGTTTGCAGCATCAAGCAAGGAAAATTAGTTAAAAATGAGAAATTCTGAGTTAATAGCTATGAAAGATAAAATTTTTATTTTAAAAGGTCATTTTATGTTGGGTATCTATTTGAACTAGTGGCAAAGTTTATTTAAACACTTCTTGGTCATTTATAGATTTTTTTAACTATGTAAAAATAGAAAGAAGGATATATAGTTCACGCCGGATGGTATAAAATAAAGTCTACCTTTTAAGGGTAAAAATAGGTGATGAAATGGTAACTTTTAATTGGACGATCCAATTTTTATTATTTTTACGTTCGTTTAGTTTGAAATCAGAAAAGTGAGGGAATATCTCACTTTATTAATGTAAAGATTTATAAGTATAGAGTAAAAGTGGCTTGGAGACCGATTCAAACTGTGTACAAAATATGTTTTTATCTTATAATTTCGTTCCAGATTAAGCACGATTATAGCCCATGAGTCATTGTGAGTCGTATTAAAAACGTTGTTTTACTTTTTTATAAGTTTTCTTAAGTATAAAACATGAAGAGTAATATCAAAGTAAGAAGTTTTTTTAATGAAACACATGCGTGGGCTTCCAAAAATGAAAAAAAAAAATAGCGAACCACTTTAATGGCTTGCGGGTCATCAACTTAGCTATAGGTTGAAATCCATATATTTGCATACATTTATTCATGCACCTTATAAAGTCCATTGTATGCATGGGTACCCTGTAGATTCCTTTATCCCACGCAAGTACTGACCAAAATTATGCGATTTTTAAACCATTCATTGCAATAGTTTTTGACTTGTTGGAAAGTAATTTTATTTCATTCATAACTTACTTGTTATTTTCTCTTTCTCTTACATTGTTACAGTTTATCTCATTAGAATGACATTTTATAAGGTGTTTTTGGATATGTACCTACTGTTTTTATAATGTTGTTTTGGATTGGCAATATTATGCATGGTACTGGAGGTGACCGAGTGTTCCTCGATTGAATTTTCAGACTAATTATTGGATTCTTTGTTGAAATAAAACAACCAAGTATTTTGATTTAAGCCTGATTTTTTTACATTAATAATGATAACTTTACATTAATTTCTCAACTTTAAACTACTTTCCATTTTAAGCAAAATCTTTCCATAATGGTTAAAATTTTGTTATTTTAAGTAACTTTCCTTGAAACCCACGTAAGTACATACGTATACATTTCAAGCATTCAGTGAGTAATGCAATGTTGATGGATAGGCAATTAATTATTCACCTATGCATAATATTCTACAGTAATTATGAAATGGAAATGAAAACTGATACATGATACTGAAATGGAGAGAAAACCTATTTTCTTAGAAATCAAAGTAAGTTGAATAAATTTCTTATCCCCATAAACTACTTTGATGCAATTGAAATCTTTGGATCCGTTTTTAAGAACGCGAATAAGAATGTTATATAATATTTACAGTAGAGCTTGTATAGCGAGCCTCTATAATCGAACACTTGGGCGTCAGTCCAATACTTCTTTTAACATTTTATGATCTAAACTGTATACAGTATTTAGTAAGTTACCTAGTTTTCTTTTTGTATATAATTAATATTTTAGGCCCAGTAGTTTCGAAGAAAAAGAGGAGGGAACGGTCATTTTCGATGAATTACTTCAATATCTTTTAAGCTATATGCATTTTAAAAATATAAAAGAATATATTCCGATTCCAATTATAAATCTTTTCATTTAATACGTATATCACATGATGAATTCGGGATTAATTATTGTACTTAATTTTCCACTTCAATCTTAAAAAGTACACCTCAATATTAGCTTTTTTTTGGTGTTTTAATACGCTTAAACATCTAAGGTCATATCACGACTGTTTTACATACAGAAAATATTTGTATGGGTCTTAAATATAAGTCATAAGATCATAAGTCTTAAATCTAGAGATTCGACGGGGATGAAACTCAGTACCACTGACGCATGTGGCAGAGAAAGCAAACAGCTCTAATCATTGCGCCACTAACAATAAGTGTACCTCAACATTAGTGTTTGCTTTTTTTGATAGAAATCTGTCCAATTTTTACCAAACTCTACAAATATGCCAAATTTAAAAATTTTATATTGTGTAGATTCAGTGAAAATTACCAGTGAAAGATAAAAAGCCATCCAGACAAGCGAGTGATATTATAAGGGTTTCGTTTTTTGATGTATGAAACATTAGAATTTAGGATTTTCAATGAAAATCCAGGGATTTGACATGCCCAGGTCCCATATTTGCCGAACTATAATACTTATTATAATATATGTATCTATACAAATATAGCTTGTATAGTAAAGCATATGAACATAATACGTACCTACCTCAATTCAATTAACAAAAAAAAAAAAAATACCTTCTAGGAACGTAGTAAATATTGATAGTCATTTTTTCTTGAACACAGTGGCGGAATTACCATATCGCTAGACCCCGCGACGCGAGGGGCCCGAAAATTTTGAGAAAATTAGTATTAGCGGTGCTGCAGAGAGAGTGCAGTAAAAAAGAGAAATTGAAAAAGATACAGGAACGTTTAGCAAAAATACCAAAATTATACCATTTTCTTAAATCGTTTCCTACGAACACAGAAAATCAAAGTACTTCTAAAGATGAACAGGTGTTTAAACAAGTTATAGCAAAAAAATGAATCCAACTGACTTAAAACTAAACAATCAAGGTACTATACCTAGATATGAAGGGCAATTTGAACATGTTGATAGCAGAAGCAGTAGGTACGGCAATTGATTTGAATAACAATGAAAATACCATGGATTTTGACCAAGTTGTTACGAATAAGGATGTTAAGAAACTGTCGTTATTCTTAACGGACAATGCTAATTTTCAAAACAAAATATTACACCTGTTATGAAAAAAATGATAATATCTGCTAACTCCTGTAGACCTCAAGGGCCTTTTAAGAAGGACTTTTCGCAAAAAAATCGGCGCTTAGTTAAAATATGGTACACTAGATACGAAAAGCAAAAATTCATATAAGGTTGGGGGCCGATCTAATTTTTTGCCTGGGGGGGGGGGTAAAATTTGTAGTTCCGCACACTGCTTGAACAACTATTACTTAGAATTAGATGAACTATATATATCTTTTATCATAGAAGATTTAAACACAAAGATGTTAATTGTTAACTTTATAATTTAAAACATTAGTATTGATATTAACTAAAGATGAAACGGATAGCAGTTTAACCGCATACCAGATACCGGGTATTCGGAAAACCTTGTAGTCGAATGTTCGGCCGCCGAATAAACCGCTGCTGCCGCCGGCGGAACGTTAAAAGCTGAATTAGAAACTTGTTTTAACTCCATAAGTCTATACGTTCAAGACTCAAACTACTTGATTGCAATTTACATAGACCCGAGTCCCGTGATTCACAACAAACTACTTGGAGTTGCTTCATGCTGAAAGAGTGCTCCAGGAGATTTTATTGGAATATTAAAAAGTCTTGTAAAGAGTCCTACAGTAGCTGTTCTTCTTCAACACCGGCAAAAAAAGTATAGGAGAAGAGATAGATTCAGCTGTATCTCACAAAACTCATGACACATTTTGGGATTGCATTGATGAGGTAGCAAATAAAAGCAATACGAGCCAGGTTCAATTTGAAGAAAGAAACGCGAGCGCAAGTGTGCTGGATTTTTATCATAAGTCAGTGCGAATTCATCGTAACTGTGGCCCCTATTCTTGGTGGGCAAAACTTTATCTATCAGCTCCTTGCAGCAGTGTGTACATCGAAGTTTGTTCTGAAGCTGGCCTTATTGACGAAGACAAGAGAACCGCTCTTAATGCAGAGAAATTAATATTTATTCACCATAGTTTGCCCTTAGTGCAGTATGAGCGGTAATTCATTTTCTAAGTTGCAGAATTATCTTCTGATTACTGATTGTATTTTTAAGTGATACTACTTAACTAATAAAGCAATTAATTACCTAAAAATATATATTTTTTTAAATCCAGTATCCGGTAGACGCTAGTTATTCAGTATTCGGCCGGATAGTATTTACACCGCCGGATTCCGCCAGATATCGGATAGTTACCGGATATCCGTTTCATCTCTAATTTAAACACAAATCTGCAAGGCAAAACTTTACTTTTTCTAAAGTTTTTGTCACTGTTTATATCATTTTATCAGATGATACATAAAACCTAATAGTTACTCGATAGGGAAACAATGGAAAAAGATCACCAAGGAACAAGGAATCAAAAAATAAAAATAAATCATAGATAAATTAAAAAAGGCCGCTCTCATTTCATTTATTTTTCATCAAAACCAGTGGAAGGCAAAACGTATTTTTACAACAACAAATTGTAGGTATAATATTTCTCTCCAAACAAATTTCACAATTAGTATGTATTATCCTTTTCATTCGTTAAATTAATATTTTAAAAATATTAAAGCTAAGACTAGTGTTTTTTAACTTAAGCTTGAATAAAAATATAAACGATACAATGGCGATTACAAATCTGAAAAAATGTGATTGACAATATTTTTGTGCATGTTTCAATCTTACTTCAAAAATAGAGAAGTGGAAAAAGAAAACGTTAAACAACTAAAACAAGCGGTTTTTTTTATATAATAGTAATTATTTAATTAATAATATAATTTTCCGGCTAAGTGTAGTAGGTAATATTGTAATAAAAATATGGCAAACTGAAAAGCAATTTACATAGAAATATAAATTATATAAGTTTATGTACTTATAAATATTAGTCCGTGGCTTATCTTTTCTTTATTTTAGATTGTTTATAACTTTGTGATGCTTTTCAAAATATTGATTATTTATTTTTTAGGGACGCTTAAAACCTTTTTTTAAAATTTTTTTGCAAAATTGTTTTGAATACGTGATTGAGATTGATCGAATTAAGTATTGATTTAAGGTAGGTATATAGTTATAAAGTATCAAGAACAATTTATAATTATCTTTCTTCGATTGCAACAATTAAATTAGGTATATAATTAAGAAATTATTTAAAAATTTTAAAACAAGATTTTAAGGTCATGTTATTAAGTTATTAGTGTTAAATTCGAGAAGTGAGATTCATAGATAACTTAATAAGCCATAGGATTTTGATGTTTCAATGAAAGCTGTTTTCCTATTGGCTATTACAATGACGTCACCTTTTCAACGACCAATCAACACAAGTCTTACAATTTAAGCTTTTAAAGCTCAGTGTGCATACAAATTTCGTTATTCTCTTTTCTCGACTATAACACAAATAGCAAAATCTCTCCTTTTACAAATAGTTTAAGAAAACTGAAATTGTGTGCATTTTATTTATTTTGTTGGCATTCTATTTTATAAATATTTCATTTAATTTAATAATAATAAATTTCAATATTTAAATATTTGATTTAATATAATATTAATTTATCTAACTAATAATCTCTAATATAATTTTTTTTTCTATTTTTCTGTGTTTTTTTTTTTCATTTTTTATTATTATTTTGTTAATAATTGCCATATAGTTTTATTTAATTAATAATATAATTTATTCTCTAAACATTTTACAATTAAAAAAATCGGGTTTTAATTAAAAAAAAGTAGGTGATGTGTGCAATGTATACATTTTTTTATACATAATCAAAATATACCCCAGATTTACCATGTTAAAAAATTGAAGAAAATAAACCAAAATTATTCTCACTATTTATTGAAATCAATGCAAATATTCACATATAATGTGCTAGTCGTTACATTAAATGATTCGAAGTCAGTTTTCCATTCTATGCAATATTCTGTTACACAATTAGCACGATATAATATATTAAATAAGCACCAAAAGGGGGTATATTTGTGCTTTTCTACACGGATATCTATGAGTTTATTGTAATATTAATTAAATTGAAAATCATTTAATCATATAGCTTTTTTACATTAAAATATTATAATTGTTACTAACATCAATAGTAAATATTTTCCTTAATCATTTCATCCGTATATTTATCCATTTTGATCAAGAAAAAACATTTTAATTTACATTTAATAACATTGATATAATATATTTAAATATTAATAATATATCTCACGTTAATACTCAGTTGATTTCTAAAATAATTTTGTTTGAAAATCACAGTTCTAAAGAAAAATCTTAACTCCATTTGTGTTTCACTAAGAGGCAATTTTCGGACGTAGTTGTAATGACAAAGAAATATCAATTATTACATTTAATAACACGTTAGTTAAGAGACAAATTATTTATGAATTTTCTTGGCAATTGATTTTTTAATAAAATCTTTATTCACGCAACATACAACGTCATTCACTCGAATCATTCATTCCGATTTTTTCCCAATAAGAATAGCTTAGTCATACATTTTTTTTTTTTATATTTACAAAGCATATACAATATTTAATTATAAGGTTTATGTGATTTAAAGATTATTTTTGCTTTTGTGACCTTTTACAAATGAATTTTTTCACCAATTATTGCTCATTTCATTACTGATATGATTTTTGAGTCAAAAAACGTTTTACGTTGAATACTCAAAATAAAAAAAAAATTAAATAGAAAATATCCAAACTTGTCACATTCTCTTGGATGGGTTCCGTTATTCCTAATCATTTTTTAAATATATTATTTATATTACATATATCATAATATAACTTTATCACAATCATTCTTCATTTCAAAAAAAAAAAAACAAAACTCAAATTTCAGAAATGAATTTCTTTCTTAGTTCTTCACCAACAAGTATCGAACTGAAGTTAAAATCGCTGCCAATAAAAGTCCACTCGAGTGTAACAATGTCATACTTCCGCTAGCTTGCTGAACATTTGGAGGTGAATTCATTGGCGTTTTCGATGCTGTTTTACCTCCGGATTCGATGCTAACGTGATGATTTACATCTAAAATGTTAAAAAATGGGTTAATATGAAATAATATCATTGATTTTATTTCAGTGAGCACAAAATGTCACATTATGTAAAATGAATGTAAATGTTACATAACGAAAGATTATTCTTTTGATGTTTTAGAACTGTTACGTAATGTGGTGTTGTGTGTTCACTGGGATGGATATATAATACATACCATGGTCACCTGATCCCGATCCTTCGTAAGCACCATCGTCCGAGTCATCGTTGTACCTAGGTGAGCCTTGTTGACCCGAGCCGGAACCTTCAGCGGCATCGCCTTGCATGTAACTATCTGATTCTGGAAGACCAGCACTTCCCAAAGCAGAGATAACGACCTGATAATAATAATAATATTTTATAATAAAGAATAATAACAAATAAATAATGGTTGACTTATATTTCGTAAAATGTTACTCATATACAAAATGAGCTGTAAGTTATATAGTTTCTTGAAAAGGTAAACATGGGAATAATATTCTAAGACGAAAAGTCCTTGGATATATTTGTATCTGATTCACTATAAATCAGATATTAATTAAATAAAGTATAACCAATTACAGGAGTGCGCGAATGCTAACAGAATAATAATCCAGCCAAGAAATGGTTTGTATAGTGGGTTGGAAGGAAGAAATTTTTTGAAAAGAGTAGTAAAAAGGTAAACTTACTAACTAGCCAGATTCCTGGAGGCCGCGCTGGGCGGTGAGATCGGTCTAAGAAGGTCCCGTTTTTCGCTTTATCGTTTATATCTCAAAAACGGTGGACTTAAAGGAAAAAATCACCCTTAGTAAAATTAGAGCTAATGAAATTTGCAAAAAGTTTGCTTCCATTAATTTTTCTCTATTTTTGATAATTTTTCAAATATACACTCTCAAAAGTTGCAAACTTCAAAAAAAAAAAAAAAATTCACCCCTCTGTTTTGTTCAATTTTTTGTCTGTAGCACTTGAGGTCTTCATTTTACAGTAAACTTTCAAAAAAAAGAAGTTATTGAGATTTAATTTTTTTTAAATAACATTATTTTTTTAAAATAATGTCAATTTTATTAAGTACCTATTTTTAATTTTTTTTTTTTTTTTTGGGTATTTAAGGTTGCATCAACTATTATGGTCATTAGCGACCGTCGAATCCAAAAACCCACGAAAAAAATCTTGGGCTTTCATTGGGATTCGAACCTAGGACTACTGGCGCTAATTTATTTTGAAATATAAAATGATAAGCGAAAAAGAGGACCTTCTTAGATCTACCCCATCGTCCAGCGCGGCCCCCAATAATGTGGCTAGTTATAGTATAAGTATGTTTACCTCCTAAACCTCTTTTAACAAGATCCCGTAGTCAAAAATTCTCCTCGTTTCTATGTACTCTACAAACCATTCTTTGATTGGACTATTATTCTGTTAGCACGCTTCTGTAATTGGTTACTTTATTTAATTACTATCTTATTTATGGGAGGTCAAATGCAAAAATGTCCAAGGTCTTTTCGTCTTAGAATTTCATCCCCATGAAGAATGGCTCATGACTTCAGTGTATGTATTAAAAATACTGTACGGACAAGAATGGAAACTGCACATTGAAAAGAAATGGATTAATCAACACTCACTAATTGAAAAACGGTCGAACATTCTGAAATGATCGACAATCCATTTAAATCAACAAAGGGAACATTATTAACTTCATTTAGTAAAATATTAATAAATTTCAATTCTTATAAGGGTATTTTAGCTAGTTTTCCATGTAAAACTTTATAACTATGATGGATTACTTGATTAATTAGTGAATCTGATAACTGATTCATCAATTTCATGTATTGCCATCGAGTACATGTTTGTGTTTGTGTGCAAAATTTCAGCTTGATTAAATCGAGAAATGGGTAAACTATCGATTATAAGATTTTGTCCAAACAGACAGAAATGGAGTTAGCTTTATTCGCGATTTTCCTACAAAAATCCGAGAATCGCTAGAATTAATTCTGAATCGATAATGAACGAATTTAGTGTGAATCACGGCCATTGAATTGTTAACGAACGCGAATTCAGAATCGCACCCGCGAACAAAGTTAATATTAGCATGATAAAAAGTTAAAGTGAGACTGAACAATGTAAGTAGGCTTTTACTTCTCTTTGTCAGGTTTCACTTTGATATAAGAAGGTACAACCTTCAAAATGGTTTTTTTCTTGGAAATTTTATTAAAACTTTATTTTCAACCCGCATAGCAATATTAATAAAATTTTGATTTCTTACCTGTCGCACATGTCGTAGTTTATCAGCAAGTCGTGCCACTTGAGGTCCTCCTGATGGAATGGTAGCTAATGGCCTTACTTCTGGATTATATTTTTGCATACTCAGACTAGCATCAACAACGGTTTCCGTGTACCTAACAAAGTTAAACATATAAAAAAATAGAACTACCAATGCTTTGCGATGATTGAAAAGCAATCACACTGAAATTTTAGACAGATGACCAACTTATCAAGTATGATATGTGATATGTTCAGAAAAGTTTACCGAATCAATTTTTTTAGTCCAACAAATCGATCAATAATAGATAAGTGGTCAACCAAATCTGCATTTAGATTTGATGAGGTCGTTTTTTAACATTTAAAAGAAACTAAACTTTTACAAAATTGTGATTTTCAATCAGTAGTTAGAATCTGCATTTATACTGAGTTTACACCGTAACACACGCATGGAAACGGATCCGCTTGGAAATCTACTACAAATTTTTATTAACTCGAAAATAGTAACTAATCACAAGTTATTTCTCATATCTAATTAAATTTTGACCAATTACTGAAACCAACTGACTAATTAGTGACCAATTTATTAATTTGAATATCACATAGCTTTGGTTTAGATATAGGTTGTTAATAATACATAGCCCATCTTAAGGTAATAAATGCTAAGATCAAGAAAATAAATGCGTTTACTTACTCTCCAATCCGTTGTCCGTTCCAACATTCGCGTCCATCTCGCGTTTCCGCAAAGCTCTCATCCTTACATAAACTGTCAGCCAATGTTGCGTAAAAGCCCCGACTTTTCACCACCGATGCGAGAAAATGAAGTAATTGCGTGTCAGGAGGGGTTGTTCGTAAACTGGAACTGATCCGTTGTGGTTTATTAGAGCCCATTGTGCGATCATCGACCAATTCTGCCATTAACGGATCTTCCTTTTCGGATAATTTTGCTCGACCACACGCCACTTTGACCTATAAACAAAAAAATAAAAATTATTTTAACCCCGGTTTTAATGAAAAATATATATCATACATCATCTCTTTGAATGGCATATACGAAGGGCTGAATCGTGTTTGTGATCTATAGATAAGCTTTTATGTGTCTATTTAAAAAACATCCCTTGCATTCAACCCCTTCCGGATTTAGTTACCGATGCAAATCGAAACAATGTCTCAATTGAAAAATTTTAAATTAACTCGTGATTGAAAGGACCACCAATATACCAGATATTTTGTAATTTTCTAAAGAATTTTAATTTGAATATAAATAGAATGATGCGTGTACAACTGTTCGGGTAACTCGCGTTGATTTAATTTTTTTTTCGAAATGTTTCCTGTAAAAAAATGGATGATGATGATGATGGTGATGACGATGAGATAGCATAGGACGCGTGAGAACTTTTGAACAGTCATTCACGCCTGAGATACACTAGAAGAAAATAAATATTATCTAAACAGAATAATACAATAATAATGGAGAGAAATTAAAGAAAAAATCAGAATAAAAGAGGTTTTTTTATATTCTATTTTTCCTTTGTCCCTTTTACGAATCTTTTCTTTTATATCAAGTATAAAATGATTCTACATCTATAGATATATATGTATATAAAACCTCGACCATTATACATTTTATATTAACTCATTTGAATCTATTATTTTCTTGTTTGATATCTTCGTCATGGTTTAATTGTAATTTCTTTTAATAATTGAGTACAAATAATGATTTAATATAATATAGTATAAAGTATGAAGAGTAGAAGTTTCCTACCATATTTTGTAATATAGGACTTTCAAAAGAATTTCTTATAACTTAGACATTTCAAACAAAATCTTAAGTCTCTGATGTTCAAACGTTAAAACAGGGAAATCTTGATAGAAGACCACCCTTGTGAGGCTATTGCCGATAAGCTTTTTCCGAGAGAGTTTTTTTTTTTTTCTAATACTTAGGCTTTGGTTCTTCTCGTGTTTTCTTTCGTTTAAAGATAGTGCGAATACTTCATAAAATATTTTTTTATCTCAAACGTTTGTGCCTAGAACATCCTATAATTCATTTCACAATTTGACAATTGGGTAATGAAAATCTGAAGATTTAGATAGCGATTCTATGAAATATTCGAAACATTTTTCAAATATTTTTACAAATCTTATAATTTTATTAAACAATAATTTTTGTTTAAAAATATGGCTACACATTGTAATCCTTTATTTTATTTTTTAAGTTTAACTTATCAGAAAAAAATACTGATTTATCAAATTTTATTGGAAATTCTTAATTTAATTTATATTACGTCCTTCCCAATTCTATTTAGAGTGTTGTTTTTTTTCTTTATTTAAAATATATATAATAATAAATTATTGTAACAGCAATCGCATTTAAGTATAACAATAATTTATAAAAGGTTTGTTACAGATGCAAATAAAATTGTCTATTGTACGATACAAATCATGCGCATTATAAATAAAATTGCCATACTGTACAAGGTATAGTTTTATTTTCATCTGGAACAAGCCTAATACCAAATTAAACGTATAATTTTTTCTAGAAACAGTATTATGACTAACTGATAGATACACTGGAACTAAAAACCTATTGAAGAAAGGAACACGAACGTCGCCAGTTACAGGACTTAATGGATCCCTAATCAATCACGAACTACAGTTTCATTTTTTGTCTCTTGCTATGTTTATTCTGGGACTTAATGTGCTTTTAATTGGCTACTATAAGTCAATGACGTGTTATGTGATCAGTTATGACGTGTGTAAAAACATATTAAAGCGTAATGGAAAAGATTTTACTTTCTTTTACTATTATATAGTAAAGGAAGTATTGTAATCCGGTCAAATTTTCAAATTTGAGTTTTCACCGGAAATACATGTTTTGAGGTCCCCTAAATCCAAAAAAGTGGTCTCAAACTTAGAATTTAGCCTGCATATTACATCTAGTTGTGCCACGAAGCTTTTGATTGAAATCGGTTAACCGAAAGCTCCACTTTATTCTAGGAGTTTTGAAGCTGTTTCAATTTTTTCGAAAACGGCTCCAACGATTTTCTTTAAACTTTCTATAGTTCTTAGACTCATTGATGCCTACAACTCTTATTTGAAAAATTTTTCCTGGAAAAATTTTCTAATATGGGCGGTTCTGGGGTGAAGGTTGGGAGTTCGTATATCCATATTGCTGTATGCATATAGTTCTGTTTATAAATAGAGTTATAAAGTACTTAAAGATCTTTTACCCAACAGTGAGTTTCATAAATGAAAGTTAAAGAAAGTACTGTGACGCCTCGCAGCAGATATTTTTCACCTTATTTTATATAATATTTTGAGAGAAAAAAACATCATAAATGATTTTTGTTATTTATGAAAATGATGAAAGCCTTTTTTAATTTTTTTCATAATATTTTGACAAAGGCTGATTTTGTTTCATAAGACTTAGAAGAATGAAGTTACAAATATGGCGTATATGTATTAAAAATTAAAATTTGAAATAATTGTTACGTGTAGGCAACCCTTGCTACTCCAAGCAATATTTGTTAACTATCCAACAAACTATTTGATTTAATTATTAAAATACCTTGACTCAATTTACACAATTAAGAAACTAATTAATATAGGCCGATGAAAAATTGAAAGTGATATAAAAGTGAATGAATCTATTGACTAGAGTAGGTACTTAATATAATGTGTTTTTTTTATAAAAGTTCTAGAAAATTTAAATAAATTAATGATAAGAGATCTTTGAAGTCCATACGCAAACGATGGAATATAAATTGACGCGCGGATGTTTAAAAAGGAGTTTTTGAATTTATCATATGATATGATCTTGTTAATTTCTTACAGCGCAAAATAATACCGTTGAACGATGAATAACGAACGACTCGGGAAGGATAAATTTTCATTCTTTTTGTTTTGTACAACGACGTTAAGATGTTAAAAGATTGACGATGATGTTTGCCGTTGAATAATTAACACTCATTTATTTTGAAATTGACTGAGATGAATGCAAAATAATCATCGTAATAAAACGCGAGACAACAAACAATATTATTAATACTATATAAGGAATGGAATACAATGAAAGCAGGCGGCGCAAGACACAGCTGTGGCTGAATAAATTTCCACCTACGAGAAAACGACTTCTTGGGCCTCGTCCTCTCGGCGATCGTCTTCTCGCCTCTATCTATATACCATGACCTGTCTATTAACGTTTAAACACTCGACCGTCTTAAAAACAATCTTAATAAAATGTCTCTTCAAACGTTTCAACAATAATCGAATCTTTTTTTTCCCTTCTCCGAAACAAAACTTGTCATTTGTTTCACATGTTTTAACATAGACGTGCCCAGCGTTTAGTAAGGGGATGGTCAACCATAAAAAATGTACTCAGTCAATGTAAAATTGAAGCCTCTTTTGTTGTTACATTTAAAAAGTTACAAACGCTTATTTGAAATGTAAAAGATTGTGTTTGACGTAAAAAAATGTTTATACCTATAAAATATTAACTATAATAGTTTTACTTTTATATCAAAACGTTTTCCCACCAAACTAATAGTTTTTTTTTCTTTTTATTTATTTAAGGTTGCATACTATGGATTCGAACCCAGGACGCCCAGGACCACTGGCGTATCTAGGGCGACCATCTAGTCAACCACTCCACTAAGTGACCTAATTAATAGTTATTACACTTTTTATTTTGTATGATCCTCGTTCTAGATCTCCAAAGACTATTATTCTATATTAACAATATTTAAATCTCATTTTAGATCTTAATGACTAACGACAACGTTTGGCTGTAGTCTATGGAAATGTTGAAATAAGAGCTTATAAATTTTACTTCAGCTCACTTAATGGCGTCAAAATCAGATCTCCTTTCTATGCATAAGTGGCGCTCGGTTCGATTCCCTTTGGATTCTAGATTTTATTATATTACAGAAATTTTTTGAATTTTCTATATTTAAACAGTAGGTACTTGCTTGACAGAGAAAGACAGAGAGAGCATCTTAAAAGAAATACAATATAAAATTTATGTTAAAATATTCTGTTTATTCTCTCACTTGCATCTTGTTCTATCGCTTTATTTACGCTATTCTCTTTTGCTCCATTTTCGACCATGCATGCATAAAACCTCTCTTTCTCTATACGTCTTATCTTTCTGCTTTCTCGCGTAACGAAATGAAGCGTCCTTGAAATTTTACTCTCATTTCCTGTTCATTTTTCGATTGTCAAATTGCCGCTTAAGAAATTTCCCTTCAAAAATACTTCATTCAAAATTTTATCAATAGAACGCTTGTTAAACATAGATCCACAATTAACCGGCTAAAATTGCTTGAATCATGCCCCTCTTTATTGGTACGTCTATGTGTTTCAATGTTTCAAAAACTTGAAACGATTATAGGTACAACTTGGACTTGTGTTTATACATGAAAAAACGGACAATAAACTTCGATTCAGTTCCTTTTAAGTAACGATGATAAAGAAATAGAAATCGTTGCAGAATTGATTTTGAAAATATGCCGCATTAAGAATGTCTCTTTATCTCAAATCTTGGCTAGTAAAAATATAATATAAATAGGTATACATTGTTTATATAATTTCATATAAGAATTCACAATGTTAGTAGATATCAGTCTAAGAACTCGATGAATGTACCGTCTCTTTGTTCAATCAAATCAATGCAAGTACAGAAAAAAAGTGTTTACAAGTTTCTGTCGTCTTAAATTTATACTACCCTAATAATATCTATGCACATCTATAAGGGAGGGTTGCCAAATGCGTACCACTTAATTTCGAAGACAGTTTACATAGTTTTGCATCTATGCATTAACTATCGAAGTTGCAATTTAATATAACTTTTTAATTATTTATTGATGGATTATTGTGACATGGACGCTTAAAAACAGTACGATTTAAGCAACCGGTATATTAAATGTTACCAGCTTGTTTTTAAAATCGTACCTCATGAATTAAAAAGTATTGGATTTTTTTAACCCCTAGCAAAGCAGTAAGGGATACACTAATCGTTAGTCGTAGCTCTTTAACGTTTATTATCCATCTCCATATTCGTAAGTAGTGTTTGTAAAACGTTTTATGGCGCCACCATTTTTGCACTAAAATTTTCCAAAAATCCTCTGACGAATACGTATGCCTAGAAAAATTTAAAAAGGGCGTTAAAATGGGGGATAATTAAACCTCAAGAAGACATTGTTCTATGATACTTTTTTTTTATTTTTATTTTATTTTTGTTAATTAAGGTCATATCAACTACTATAGTTAGAGCAGCGAATCTGAAAACTCGGAAAATTTTTGGATTGAGCTTCAATTCTATGACTATTGGCATATAGAACGATCATATAGTCACCATGCAATTATAAGGGGCCTAGCTTATTGCAACATTTATTTTTGAAATTTATTTATTAACTCAACGATTGATTATAAACTACGCTGTCAGAAATACTTATAAAAGTAATTATAAAGAAGATTTGGTTAAATATTTTGACATCAAAGTTGAAAGTTGGTAGTTCTCTTTGTAATAAATATTATCAAAAAAGTTGTTACAAATAATTATAGGCAAAATGAAAAAAGTTTCCGAGACAATCATCGTGGCAAGTTTAGGAAAAATGTTGAAAGCATTTCATGAATGATTTAATTCTCGAAGGATATCTGTATGAATTTATGAGTTTCGAGGACATTGTTTGGAATGTGTGAATGGAATGCGTAACACCTTCACTTAACCTCTCGTCAATGCCTCCCTTAGCCTCTATACACCCGCACATACATGCATTGCTGGTTCAAGTCCCGGTCACCTTCTGTCCTCGCACCCTTTCAGCACACAGAAAGATCCTACACAAAATCCACATTCCAATGCCTAAAAGAACTGATATATCATTTAAACACTCATCTACCTCTCGCCTATGTTAATCACGGCTGCCTTTCTCACTCTCACATTACGCGTTTCATGTTCATTCAAATTCTCGTAGAGTACCCGAATCTCAAAGGGCCACCATCAGAGATGATGCATTTACCAAGTTTTTTTTTTAATGAGAGTTGGACGAGGATGGAATTTTTTCAGGTTTCAATATGACAGACAGGGACGGTTAAGTATATCAAGACGTGATAATTTTAAATGCGCTCGCATTGCCCCGAATATATTAATTAACAGGAGGGTGTTAAAGTGAGGTGTGGTTCAACTTTTTTTTCTTATTCTTTGAACATTCTAAGATATTTAAAATTGAAAGATATTTTTCAAATTACAATAAATGAAATTCTTAACATTTCAGACTCAAAAAAAAAAAAAAAAAATAAAGAGCTAAAATAGTTTAAAAAAATAATGCTTCTATTAATTATGGTAAATATGCAGAGATTTAACCGTAAACAGATTAACCTAATGAGAGGTTTTCAAACTCTTTTAAGGCACGTAACTGTTTTACAGCTATTAAAATTTGATGGACCCCTCAAAAATTAATATAAAATTATTAAGTATTTACATATTTATTTTCAATGTTCATTTATTACAAAATTACAAAAAGTATTGTCACGTAATATTTACAGCGCAAAATTTAAAAACTGCAAGCATAACAAATTGAATTACTATTTGACTTGATTTTCAAGCTACTTGATCTAATTTAAGTTGAAATCAAGTCAAATTCGACTTAAACATTAATATTCAAACGTCAAATCAAACCAATCATTGACTTCGCAAGCTATTTCAATAACAAGTAAAAATGCCAAGCACAATTCATTTAAAAAAGTCAAACTACTTGACTGATGAATCACTGATAAGCACGGTTTTATTTTTAAAACTATTCCCTTTTGTGAAAATTATTCGATTTTTAAGAATAGTATAATAAGCGCTTACATACATGGGTGTTGACTTAGTAAAGAAATACTTGGCCATGGTTCCGGAAAAATTGCCACCCCACCATAAAAAAAAATTAAAATCATTTTATCGCCCCGGAGCCGCTCTGCTGCAGTACATTTACCTAGTTTGAAAGAAACTATAATATATTCATATACAATCTCCCAAACTCCAGGGTTTTAATTAATTTATTTTTTTTATTTTAACTTTTTTTTTGGCGTTTTGCAGCCCCTAACAACTTTTCGCTATGGCCCCGGGCTCATATGGCCCCATAGTAAATCCGGCCCTGCATGGTCCACGGACTTGCAAGGTTGCGCGGAAATCAGTTTGAATACCGCTGAACTTTATAACGTTTTTATGAGAGAAAAACAAGTTATTGTTTGCTAATAAAAATATTTTGTTGGCAAAATCGAAAATTTAGTAATTAATTGTCATACAATGGAGTGCCTATATAGGCAACTTAATTTTCTCAAGTTTCCTGATTGAAACCGGAGAGTTGATAATCTTAAATATTGTATATTGTCGTACAAATTAAAGACAAAACCATATACATTTGCAAAAGATAATAAAAATGTGCTCTCAGACATTCAAATCATTGAAAATATTGACCTTTTAATTCAGTAAATTACAACGTTTATAAATGTCTCTAAATTGCTAAAGTTATACAGTCATTCGGTTAAACACAGTCAATATTTAAACCTCAAATTCAGACGCTCAAGCTTTCCGCTTGAGTGAATTTATTAAATATATCGTTAGTTGTTAAAATCTTATTAAGTTTCAATTAAACGAGCATTTGGATGCCATTGATATAATTGAGTTGCAATACTCAACTTCAATACTTATACATTCGCTATATGTAGCGACATATTATGCTATACAGTTTGACGCAAATTTCGTTCACATAATTATGATAAGAATAACATGGTTATCTAATTGCCAATTAGTAATTAATTATATTCTTAGTTTCAACCAAGTTATACGTAAATAATTACTAAAAGTCTAGTTACTAATTGTATATTATACAGAGCTTGTATCGTAACTGTACAATTTTATTTTCATCTGAAACAGAACTTGAATAACTCGAAAACCGTGTGATATTAAAAGCTAAAAGGTGGCGTTAATCATTTTTATTAGTTATTAAGAAATATACTGGAACAGATTTTCGACTGTATACTTTCTGTTAATTTATAAAAAACAATCCTCATATGTCCCAAAGGTATTTTTTTTCCGAAATCTAAATGAGCGAGTAGAAAAAAAAAATTAAAATTTATGCATTATAACTTTGAATTAAGTAACTCCTGCAGAATTAATTTCAAGTAATTTTTCAAAATAAAATAGGGAAAAAAAGAACAATACATTGTTAATAGTACTACCACGATTGTGGGCTTTCTGAAGGAGTTGTTTGAATTAGTCACTTCCATATCCTTACACACTTACATTAGGGTGTTACTTCCGGCAAACACATAACATACATTGTGTAAGGAAATGAGGTCTTCGGATTTGAGGGAAATTACAAAATAAGCCACTATACAAAATTGCCTATTGTTCCACGTGGATTGTTTTAAAAAGACTATAACATGCATGAACATAACCTGAATAAAAATAAGTTGGTAAGAAAATTCACCCCAACAGAAAAAAGTAGATATAATAAGGATACGACGAAAAATATTGTTTTTAAAATATTTAAATTTTGATACTTGCAATGAATTAAGATTTTCAACGAGGCTATTTTCGTAGATTATTTCAGCACATAATTAAGTAAATTTTTATGTTGGTTGTCATCAGACATTCAGAATGGAATAACTTGAATAAAATGGAATTTCCACATGAAATAAATCAGAATTACAGTCTCATTTTATGCAAATTTATCATTTCATTAATTCTGCTTTTTTCCTTATATTTTATATAAGAGGCTGAAAAGTATCAACTTCTTAGTTGAATCGTTTTAATAGCGTTCCTAATGGTGTTAGGTGATTACATAAATGGTTTTAAGGGACCATCCATAAAGCACGTAACGCGTTTTTTGTACTTTTCGAACCCCTCCCCTCCTCATATGTAACGTCATGTATATTACCTAATACTATATCTTTTAACCGTAAAAATACCTCTCCTCCCTCGTAGAGTGTGTTACGTGGTTTATAGATGGTCCCTTACACTAATGAAGAAGGTATAACTGTGTTAAAAAAGGAACACCAAAATAAAAAAACAACACATACAAACATTGTCTACCAGTGTAAAAATTTCAAGCATTGAAAACCCCTAAAGAACCATAGAGCTGGAAAATGGCATTTAGTATTTTGACATTTATTTTGGTATCTAATTGAAAATATAACGGAAAATATTGTTTATATTTATTGTTATTTCTGAAAAATTAGAATTTTCAGTTTTTGTGAAAAATCATGTCTTTTGAACATATCTAAAACATAATGTAGAGTAAACAAAAATTTGTCACATCAACCATGGTATATAACCGAAAGAAGTTTCACTTCTTACGTGTGTAAACTAACGCACGCCTCAATATTTTTAATTGTATATCTATAGGTGTTAAGTGATTAGATGAATGTTATGGTTTTACTGTAGTCGGTTTGTAACGCTGGACCATCGATGGCGGTGTTGGTTTGATTAAAAAATTCGTTGAAAAGGGCGGCGATATTTGGCCGCGGTTGGTCACAGAAAGGAAATATTTTGCCCTTAGGGGATGCTTCGACAACTTGTTTAAAATCGAATATTCCGACCATTAATTTCTCACCGGTCGCTTTGTTTTTAATTTTTTAACAGAGTAATAAATCGATATTTACGACGGGATAATTAGTCGAGGCTCGAAGTCTCCCATGGGAATATAGAAAAGCAGGACCAAATTCACACTTTCAAAACTGTAGTAGATGTACAATGAAAACTATACAGCACTCAATTCCCCGATGCCATTAATATTACACGGTACATTATCCCAGATTTTGATCTCTTTAATTATTTATCGGTAACGGAAATTAATTTTCGTTCATCTCTCGATGTGTTCGATGAGTTTGTTTTTTCGGGAATTGAATTAAAGGGGTTGTCTCTTTTTTGCGGGGGGATTATGTGTCGTGAAAAATGGGAGAGTTGTAAAATTTATTAGTCTGATGATCAACATGGACGTTTATATTAATGAAAAACTAATTCGTCTGACACGTGTGTGATCTATGGCGGCGTCGAAAAAAAATAAACGAATACAACAACGAACACAAATGCGACAATGCACGAAGAAAATGCAGATGAAAACCGGGTCGACTGCCAACTTAAATCTGACAAACATTTCATTCAACAATTTCGAAAATGTCTCATTTAAAACATACATAAATATATTTTATTAATCCTGTTTTCTACTCTTAATGTTCCCAGAAAGAAAAAAGGTAAACAGTGAGAAACTGGTTATTTGAAAATCTTAATCTTTTGCAATGAATACCTCTAAAACTGGTCTGAAAATCCCATGAAAATTCGTCGTTATTTTGATCGCTTTACATTTCAATAAAAAATATTAACAGTAAAAAACTGAATATAATTGCGAATCTTAATCTTATAAATCTAGTTTAAAAAACAAATAAAACTTTACGATGAAGAAGCCAAAATGTTTACCTAATAGATTTCTGTATAATATAATCTCTAATAAAAATGTTAACAGTCAAAAACAGGACATTAGACGATCATAATCTAAATATTTGATGAATACCTTAGAACTCATCCAGTCAAGTGAATGAAAATTTTGTGCAATGTATATCTTCATAACATCTTTAAGTTCAAAATGAAATAATTTGCGCATTCAATGGCGGATTTAGATTTATTACCAGTAGGTTATTTAAATTTTGCTGCGCCTACCTTCCTACAAAGTTTGATGCCCGATCACAATCATAATTACAACAATTATTGAAGTGAAACACCCAAGACGGAAATTCGATAATCGATAAATGGATGATAATTGAGAGTGAAACTTCAAAGAAGCTTCGTTTTGTTACACGAGAGAGAAGAAAGATAAGAAGTGTAGAGAAAATAACGGAGAACCACATGTAACTTTGCACTTAAATCTTAGTAGCATAGTTATGTAATTTATTTATTATGTTATTCCGACGTTCTGAAGTGGAACAAAAGAGAGTAACAGTACAATTAATGAAATAAGACGACAGTATAAATATTGAATAAAACGAATATTAGCTATGCAAAAATTGAATGATTCTCCCCCCCCCTCCCACTCCCTCTCTCTCTCACACACACACAAACTATCGCCCATTTTTAAATCAAATCTCTTAGGTCCTTTATTTCTTAAGAAACTTCACTTCTATCACGTGCAAAGTGCTACATGTGCAATTATTATCAACGAAATTGTAATTTTATTAATTTTCTGATTGGTTTCAACCTATCCATTCTGGTAAATCTTCCACTGTCTATATTCAAAGCTAGATATTAGTACTTAATATTTAAATATTTACTGTTGTCTTGAGGTAGCCTTGCTTTTAAGCCAAATTTAAATCAAGTAGCTTGAAAATGAAGTCAAGCAGTGAATCCTTATGATGCACTGATTTCCCTTAAACCAAGTTGTAAAAATAGGTAAAAATGCATGAAGAAGCAAAAATCTATTTGTTCTCTTTATAATTATTGTTCTCTTTATAGAAAACAATTAACTCGTTAAAACAAAGTTTTCCAAACTAGCTCTATTTCTCTTTCTTCTACTTTCTCTTGAAATTGACATGCCTGCTTAATGCTATAAAATATTTGAAATAACGTAAACTTAGTTACGGGGGTTAAGGGGTAAATTTCAAAGGTTAAGCAGAATTTCTCCATAGGGATGGGTGACAGAATTAATTTTTAAAAAAAGTTGATTATAGTATACATTCACCCGAGCTGAAATAATAGAATGCAATGTCATTGACAACGAATCTACCTGTATCTACCTGTACTACCTGAATCTACCGATCTACCTGAAATTTCAGCTCGATCCGATCACGGAAAATGGGTTAGTTTGCCGTCGCCATACATACATACAATAACATTCAAGTTAATATGAAAAGAGTAAAATAAAATATTAACAGTGAAAAACTGGAGACAATCATAAACTAAATTTTTAATGTATATAAATATATTAATTAGATAAATCAAGTCAAGTAATTGGACATTTTAATTATCATATTCAATCCTTAAATTCATTCTAGATTTGACTTGATATTTAAATATAAACATATGGCTTAAGTTTGACTTGGTTTTAATCCAAATTTAAGTCAAGCATCTTTAAAATCAAGTCAGATAGTGAGTACCTACCTATAAACGCCTCTGAAAAAGTTAAGAAATCTTATAAAAATTCATGAAGAAGTCAAAATATATCTGTTTTCTTTATTCACTAAGCAAAAATATTAAAAACGGAAATATTTGAAAATTTTGAAATTTCAAATAAATATTTCTAAATCTAGTTTGAAAAATCAAATAAAAATGCGTTAAGAAGCCAAAATCTCGCTGAGATATAACTAATTGCCTGGCAGATTAATAATAGTCAAGTTAAAGAGAATTTATTTAAAAATAGACAGCTACAAAGATACATCTGCTTCATTAAAAAATAAATATGTTTTAAGTCAAAAATTTATTTTTTACTATTTTTTTGTTCCATATAAAAACAATGTACGGAAACGTAAGATAATGAGTTGTGTCGCTTCTCCACTGGAATATTTGTAGATCCAACAAAAATATGTACATCCATTGTAAACTTCAAATTTATTGCTTAATAACTTACATTTAATGTAAGTTTTTAATGAATTTATCAATTTTATATCTAATAAATATGGAAAACGTTGATTTTATTTATGCTTTCTTATGGCTATTTTAAAATTCATATGAGCTGTCGTGTAATTTATCATTTTTTTTTTCTGTTTGATTTTAAATTGAAATCGATTCTGGAATATTCGCAAATAGCACTCTTTAGTCGTATATTATAGTAGTAAGCACATTACTTGTTCAAGTATAATATATCGTATAATTCACATCAAATTAATAGTTGAGTGAATTTCCCTGTGCATCATATTGGAAAGTACCTATATTAACAAATTCATTGTTTACGATGACTTTTTTAATATTGTTGATTTTTAATATTGATTACCTTAAAAGTACGCAAAGAATGATAAATTATTTTTTGGACATTTTCATTAATGTAGGTATTCCTAGTTTCACTTGTAAAAACTTAATAATGCCAACGGTAAGAATTCCCAGGCCCATACGACTCAGAACCTCTTACACTACGAAATTAATTTCAATCTACATTAAATAATTTTAAATGAACTTTTACACCCAAATTCCGTTTCTGTTTTAAAGTAAGATTTTGAAAACAATTTGTTGTTCAACAACGCCGATTATTTAATAAGATATAAATCCATTTTATAGATACAAAACCGCACAATGATAAATATGATTTATTTGATAAATAAAGGGATTCATCAATCCAAGTATTTGGACATTTAAAAAAAAAATTTAATGAGTTTAATAATATTTAAACTTTGAAATGGAAAACTTCCAGATTCATTGCTTGGCTGTTAAAGTACAATAGTTTGAAAATCAAGTCAAGTAGCTGAAAATTCCAGTCAATTAGTGAACCCCTTATTAAATAAAACTAAAAAATAAAAATAATTTCTTTAATTAAGAGACATGCTTTTGTTAACCCCATATATATGATAAAATACAAAATAATGAAATTATCCGATGAAAGTAAATTCGGTGTGGATTCTAAGTTCTTCTCACATTTTACGTTCTACTTCAAAAACGGCTAACTCTGTGAAAATTTACATAAGGAATCAAATTTCTAAGAGATTTTGTGCTTTACAATTATGCAAATGACTCAAAATATCTTTAAAAGCATAATAAATGAACTATTCAGAAAAGTTTAATTTTGTAGAGCTTTGTGCTTTAGTAGCTTTGTACGTACATATAAAATCAAAGAAGTCCTTTAACATACCTTATAAAAATGCAAGGACAAAAATATTTATAAGAAGTTTTCACTTTATTTATCCCGAATTACCTCTGTTTTCTCCGTATTTGATTGGGTAAATAGAAATGCACATATGCACGGTGCACACACAGCATGCATACAAGTATTAACTTATAAAAATTTCCCTCCAAATTATGAGATAAAAATGACCTACAGAAAATAAAAGAATAAGTAAAATAAAAGAATATTATTTGAGGAAACATTTTACCGCAATATATTCTAAGTATAAGAGTGGCCATAAAAGTATGGACACATAAAGTGGACATCTAATATAATATTTCGTCGTCTTATTCATCAATAATTTTTTTAAAACTGCCCTGACTAATATTTCTCTTTACTTTACAGTTGATCTCGCATAGAACTGACAAGAACCTTATTTTTAAATAAAATGTTGTAAACTTTAAATCTTATGTCTTACTCCTTACATCTGATGCATGTGAGGCTGTTGGGTATACCATTTTACACACTTTTTGAAAACTCTATTTAGAGGTAAATTGTAGAAGATATTGAGAGTCGGATTCGTCTATTAAAAACAGGTTTTCGCCAATAAGAAATTGGTTGCTTGAAATTAGAATAACATCGCTTAAAGAACCAAAACTTGCGACATTCTGGGTACCCTTATTACAAGTACAGTTAAACCTGGGTGAATGCAAACTGTCTAAGCGAGAAAACTTTATAAGTGAGTCCTATCACTTTAATCTTCTAAAATCTTTAATAGTGAGAAACAAGAAATTAATCAGAGAAACTCGTTTTTAACTGGTGGACCTCTAATATATAAGATTGTTACTTGTCTTTACTTCTGTAAGGGCGCGTTCAGACGGATCAACTAAACTCGCCCGACTATTTTCAATCTTGTAGACTGTAGCAGGGTAAGCGACGCGAGAAGTGAAGCACAAGCGAGTTGAATGGGAAGCAAATTGAGCAGAATTGAAAGAAAACTGATCAACTAAACTCGTTCAACAAAAGATTGACTGAATCAAACTTTTGTTGAACGAGTTTTGTTGATCAGTTTTCTTTCAATTCTGCTCAATTTGCTTCCCATTCAACTCGCTTGTGCTTCACTTCTCGCGTCGTTTACCTTGCTACAGTCTACAAGATTGAAAATAGTCGGGCGAGTTTAGTTGATCCGTCTGAACGCGCCCTAAGTGATAATCGAGCGTATTAAACTATTTACAACTAATTCTTAATTTATACATAAGTACTTATAGGTTTATAACTACATAATTGCTGTATTTATTATAAACCTCTAAGTGAGAAAGACGACTTCTGTAGTCTGTACCTCTATAAGTTAGAAATTGGGGTTAGTGAGAATCCTCCATTAAGCGAAAAGAAGTTCGTGGTCCTTTGAATTCTCGCTTGTTTAGGTTCGACTGTATAGTTGATATGTATTCACCATAATTTGAGTTACAATACATTCTACATAAAATACAGATAATATCATTATTTGTATGAATTTAGCACAAATAATGTGATTATCACAAATATACCATAATCATGTAACCTAAAAAGATAACACTATTTCTTACTGTTTTATTTCTTTTAAAAAGCTGTATCTACACACTCAATCATTATCCATCATCGTGAAAATGTTTCTGTAAGGTTTCTGTGAAATTTTTAAATTATAAAATACAATTAATTTTCAGAAATCGGAAGGTCAAAACAAATTTTTTTCATTCGTTGAGGGTCGATTTAAGTATTGCTCAAATGAGTTATTTTTTTATCTGGATATCCCAAGTTTTATTTCTAAAAATCAAAAAAATAGGCAATTCCAAAATTTACGACAAACTTTTAAAGCTTTAAACATGAGAAAACACTTTTTTTAATTGAATAAAAGCTTCATAAATTACCATTCCAAAAAGAGGAAAAATATCGCACATCTTAAATCCGATACTGAACATAACAATGAATACAAAAGGATTAAAATATGTTGTGAAAGGAAAAAGCTGAGATTTTCTCGTACCTATGTAAAGTGTACCTACATATATATATAAGGTATATAAATCGTGTCGACTGACGTCACGAGCCGGTCTGTAAAATATCATTCAAATCCCATCTAAAATAAACAGCGGTGAAGATTTTGAAAAATTTGTTGGGGAAATTTCAAAATTTAAATTAAAAAAATGCATGTGTGGGTGTGTAGCTGCATGGTGAACATAAACAATTGACCAGAGGTCAGACTCAAAAAGACAGACGTCGTTGGAAACTTTTTGAAAATATTTTCGACTACAAAAAACAAATCACTATGCAAATATTTGTGAATTTCAAGACTTTGTCGAAAAACTTTTCTCTTTGTTTTTATTCTAATCGAAATTTTCTTTCTTTCATCCATACATATAGTGAACTAACCGGTTTCAATGGCGCTTAATTTTTTTTTTCTCATCTCCAACCGAAAATCTATACAAATAAGTAGCATTTTACAAAAAAACAAATCTGTGGACCATCTGATAATTGATAATAAATTGTATATAAAGAATTGGTCTCGAACACGCCATGCGAGATGACTTATTGTTATCAGACACTTGTAATCAGATATGCGCGATAAACCAACGAACTCTTTCTGAACTCCTCGCAAGAGACAACAACAAACGTTTCCGCCATTTTTCCAAATGTGCCAGACAAAAATGGACATTTTGTTGTCTTAAACCGATTATTTGTTTATTATCACATTAAATTTAATGCGGCAATGAATTTCATTTCTAAAACATGGTACCGTTTAGTTCTTCGGGATTTTTGGTTTTCTTCGCGCTTTCTTTCACACTTTACATTGAATTCGACGAATCGCCCATAGGCCAGACAAAGACACAACGATTACATGTAGGTGTTAAATTTAATGCGTTAATTATTCACGAAAAATAAATAATCACATCGTGTGGCGCACGATGATTTAAATTTTAAATTTTCTTTCAAATCGTTATTTATTTACAAAGTGAAACTTTCAGATTCTGGAAACATTCGTCGAGAGGAAAATCGATCGTAATATTTCGGAAAACTATGATTAGATGTTTAAATTATACTTTAGATAGAAATATGTACATCATAATATAATAGAAGCAATTCAAATGTGTTATAGAAACATACAAACATGTCGCAGACTTAATGATTAATAGATATGTTCATGTCGCTGAGAATCGTTTACTTAATGTTAAATCGATGCAAAATTTGCATGTGCTTCAACGCGGATATTTGGAAAGAGGAAATTGAAGTACTACGAATGAAAATATGTAGTTTTATTACAACAGATATTTTCTTAAAATGTTCATTCAGATAAAATGCCAGAAATGTATTATAAATAACTTTTCATACATAAAATTCAATTCACGTTTTTATTTTTATAACTACAGACACTGTTTATAAGTATGTGTTGAGGGCAGTTAAGTTTCAGGTAAGCTAAATTTTATTCAAAAAATATTAGCTTAGTTATAGATATCTGGATTTTCTTCTTACGGCTTTACTTCAACTTAAGATTGATGATAACAATAGAATGCACCTTTTTGTCTTCTGTTGTTTGTTCTAAAATCTAAGTCCTAAATCCAAAAATCCTCATCATTCATGAGGTTCGTTTTAAATAACAGATAAACCATACATTACCGTACATGTATAAGCGTTCAATACATGTAATAGCGTTCCAGATGAACTGTGACTGTTTCGGTATGGTCTAGTTTGTGAACCAGAGGTTTGTTCCAGACGTTGAAACCAAACACGTCCACGTAAAACAAAGAGCAAGGCACACTGACCAAGAGACAAGAGTGAGTGAAGAAATGTTTCAGCCCTCAGCCGCTTGGCCGCATTAGGCCGAGAGTCGAGCTATGAACGTACGTTTTCATGACAATAACTTGTTTCGACATAGATTTGGAGGTGTTTAAACACCGTAAAACTGTTTTAAAATTAGGGGGAAGTTATTGCTTTATGATTTTTACTCACTCTTGTCTCTTGTTCAATGTGTCTTGCTCTTTGTCATTCGGTGGATGTGTTTGAACGTCATTAGATGGACAAGTGGAATAAACATCAGATTTCTGATTAAAAATTGTAAGAATTTGAACTAGTAATACCAGTGCTTGATTTCGAGCAAGTATTGTTTAAAAATGCCCAAAACTAATCTGAAGGTAGACATACGTCACAAAATATGATAATATAATTCTTTTATGGTCACAATAGATCTCTATATTCTATTATTATTTCAATGTCAATTTAGTTGGACACTCAGACAATCAAAGACATTTTTATCTGCATAAACTTAATTTTTATATTAAAATTCGGATTTTATCCAGATTAAATTTACTTTATTCAAAAGCTCAATGACTAAAGTTTAATATAACTCCTTCTTTGCAATTCTTATCTCACGTAACAATTTCCATACGTATAAAATACCTTTATTTATGGAGAAATTGATTTTTCTTTAAATAACTTGTAAATTTCTTTATGAATTTAACTTTGAAAAATTAAATAATTAGTTCCATGGACTGTTGATGCTCATTACTCTAATTCTCATGGGGACTGCTGGTTCTGATTTTTGCATCTAGTAATTTTAATATTAGAGCAGTAAATAGAAATATTTAACATGGGACCCCTTACCGTTCGGGATCCGGTACAGTTGTACCCTTAGGTCCCCCTTGTGCATGACAATTTTATTCAGAAGTTATAATTCAATATCGTACTATACGTACTTTCATAATTTAATAGTAATAAGCACTTTAAACTTTACCTAGATAAGTAATATTAACTCTATCCAAAAACCACTGGATAAAGTTACATCTTAAAACGTTGTTAAATTGTTTTTCATTCATCCAAAAACTGGTCTTTATAATTTTGATTTTGAAGGACTGTGTTGATTGGGTGACTTGAGTTTGACTTGATTTTAAGTCAAAAGATCAAGTCAAGTAACTTAAAAATCAAGTCAAGCAGTGAATCCTTGATATTCTTTAATCTATGGCCATATTAATTTGAGAAGCTACAATTTGATAATAAGCAATTTTATACACTTTAAAAAATACCACAAAATTTTGGAATTCATGTTTTATTTCTCTGTAATGTTATAAATTGAATATCAATCAAATTTACGCCGAGGCCCTTAAATAACGTGAAATTAATTAATTAACTTTAACTGGATTATATTCAATATCATATCGGACTTTATCTATATAGTAATTTTGGATTAACCTAACTTTGTCCGGATTAAGTATAGTATATCCAAAAGCCTCTGGATAAAGTTGGTTACAATTGAGTTTATTAAAATTAGAAACAAAAAAAAAACAGAACTTAAAAATACTAGTTGTGGTTAAAGTGTAAAAAAATTGTATAATATTGAGTAGTATCTCCACAAAAGATATCACCATAAATCCAACAAAGGTGTCCTTTAAAAACAAGTGCAAAGTATAACTTGAAAAATGTATCATTACAATGGAAGAAAACAATTTCTACATAAACGAAAAGCAGTATAATGCAAGAATCGCAAAATTAATTTTAAACTAATTTTATCAAATAATGTACTTTAACCTTGTATCGTAAGATAAAATTAACTTTATCAGGATCAAGTCCCAAACTCAATATAAAATAGGACTTTATTAAACTGCAGTTTTGGATTAAACTACCCTTACCCAGATAAAGTACGAGTTTTTAGAATTTCGGCATATATTTATTGAACTTTATCCAAATTAAATGTCGGGTAAAGTTGATCTTAATCAACTTTACCAGTAGCATCAGGTTAGTGAGACAATAAGATCATTATTATATAAAGATTATAATTAGACTAATTTTTACTAACTAAGCGTTGGAACAATTTCTAAAATTAATGAAATTTTATAAGCACTGTTCCTTCTTGTATATTTTGCGTCTCTTTTATAAAAAAATTATAAAATATTTTATTGATTTATTTTATTTAATCATCGTTACCTAACGAAATGCGTCCTTCAGGAAACGTTAATAGCGTCTCATATTGAACTTATCTTGGAAAATTTTATAACATCTAATATCTCTCGTTCATATTATTACATTTTTCTTTAAATTTTTCGCTCTCGTCTCGCACAACAACATGTAATCTGAAGTCATTTAAAATGTTGCCAAAAAAAATAAAAATTGAAATATTTCCTCGATCAAATTACTTTGAACCATCACCCCCTCATCCCACTCATTTACAAGCCCATGTTTGTGTGTATTATTTTTCATGAATTTCTCTTTTTCCTCGCCTCGCATTCCGTTCGTACATTTCGTTTTTTCCGGTTGTTAAATGCTTCGTCGTTGCCTTGATGTGCCCCAGTAAAATATCAAAGAAAAGGAAAACGAGTAGAAAAATTTTTGGCAAATTTCCCGTTTTCAAAAACGTTTATTTAAATTTTCCGCACACATTCCCTCTGCATCGCATGCACCCACCACCCCCTCATCCATCGATACATCATCGTAATCATTAGCATCATCGTCAATATAACTCGTTCCTTTAACAAACACACCCACAAATACCAGGCGCACAAAAAACCCACGCAAACGTATCATAATATATATACATACACATATACAGGGGATTAATATGAGTATTCAACGGGGAATAAAGAGGATGCAAGGATGGAGTGCGCGTTCGTCGCGATGAAGAAAGAGGTCGCTAATTGACCGAGAAAGCGAAAATGGAAAAATATTACTTGAATAGAAATTCCTCGCGATTCAATACTAGTTCGAAACAATTTTGATGGGTTGCATGATCGAGGGGGCGCAGTAACAATCACGAAAATCCATTTGAAATCGATCAAATTCCCAATTGAAATCCCATGTGTGAGCGGTGAAACGAATTTAAACGATGACGAAGAAAAAATAAAACAAGAAGAAAAATTCGCCGCATGGCTCGAAGATGCAACGAGCAACAACTGCGAAAACACATCGTTGAATTTAACAATATCAGCCACAGCATCTCTGTGACAAAGATGCGAAGCAACCAAAGAAGGCGATGATCGGCCGCGAGATAAAAAAAAACCAATTGCAAAATGGACAATCGATTTTCATCGAAAGAAAAAAGGAATACGCTTTAATTTATTCTTCATTTTCTTTTCTATATGAACAGTACATAAGAATGTGTAACTCTTATAGAAGAACTAACGACTACCCGTGACATCGTTCACGTAAAACTTAACAATATAAATAAACACTGCAGTACAGACTAAAATAAACCTCTGTTTATGAAGAAAGGAAACAACAAAATCGCCTTACTACAGGCATCAGAACAATTTCCGAGAATTCATTATAAAAAATAAACTCATAAAATTCTTTAGGTAAAAATAAAAATTTAATTAAAAATAGCAATAGAAAATTTTTAAATAATTTTTTAATCCATGGTTAAAGACACTATAAAAGCAGATGCTTTTATATTAGCATAAAGATTTATAATTTCAAAATTAATATTTGAGAACGTTGATAATTTTAAATTAAGACTAAAATAATTTTCAATAGGTACCCTCTTTGAATCAAATTCCAACTGTAATTTTGACAAGTCTTTCCTTAAAGGCAGTCACAATCCTCTCAAACATTCCAACTTCATGTTTTTATCTTCAGTGGCTTAGCTTCCGGTTTGTTTTTAATTCAGTCACGATATTTTTTTATCTAAAAAAAGCTTGTAATAATTCCAATTTGATCAGATACAAATAATGACTAAATAGTTCAAAAATACTCGCCGTGGCGCTGTTAGTTTTTAATACACTGAGTACTGCCAATATCCATATCTCTAACCCTCTAACATTTGAAATGTGGTACTACCGGCATATGCTACGAGTACCATAAAGTGAAAACAAAAAAATCAATATTAAACGAGATAAAAGTCGCAGAAAGGTTGTCAACATCCCGCTGAAGGATTCCAAGATATGTTGGGCATATCATGAGACGATAATCTAGAGAAACTTGTAGTTCAGGGAAAAGTGGAAGGATGATAAAAAGCATATCACTACGTAAATGAATAGACCCAGCACACCTAAGTTATTCAGCTTGCTGAGAGAAACCCAAAACCGAGAACATGGAAACCTAAGGTTCGTTCCAAGCGACATACAGACCGACTATTTCTGTGTACGGACGTCTAACTGCCGTTCCACTCTACCCGGTGGTGCTTATGCACGTGCCTTGAGCGGGTGAGTCTGTAGCTCAAGTGAACTTGTCTCTGTATGACGATCGGATCTAAACACGTGGTAACCGATTCTAGTTTCTGATACGGCATCGTTTATGTCGACCCAACGACCAACCTGATGGTAGACTTGCGCACAAAGTAATTGCAGACAGTTCTATTCGGTTCCTTCACACGCTCTCGTGCATGCTCAGGCACAACCAAGACATTGTCGATTGGAACAAACCTTTAGAGTGAACGGATGCCTGTAAATTTGGAATCACAAATTCACAGTCATGAGAATACTACTAGGAAGGAAAACATAACGGCTGTAAACCTGAGTTTCACGGAATCCTAGAGTTAGTCCAAGAGCTCGAAGGGCTCGAAGACGTAATTTTTAACGATAATAGCGACAACTTACGTTACATTATACCCCATTAATGTTCCGTCCATTTTTTAATACTGAGATATACCTACTTTCTAAACCCTTCATGTTTTTCTGTCCTACTTCAAAATTAACAACCGTTCAATAACTCAGTTTTCAAAAAAGATACATTTACGATGCACCGATTAGTACAAAACTGATTTTGGCGCTTTGAATCATTGTAATTGATGCGTTTTGTGATACTTGTAACTAAAAGTGTGCAATGGTACACCTTCCAAAACTTTAACGGGTGTTTTTAAGTTTTCAAGAAACAAAAATTTACGATGTATCGGTTAGTACCAAACAGAATCCAGATGAAACAATACGTATATGAATGTGTGCTGCTTGCATTGCATGTTATTAGGCCAGTTTATTGATGGAGCTTATAAGAACTAGCCTAAAAATATAGGTCTTTAAATGGGCCCCAGAGCCGTACCGTGGGTGATGCAAGTGGTGCTCTGGGACCAGGCACTAAATGATAAAAATGGTGCAGACTAAAAGCGACGAATAATAGAGATGATGCATTTTTTTTAGTAATGCATTTACTTTTGTACATAACTTTCCAATATATTGCAAAGATGATTGTAAGACGAAAGAGGGCACCGGGCGTCGTAATATCACGCTGCGACTCTGCTAAGCGCTTATATTTTTACTTTCTTTTACTACTATATAGATAGTAAAGGAAGTATTGTAATCGGGTCGAATTTTCGAATTCGAGCTTTCACCGGGAATACATGTTTTGAGGTCCCCTGAGTCCAAAAAAATGATTTTTAGAAACATGTCTGTGTGTGACAGCCATATCGTATCGAAATCTTTATCCGAATTTTACCAAACTTGGTATTTGACCTCCCTATGATACCTAGTTGTGCCGCGAAGCTTTTGGTTGAAATCGGGTAACCAAAAGCTCCGCTTTATTCCAGGGATTTTTAAGCTTTTTCAATTTTTTTCAAAAATGGCTCCAACGATTTTCTTTAAACTTTCTATAGTTCTTAGACTCATTAGTGGCTACAACTTTTATTTGAAACTGTTTCATGGGAAAATTCGAATAAGGGCGGTTCGGGGGTGAAGGTTCGGAATTCGTATATCCATATGCATATAGGCTGTATGCATATACATACAATAGTTCTGTTTATATGTATTTGTATAGTTATAAAGTACTTATAGATTTTTTTAACCAACAGTGAGTTTCATAAACAAAAGTAAAAGAAAGTACTGTGACGCCTCGCAGCAGATATTTTTAAATAAATAAAAAATCATAAGAAATCTCTCACATTAAATTTTCAACATGGAGCTAGTGCAATTTCTTTATACTAAGTAGCGTTGTTGTAACTGATATATTACTAATATTTCAAAACTACAACTACGCAGATAGTATGAAACCTATCTACCAAATAAAGAAACCTTAAAACAAAAAAATGTTATAGATCCCCCAACAATGAGTCATTTCAAGATTATACGAGTATAACATATTATTTGTATTTCACTTAAAAAATTACAAATAAATCAGTCTTAATTTCAATGTAAATCAGCCTAATTAATTCATCATAACATACAAGATACGGCAACTCTTATATTCACTTATATAGTGTTTGATTTCGAAATCTTGACGTGTTTATTTCAAACGTTTAATCTTAAATATCATATAAAAGACGCTTATAGAAGATTTAAATAAATTAATGATGCCTATTACATTCATTTTGTGATTGAAATCTCTTATATAAACAGTACGTATTAGGCGTATAGTTTTAATTAAATTGCAGTTTGTGTCAACTACTGCACACGATAAGTATGGAACGTTGTTGACCTTGTCATGTGTCAATTTGTCAGCGGTGGCACACGTAGAATTTTTCGCAGCCATCATTTGAATAAAAGTTAAATAAGAGGGTTGCAATGTTGCATGTTGGGAAATTAAGATATGCCCCGTTTGCTAGTATGAATATGGTATGTTATTTATAAGGAACATTTAACTTGTATTTAAGGAGAAAAATGTAATGCTGGAATTTATTACGAAGTACCTACGCTTTTATTGTAAATCGTTTCATAAATTGGGAGCTTACTTTTTATACGGTGAATTTAATCACATTTTTCACTGTATCAAACGCCAATAGAAAAATGTAGAAGTTTCTATTGGTTGTACCAAAGTTATATGAAAAATCAAAAATGTTAGAGATTTTTTTTTTATGAAACGTTCTTGTTAAGCTTATTTTTTCAGTGTTTTTCTAATTATTATTTATGTAATTTTGAAATAGTCCAAATATGTATAATAACTACACTTTCTTCAAACATAAATTTTATCTTTTGGTACTAGAAAATTCATCTATTATAACTTTAAAATTTTAAGTCAACATTAAAACTATTTTTATATTGTCTGTAAATATGATTTTAAAACTATAATGCCGGGTACCATGTCAATTAGGGTGATACAAAATTTTTTTTTTCATTTTGTTCAAAAATTGATAAGTAGTTAATTCAAAAACTAAAATTTTGGCGCTAAGATGAGCTTATAATATATTTTTTTTTTCGTTTTCCACGTTTTCTATTTAAATAAAACAGGCAATTTTTATTTTTTGAATTTTCATAACTTTGGAACAACTCATTGTAACAACAATCTAAAAGACGAGATTTAGACGAAACTTCACGTTCTTCTAAAAAAGTTCTTCAAAACAATGTTAATCGGACCAACCGTTTCAAAGATTGAGAGTTAAATAACACATTTGTGGTACCTCAACATACGAGTGCCCTAACATACGAGTTTTTTGAGATACGAGCCGTTGAGCGAGCGATGCTTTGCTTTGAAATACGAGCAAAATTTGAGATACGAGGAGCCGATTTAGCCCGGCTGCACCCGACTCGTCTCAATCAGTATGCTTGTTTGGCTCAATGTCGAAGCATCTTTGATAAGTTGTGCTCGCCTTTTGTATTTTTTTCTTTGTTATTTAAGGTCGCATCAACTACCATGGTCATTAGCAACTAGCGAATCCAAAAACCCATAAAAAATATCTCAGATTTTCATTGGGATTCGACTCTAAGACCAATGGCGTATAGGGCAACTATCTAGTCACCCACGACACTAAATGACCTTTGTGAATTTTCTAGGGTGGTGCAAGCGGTACTTTGGCACTACGCGCCGAAGAGCCGCAAGATGAAGGCAACGAACAATAAAAATATCGTTTTAATCTTGAAAAATTTTATAGTAATGCAATAAATCATTTCATTTTTTATACACAGTTCTAAATATAGTTTTCCAATTTTTTTTTCCAAGGTGATTATTAGCCCGGCAAGAGGGGTTATTCCTTTTCCTTCACACCAGGCATCGTAATATCAGGCTACGGCTCTGATAAAGACAAAGGTAGGTACAAGATAGTAACTAATGATATCACAACTGATTATAATAAGATAATTCATGTTAATTGAAAGCAATTAACGACCATAAAATAAAATATATTTAAGTCCAAATAAATAAACGGACAAATTTAAAACATTTTTAATTGTTATTTTTACATTCAAGCTCTGATAGTTTTGATTGAATTATCTGATAAATCGGAGAAGCAATTAGTAGTGATGTGTCATGGAGTTTTTCTTGTTATTTATAATTAAGTTTTCATTTCATTTAATCTCAAATCTTTTAGTCGCAACAACTAAGCCCCTCCTATACTTATTTAGTTACATTTCCTTATATCTGTTTACATTTTCATGGTAACTATATCTTCTTATTGGAAAATAAAGATACGATAATTATCTTTCGTCGTATGCTTTTCTTCTGTAATAAACCCAAAGAAAACATAAAATAAAACTAAGTTCTAAGACACACTTCCTTTACTAGAGATAGAAAAGCTGTTTTCGCCGTTAATTTTCGTAACATTGAATAAACGTTTCCCTAACGTCGTCGTTGCGGTGGTTTTCCAATTTTCCCGTATCGTATTTTCCATGAGATTTTATTAGAATTCGAACATAAACGTTATTGTATAGATAATATAAAACACGGGTTGGCTGTAAATAAATAAAAAATAAAAAAAAATTGTCAGCAGCGAGGAAATTGGGAAAAGCAGACGAGACAAAAAGAAGATGTTAATGAAAATATAGATGAAGTTTTTTGGTTTATTTATTCAGACTTGATGCACAATGCAGTTTTATCTCGTGCAGAAATTAAGCTATCATTGCTCAACCATGAGGTTTTTTTTTTTCATTTGTCTGGGGGTCATACATGCATATTTTACATTCTCAAGTGGGTACCAAACGACATGATGCGATGACAAAAAAAACTTTTTTTCCTTTTGATTAATTTAATTACAGTCCCATTTCACTTTTTTAATTATTTTTTGGCAACTGTATTACATTCTTTTTGGGATGCACACGAAAATAGACGATTTTAATCGCGACAAAATGAAATTTAAAACGTTAATTGGATCGTCGTTCATTCATCGTGTGTGTGTGGATGTTTTTTTTTTCATCTGAACTCTTGAAACCCCATAATTTAATCGTATAAACCCTCACCAGATGGCTTATTTACGAGTAGGTACATACAACACTATATGTATCCTTGGTACGGTTTTCTGGTCATCTTTCTATCTCTCTATTGTCTACCATTATCATTATCATCAATTATAATATTATAGCTGTTCTAATGCATGCCTAGTTAATAACAATAATAAGCATAAATAATATTGTATTTAGAAAGAATTCGAAACCAAAAAAGCCACCCACATTTAAGCACGAGTTTTATTACGTTTTTTTTTTATTCAATAGGAAAAATAAATATTTAACTGTAAATTAGATATGGAATCAGCACTTAATTTTTTCAACCGGTTTAGAATGCTTTTTCTGTATTGTTCAACGTTTTATAGTCCAGGAAAACGGGCACATTTTGTTAGATTTTATGGTTTTGATTTTTTTCTTTCAATTATTATATTATTATGTATGCTCTTTGAATGCGATTTCAAGTTTTTGCGATTATTGGTTTTATGTCTTCGCCGCCATTTTCATTCGTTTTTTCATCATTTATATACCGTTCGAGCTAAATTGCTGAGGTAGGATGAAATTTTTATGAACGACATATAACTGTTTAGTCCTAATAAAATGTATCGAAAGAGAAAGTGTTTGTGTTGTCTAAGTGAAAATTCAAGGGTAGAATTCGAAAAGATTTCGCTTAAACAAAAAATTTTATGACCCATGTCCATTTTAGAAAAGATAACCTTAATATTTGATGACATAACTAAACTGGTGGATGTTAAAGTCATTCGAAAAATTCTAGAAATCATGGCATTATACATAATTCTCGAAATGAGGGGACATTTTGTAAAATATATGTACGTAATTAATCTACATACATAAATAAACTGATATCCAATTCCATCAATGTTATCATTCATTAATAGCTACTGGATAGATAGTAGTCAATTTATTTTTGTTTTGTTGTTTAAACGCTTGATTTCTGGAATAATAATTTAAAATAATTAACATTTTCATATTGATAATTTTATAAAAATATGAACGGCAGCGGTGTAAGAGAGAGCATAAGTTATAATATAGAAATTTAATTGTATTAGCATAAAATATGCGAGGAACTTAGTAAAAATTAATACATAAATAATATCGTCAAAACAAGTTAGGTGAATCCCCAATCAGAACTAAAGAAAACTTATTGGATATTATGATGATATTTTGATGATGGTACGGGAAAGAAAACTATTTTCATATCAAGTCTCAACCATATAAAATATTATAGAGATTACAACAATGAGAGTTTTTATCACTAGTATGAATTATTATTCCCACTCCTCCACATCGTTAACGCAAATAAAAAGAATTCTTTAATAAATAAGCATTTTGACAATAAGATTTTTTTGCGAATTCTTTGTAATTTCGCCTTCATTGAAAATACAGAAAAATTGCCAAACTCTATTAAAGCTAAAAATTATATGAATAAGTCTATTTAACAGTTTACTTCTTCTCAAACGAAGTAAAAAAGCTATTTAAGATATATAAATTATTAAAATACTTAAAAATAAAAGGTATTTTGTACATGGATCGGGCATTTTATATAATAGCCTGATTTAAAAAATTGACATTATTATCTTAAAAGTGCTGTCAAATTTTGATTACAAGCAGACATATTAAAGTTCTGACGAAGTGCAATTTTAGGTAATTTAGTAGCTCATTTACCTGCTCATTTTCGCTCAAAGCCATACACGATAATTGCTAATTTCAGTCATCCACTTAGAAAATATAAATTTTCTTGTTTTTTTTTTGTTTTGCAAACTTTCTCACTAATGTGAGACATTTAAAACGGCTCTCATTTCCGCATCCATTTCAAAGTGAAATGATTCAATTTGAAGGTTTAAATGGAGCTTTGGTGATAACATTTAAAGACTATTTACTGATAATAAGATAATCCGTCTTCATTCATCGTTGAGCTACATCAGATCGTTAGTACGAACATGTGTTCTTTATATAGGTATCTCGGTATGTTTTATCCACTAAGTTTTTCCGCTCACTCGAATAAGAAATTTTTAAGTTCTTACCACAGTTTGCAGTATGTATACTGCACATCAATCTTCCTTAACGGTAACTTTCCTCTCACACAGAGCTGCTATGCTATAAAATGTTTTCTCATCTTAAGTTTAACCATTTTGCTATATTTATATAAGTTCTTTTGTGTTGACGAACAAAAACAATGAAACTAGATTAACTTTTTACACGTTAAAAGTGGTAAGTTTCGTGAGTATAATGCTGTTCTTCTTAAATAACAAATTTATAGTACTAGGTATTTATTTAAGTTAAATATGAAGTAAGAATAGGGACAGTTAAGAAAATGAGAAGTTTCTAAGAAAATAACTGAAAAATTTAATCCAATCAGAGTTAAAACTAGAGTGATTGAACCGGGAATTTTGGAATACTTTTCTCTGGAAAGTTTTGAAAATATTTGAATACTTTGGAGTTATTGTTCGAGTCTCGATAAGTTAATTGTTTATTTTAAGTTACATAAAATACTCGTAATATAATCTCTTTCAAATTTAAACGTTGCGTCAATTGAAAGAAGAAAAAATTTTTAGTAAGTAAAATATATATCAGTGAAATATTTTACACAAACATGATCATTTTCTGAGTCACCTTTCTGTGTGTTTTGACACTGAGGTTTCTCATAAAACCAACTGTGCACTGGCTGGACAAGTTCAGACAAGAATAAACACGTTGATACATTTTTGAGTAGCAAAGATGCTGCTTATAGTCCAACACATTGGAATTCATCGATGCAAAAGTGTTTAAATATGTCTTTCTTAGTGTCCATCTATTGGATTATAAGGATTAGTCCTAAATTTCTATCAGACATCATAACTTACTAGTGCACAATTATCAATGCTAGTGTTTGATAGCCTTATAAAAAAGGTATACCGGACCACCATTATCGATCCTGTTAACTTGAATTGCCATAAATTTGAAACAAACAAAATATATAAGCTGAAATTCTAAGAAAATTTCCCTTACGTCCCCTAAAAGAGGCTTATAATGGGTACTCGACTGTATTATTAATATTATTTGGTATAACTGGCGTTACGTTTCTTGATGACATGTGTTTAGTCGTTTCAAAGCTGATCAATTTCAGTATTTTTTTTTTGTTTCATCCATTTCGTATTATTTGTTATTATAAATCTGCCACAAATGTGCATAGGGGTACATAATATAAATCCAGATTAAGTAATTCAAAATAACACCGTTGAAATAAAGTTGGTACCAAACTGTACTATGGTAAAATTACCAAACTATTGTGTTGGCTGTCTGATTTTCCTTATATTAAAGAATAGGGCCAATACAGTTACAGTCTTAATACTAACCTACATCTACCTGTTGACTACGGGTTATTCCAATCATCTTAATTAATGCTAAATTTTTTTGCTTTTATTTTGACTAGTCAATATCCAACTAAGCGTATACAAACGACAATATTTCATTTGAAATACCATTAATTTCTTTTGAAATTCTCTGTACCATTTCAATGGTTGCCTTGTATTATTATACTATGTAAGAATATGCTATTGAAACCAGAAATTTCAAAGTTGAGAAAAATGTTATCAATTTATCAATCTAACGATTCGAAATACTGAGTCATCATGACCCATATACAACTTCGACATTTTCAATATTCTGGCTTTGTCAAATAACTTTCAGTTCATTATTGTTTGAAGTAAATTGCGTCTCTTAAAAATTGTTACAACAATTTTTAGCTTTAACTATAAAAATTTTATTCTTTATTCTCGAAACTTGAAAAAGTTTGAAACTCTCATCATTTTCCTATCTTTCATTGACTTCAAGGAAAGTTTTTATAATCTAAAACACTGAGATATTTTTTTCAAATAAACACTCTTAGAATTTTCTAATTGCAAAAGGAGGTAAACAAAAATTGAATAAACATTTTGGAATTCGTTTTTAAATTAGCGTTTATATGAAATTAAAATAACTTCAAAATCATTAATGTTATTAATATTTAATAGTAATAAATAATTAATAGTATTTAATAACTAGTAATTACGGACATGAATCCATGAGTCCTATCTTAAATTAAAGAAAGTTTCATATTTTCAAAAAAACCCATAAAAATTTGGTCAAATCAACCACATTTATACGAATACATTAAGCCTGACGTAACAATTTCATCAAACCGATTTAATTGCTATTAAAATTCGCATTTGATGCATTCAAAATAATTAAATATTTACTAATGACATATCGACGTAATAGATGTACTAATGGCCATGTATTAGTTATGTTATAACATTTAAATGCGTCTAACTTCTCTATTCCAACAATAAGAAACACATTTTATAGCCTTCATATAATAAATATTTTTTTCAAATTAAAATCATAAAAAGCCGGAAATGCAAAGCTGTCTAGGTTTCTTTTGAACATCGTTTTATTTCTTTGGATTATCGTTTAATATGAGGTATTTTTCTGTTGCTTTCAACCTCGTGATTTTTCCACCTCGTTTTACGTAACATTCAAATGACACGTACATAATATGAGATAGGAGCGAAGAGTTCCAAGTTGTCTCTTCCATTTTCATGCGTCTATTTATTAATAGCGTTCATCACCGAAGTCAAACACTTATTCAAAAATACTGATCAACTGGCATTTATGTGGATACGTTTAGAAAAACATCGACTTAGAAGGTTTACAACACAAATAAACGAAATGAGGGACATGTTGATTTGTTAAAATGTTGTCCAACTCAACACATCGGCATCGGTACAACATCGATTTCAGTCTCGTTTCAGGTTTTTTGAACTAAATAAAAATAGTCAAGGTGGAGTCGTGCAGTTGAAAGCTTTTTTTGTTTTATTTCCATTCAAATAAAGAAAAAAGATGAGAGGATATCAAATACATTCTTAAAAAGCTATATTTAATTTTTCAAGTTATTAAACTTTAGTATTTATAGATATTTGAAGTGGTGCAGTGTATATCAATCAATCAATCAAAATCATGAAAATTGGCATTGTATTTGTGAGAGAATTGAACCAAATATTTGGTAAATATACATTACATAGACTAGGGGTACTAGTCTAGTATTAGTAGGGTACCCAGGGTTACTAGAGGTAGTCTTTATAAGAAGATCTTTCAATACTCATTAAAACTACCAAAAGCATTTCTTGGTTAACGCGGTTAATTCGTTCTTCAACATTATCGTGTAAATTAAAACCACACAAATCAATCTCTCTCTCTCTCTCTCCAACTTGCTGTCGCGGTACATACACCTGTGTAACCAAACCGCGTAACGTTGAGGCTTATACCCGTATATACGCGGTGGTCCATCGAATACGCCGTATTAAAATTTCACTTAATTTATTTTCTATTAAAGTTGGCAACTCTTATGTTTAATAATTATCATCCGTTTTAAGTAGAGTTTGGAATGGACGGGCTTCAAGCTTGAAACCCGATGAGCTTTTCATGATTTTTGAAGCTCGAAGCCCGAGTCTAAAGTCCGACGGGTTTCAAACTTACGTTTCTCGATACTTTCTTACAAAAAAATTGTTAACAGCAATACCAATTATTGTATAATACACCATGTTACAAAAACTTCAATTGATCTGGCAACAACACTAATGATCCGTATTTTCTCTTCCATAAGCGATTCACTTATTGACAACATCGAAGATAATAATAAATCATTTAAGAATGTTTCAACTATACAACAAAAAATGATAATTAATTACCTTAAATGATAAGTACCAAATTCTAACTAAAGCGCCATTGTTTTTCTTTTCAAAACAAATATAGGTACAAAATTAAATTAACCAGCGTTGGATAAACCTAACATTAACCAAACTATAGTCAATGCTTTGGAATTTTGTAGATTTAAAAACTTTTAATTTATGTATTAGTCTTAAGTATTTTTAACTTCTATAGTTTTCGTATACGTCTTTGTTATAAATTAAGCTTACACATGATTTAGAAAGCTTTTATTTAATAGAGTTATAAAGTAGTGTGGTTATTTAAAACCATTTTTAACTACTATGACTATTAGAAACCAGCAAATCTAAAAGCCCAAGAAACTTTTTGAGTTTCCATTGGAATTCAATCCTAGAACCAGTGGCGCGAGGGCGAGAATTTAATCACTGCACCATTAAGTGACCTATCACTGTGTATTTGCTCTCAACAGAAATCTAAAAAGTTTAACTAGTTAAGATTATTTGGTTTAAATACATACAAATAACGTTAAGTCTACGACCCTTTAACTAGTTGACCTACTCCTATTCCTGGTTGATACAAAAATTTACGACTCGATGTTTAAATCGTGCCAAATGGATTTCGTATCCAGTCATAATTTTCTATATTTAAAGAAGTAAAAAAAGTTTTTTAGCTATTAACATTTTTATTTTCGCTATGAACTAGTTCAAAATTATTACTCTAAACTTATAGAATAAGTTAACTATCTCTCTTTTATTAGTAAATATTTTACTTCAAACTTGATTTAAAAAAAACGGTATTTCTTAAATATGCAAAAAATTGTCTCTGTTATCAGGAATACCTAAGGGTGAGAGAATTATGGATAGTTAAAAGTTTAGAATAATTTATTTTTCGCTAATACTAGAAATGAAACGATATTTTTACATTATATCAGAAAAAAAAACTAAAATTTCGAAATTCCGGGTGAATGAATGTAATAATGGTTAATTGAATGTCGATTAATCTTTGATTATACTTTTGTTGTATTCATAAGGAAATAAATAACTTATAAGATCATATATAACTGACGATGAGCTAAAATATGGATGTTCAGAAAACTCATTAAAAATTCCTGGTTCCTGCCAAGGATGTTGAAAACTCCAGTTATTTCTTTATACCTGATTCACCTCAAGATGTTACTTTTAATGTATACGGTGGCTACGCACTTTGTTTAATTCATGAATATGTTTTAAATGAGAAATTCTTATCTATAAAAATTGTTCGTGTAAAACGGAAAAAGAAAATATCGCAACATAAATACAAAATAATCACCCGAAAAAAACCTATACAGTATCGTTAACTACCAACAATATACAAAGTATATTCATCGATAAGATAAATGAAACTATTAGTTAAAAATTTAATAAATCAAAATCTATGCGAGTAATAATAAATTGGCACATAAAAGCGTTTATAGAAAATGACTAATTAACCATCTTTGTTAAAATGTCGCTAAGTTAATTACATTTTAGGATATATTCAAAAAAGATTAATGGTGTGTATTAATATAAAAATAAGATAACGTTTATTTTAATGGGAATAAATTAATAATGCCTACTATTTTCATTGAATTTTTAATTGTTTTTTTTTTTTTTTTGTATGAACCACTGGTGGTGAGTTTATGAATAAAGCACCGTTTTTTTTCAGGTCATTCGGGTTTCGATAGCCATAGGTCCTTTCCACATATCGCGCTTTATCTCGAAAATGATTAGCTTTATGCAAAATTTGCTAAGAATTGAATTTGTAGTATTTTTTTTTTTGATTCTTCAATATTGGAAACGAGACATTTACGAAAGTTCAACTTTAAGAGCTTTGAACTAAAATATCTTGACATATAAACATTGAATCTTATAAACCTCATATATAGGGCAACTTATAAAGTATCAAAACAAAGATTTTTAGTTTACAAGTTTTCCATTTCGTAATTAGCCGCTTTTTTATTTTATAAATGTATCTACTGATCTTGGTACTATTATAAGTGCGTTTGGATGTTTGTTACTCAATCACGCCAGAATGGCTTAAACGGATCTGGGTAAAATTTGACACAGAGATAGAATATAGTCTGCAGAAGCACATACGCTATATTTTATCCTGAAAAACATATTATTTGGATGATCAAAATTTATGTCCTTTTTAAACGTATCTTTACAGTTTCTGAGGTAGTTTTACATATTTTTGTAAACTAGCTATGTTTTATTATTAATTTCTATTTATAATAGTTTTTAAAACATACTGATAATGTTTCAAAGTAAGCTTTAATTATTTTGGGGGACGTCTTTTTCCTAAATCGTACCGCACTATGATCCAATGTTCTTAACGTACGATTTTGCAAATCGGATGGTACCATTTAGGATACCGGTTGCCTAAATCGTACTGTATGTATGATCTTACAAACGTGTTCATATCATAATGATCTATCAATAAATATTAAAAAAAAAACTTATTAAATTGCAACTTTGATAGTTAATGCATAGATGCAAAACATAATATTTACTAAAATTCATAATTAATAATATGTCAACTGCCTTCGAAAATAAGTGATATGCATTTGGCAACTCTTCCCTACTTATTGATAGGAAGAGGTCATTGTTTACTATGAAATATAAAATTTAAAATGTATTAAAAATCTATGTCTGTATACAAAAAAATTGTCTTTAGTTCGTACAGAAAAATTGATAGTTGACACAGAAATTTGGAAAGAAGACGAAAATATTTGCTTATTATTTTAAATATTATTTATTTTTAAATATTATTATTATTATTTATATATAAATTAAATATTTGCTATCAACTGTACCATTTGGCGAATGAGTTAGGTAACAATATAAAATTTTACATACATAGATAGAATAGAAAATTTTTGATTAGAAATTTATCATTCTCCTACACTTAAGTGGATACTTTTCTTTAATTTGTCATTGATTCCTTTCAGAGCTAAGGGTGCTGTCAATTATGCCTTGGATGACGCCAGCTGTCATGTACTCTCTTAAATCGAAATAGTGACTTTAGTGACTATTCACTATTTTTGCAGTGCAAAGTATACCACTAAATTCTATTAGTGGTATACTTTTCACTACAAAATAGTTAATAGTCACTATTTCGATTTAAGAGTGTACATTTCACGAAACGAATAAGTAAAGCATATAATATCTATGTAATTTAAACCTTTCAAGGCCACCTATTGGCGTAGTGGGTAGAGCAGTAGTTCTCTCCACTTCATGCGTCAAGTGGTTCGGGTCCGATTCCCGTTGAATCCAGACTTAAGATCATAGACCTAAGATTAAAATTGACCAACAGAAATTTTCTGTGTTTAGACAGTCGTGATATGACCTAAGCTGTTAAAGCGACTTAAAACACTAAAAAAAAATCTTTTCAACTAATTTTGAGAAATAATTCTTTTAAATTGCTATTTTTATATCAGAAGAAATGATAATCTCAAGCCACAGAAATTAACTAAATAAAAGTTTCTTGAGTTGTTTTATAAGAAAAATGGATTTTAGAGGGTAAAATCGCATGAATGCAGGTTTTAATTGAAATTAAAAAAGTTTGATCGGAGTAATGGATTAGTGAGATAACAATAAAAGTTATACTCATAACTTTTTAGATACAATGTAAGACGATAGAAACGAGTTTGCCTGGTCTGGTCGTAGTTGTGCTCATCTTAGAAACAAACACAAAAAGAAAAAATAAGGAAAAATGAAGTTGTGTTAAAATGCCAAATTTGCTCGTTATTGTTAACCGGTTTGTGATTTTATTTGTGTATAGATTTGGGGCCGAAATTAGCATAAACATGGCTACTGCGACAAAAAAATTAATATCATCCCACACACGAAAACGATCTAAACGAGGACGCATTAACACAAACATCCACTAAACTGCAAGAGAACACACACTGAAATCGAAGTGCACCAAGCAAAAAAACCGGCTTCGAAATTATCGTCTCTCGGTGATTTCAGGACCCGGAAACGAAAAAAATCGCCGTGTCGTCGCCGCGATGTCATGCCGATGCGATTCGATCCGTGGAGGTGTTAAGTCTTTAATTTAAGATATGCGATGCCAATAATTCAGCATTAAGCTGAGGAATCTTTTTGTCTCTTAATTCTTCGCGTCGAGACTGAGCTGCGTCTCGTCCAATAACTCATTCGGCGAAAAAAATTGACCGTAAATGGACGTCGTACCTAGGTATGATTTTTTTTTATTTATATCTATAAATAACGCGGATGAAAATTATTTTCAACCACACGCTGCGTTTTGTACTTAAAAGAATATTATTTTGCTCCGGTGTCACTCGAAAATTACAAAAATTAATTGCTGGCAAAACAAGAAAAATCGCTTTCGACGCGTGGGTGTTGCATTCAAAATATCACCGGTTTCATAGCGGATTTTTTTTTTAACAGATAAGCATGGCTATACAATTTCTTTATATTATGTAACTTTTAAGTTAATTAATAAATTTATGAATTTATTCACTCTTACCAACTGCTTTGTTTTAATTAATTTTAATATACCTTTTATTTAAATTAAATATAAAATATGATCAGTAAATCTCTCTCGTATGAATAAAGAATTTCTTATAATACGAAATTTAATAGATTTTTATTATATAAGCAAAAGTTAATAATGTCACTACCGAATATTAAACAAAGTGATTTCCAAAAGCAAAAATGTGCAACGAGAAATTGTTTTACAAAATTTATTTTGGTATTAAGGTAGTTCACTCATGATAATCGAAATTTGCGTAATTTTAACTTAAAAGTGTACTCAATTCAAATATATTTATATAAAAAAAAGAAATGATAATTGTATAGTGAAATTCTTATAATTATTAACCTTTAAGCCATGTCGTTATACTTGTATATACTTCATATTAAAATGACAATCACCTGGAAGTGTTCGTATTTAGCACTGAATTGCTGATTTTTTATGATTTAATTACAAAAAATTTTGTTGAGATAGCCCCCCGGGGAGCCGCAAATGGTCGTAAACGTAACAAATAATTAGCAAATGCATGCAATTGACTAGTTTAAGTAAATATGCTACAGTTAAAGCATCAACTTAGTTGATGTATGCACCCACTAGCTAAAATATGCTTTAACTAAACTAATCAGAGAAAGTGTTCACAAATAACTGTATGAATACGAGTACTTCCACAAGTTATTGTTTACACCTTCTACTGTAGACTAGTTAAAGTATTTCAATGGTTTGTTTATTGTCTACTGCCATACATGATACATATTTTTACTATTTAAATTATTAATACATTCAAAACGCAAAACTAAAAATTAGTCAAAAAGACAGAAAAATAAAACGAAAAGAACTACATAGGTATAACTTATTTGACTGGATCAGTACTCTTACTGAAACCGCGAAGACACCGATAAGATAATTGGTTTTCTGTAAAACTTCGCGGTGTCAGTAAGTGCACATTCAGTATTTTAAACTAGGGTATAGAATGAAATCAAAAAATATTGCCATTGTAGATAGAATCATTCAACTAATATTATCACTTATGCGAAACAGTGGGTTTACACACTCACTAGTGAATGCTATGAATGCATTGACAAGATACAGTAGATATGCATCATTTGAAATTATGTATACTTTCACTAAAACATCAAGTGATAGCATGTATCAACTAGTTAATGTATAGACTCACTGCAATTTACGCTTTAACTGTAATAGGGAGGCCGTGAGATTTTTACTTAGGTTCCAAGGGGACCGTGACGTCAAAAAGTTTAAGAAGCACTGCGTTATAAAAGTACAAACTGTATTATAGGAAAAGTTTGAAAAAAGCTTATTCCAGATTGAGGGTTCCTATCTTTTATCTAGATACCGTCAATGAGTTGAGTAGTTGAACAGAATGTAAATACTTAGTAAGCCAAGATTATTTTTGAGGACAGTGCAGTCTTATTAAAAAATACTGTTGTGTAGAAAAGGTGGTAATTTATTTATAAATCATACTATCAACCACAGCTAATTTTAAAAAAATACCCAAATACTTGAATTGATGAATCCCCTACTTGATACGTCATTTTTAAAAGTTTTCACAGAATAGAAACATGGACATTAGATTTTGATTTATTTATGTACAAGTAATATTCTTGAATATCCTTTAATAAAAAAATAAATATCATATGGTTATCTCGAGGATGGCTCATTTCAAGGGAAATGACCTATTTTTTCCCTTGTGACCCATATTTTATTATATTTTTTATTACTTTAGAGTATAGATGATCCCAATTTTTTATAGACTTCTTATAATACTGTTCTAACAAATAGCAAATTACAGTTTAGGCTTTATAAGTAAATTTTTTAAATATATTTTTTTATTTTTTATTTGCAAACGTAACAAGTTTCCTATTTTGTAAATTTAATAGATTTGTTAAACGATGTCAATAATAATTTAGTTTAAAAAACGAAATAATCAAATGAATTATTAGTCTATTGGCGCCAATCGCACGCTGATTACAATAATACAAGCAAGAAATTTACCTCGATTCATAAATATATAATTTATATACATTGAAAAGAAAAGATTATAAGAGGATGTAAGGATTGTATGAGAATTTATGGGAAAATGTGTTTCTCACATAGTGCGCTCCTTCACGTCACTCTCTATCTAATCCACCATTTGAATGAAAAGAACACAGAGAAGAGATGATCTCGAAGGGTCGACAGGTATTTGCAAGTTTATACATTTCGGACTCGTGTCGGCTATTTCTTTAATGTATTTTTTTTACGCTTCTTCCACTTGAAATTACATTGTCACAAAAATGAGAATGAACACAACACGGGCGAAGGCGGAATATAATAAGGGAGACGAGACGCCCCGGGGTCTCGTTAAAAGAAGAAACATATAGAGATGAAAACGAAACGAAACGAAAGAAAAAAAAGTAAACTGACAAACTTCGTGCACAAATTTGAATTGTGACGGTTTTGTGTCATAACGAAAATTTATGACAAACTCAATTTTAAGATAAAATTTTCGGGCTCGGGAGTAACCATACACACATAGGTATCCGTGTTCTTTGTGGAGTTAACTGTTTGGAGTGTTAACATTGACATATATTACAAAGATATATTTTTTGGACAATTTAATAATTTGGAAAATTCAAGGGAAATATTTAACGTTTAAAAATAATAGATAACATTTGTTATCTAAAAGTTCCCAAGAAAATGATTAACAGAACCAATATATAATAAGCAGCCCTTAAAAATATTGATATCAAATATGGTTAGGTTAATAGGTCAGATGACTCAGTACCTAAAAGGTAACCATTCCATAAGTTTTTATAATGAGGTAAAAAAATATAAATATATAAAACCTTGTTTGAGTAATTGATCATAATTGGACAGTTGCTTTCAGTAATTGGTCATTACTTACAAGAACACTACTGCAGTATTCATCAAGCTAACGACTTACGTAAAATAATTCGTCATAAAATCTCGCTGTATTAATTGACCACTACTTGGTCTAAATTAGTCAGATGTTTTCATTAACTGGTCAATATTTTTTTGTTTCCCGATTTCCTATTTTTTTAACGTTTATTAATTTAAGCCAATAAAACTTTGTATTTTGGTTGATTCCTTTTTTTGAATGAATGAATCTTTGTTGAGGATGATCAATTTATGTTAACATATAATTAAATTCTAATCAAATACTGAAAGCAACTGACCAATTAGGGCCTTATAGTAGATTTAGGTTTTATACTGGCTTGTTTTAGATTATATATTAACCAATAACCATATGTTTCTGCTTTTGGAATTTTTAAAAACTTTGCTATACACTCTTAAGAAAAACTGATTAAGTATTGAATCAGCTGACCAATTATGACCAATAAAATTAATTAGGTTTCATACTGTCTTATTTTGGATAAGGTGTTAATATATACAAGTGACCTTGAAATTTGAAAGAGAGAGAGAGAGAAATTATTTTACTGACAACTAAGTGGTATGTCTGTTGGCTTTAGTTAATTATAAAATTGTCAAAGTCTATATAAGTATTTCATAACGTAAAGAACTTCGTTCCTGAAGGGGGTTCCCCGATTGCACTAGTTTTCAACTAGAAATCGTAATTTTTCTGGATTTTCTTTACTAATTGTTCAAAATAAAAATATAGTGGTATAGATATGAAAAACGCGGCTTGTTAAGAATTTCCAAATATTTTGATAAATTGGAGCGATCCTGGGAATTGTTATTGAATTTCAACGTTACAGTTTTCAGATCGACCCCGGTATTATTATTATGTTTCTCTTGGGAGATGCAAAAAATATAGCTGAATGCTGACCTATTTAGTGACCAACTAATAGATCAGATGTAAAGCCCATATATAGTCTATTAATCAAAATCAGAACTATTTTTTAGCAACAATAGATATTATAATAGGATTGTTCTAGATAAAAATAAAACCGTAAATTTAGGGTAAAATTGGTGCACAATATACAAAATGTCGCTATAGTTTTATATTGCGCAGAATCGTAGCTGTACGATTCTCATCTGGAACATACCTAGTATTACAAAGCGATTATTAAATTTTTTAAATTATTATCTAAACTTTTGGTTCTCAACTATTTAACAAAAATCCAAATAATCAATTAGCAATCAAGAGATAAACTTCTAGAAAGATAAAAAAAAGAAAACTGCTGTAGGTAAAGTCAGTAGCGTTGCATTGAGCAAGTTATTATCACACAAACTATATCAGAGCCAACTATATCAGCCAAAGAGAATTTTTTTTTTCCATAAGACCAAAATATGTTTAAGAAATGAATGTGTTTGAGTTTTCAATTTCTTAATCCAGGCGTCGCCATAAAAAGAAAATCGCTACTGCGTCACGGTTTGACATAGCCCGGAGGTTTTTTTTATCGTTTTATCAATTTCTGAAATTTGATAGTCCAAATATAAGCGATTGATAAGATCTCATCTTTTCTCGTTTTTTCATGTTTTTCTTATCTTTCCCATGTACCGATCAAATTTCTCGATGTAAAACATGAAAGGTTGAAAAAGTCCAAATTACATTTTTGTATATTATTATTTTCAATTCAACAAACAAAACGGGGATAAATAAGAAACGAGAGTAAAATAAAACGATGCGAAAAATTTCATCGAGATAGAGATGAAAATTTTTTTCGGGATTTTCACTCGCAGCCTTTCGCAGATAGAGGGATGGCGTTGAATCCTAAGCATCCCCATTTACCGCAAAACATGAATGCCGACCGAGTTTTCCAGATCAATAAGTTATGAACTTATGTCTGTCTATCTGTCTGACAGTCTGGCTCAAATGTTGTCTTTCTCACGCTCACACAGCGCGGCCTAAACAAGCCTCTGATTTGTGAAATCTCTCTTTCACGCATTTACAGTAACAATAAGGTGAATGGATCGCGGGAAAATGGAAAAATACGAGACTGGGGGGTTGTATTCGGGTGCGATTTGTATATAATATGAAATGAGAACTGACCGCATTTCAGATACAAATTTATCTTTCTTCCTTTTATCAGTTTCATCCCACTCGCATATACAAATTGAAAATCAATTTTCCATTTTCATATATTAAAAATAATTTCTTTTTCCAAACATTCATCCTCATTTTTAACATAGGTACTAGAATTTGCTTTTAACCTTTATAATCTTAAAGTTCAACATTTTTTTTACTTGAGTATAAAACCTAGTTATACCAATGTCATTCCCCTGTAATGTAGAGTACATTATATTTGTGATTAGTGTCTTAGAATTCTATTTTGGAGTGCAACTTGTGCTTGGAAAGAAAATTTAAATCAGCAATTTGAATTTATTATTATTTATTTTATCTTTTTTAAAAAAAATATCCTTTCGCCTCGGGTGTCATAATATCACGCAATGGCGCTTATATTGACAAGATTAGTTTTAGCCCTTAGCCCTGTTGTCGAAGTTTGGAATTTCCAATCTGGAAAAATTGTAGTACCTATGACTTATGAAGGTCTTAAAAATACTTTCTTGGGAAATTCATTCTGAGATAGACACTGTCGTAAAGGTAAAAGCTCTCACTAGTGTCATTCCCCTGTAATATCCATATATTTGCAATTATTATTGTAAATATCTTAAAATCCATTTAAAAACGAATCGATAATACAGTAAAATTAATACAGCTTTAAAGAATTGATCATATTTATGCAGTATAAACGTTATAGGTAGACTCAATGCAAAAACTTGTAGCTCTGTCACATTTGAAAAATTCAAATCCCAGGTAGCCACTAATCGATTCTAACGGGCAGTTTTTTTTAACGTTAAAATTTGAAAAAAAGTAGCATGATTTATAGTTTATTTCATCAGCAATTTTCATTTGTAAAACGATCCGAGTCCAAACGAAGAAAAAAAGTTTTTTTTTTCTGTTAATTTTGACTCGTTTCGACTTGTCTTATTAACACGAGTTTTATGGTCTTAGTCACATTTATTTCTTGTCTTCGTTTTCGTTTCTCTCGTGCTTGACGTTTAAAATATGAATAACTAATTTGAAAAAATGTTAATTTTTTCGGCTACTAAAATTGAGATATCAATTAAGAAATTTCTTACCTCCGCCGTCTCGTCGTTAGTTTATTATGATTAGTTTATTTATCATTGCGGCCATCTGGTGAGATAATTATTAACTACAAAACGACGCTAATAAAAATATTTTCGAAAAAAATGCGGGTGGTAAAATTTCTTATCTCCATCACATTTTTTTTCCTTTATTTTATTTTTATTATATTAAGATTTTTCGTTTCGAGTGTGTGGCGCTACCTGCTTCAAAATGCAATGGGGGTTGTAAATTAAAAGGGAATTCCTTTGAGGCGCCCTCTGGTCAAATACACAACAAAAAGACCTCTCGCTCCGGGTTTCTTTCACAAGTTGTTAGTTTTTTTCTTTATGATTACTTCTTATGTTGAGTCAATGCCTGGCCCCCTTTGTGAACAACTTCCGCCCAAAGCTTTTGTTCATGTGTGTACAAGGCATATTACACCCATAAATATTTTCGGACTTGCTTTTTAACGTTTACAAAGAAACGTATCACCAAATTCGGCAGGGAGAGGGTGAGGAAAGATTACAAGGATTACGGGCCAAGTGATTCATAAAAATTCCTTCGCTTCGTTCACGACTTTCGAAAAAATGCACACCAAATAAAAAGAGATGATAACAATCAAAAAACCTGACTAAGGTAGTTTAACATCTGATTTGTAGACAAATATACCTTGAAGAAACCCTCAAATCATCAGTAAACAAATAACACATTGTTTAATTGAAAAATTATATTCCTCCCTTGTTTAATGCCCTTTAAGTAAATACAATAATTTACAATTGAAAAATAACCCTAAATTGATATGGGCTGTTAAGCAAAATTATCTCTAATAAATTTAAAATTAATAGGGAATACAGGGATAAATTAGTCTTGTATTTATGGTTATCGAAGATTTTTACCCTATATTCAATTTAATTAAAAACGATAACATTTAGATCTTTACTTTAATTTTTATTTTAATATAAGTTCAAAAATTCGTGTGAAATGTGTACTTTCTTTCCTTAAAGGTTCAAATATTTTTAATGCCCAGTTTTACAGTTTGCCAGGTGTAAACTCCACGTTTAGTTTAAACTTCAGTTCAATAAATAATTCGGTTTACAGTTTCATTTAAACCTTGAGCTGTGCTCAATCTGTCGTTTAAATTAAACGATAGAATTCTCTGTTTAAACTACAGTTCAACGTTTGACAATTGCATTTTTATGCGTAATCAATTATTCCATTGGCCATTCATTTGGTAAAGTTACACAGAAACCATAGAAACTATAAAAACTACATGCAATGCTGCCGAATTTATTCATAAAATTATCATTTAAACGACGTTCAATTGAACTGATGTTTAAATTATACTGTGAAACTAGATGATTTAAACTTCAAATTTAAACTCCAGTTCAAGTTCAGCCGAACTTGAACTGTAGTTTAAACGGTCACTGTGTAACTTGGCATAAGAATGTATTTTTCATTTTTTTTACTTATACGATTTTATAGCATTTAATTGTGAAAAAAGTCACTTATAAGGAGACCTTAGAACGTGCGGGTCACCGATTTCGATCAAATTTATACCACAATTAGGGTGCACCTAGGGGTATAACAGGTGCAGGTAATGGGACCCACTATTCAACCGTTTCCGAGAAAATTTTCCGGTTTAATTTTTTCGAAAACGGGTGAGTAGTGGGTCTTATTATCACATTTGCACCCTACATGTGGTATAAATTTGGTGAAAATCGGTTACCCTCACGTTCTAAGGTCTCCTTGTTAGTGGCGTGGTTGACTAGATAGTTGCCCTATATACGCCAGTGGTCTTGGGTTCGAATCCCAATGAAAGCCCAATATTTTTTCTGGGTTTTTGGATTCGTAGGTCGCTAATGACCATAGTAGTTGTTGCGAACTTAAATAAATCAAAAAAAAAAAAAAATTGTGAAAAATTTATCTTAAATCATGGTTGGTTATCTGCAAAATGGTATGCAAATAATTAAGTTATGTTCTTGCCGCTTTTGATATTAGGTATTTAAAGATGAATATAGAAATTAAAAGGATGCCAAATTAACAACAAGAGGTATTTATAAATATTTTTAACAAAAAGAAAAAAGTTTTCCTTATCTTCTTTTTGAATTGAAAAGAGGATCAATAAGTAACAGATCAACGATTTGATTAAAGTTTCACCAACCTTCTTAAGCCTTCTTAAAAGTATAGAAAAAAGGTTTCCGCTTCAGATTTTTTCTAGTTCATTGAAATGTATACAATATACATAGAAATCCTAATTTTATTTGACCTCTCCTATTATTACCAACTACACGCCAAAATCCGATTATGAACTTGCAGATAAATCGGATTACGAGACTTATTCTCTTCTCCTGCTTCAAGGGGGGACAAAAGGAAATATCAGGCGGGTTTTTAAAATTCAAAGACTTCAGAACAAATTTTTTGTCTGTTAGATTATTTAATTAAGAAACTCGTCAATTTATCAACGCAAATTAAACACCTGATATTCAAATACGACGAATGGACGGGGATGGAAATTGCAATGGTAGATTTGTCCAAAAATACGATATGATAAAGTTGCATGAATTTGCATTGGAAATAAGGTGAGATTTTTTTCTTGTTTTGCATTAATTTATGAAATAATCAAATAAATATTTTTTCTACCTTAACATCTAAGGTCATATCGACTGTCTAAACACAGAAAAATTTTGTTATCTATTAATTTTAGAACAACCTAAAATTCAATGGAAATTGAATCGAGAGTGACTGATGTATGGAGAATATATTCGTTATTCTGCCAAACTTATCAATCGAAATATGGATTAAGAAAGTTAATCGAAAATCGGGACAATCAGCGTCCCGATTAAGGGTATATTGGAGTGCGTCGCTAGACTTTAGAAAATCGGGACACCTGGTAATATTAGTGAGAACTAACCTTGTTTTCGATAACTGGTCCGTTTTCCATGGCGTACATAATGGCTTCGGAGATTTTTGTGTCGAGGGTTCGTATGACATCATCTGCATTAACGCCAACGTCATGTTGTTTGATTGCGATTACAAGTCGTTCGATGGCTTCCACATAGTCGTTCCAGGGTGAATCCAGTTCAGTGACGTGTTGTGTCAGACAACCACGCAGCACGTTCAAACAATACCCGGAACAGGGCTTTGTTCGAGTCGACAATCCGCGACATTTTGGACAGTACGTCATCCTCAACAAAGCCTGGTGACACGAGTCACTCGCACCACCCCCATTCTGGTCGCTCGTCAACAACGTGTCGGTGGCGTTAAGAATTTCCACCCCGACCGTAAATGCTTGCAATAGCACCCGTGTTGCTTCCAAGCTTTTGAATGCCGCCACAGAGATTTGTCTGGGAATATCTCCGAATGGTTGCAGTTCAGCGATTGCGTCACGCAAGCATGTTTTGTATTCGTGCGAAAAATCGCGCGTTTGCAAATTGATCGCGTTGTGATATACCAATGGGAACAGCTCCGTGAAAAATCGATGCACTGATAATTTGATGTCCAAATTATTTGCAGCGAATGTCGCATCGCCTTCCGGAATCGACATGTAGCGTTTAATATCTGCATATAACGACTTGATTGGATCGCGTGACAGAACCGCCATACGTTTGTAGACTTGCGAGAATAAATGTAGCGTTTTATTTTCTGATTGGGACGCCAACTCGATCATGTGGTCTTAAAAAAAAAAAAAACAATTAAATAACAATCAAGCAACAATTACACAACCTATTTAAAATAAAACTATGTAATTTGAAAAAATATACAAACTAGATTTGTTTAATAAATGGACTTTAAACTATCAATTACTTTGCTTGGAGAGTTAACTCCAGATTAAATGAAAAATTTGTACGTTTCATATAAAAGCAGTAAAGTTATCATTAGTAGTAAAAAAACTACTTCAGCTTTTTTGGTATTGCGTTATAAATATTCTCCTTTAGAAAACCAATCAAACATTTTCATTGAAATTATCATATGAAATAATATCGAAAATTGTTATTACCAATGTTCTAAAATTCCGTGAACGAAGTCACGGGTACAGCTAGTGTTTAGTAATGTTAAGAAATATCGACACCAAATAAATGTTACTTTATGTTTATATTAAAAATTATAGCCTAAGATCCCGCCGCACGATTGCTACTGTCATAATGTAGCTTAATCATTTATAATTAATCATTTAAAATCAATTATAATAAAAAATTGACTTCCGCACTACTAATGAAAATTACCATCAAATTCACTGTCAATTCTAACCCAAAAATAAATCTAATATTGTGCAATCCCCGCCATTTTCACTTCGAAATCCCGCAATTTAAGGAACTTCACGCAAATTTACACCGGCCTACGTAGAGAAATGTACTCGCAATTACGAATTGGCGAATATCTTAGCCGCTGGTTGCCGACCCACGATTTATATCAAATTAAAGCTCTTTCTTTCTTTGCATGATGATATAGGGGTACCAATCTAAAAGTGTCCGTAAATAAACGAAAATAGCTGTTAAAGATGCTGTAAATCAAAGATAAAGTGAGTGAGTGCAGAGACATTTTTTAGATAAGTAAGGCAAATACTAGTATTGCGAGTTTTTCAACCCCTTGCGTGCCTCATCAATAGATCGAGACACTTCAATGAGGTAAAACTTGTAGCGCAAACATTCGCTATTCCCGTTTGACAAATGTCGCTAGGCGTTAACTCTCCCTCATTTTATATAATCTTTAACAGTTACTTTCGCTTATCTGCGGGCACTTTTACATTGGCACCCTTATATCATCATGCACAGAAAAAAATAGCTATAATTTGATATGATATAAGTATAGCAATCATGCGGCTGGATCTTAGGCTATTCCCTATTATGTCATCATGTAGACCTTTTTATACAGACGAAGGGAACAAGATTTTACACCCTATGATTGGTGCTCAAGGCAATATAAGATGACGCTCAGTGGCACACTTTGAAAAGTGACACGATATTTAAGAAATTTGGAAAACCAACGACAATGAAATGTTTAAAAAAATTATTAAATATTTGCATATACTTACTTATATCAATCTTTAATGCAAAATAGATTGTGAATGAAAAATTGATTGCAAAATCCAACTCGACAAACGAAGAAAAAAATTTTATAAAATTCTAGTAATACCTATAATAATTATAATAAAAATTCAGTACATTTGTCAATGACCCTACAAATGGCAAACGATGACATGGCGAATATTCGCGATTTTTTTGTTGAAACCAATTAACAGCGATTGTCTCTCTGTCAATTATCCGTTCTCAAATGGCACTCTTCAAAATTAACTCGAAGTTAAATGGGCGTTGAAGCCCGAACTTTTCCTCAGTTCCCATTGAAATTTGAAAAAAGAACACGTAATTTTCTAAAGTCGAAAAAAATAAACGCCAGGTGTGGTCTCTTCCATGTTGGGATTCCTGTCTGATCTTGCCGCGTGATCAGTCTCATCATTTCAACTGGACCATGTCCAATAAGATGAGCCTCAAACACACACACAAATACACAAACATTCAATAATATATATAAAGAGATAAAAAATCTTTTAAATTATATGAATCGTCCCCTTTTATTTCTCTGCATTCAATCTTAACGACTAAAGTTCTAATCAATCATTTCGTTTTCTCTTGATTAAATTTATTTAAACTCAATCAATTTGTCAAGTTTTCTCGTTAATTTTTCTACAGAATGAGACGAAAAAAAAAACGTTTCTCAAGAATGCAGATCCGATTATATTACATGTTCGACTTTTCTTCCATTTTAGTATATGTATAACCATTGTGACTAACACCAAAAGGAATTTGGTAAATGTTTTTTTGGCTATTGTTTAAGCTTTTTTCGACTTATCATCATCGTCCACTGTGTGGATCAGCACGAGAAAAAAAGATGCAAGAAAATTAATTCATATCATATAAAGGTACATAATTGGAATGTATCTCTTCTCGAAGAACAGGTAGTTAGATTTTTAACCTAAAAGAATGGATCAAAGACAACCATGAACGACATTGTCTCAGTCGTACATCTCACTCTAGCTAGTTCTAACTCGATCGCTTACATCTCTTTCAATAGTGACGTCACATTCTTACGTGCTATATTTTTCCCACGACAACTAAGTATACGATTTTTTTTCATTGCATTCCATTTGGTACAAGTGGGGTTATGGTAATTTTTTTAGAACCTTGTTTGGAAGCTTATAAAAAAATTAAATACAGCCCTTAGCACTTGTAATTGACTGATTAAATTGTTGGTTAAAGACGAACAATTTTGTTAATGTGTTCCCGATTCGGATCAAACAATTCAATCAAACTAATTGATTTGATTTATTTGGTGTAATAAAAATCAATGCAGTTAAGGAGATAAGTTAATTAATCAATTACTGGACGATTCAAAAACTATATTATACAATAAAAATACTTTTCTGGCCGTTTTAAATAACTTATAAGGACCGTAGACCCAAAATACCACAAGATGTAATTTGTTAAATTTTTTACTCGTAGAAGTTTTAAAAATTTGTCTTTTTAAAAATGTTCACAATAAAAAATTTTAGTAGATTTCATTTCTTAAAAATTATGCTCTTAGGTTTTTTACAACCATTTATAAAATGTTAAGCCAACAACAACTTTAGTACAATGATGGCGAATCTGTGACCCACGAGTCAGACACTGACCCACGTGAAGTTTTAAATTACCTAACGCAGTAATAGATTAGACAATTTTTTTATCTCATAGTCATTCAAAACCTGAAAAATTGCAGTGGATATGCAATAAACTTATTTAGAGTGATCTAGTATCAAAGTTTTAAAGTTATATCTAAATTAGTTTATCCCACACAGGAAAAAGATTGTAATGAAGAAAATAAAAATAAAACGTGCAATTTTTTTTTCATACACAAGAAACTTAGTCTGTATAAAACGTTTTAAAGACTCTATGGGACAAAATCAACTAAAATTGGAACGACTATGCATTCCGAAACTTTTCTCAGGCAACACAACAAAGTAACGAGCCATGGGACATCGTGGCAGATTTAGATTATGTTGCCTTAGGCCCTATATTCCACGTGCCGCATTTTTTCTACATAAAAGTTATTTAAAAAATTTTATACCTATCTAGTTATGAACTTTTACTTATCAAATATCTTTTTAAGTATACCTCCTCGTTAGTTGATATATACAGTGTAAACTCTATAATGCAAAATTGAAGAAGATGGGGAATTTATTGTGTTAGAATTTTCATTGAACGGATAGTAAAAAATAAGTTACTGGAAACAGTAATGAAGAACAGTAATTAAACACATACTAGGTAATTACAACAAGCAAATGGACATATGTCTATAAAACCCATTCTTTATACAAAATATTTAGGATTCTATATCAGTATTATGTTTGTTCAGTGATATTAATATTTTTCAAAGTCTTAACAATTTCTTCGTTTTTAAGATTTTATCGTTAAAGAAAAGTTCGCTATATAGAGTAAAAATTATTTCAAATTTAAGTTAGACATTTAAATTTAACTTAACAAAAATAAAAACTCTAAATATAATGACAGTAAATATAATAAATCTAATTGTAAGTTTAAAAAATCAAATAGCTAATCCCTAGTCGCTAATAACCCAGAAGTTGATGCGACCGTTAAATAAATCAAATAAAAAAATGTATCAACTTTTTCCAAATTACCAAAACAGTTTTCTAATAACACTGACCGATATCCAGCCTTCGGAAAGAATGGAAAACCATGTTTAAAATTGATTTGCTTTTCCCTGACGATCTCAAACTGCCCAACATATTCTATTTTGTGACTTCATGTGTTCTGTAAATAGTCCAACTTACATTTTTTTTCTTGATAATTGGTAGTATAAAATGTATTTCTGATGCCTTTTTTTCCGTTTTACGGGACTCAGGATATTTCTTCCCTTTATCGCCGCGACCAAGGAGGTCTATTGTGATGTGACCTTCTGTGTTTACTAGAGGAGCGTCAGGCTTTTAAAGAAAGCCAGCACCTGCCTAAGGGCTGCTATTGCTATCTTTCTAGGCGCCATGTCCGTCTTTCCCAGATGCTGCAGTCTTCCCTATTGCTGATGCTAACAGAATTTATTTACTGTGTATTTACTCTACTGTTATACTGTATTATTAGTTAAATTTTTTACCACCAGACTGCGTGACTTAATTGGTCAGTTCCCAATAGCATCGATTCCAAAAGTCCCGGTATTTCAATACTCAACATCTTTTCAAAATCTTGCGATTCGAAATCCCGGGATTATATTATCTACTTCTCAGTCATTGGTACTGTAGACTCTAGAAACCCAAAAGAAAATTTTTGATTTAAACCGAGAATTGATCAAGGTAACCATTGACGGTAATTTCTTCACTATGCCTCTAAGGGGTCTCTTTATAATCTTTTAGTTTTTAATCAATACATCTATATAATCTATTTTGTAAAATCACAAACACTAATCTAAACATATTAAGTCTTGTCCGGCAGTCCGTAAAGAATATCATTCAATTAAGACTGTTAAATAAATAACCTTGTATTTTATTTAAATCGAAGAATTTTTGTTTAAGTATTCCACAAAATGATCTAAAAAGTTGCAACTCTGAAATTAAAACAAAAAGTAAATTTCCATAAATTAAAAATGAATAATTAATGTTTTGAAAACGATAATTCCCAGATCAACAAAATAATTTCTCGTATGCCCCGGGAATTCCCGGCTCAGTCCATTTAGTTACATAGCACCTGACACTTTTAGAGTCTTGCTCATAAAGTCTCAACCTTCAAAATATTACCGATAAGAATAAATAAACATAACTTAAAAAATGAAATATAACATAATTTTTCCTAGTACGACTTTCATGAAGTATGCCTTAATTGCATAATTTCTTTACAACCCTTCAACACTTTTAATGCTATCTTTAAAACTAGTAGCTATATACTAAAGCTACCACGGAAAAAGCACTACTCGGCAAATTCTAGAAAACTAGAAATTACCTCATCATCACTCCCAAGCAGTTCTTACGCTACATTTGTATTCAAAAGGAAACGAGTTTAAAACCTAATGAAATGAAAAATAGCGAAGGAATACAAAATAGAGAAAATTCTCTTCCACTTTTTACTATAGGTACCTACAATCTACACTGTCTATATATATTATAAAGCATTATTCATTTGATCGTTCAATTCTTTATTTAAAAGAAAAAAGATAATATGAACCTTTCATCATTAATTAATTCCAAATATACGATAACGATAACAACTTTTTTTTTTTTTTTTTAATAAAACCCCTTTTTTCATGATTGCCCAAAGACTTTAAGATATTTTAGTCCGTGACTTAAGTTTTGATTCTTTTAAAAAACCGTAATTTAAAAATCAAACAAGTTTATTACGAATCTCTTTATCAAACATGCATTATCTTGTAATTTTATCGTTCGTATGTTACCTCAAAAGTAAACTGTCTTATTCTTCTCGTTATCAGTGACTTTTTAATTTTGAATAAGAAAAAAAAAACAATACCTTGAATATATTTATCTATAGTTATTTTTTTTCTTAAAAGTTTCAACTTGTTAAACCAGATGCAAGTGATAAAAAATTGAGGTTATCATTAGATATGAATTTAAAGAAATGGAGTTTAATTCTTATTTATTGGGAGATTTTCAGCTCATTAAGATGACCAATAAATTATTTCCCACACACGCATTTCATTGGTGAAACTTAAAAAAAAATTATCTTAACAATTTCGTAAAAGCAAAATAAATTGATTTGATTCGAATCGAATTTAACTTTTTTTCGTAAGTTATTGATGTATAGCTATGAATGTGTTTGAGTGTCGCATACTAATTAATTAACAGAGAAAAAAAATGATTTAATTGATTATTTATAGACTTAAAATAAAATAAAAATTAATTAATAGTCATAAATAACACGATTAGAGAATTTTCATTAGGCTTTTATTGCGGATTTAGAATGATAAAAAAAATAACACACACACACAGATAAAGACCAGAATATTTGACCATGTACGTTTGATGCATATGAAATTAAATTTAAATTATGTGTGCTATATTGTTAAGTGGATGCAAAAGAGAGGAAATATGTAAATGAACTCAGCCATATAGTCACGGATGAAATTTTAAATTTCCCGGCGGTTGAAAAAACGCCAGAATGTCTGGCAATGAAGGAATTTAATATATAAAAAAATTACAGTGAACACTCGATACGTTGAACTTGTAGTTAGGTTGAACAGTTTTTCTAGTCTTGACTCATTATTATCTTTATGAATTTTCACCTCAATGAGTCGTACCTGTGTCGTGACACTCAGGCTACGTTCCACAATACTTTTGTAATGATTACGCTCATTTTGTCCATGCCGTTTACTTTGAAGAGTTTGAGCAACATTTGTTTCTCTAACTAATCTCTTAAGAGAATTGTACGTAAACAATAGTGAAAGTAATAACACCATTGATGATGTTTTACTTAATACAAAGGTCGTGGTAGGCATAAAAATTGCTGAAAAAACGTCTCTTAAATGTTGTTAGCGTTATTATCACTTAGTGGAACGTAGTGTCAATGTTTGTTATATTATTTTATTTGTCTAGAGGAGAAGCATACAAATAACACAACACTAACACAATAACACACAAAACTTTAAGATATAACATAATTAAAATAGTTCCTACTTTGAATTGCTCAAAACTTTTTTAGAATTACACTATGTAGGTACCGTATGAATTGAGCTCAACATTTCAATTTTGAAATAAAATAACTTACAAATTAAATGCTTGAATAAATTTAACAGTTACTGAACATTTTACTTGATTAAGGCTTGATTCAGACAAATTTAAGTCAAGTAGCTTGAAAATCAAGTTTAAAAACTTGTAAATCAAGTTAAGCAGTCAATCTTTACCTATAACAGAACATTTGTTTCAGGATTATAATGGAAAATGAATTTGGAATGGACGAAATAAACAAAATACCGAAAATAATTAGTTTAGAAGTATTAAAATGACTAAAAATAAATGTCAGGAAGAAAACTAATGTTTCAAATGCCTAGTAGTACCAAAATAATAAAAAAATGACCATACTTTGTCTTTTCTTGGTGGTAGTCACTGGTTCTTTCTAACTGCTAAACCAATGACAAGAAATCAGTCAGTTTAGTTCCCTAAGGAAACTAAAAGTTTAAAGGGAACTAAGATTTTTCCCTCATCAGCTGTTGACATATACGCTCATACAATTTTTATTTTCAACATCGCTTATGATAATTGTTACTATAATAGATCAGAATTCGCTCCTTCTCTCTCCCGCTGGTTTTTTCTATCTTTTTCTTATCGTAATCAAACTTTACAGTATTTGAAGAATATTTTATATATTAAACATAAACGTCGATATGTTCAGGTAAAAAAATTATTAGTATAATATAATATTCTTGATTTTGATCTTGATTTTTCTGAAGAATAATTTCTCTTAGTTATATCTTGGTTCAGAATTATCTTCAACCCTTAAATTTCAGGCTTTTTTCTTATAATTTTTTTACAAGTCATTCTATAACTTCGTGGTCATCAATGACTTCATCAGGTTTTTGTTTATCTATAATAATATTATAGGTTTTTCTATTAGCTTTTATTAAATAAAAATTAAATAATAAATCGATTAAGTGCATATAAAATCTTCGAGGCAACCATTCTTTTTGAAATTCGCCAGTCTAGCAGATACGTTAAACTGCTAAAAAAAACGTCCTGAGAACCTCTTTAAGTTAAACCCCTAACCGTTATAACCCTTATTAGTCAAACTGTTTGGTTTGTTTATTTATTCGGACAGGTTTTATCTAAACTTTGATATTTAATCTATTGAATGAAAGTAAAGAACGATAATTTCTTGACAACTCGTATTTTCTGTTCGTTAGCCGAATTTTCTTTTCGATAACTCGAAGGTTTATTGAGCCGAACTATAAATAATTTGAATACCTTTTTATGGTTACTACTGGAGTTCGATGTATTGAGAGTTCACTGTATTTATCATTTTTTCTTTTCTTAATAATAAGCAAATCGGTTTAGTGGATGAGATGTGGGCGAGTCGATCGTTGTCTTTCGATCGGTTTGGAAACGACGGCGATTTGGCTCGGTTTGCGGAGGACGTCGTCCGGCAACCTGTGGCATACTCACATTCCTTTCGGGGGGCTCAATTCTTCCTCTTTCCTCTACTCAAAAGACGTTTTTTGCAGACATAAAAATATACACTCACACACGTAGAGGAATTCGCACGCAGATCTAAAGCATACTACTACTCGTTTTCCAAGTTCATCGTCCGTTGCACAATAATTGCCATCCTCTCAATGTAAATATTTCTTGTTTTCTCTCCTCCGCTTGTAAATATGTCATCTCGCTCAAGTGTGTTCATTTCGATTATTTCTAAATAACCATATGCGATGCGATCACGGTTTACTTTTCGTTTCGTATCGGAGTTGCAAATTTTACGAAATATCTCTCTGCTCATTCAAGGTATACATACCTCGTTTTCCTGGTTTTGCTTTTATCTTTTTCATTCACATATGCATTACATTAATTCCTCGTTCCAATCATTTCTAAGTGCTATTTATTTAAGTTGAAACCCACTGAAATTCCTGAAATAATTTTCTAAGTTCACAAGTAAATTTAAATATTTAGATCCTACTTAAAAAAATACAAAGAGCCACTTGTAGGTTATATTAAACATAACCTATTTTTAGTTAGAAAATAACCTATATAAGACTGGTGACGCAATTGGAAGACTGTCGCAATATGCATCAATTATGCAAAGCCTAAAAACTTCTAGGTTTAATTTATTTAATGTTTTGATCATGTACTTGACTCATCAATGAGGGGGAGTATTATAAAATCAAAAATATAAACCGGTAGTTGAAAAAATTAAGGTTGTAAGATTTATCTATAGTCAACTTCTAAATATTGTTGCACAACTGAGATGCTGTGTGTGTATGCCTTGCATCTAGCGTCCCGCTGTGTGCTCACCGAAGCGTGAAAAGTAAATGAAGGGAGAGCGGTCAGCCTGACTGAGACAAAAGATGATTCTAGAGATTTCTTTGAAGATTTTTGACAGTAAAAATTAGGGTCTTATATCTTCGAATATTCTGAAAGCATATCTGAGCCCATATATATACAACGGGTTGACAGCCGGGAGAATCAATCAGTTATAAACAATGAATCAGTGATAAACAATCAGTTTTAAAACAGTGAATCAGTTATAAACAGTGAAATAAACGATTGTTGAATTGTAAATAAATAAATAAACGTACGTAAAAAATAAATTTTTGTCTTAAAACATAAATCCTAAGAACCCGTCAGTATAAATAGTTAAAAACTTAGTAGCACTAGCGGCAGTTTTTGGTATAAGATCAAGATCATAATAAGAGAGGCAACCATCCTCCTTTCCGAAATGTATTATCACAAATCTATTTAACTATATACATAGTAATATTTCGATTTCTAAATAGTGCTGTTGTAGTTATGAAATTTAAAATCGAGTAAAATTTATGGTCTTGTCTTTCAAAAATTTCATGAACATTGGACAGTGCCGTAGCTATAGCCATTGGTAAGGATTTATCAAATCAGATAGTAGAATTATTTTTTGAAATGAATTTTAACAAATTTTACTTAAGTTTGACTCGGTTTTAAGTCAAATTTTGGTCAAGTAGCTTGAAAATCAAGTCAAGTTGTTGAATAATTGAAGTCCAGTGGTAAATCTCTAGTCTTAAGGCATCCAAAATAAAATTTGATATCGAATAAAAGGTTTTTAACATTTTTCCTATTTTTTTCTACCTTAATCTTTTCTTTTTCCCTACAATAATTATTGAAAAATGAACTGAAAATGAACTTCCCTCAAGAACCAGATCTTAATTTTTAAGTTGTTTTTTCATATATATTATGGTTTTCGATGAATGCATGCTCTGATTTAATAAATCTTGGAGAATTAATTTTTCTTCACGTTTTCTAAAGCTTTAAATCTCTTTAAATGTTTAGAAGACCAGTTAAGCTTCTGACGGTGTTTAGACGTTTTACTACTCTTCACACTGTCGGTCGATTAACAAAATATTTCTTTTATTTTGGATGATTCCCAAATGTGAAAGGTTGAAAAACATATCGATCAATTCCATCGTTACATTGATGCAAGCCTCGGTTCCCACTGACATTTGCGGTCGTTTAGTTGTAAGCTCTGTTATTTAACTATTTTTTTAAGTCTAATTAAATTTAGTTTATAAGAGTTCTTAACTTGTGTCGTAATTTGGTTATAAGTTTTTAAATTGTAGGTACCACAACTGAATGGTTTTACTTGCATTTTGAATGAAACTATGTATAACCACAGTTTGAATTTTTTTTATAATAAATGCATGTCTCTTACAAAGCTTTATTAATGATATTTGAAAAAAAATAAGATAAATAAGATATATTTTAAATAAATTTTTTAGGAACTTGCTTTTACCCCTTAAAGGTCGTTATATTAAATAACTATGACGTTTTAAATTTATATACAACTAAAACCAAGATTGTATACATACCTAAGAGGAAAACTTAACACAACAGAGAACTAGACCAAGACCGAAACCGAGATGACAACGGTTTTGGTCCTAGTCTTGTTTTGTAAATCACTAGACCGAATGAATTAATGAGTGAATTTAAGGCTTTAACTTCTCTTTGGTTGGAAAACCCTTCGTTAAATTGTTAATCAAGTAATTGAGCAATCACTACGATAATGCTAAGGCTGTGCTAAATTAAACAAGTTAAAGTAGGGTTGCGTCGATGATTGGGTAAGCTATCGCCAAAAATTGTAATAATAATAATTAATTCTTTTATTAATTGAATGCTTTCGAATAACCAGTCATTATTAGGCATTGCATAGTAATTATTTGACAATCTTTTTAAAGCTTTTCAAATATTTTTCAAAACTATTTAAATCACAAGTTCTCTTTTTTAAAATTTAGCGCCTCTGCCAGTGTTAAGACCAATCTTTCTTAATTTGAACCAGCCCCCTACAACTCTATGTTACAAAAATGTGACCATTTTGACTGCATTTGCAGACATCGCCAGTAAAATTAGTTGAAAACGAGTTGAACGAAGACCACGAAGACTGACGAAGACCGAAGACTTTTATGAAGGTCGGAGGTTAGAAATAATTTTTTTTAAACGTCAGGAAAATTATTTATATTGGTTTTATTATTATTGTTATTATATGAGAATAATTATGATAAGTATTTTACATTATATAATAACTTTACATAATAAGTACCTATAATATAATTACTCTGATAAGTGGTGATAAGTTTAAGTGACAGGGGACTGTTTGAAACGTTTGACTCGTCTATAGTTAACAGTTGTTTTTCAACTAGATACCAGTGCCATCCAAAAGACCCAAAGGTACTAAGATTTGCGTAAAAATCGTTCACGTCTTTTAGCCTTTCTCGTATTTAAGTGACAGGGGGCTGATTTGAACATTGTGACACACTTAAACTTACATTTTCTTCAATTTAAATTCGCATCCCTTCTCAAAAACATAGAATAGTGTAAGTATTGCAAGATAATACTACCAAATTCTTACTGCGTCTTTAACGTTTCTTTTAAAAGAAAGCAAATTAATCTAAAAGTTAATTCAAGTACTTTTTAACATGTAGATAAATCGATAAATAATCTTTCATTTAGATGGTTGGTATTTCCCTAAATGAAAATGACAGAAAATAAAACATTAGAATAATAAGAAAAATGATTTTGATTAAACTGTCATTCTCACTTTTCCTTTACACGTCAACACATGTTGATGAGGTGACTTAATTTTAACTTCCTCAAATTGAAAATAATGTAATTTAGAATTGGGATAAACGAATGCACAACATGTGTAAGTGACTTTTTGGGTTATAAAATCACTCTCGAAATTCTATATCTTCTAAATAGGAAATATTGAAATTTTAAGATACGATGAAAGTTGATTGATTCTCATTGATGAGTTTTGCTGTCACATGAAAAAAAAGCTTCAAATTGATATCTAAGAGGTCATTAGGTCGTTACACGTTATAGAGAGGGGAGGGGTACGACGAAGTGTGTCATTGTGTGACAAGGGTTAGAAGGGGTCGTTAGCTTCGTGACCTCACATGTCAGAATCTAAAGTATTAAAACATGAAATTTATAGTGAATGAAAATAAAATTGTACATTTATGGTGCAATTGATACGAAATATACAAAAAGTTGCCATTATTGTCTACTGTGCAGAACTTGTATCGTAACTGTATGGTTTTATTTTAATCTGGAACACACCTTTTATCTATTTGCGAGTTTTACAAATATGACCATCTGTAACAATGGCGAAGGAGGGCTAAAAAAATTATAAACTTCGTGTCAAGTAATTAATGGATGACACCGGATATAGAAATGGAACTTTGTATAAGATGTTTGAAAATTAAAATTTATTAAAATGTAATTTTGGTCTTAAAGCTTGCAATGTAGGTACATTAACTAAGCTTTCGATACAAAAAAGATTATGTGCAATTTACAACCAGAATTAATAGCTTTTATTACATTTTATGTTTGTCGCTATAGGAAATATAAAAGCAAATATATTAATTTGTACTTATAGAAGAATTTTTCTTTGAGAAGTTAATTTGATAAAGTTAAAATTAGCTCTTAATTTAATTTTGCCATCTATTTTTTTTTTTTTTTTTGGTAAATTTGAAGGGACTTTTTATCCAACTTTTTTCAACTTTAGTGGGATCTACCGGTGGGTCATTCGTTACTTAAGAACAAAGAATTTTAATTTTACGGTGACTAACACCAGTTTGAATGTGTGGACACAAACAATCAGAGATAACACAGTTACTTTAAACATGACACTTATTATACGTCCTGTTAATTCTCACTCTTAAAAATTTTCTTTTTCCACTCATAATCTCTTACATACACATACAATATTATAGTTGCATTTGCACGTGAACGCATCTCCACCACTCTGATATCAGAGATATTTAATGCATGGCTTTCGCCATAAAGTTCTTTGTATGCAAAAATAATTTCTTCAAACCTCATCTGCGAGCAACTCGTTCCCTGATTTATATTCTCATATCTGGATGTGCAATTAAATCTTTAAATTGCTCTCATAAATTCCAGTTTATTTTTGGCAGCTCTCGTATACTCGCACTAAAGAAGTCTAAAGAAGTTCTTCAAATTTTCATATAACTATATTTAAGAATATAAATAACAATAATGAAATAACAAGATGAATTCTTATGCGCCTAAATTTCCCTTGAGAACCAATATAGAACGATATTTATTTTCTTAAACAAGTTCTAGCGCAATTTTCCGTATAAAAATTAAATTAGGATAAGTCTAGAAGAAAAAAAGAATTGTAGTATCATAGGAAAATCCAAGGTTTTTCATTAAGTTTTAGAAATTGATAGTAGGAAATCTTATAAAATATATTATAACTAGTGGCTACCCGTGATTTCTCTCACGTAAAATTTAACCAAAAAGTAAACACAATTTTATCTTAATAAAATAAACCTACTAAGAGAGAAATTACAAAATCATCTTACAACAAACTTTTACAGTTCTCTTTTCCTAAGAAAAAGTTTCATTTAAAAGTTCTACGCATTAATGCGTCTAAGAACTATAGCAAGTTTAAAGAAAATCTTTGAGCCGTTTTAGAAAAAAATTTAAAAACTCAAAAGCCTATAGAACAAAGATGAATTGCCGGTAAATCGATTTCAACCAAAAGCTTCGTGGCGACTTGATTATTAATATAGTAATAAACGAAAGTAATATGTATACAGCCTATATATATCTATATTATATACAATGTACGGATATCCATCTTTAACCCTAGAACCATTCTTATTTGAATTTTCCCAGGAAAAAGTTTAAAATAAAAGTTATAGGCATCAATGAGTCTAAAACTATAGAAAGTTTAAAGAAAATCGTTGGAACTGTTTTGAAAAAAATAGAAAAAGCTCAAACAATCTGATAATAAAATGGAGCTTCCAATCAACCGATTTCAACCAAAATGTTCACGGCACAGCTAGCTGTAATATGCAGGCTAAATTCAAAGTTTAGTGAAATTCGGATAAAGCTTTCGATGCGATATCGCTGTTACACACAGTCACACACACCCATAAAGTCAGCTACATCCTCTCCCCGCGAAGTAATGCCTAACGACGTTTTTAATCGGTATTGTATCTGAGTCCGACATACCAGGCCAAATGATACGTAGACATTTTCCTTCCTCTACAAAAAACACACACACACACAGAGACATGTTTCTAAAAACTACTTTTCTGGACTCAATGGACCTCAAACCATGCATTTCCGGTGAAAGCTCGAATTTGAAAATTCGATCCGATTACAATACCTACTTCTTATAGAGGAAGATCAGCATATTTGGAATACTGCAGGTAACTTGGAATATTCAGTTTTCTAGAGCAATTTAAGCGATATCTGTGTTTTTTTTTATATAAATAATATCACATGATTTAAAATGGCATTGAGTAGTAAAAAAACCATTCCCTTTCGATATTTTCTTCGCCAGTTACATAAGTAGGTACAAAATGTCCATTTCGAAAACTTTTTTAGTAAGAATGTCATCTTTAATACTCATTTACTTTATTGAGTGAAATCTTTTCTATATGCGTTTATATCTTTAACAATCCTATCAGTTTATGGTTTTGATTTGATTTTATAAATATTTTTAAAATTAAAAATGTAACTTCGAGTTCTAATCTATAACGTCTTGTTGCTAATTTGGAATACCTACTGTGAACATAATTTGGAATAGTGTTCCAACATATATTCATATTTTGCGTCTGTAAAAAGTATTCTAATTTTTTCTTAGAGATGTCATCTGATCACAAATTCAATTGTGGAAATTTTTTTATTTTCATCCTAGGTTCACTTTGGGTGAATATAATTTGGGATACTATATTATAAATCATATTCCAAACTACCTGCAGGTTAAGTAAAATCACGTTTTGAAAGTTTTATGGTTTAAATCAACTTTTTAGGGAATTATTATTTTATTTAATCGTTTATATTATTAAAGTTTAATAATTTTCCAGCAACCCAATGTGTTTTTTATTGAGTTAATTGATTTCATTTCCCATTTATACTCCAAAAACAAACTGGTATTCCAAATATGCTGCACTTCCTCTACTACCTAAGTATATAGTAGTAAAATAAAGTAAAAATTATGAATGTTGTTATATTTTTAATTCAGTTTAATTTCAGTATACTCAGAAAAGTGGGTGGATATCAGATAGTAATGATTGTTTACGATATGTACCGTGATTTATGCAATTGAGTGATGCATTAATTAGTAGCTGTTTGGATAAAAAAAAAAGTTACGAGGCGAATGATTTAATCCGCTCATAGATCACTGTGTTATCACGAATGAATCATTCATAAATCAACATATTATATTTAAAGATTTTCAATAAAAAGGTTAGATTTATTGGATCGACATAAAATACTTGCGGCATAAAATACTTGCATTTTTCTTTAGTTTCATGGAAACGATCCAAAAAACAGAGAGAGACAGCGAAAAAAGCAAAATACATAGTAATATTGTGCTCTTATCATAAAATGTGAATGAACTTCACACAACTTCCATCTCGTTTTGTTAATGGAAGAAAAATAATGTTATTGTAGCCATATTTTTCACTTCGAAATTGTATTGAAATGTGATTGACAGTAAAAAAAAATATGGGGTACACTTATTGGCAAAAAGTATTTATGTGGTGTGGTTCGTATTTGTGCATCAGATGCATGCGAATGTATTTCCTGCACACACTGGAAATATCGATCATAAGTGCATTTCAAAAATAGATTGAAAATTTAAAATATATGCGCTTTGCTTTGGCAAAACAAATATTCTTGCCAATTAATGTGTAAACTCTATATATATATATGTGAAAGAATGGAATTTGTATGTGATGAATATAGGACGATAAAACAACAACAGTTGTTGATGAAAAATGATGCTAACGACAAAAAATTAAATTAAAACTCTTGTTGTTACAAAGACGACAAAAAAAAACAACACATGTGAAACATATCGATAAAGCATAAAAAACGTAAAACCAATCAATTTTAAAATTAATATTTATTTTTCCACAACGCATAATTCACACGGACATAATATTATTTTAAAACACAACAATAGATCAATCTGTGCAGAATATCAAAGCCACACAGCCATTTTTTTTAATAATAAAATAAGCAAATGATATAGACTAAACAATTTTTTGCATATTTTAATATATCGTAAAGCATAAAATATTAAAATATACACGACATGTTAAGTACACCACTTTTTGCTGTTGCTGTTTTGCAGCTATCGCGCTATCAAATTTTTTCTCTTGTTCACTTCTTTTTTATCTTAATACATCACAATTTATATATTGGCGATAATAAAAATTTGTCAAATTTGTCACATTTATCATTTTATGACTGGTCGAAGCTTTGGCGAGTCAAGAGCAAAGAGTATGAGGCAAGTAGTGTATGTGAGGGGGAGACTCGAGAGTTGAGACCACCATGACGGCCTTCACTGGGCGGAATTTCAAATACAAATAAATAAATTCATATAAAATATTGAGAAGTATTTATTAAATTATTTATGACTTGGGATAAGGGAAAAAAATCAGTTCTTTTTTTGGGCGTAAAGAAAGCTGTCTTTGGAAAAAATTGTCACATAAAAATCATTTATGGGGCTCTCAAAAAAGTACACTTAAGACTTTTTAAACAGACTAAACAAAAACACCTCATTCAGAAAAATTGCGATGACATCACCATTTGGAATAATATTATTTTTTTGTGTCTCATCGTTAGAGCTGTAATTTATACTGGCATTTTAAATAAGAGAAAAAAAAAACTATAGGTATGTACCTGTATAATAAATCATATAATATGACAAAGTAGTTGACTTGTAAGTGTGTGGTGTTTTAGTAAGTGTGAGCGACATTATTAAATTGGTGCGAAATTATTTCACACACACCCATAAGACCCCGACTAACATCAGACTATGAATATTTTACTTGTTTCATGAATGACATAAATTAAAACGTAAGTTAATGTATTCACTTAGATCTGTTTTAAGCGTAAAAGAAGCGCATATTTCACTTAATATCGGGATTTCCTCATAACAAATGCACAAAGTTATATTAAGTCAAAAAGACAGGTGAAAGGTGAGTCGATCATTTTATGTAGTACTAACAGTATCCATAATACGACAATGTATGGTCATCTTAAAAACACCACATAAAGAGTTAAATTTATTCCTTTTTAACTTCTTCCCTTCGTATTAAAAGCTAAGTAGTTTATTTTTATTCATTTTTAGTCAACTAAGAAAATTTTTATACAGGAAAAAAGTTCAGTTCCTGTGGGATATATATATTTTTTACATTCCAAGGGAACAACAAGATTTTTTGCATAGTGGTAGTTTAGGGATCAAAAAATGACAGAGGCTACTTTACATCTTAGAAAAATGTTACGGTTCCCGTGGTATCTATAAATTTTTTTCACAGAGGAAGATATCAATATGATTTTTTTGCAAAGTAGTAGTTTAGGGGTCAGATAATGATATATAGACTACATTTTATATATCGGAATAATCCATTGTTTCTATAGGATAGCATAATAATTGTATCCTACAGGAACCGTGTATTTAAAGGAATTTTAGTTACAGTTTGTAAAAAAGAGTTTAAGCACATTTTCTTCACGAGTGGACAATGCTTTAACCTTTTTGAACAAGTTTGATGCAGATCCCAAGATTTTCTCTCCCGATTAGTAACCGGGGATGAAACCTTGATTGATCAATATGACCCGGAAAGTAAAATCTAGTCCAAACAGTGGTTACCAAAAGATTGAAGTGGACCTATTAAATTTCGTGCGCAGAGATCTGTGGAAAAAGTTTTGGCGACGGTGTTTTGGAACAGTAAGGGTATAATTTAATGTGACTTTTTAGAAGGCAGTAGAACTGTTACTGGAAAGTCTTATATGCAGCTATTTTAAAGAAACTCCATGATGCACTTGTTAAAAAAAACCCCGGACAGTTGCACAATTGTTTTTTGGTTCACCACGATAATGCACCAGCACATTCATCAGCTATTTCACGGGCTGTTTTGAGGGAATATCATTGGGAATTACTGCCACATGTCCCATATAGTCCCGATTTGGCTCCATCTGACTTCTTTTTGTTTCCAAAACTAAAAGAACACTTAAAAAGTAGTCGCTGGGACTTGGGAGTCCATTTCTGAAGCAAATGTGCAAATTAGCAATGGTTCCAATCACACACTTTTATAATAATGCATTAGAAGGATGACAACATTGTATGGAAAAGTGTTTTAAACTAGATCAGTGGTTTTTAACCGGTGCTTCACGAGCTTGTCACAAGTGCTTCGCAAAATTTTTAAATCCGAATTATAGTGTTGAATCTATCCATGTCTTATTAGCCATATAAAACATTGACTTGACCGGCCTATATATAATTCACTGGACCAGACATTAACGAATATAAAAATATTCATATATGAATATGCCTTTTTGATTTTGGTGATCCGCGAAATGACCTTATAGTCAAAAGTGCTCCGTTACTTTAAAAAGGTTAAGAACCACTGAACTAGATGGTTCTTATGAAGAAAAATAATTTTAAAATGTAAAATAAATAAGCTCTAAAAATGTTTTCCGAGAGTTATTTGAGAAATTCTCGTATTAGCCAAGCAGTTTAAGTTTGATACGCTCTGCGAAGCGGGCGGGCATCAGCTAGTATCATTATATTATTAGAGTTTCATATAAACTTACAAGCGTATTCTTTTGTTGGTTCAACTTATGTAATACAAATGAGATGACAGAAATTGAAATACTCGACGTATTTCATTTTTCTCAACTAACACACGCAGCTAGACAAAAAGCCTGCTCTCTGTGAATATTCCTCGTGAATAATTTTCTCGTAGATAAATTGAATATTGAATAAGAAACGTGCAGAAATCCCGGTTTTTTAAACTTAATGTAATCTCAAGAAATATGTCAGACGATAGGTATATACATAGTACATATCCATTTATATTTTTTTAAATTTCCAACTCTTAAATATCGTTCTCTAGAAACTTATTTATGCTTGTTTTATAGATTCAATTTAAAATCCCCCACTTGTAGTTTCGACAGTTTTACAATTTATTTTACAGTATTCACCAGTAAAATGTAATTTTCTAAACGAAAGCATAACAATTTCTTTCAAAGTTCAAGAGTTAAATCTTACGTTATGCTAATTTTCTCTGCAGAATACGAAGCAATGACAAGTGTATCTCCGAGGAAAAGCTTTTCATTTTCTTGTCTCTTTTCTTCGCACCAGTGCTCCGTGCGTGAAATATTGAAGTTGCATAAAGTTGCCTTAAACGGGTCTCTGTACTTATCCTTTTCTTATCAATGCTTCGAAATAATTTATTACTGTTACGCTAGAAAGCAAAAAATGATTTTATTTATTTTATCACTAACTTGTATTCGTGTATTTTTTGTATTAATTTATTAGTTTGTAAATACTTATGCAAGTAAGTAGATAAAATGATAAGACGAGATCTAACGAGTTATTAATAGATTGAACGAACGAAAGTTTACAGTTGAAAATATTTTCATTTGCTTTGTCTCACTTATGCTTCGAATGACACTATCGCAATCATTCCAATAACTTTTTATTGATGATCCCATTTTATTAGTTGAAATTATGATGACATCCTGCATCCTGTTTTAGTCACACCGCATTTGATAAAACCAACAGAGAGAATAAACAAATATTTGTAACGCTTTTAAAAAATCGACCAGTTTATTAAGAAAAAAAAAATTAATACTGATCTCGTCTATAGGTATTTTATGTCTCTCTCAAACCGCATCTCTTGGGATTACATTTTTTGTCTCTGGCTTTTTACTTAATTAATTACACCGCATTTGATATGATCCGGATCAGATGCATATTTTACGTATGTGACAAGGCGACATTAAAATCACTTAAATGTCATTTACAGTGTTTGATTTTAAGACGTAGGTAAACTGAGATAATTGGAACCCGAGGTGCTAATGGCGGCATTAACAGCGACAAATTTGAAATCGAGAAGAAAACACGAAAAGTCTCGGACTTGAAAAATAACGTGGTTTGATTCGATGTGTCGATAAGACTTGAAGCAAATGGAAATACAAGGGAATTGAGACGATTGCGTTGGATTTTTCCTCGAGCTATGAACTACAGAATTGTATCAATTAAAATGTACTGATACAATTTCTGAGTGTGTTATTTTTCGTGTTGAATCGTAGACCAATGAGTTTGTTGCAACGTTGTTTTTCAAATTCAATTAAACTTTGTGCCACTACTTTAGATTAAGATAACCAAGAAGATAGCAACATTAATTGTATTTATGGAGTTTCACTTATTGTTAGTTTTTTTCAGCAAATATCAATAAGAAAATATACTAACCAATATAAAGTTAGTTATTTAATAGCAAATGTTAACACTTGTTCAAATCAAATACGCTTTTAAAGGATAATAAAGGGGTGAGCTGCCAAATACGTACTAGTCACCTAAATCGTACCAGATCTTTTATTTTAGAATTAATGCATTTTGATGCTTCTTGGTGGTAAAGATATGAACTTTTATTTATGTTGATTAAGTAAGAACAAAAAGTCACTAGCACGCAGTGTTGTTTTGTGAATGACAGAAGCACAAAGAAATCAAGAAAGCCTAATGTTACTTTTAAACGAATTTAATCAGCTAAATTTAATATAAATCTACAATTTCCGAGGCTGTCTTATATATTTTTGAAAACTAGCTATGTTAGGTTTCCATTTGGTTTTTAAAACATGCTGATAATGGTTTAAAGTTCGCTTCAATTATTTGGCGGGGACGTCTTTTTCCTAAATCGTACCACACCATGATCCGATGCTTAAAGTGCCAAAAGTGGGGGTACATGAAGTTAATGTAGGGGCTTAGAAAAAAGACAATATTTATTATTGTCGTAATTGTATTTCAGTTAAGTAGTGTAATATTAAATGTTATATTTATGTTGTTTTGTGTATTATACTTAAATTAAACTCAAAATACAGTTTCAGTTATGATTTTTTATATCTTTTTAATTCAAAACATGTGATACGATTTTGGAAACCAGATGGTACTATTTAGGATACCGGTAGCTTAAATCGTACTGTTTGCATGATCTTACAAGTGTTCATATCATAATGATCTATCAATAAACAACTAAAAAATCATATTATTTAAACTGCAACTTTGATAGCGCCAACAATTTTCCTTAAACTTTCTATACTTCTTTGACTCATCAATGCCTACAACATTTATTTGAAACTTTTCCTGGAAAAATTTAAATAATGATTCTTCTGGGGGTACGGATGAGAAGTTGTATATACAGAAGTAGACTGTATACATAATGTAATACTTTCTTTTCCTACTATATAGTTAAGCAAGTATTGTAATCGTGTCGAATTTTAGATTTCGAGTTTTCACTGAAAATACACTTTTTGCGATTCCCCCAATCCAAAACAGTGGTTTTTAGAAAGGTAGGTATCTTAGCGAAAGCTTTATCCGAATTTCTCTAAGCTTGGAATTTAGCCTAAATATTACATCTAGTTGTGCCGCGAAGCTTTTGGTTGAAATCGGTTGATCGGAAGCTCCACTTAATTCTAGGGATTTTTGAGCTTTTTAATAAGGAGAGTTATACATAATATAGAGTATATACATAGAGGCTATATGCATATAGTTCTGTTTATATATATACAGTGCTTATAGTTCTTTCAACCAACAGCGAGTTTAAAAAAAGAAAGTACTGTGATGCCTCGCAGCAGATATTTTCATCTTATTCCACTATATTATCTCTAATAGTGTAATAAAGGATGTCTAATTTTTCATAGTTCACTTTGTTATTATTCTTTTTTGTTAAAATTGGGAACATCTTATTTCATTTAAAAACAATCTTTAAAATTCTTTGTATAGTTACTAGTCAGAGCAACGAAATAAAAATCAATGGGAAATTATTAAAATTGGAAATAGTAAATTAATTATTACTGGAATTTAATTATTCTTTAATTTTATTGTGTTAATTGTAATATTAATAAGTCCCATTATAATTAATCTATTCTTTGATATAAAGTTTATTAAGCTGATTGTAATAACATCAAATGCAATTAATTAACAGTAGCTGTTTTTTCTTGTAAACATTTTATATACCTATCGCGGTTTATACGATATGCATCTAAGGGAATTCCCATGCATTATTATTCTATACATGTTGACCTCAAAAATGATTATTTTATACTGCAACAAAAGGTGGTTAACATACACAAGCTACTTGATTTTTACATTGATTTCAAAATTAATTTAAGCATGAACATTTTGGTTTTTCTGCAGTTTTAAAATATTATGTTCTAATGAATAACTAACATATATATTTTTAAAAAACCGGTGGGAATTTGAATTATTAAACGCAATGTAAATTAGAGTGCTAATGTATAATTTAAAGTACTTTCTATCTTAATATTCAAAATGTTTTGAGACGTTGAATTATTATTTGCATTAATTTACAATGTAAAAGTTTATCTGAACATGAGAGCAGTTCCACGAAAATGCAAAAGAAAAACCATGAATTTTAGCTGTAATAATATCCTTTGGGAAGATTAAGATTTATTTGAAATTTTTTTTTCCGTTAATGAAATAATTAGAAAAAAAAAGAAACTGTGGGTGATAGGAAAAATTATGAGTGAAGAAGGTTGGAAGAATAGAAATAATTAATGTGTTAAAATAGTTCCAAGGCTGTGCTAAACTTGATGATTGTTCAAAGGAAAAAAAACACTAATCAAATAAGAGGCAGCTTTTAAATTGACTTAATTTATCCTTGGACGACAATTTTCGTAACATAAAACAATCTTTGTTTTCTTTTCAAGCAACTCCTTTTATTTCTTATCAATGGAAAAGTTTGAGATAATTTTCTTTGATTGAATCGATCGATCGAGCAGTTAAGTATATAGAAATTCTTCATCAAGCCTATTTATGGAGGTATATCATTTCTATGTCATCATTTCTAAGGATGAAACCTGGTAGTCATGTGACTCGCGTTACCATAGAAATGAGTCGACGCTTTTCAGTTGTCATGATGATTTAAAAAAAACTGGATAAGTGCGAGAATGACTCGCGCCTGAGAGTTCTGTACAAACTTAACAATGAAACATTTTCTATTTGTTATTTTGATTTTATAAATGTTTTTTAAATTTTAAATATTTAAACCGCAACTTCAAATTTCTAGACTTCTTATTTAGGATTTAACTTCCATGGAATAACGTAGGTAAGTACAACGTACATCATTTAATTTTACAAATTAAATTGCAGAGTTTTCAAATCAAATTGAACATCTTACAAATCAAATTAGACACTTCAGTCAATAGGTTTATATTGTACTTAGTGATTAAAGATTAATTATTGATGAAAATCATAAGCCATACACTATTTTTTTCCCTAATGATGAATCCTATCAAAGAGGTTATTTTGAAAATTATTTTTTCTGACATGAATTTGTTGGCGTATCCAATAAACTTTTCAAATATAAAGACAATAAATCACTCTATCGTGGTTTATTGATAAATAAAATGAATAATGAATATTTCCTACTTTGCTCCACTATGACTTTCGTCAATAATCTTTAATTACTATGTATAATAAATACCTAATGAAGTGTGGACCTAATGAAGTGAAGTGCCCAATTTGTTTTGTAAAATGTCCAATTTGAAATTCAAGACTGTATACTTCAACTGTAACCTCAACAAAGCACTAGCTTGCTATAGTATTTATGAAATAAATATCAAACAATGATTGTAATATTTATATGTACAGCACATCACTTCAAAGAGGTCACTTCATGATCTACCTAGCTGTCAGCACCAACAACCAACCGACAAGAGCTTACTTAGCGTGAATTGAAACCTTTATTGTTAGTATAGTAGTGTAGTAGCACCATCATTCAAAACGGTTTTAATGGCTGGTTAGAGGAATTGAATTAGAGAAAATGGTCAAGGCAAAAGTAGTACTAAGAGTACTAAAGATAAATACCATAAACATAAAAAAGTAAAAAGTTCTACGTTAAATTCAAAATATTGATTTTTTCTAAGATGTACTTGCATATTAACAATTTTCGTACGTTTTCATTAAATTATAACATAAAACTTAACTCCTATTCAAATTTTATAATTCTTGGTCAACGGGAAGTATTTCCGAAGTGGAGAAGTGGCATTTGTTTGATTTCGTTATTTCGTTACATGAGAGAGAACAACGATACGACATATAAAGAGAAATAGAGTGACGTATTCTGACGGTCGAAAGTGGGACGAAAATTATACACAGCGATAGAAGAAGACATGAGTGTAAATATTAAATAAACAGAATATTTGTTAAGCACATTTTCTATTGTTCTCTCCCTCTCTTCGTGACTCCCTCACTAAAATGTTCACGTTCTTTTATTTCTTAAGAAGTTTCAAATTTATCACGTGTATGTTGCTATACTTGTAAGTTTTTTGAGTTCCAAAATATATTATAAAACTGGTTGTATCGTTTGATTACGTTGGCTTAGAAAGTTGGATTTTTCACCCCTCAAAAGGGTGTGAAAACTCTTAGTGTTTTTTATCAACTTCAAATTGATAACTTTATCTATTTCTGAGAAAAATGATCTTAACAGATAGACGATACAACAAGGTAACCCTATATGAGTCTGTTGTTCCTTTTCGAGGTACGAAATCCTAAAAATTTAGGGAAACTTTAAAATTATGTATAGGTACTGAAAGAAAAAAATAATTTCCTTTTGTGATGGCTGACGACCGTAAGTGAAAAATTTCCGACAAAAATACTTCTAAAAACACAAAAGATCGTGCGCGTCGTCGACTTCCTCCCGCTTATAAGATTTATTATTTACGATCGTGTTACAATCTGTCTCCGTTTCTCTTTTTCGCGTCTAACGTTTTCGCCTTTTAACGTTTGCACTTTACAGTAATTTAATTTTCTCTGTAGCCGCGCGCCATTTGTGCGATTGGATTTGTGAAACGGAGACGAAATGATAGACGAAGTGCACTCGGCGGCCGCTGTGCAAATATGTGCGAGGTCCGCCACAGTCCTAATGTCCCCCGTACACCCTATACTGGCATTTATGGGAATAAATCTTCCACAATGTTTTCTATATTGAATGGGCAATAAAATTCTGCAACAAAACATCATGCATCGGATGGAGGAGCACAGTCGAGCAGACATACAGACGCATAACCAGAGGATGCAAAAATACAAAAGGTCATCTATGCACAAGAATTTGTTTCGAGATAAAAATTACCGACGCCATTTTGAATGTGATTTTATGTATCTTTGATTGATCGATCGAAATGCAACGAGTGGTAGGCGTTGGATTTTATGTTAAACCAAAGCCTGCTTGACCCCTATGCGACTATATTATTATTATTATTATTGTAAGATTGTATTCCATATCAAATTTGTCTTATGAAAAATTATTACATAATCGTATTTTTGAATTTTTATTTCGAAATTGGAACATGTTGACTTATCAAGTCATATGAGGAAACTCGATCATTTTTAAGTCTTTTCCTTTTATGATCCAAAATAAAAAAAAATTATTTATAATGATATACTTACACAAAAAAAAAACTTTCACATTAGTAATACTAAAATGAAGGGCAGTAAAGAAATATATTTTGATATTGGATTTACGGTTTTCATATGTCTACTTATTATATAAAAATTAAAAGTATGAAAGAAGTAACAAGTTTGGTAAGGAAGATATGTGTCAAGATTTAGTAAACTCTTTAATTTCAAATTTTTTATGAAATGAAATTGATAAAAAAAAAATATAAAAAAAGGCGACTTAAAGTTATATAATCTTTGTGATCCACTCTCTTTTGACACCCTGTTTCCCTCTAGCTATCTCACATTCACAAATTGAAAATTTATTTTTTCTTTACTTTTTTAAAACTCCTACTTGACTTAATTGGCAAGCTAGTTAGCCTATTTGATTTGAAGCAAGCCAAACTAAAGTCAAATATTAATATTTAAAAGTCAACTCAAGTCAAGTAGGTATTGAGTTGGCAAGTTATCTCATATACCGTGTATCTCAGCGTATAGTACGGACCTCTAATCACAAATATACACTTTTTGATTTTCGGGTGCGTATTATACGCTAGATATAAAATTCTACTTTAACAAATTCAATTTTTTAAAACAATAATTCATTTTATATCTTCATTTTAGTTTGAAAATATATTGTAGAAGGAAATATTTTGTATTTAATTATACTGCATATTACAGATTAGAATTTAAAAAGGTAATGGGAAAAAAGTTGCTCCCGATATACCTGTAAATAGAAAATACTTATTTAAAATGTTACTGCGTACTATACGCCGATATATATGTATAACTGGAAGTTGAATGACTGACAGACACGTTGGAGGCTAAATCATTGAAGATGGAAACATGAATTTTTAAAGTGTTATTCCTGGGTAGACTGTGATATTCACTAAGGAAAGATTTTTCGCAATTCCACTCCAAAGTAATTCAAAAAAGGGGTTGAAAGTTGTTAATTATTTACGTCTTTCCTCTAAAATATCAATTTTCTAAAATCCTATTCTTGTAATTACCAATTTACATATAAATGTAGAGAACCTCTTATATCTATGATTTAATTGAGGTTGAACCCAGTATTACTGGCCATGGAGCGAAATCAACTAATCTAACCGCTACGCCATTAAGTAAACTGTTATTTTATTGTTTTTACTACAATATCTCTTTTAATTCCTTACATACCGACGACTAGCATTGAGTTTTCGTTTCAATTTGTAATGAATTTCAGGAGTTATCCTATTTGTTACAGTAAGGTGATTCATATTATATGATTCCTCTCTTCATAGATTGAATATATTTTTTTTGAATCAGGCTTCTGCTTATTTTCTTTTTTCCAATTTTACATGAACTAAGTGTAGCTCCTTGTTTCATTTATAAATCAAAATGTCAAACACAATTCACTTCAAATAGTGTTCAACTAGACTTAAGATTGTTCACAATTATTGTTATTGGATTTACGTTTCCATATACCTACTAATTATATATACGAATACAAAAACATATGAAAAAGCAAACTTTTTGATAACGAAGAAATGTTTAAAGATCTATTAAAATGTTTAAACAAAACGGCAAGTAATCGCATAAACTTGTAGCACAACTAAAATATGCTAACGAAAGAATTTGCATTTGCTTAAAATTAAATTAATAAAAGTGATAAATGCTGTTTCTACATAAGTAATTGCTTATAAATGTTTAAAATCACTCAATTCTTGTCTCAGATTTGTAAAAGAAGCCGTTATTGATTATTAGCTATAAAGTTTTATCACATTAAATTGGTACGGTACCTGAAGGATCGTAAAGAAAAACTATTAAAAATAAAACACGTAAAGAACGCATAAATAAAGAGTATAAAGTTGTATTGATTTAATCATAAGAATGTTGAGTAACTTGCGAATTATTTTTGTAGATGTTGGTGCACCATCATATTATAAAAATGAACAATTTTTTACCTCGATTTTCGGGAATGTAACTTAGAGAATATCAGCTATGATAAAGATTTTATTCATTAGATACAAATTAAATAAAAATGGAAAAACATCAAAACTTATCCTGACTTGTACATTGCATAAAGTACAACGTTTTCATTGTTAATATTACTAGGTTTTCCCAGTGTTTGTCCCGGAATTGTGGTTAAAAGTTTGACATATGCAGAGACACATTTCAACAGATCTGCCAACTGTGTTAATTAGGATAGTGTACGAGTTAAGAGAGTTGTGACACCTCAAACGTAGAGTGGAAATAATTACTCCGACAATAACTTTTCATACAAAGAATATTATGTCTAAGATGATTCTTAAGCACACCTAAACAAAAAGCTTATACGTAAAGAGATACCAGTGAGGTAACTCATATAATACTTTTTATGGGTATACTTAAGAAAGCTTTTGAAAGTCGTGCAAAAACAAGTTGCTGATTTTTTCTACAGTAATTATAGAGATAGACTGTTTATACTAAGTCTACACCGTTGTTATTCTTAGTAAAAAGATGCATGTTAAAACAACGATCAAAAGACATTTTAATAAATCTGAATTTGGAACGATTTAGAAGAGATATGAGTATTATAAAATAGTCTCCTTCTGAAAATTTACATAAGAATGTGATTTCCCGAATTCCCGATTATTCGCTCAAAAATTATTCGTGCATAAAAATTATCTAGAACAGAAACTCTATATAGCGGACCTTCAAGAAAATGATAAGTCCAGCTTCATTTTTAAGAATGAATTATTAGCAAAGAGATCACCTTACACTGACATAAAAATCGTTTTGTAAATTTCTGACAACTATTTATTCCTGGGTTTAATTCTGTGGACATACAAACAGACAGATAGACTGAAATAGAAGAAAAATTTTCTAAAAAATTCCTTAACCCATTTAAACTGTTTCATGCCTAAGATTTAAATGTGTGTGTATAGGCCGTGCATATAGAATCCCGCTGTGTGTTTACCGAAGCATGAAAAGTAAACAAAGGGGGAGTGGTCAGCACATGGGACGCAAGATGTTCTAGAGATTTCTTTGGGGATTTATGATTTAAGAGAAAAAGTATAGACAGTAAAAATTTGGGTCAAATATGCCAGAAATGGAACAATCTGGAATTCGAATATTCTGGAAGCATGCCTGGGCTCATATATAACGGGTTGGCAGCCGAAAGAATCAGTTATAAACAATCAGTTCAGTTTTAAAACAGCTAGTGAGTTAGCAATCAGTGAATCAGTTATAAATTGAGAATCAAGTGACGAGTTAAACAGTGAAATAAACGATTGTTAAGTTGTAAATAAATAAGTGTAAAAGTGTTAAATAAATAAATAAACGTGTAAACGTTTGTAAATAATAAATTTTTGTCTTAAAATATAAATCCTGTCAAAATAAATAGTTAAAAACGTAACAATACATTAGTTTAAAATCTGTTCGATATGCTATAGTAGTATAGTAACGATATCAGTCGTGCGCAGTATACAACTATGACAAATTTATTTCTATATTGCGCATCAATTGTACGGTTTTATTGTCATCTCGAACAGAGTTTTAGACACAATATTTTATAGGGATAGGAACGTTTTCTTTTTATAAGATCCTTCTAATAAGAGACTATAATCTTCATATTAAACATAAAAACTAGACGTTATTTTCAAAAATTTTTTCCCCACTTATATAATATATTCCTTAAAATATTAACCAAATAAAAAAAAATGTTAGAAAAATTAGAGTAGGTCTAAAAAAAAATAATTGAGAAAGATGCGGTTAATCTTTAAAAATATTGATTTATAATAAATCAAATTGATTTTTCTTCAACAAAACCAAATATACCTACTATAATGTTTTGGACGATTTTTAGACTTTTACGATTTAAATCAACATATACCTCAATTAAGCTCGACGTGTTAAATTACAAGTAAGTCAATGTTATTGCTACATTTATTTTTTTACCCAGGATATTATAAGTGGTATAATGGAACAAACTAATGAAGTTAATTGATGCTTACGACAACCTAAATACAAACACCGGATTTAGTTGTTAAAACAAACAGTCAAAATGCAGGATTTATTGAAATGTTGAGAGCAAAGGAACACTAAGCAATTTGTTTTTCTACAACTAGAAAATAAATAAATACACTAACCATTAGATAATAGATCTTCTTTCGTTACTACTCACAATGAAAGGTCATTGAAAACCAGATGTTTCATTTTTTCCTCATTGTTCTAATAGAATCCCCTAAATTAAAATCGATAATATATTATCATTAATATTGTCATAATTCAATCATGTTTTTCTATCTTTTTTCGATGAGCTATGATTAGTATGTGGTTGTTTCTCTTTTCGACATGGTTTGAATTTAAATAATAATTGGATCGTCGTTGTATATGATCTTAGATAGGAACTTCATTGAAATCTTAATGATAATGATAGTAAAAAACAACGAATGTCTTGTAACGAAGGTTGACGGAATTGACTCGTGTCGGAATTCGATCGCTTTCATCTACCAAAATCATCTTGATTATGACAGTAAAAAATGGTCTAATAAGTTTTTTATGCGATCTTTGCTTCTTGTACTCTTCTGAAAATTATAATTTTATCAATGAAAAAAATCAATTTATTGAAGATGGGATGTGTTTGAGATGGGTGATGAGGACAGAGACAGAGGATGTGTATAATTTTCTAATTATCTTGTTGGACATCGTGTTTTAATTTCGATTTAAATGCACCGTTAACAATTAAGATCAATCGAAGACCGGACAACGAAAGGACCTAAAATCGTTGACCCGTTATACGTTGGAAAATGAATACAGGGTGTGCACAGTTTATACATCTAAAAAAGGAAAATTTAGAATGAGAGTGGCATCAAACACTGGAGCAGTAATTTTTAGTTTTTAACTAAATTAAATTCTAATCCTGTTGTCAGGACCAGGTACTACATGCATATAAAATTATTGGTACTTAGTACCATTAAGTCAAGTAACTGGATCGGTTATGAAATGAATTGCGATGTAGGTATATTATGGCTTTAAAATGAAACAATTGACATGGTCAATGCTTGCCTGATTTTAATACTTTAAATTTTAATATTAAAGTGTAACTTAACTTTAATTTTTTTTTTTTTTTTTTTTTGATATTTAAGGTCGCATCAACTACTATGGTCATTAGCGATCGTCGAATCGGAAAACCCAGAAAAAATCTTGGGCTTTCATTGGGACTCGAACCAGGATCACTGGCGTATACGGTAACTATCTAGTCAACCACGCCACTAGGTGACCTACTTTGATTTTATTCGAGTCTAATTTAAGCCAAGTAGCTTAAAATTTAAGTCAAACAGTAAATTCCTAATTATGTTTAACAATTGTCATAGAAAATATCTGCTGCGACGCGTCACAGAACTTTATTTTACGTGAAAGCTCTTGTTGGTTAAAAATATATAAATTAGGAGCGGAAACAAATTCTTAAGTTTACTACAGCACACAGCAGAATCTGCAGCATATACAATTCTAACTCCCACCTCTTTCTCATAGCCTCCTTTATTTGAATTTTCCCACGAATAGGTTTCAAATAAAAGTTGCTGGTTTTGATGAGTTATATGACTACAGCAAGTTTAAAGAAAATTGTTAGAGCCATTTTCGAAACAAATTGTAAAAATCCATAAAATAAAGCGGAGCTTCTTGCTAGTCAATTTCAAAGCTTCGTGGCATAATTAGATAATGTATGAAGGCAAAATTTCAAGCTCGATAAATTTCAGATAAAGTTTTCAATACGATATCATACACAAACTTGTTTTTTTTTAAAAACCACTTTTTTGAACTTAAAGGACCTCTAAACGTGTATTTCCGATGAAAACTCGAAAATTCAGCCCGATTCCACTACTCATAAAAATTTGTGGTAGCAAAAGAAAGTTAAACTATCTGAAAATTTCATGGAAACTTTATAAATAAAAATCTTGCTTCTAAAATTTTGAAAATCGGATACTTTACACAGAGAAAAGACTGAGAGAGCCAGATTGCATAAATACACGTGCTGCCATCTGCTCCGACTAGGAGTATTTGGAACTATTCCTTAGTCAGTTTGTGTTCCTTTCTCCACCGGTCTACACTCGGAACGTCTAAAGCTATAGAGAAGGTTCTCTCTGTCGAAACATACTCGGAACGCTTTTCTTCGCTCTCATGAGTATAGATAAGTAATATGTTTCGATAGAGAGAACCTTCTCTATGGCAGACGTTCCGAGTGTAGAACAGTGGAGAAAGGAACACAAACTGTGTAAGTAATAGTTCCAAATACTCCTAGTCGGAGTAGATGGCACCACGTGTATTCATGCGATCTGGCTCTCTCAGTCTTCTCTCTGCTTTACATAAAGATGATTTTATTGCTCCTTCATGTGAAAAATCTAAAATTTGTTTTTGGACGTCTATACTTCGGACACCCTGTATATTATCGTAAAATCTATAAATGAAACTGTTGAAGTTTGTTGTTCTTGCTAAGTCGTTTTTAATTTTTCAATTAAAAAGTGACAAATTTAAAAACACAAACCAATCAAAATGGCTGCCGGGCTGCCGACGAGTGCAGCTGACAAGTGTGAATGCGATTGACATGTTTGTTAATTTTTCAAGCTATTTGCTTATTTATAGGGAAAATATTTCGAATAAAATTAAGTGGATCGAAAAATAAACAGGATCTGTTTTGGTCTCTTTTTAAACTGAACGCCCATTTCGTGAAAAGTTAAGCAGCACGAACATTACATCCTACATTTTTTTTTTTTGGTTTGATTTTAAGACGAATGAAACACGAAACTATTTCTCCGATCCAATCGAGTGATGACTCAAAACAAAAACACTCCTTAAATTTAAATAAAAACCTACGAATTCAGAATAATCAAGCAGAATTATGAGAGCAGGATATGAAAAATTGGGAATTATTTTATTTCTGTTATATTTTTTGACTATCAAAAAAGAGATCGTGACTTGCATCTAATTTGACTTTTTCTTGACCAAAAACTATGAGATCAGCTCAACATTGAAATTTTGCATTTTTCTCACGACTCTTTTAATTTCCGTTTTTTTAATTGGTGATCTACGTTATAATTAAAGCCTGCAGCACACAAGTCGTCGCTCGCCAAAGATCGCAGATTGACCAATCGTTTTAGCCACCTCAAAAAAGTAGGCAAGCTATGGTTCACGAAAAAACTAATTTGAATTTAAATTGATCATAATTATTCAAATTATGCAGCTTTAAGCTTCAACTTCAAACTACAAAATCAATACTTTAATCAAGTTTATAGAGTAATACGTTTAAAAGTGTTATAACTATAAACAACTTGTATAAATTTTATTAAACATAAAACGTCTGTAATTTACGGTTTTATTAATTAAAAAAGTTTAATCAATTTTTTTTATTGGAGCTCTACTTTAATAAATGATTACTTGCAGAGTTTCAATGAGAATCAGTATAAAAAAACACACGAAGAGTTTGCAGTTATCATATGGAATATTAGAATATGTATTTTAATTTTGATACGTTATGATCACTAAGACAATATGTAGGTTCAGTTTATATAACAAGGTATGGAAAGTTGAGTTAACGAGACAATAAAATCAGCAGATCAAACTAACTGTTAACGATAAGGTTAAAGTTTATTATCTCTTTCATGAAACATTTCATTTATCATACTCTTAACTTTATGGAGGATTTGTAAACTAAAGTTATCAACTTTAAGTAAGACTCAATTGAATTGAGAATAACAAACTTAGTTAGTTCTTTAAGAATAATCTTGATTAAAAACTTTGTTTCTTTGTTCAGTCAATGAGTAAAACTAAGACAATTGAGATTTTCAATATGAATATCAAGAAAATCAAGAAATTGTATGAGGAGTCCTTAACACATACTGAAGAGGTTTTATACAGTTAGAATTTTCAAAATATCGATGTTTAATTCATTTCTTTAATGTATATAAAATATTTAAGTAAAATTTTAAATTAATCCGGCGATTATTTTTAAAGTTACCCGCAAATTTGCAAAAACAGTTTTCACTTCTTTTCTAGGTAAAGTGCTTTTGAAACTTTAAGCGCATTTTTTTAAAACTATGTTTTTAAGTTCGGTAACTAAGATTTTTCAGAAATACGGCTGAATCGATCAATCTCAAATGTTAACACAAGCTTTTTGAGTATATTTTTGGTCTAAGCTCAGAGAAATCTAAAGTAAATTATTCACCCTTAAAATAAAAACAAACTACTCCTACTTCCTAATAGCTCTGAACGGAAGAACAGTACTGAGGGTGGACACAATTAAATACTTGGTCTCAAGCTCGACTTCGTATTCGCCTTAAGCAACTAAAACTGCTAAACGCCAATAGGGCTCTATCCATGCATATGAAGCGCCTCTTATATATTCAAGTCGTGAGAACTGTTTTAATGTATGGGTATGAGCTCTGGGGCACAGCACCCAAAAGCCAAACAAAATGAGTACAGGTGACTCAGAACAAGGCTCTGAGACGTGTAACTAATGCCCCGTGGTACGTTACAGGCACTTTGCACCACGACTTAGCAATGCCAGTGGAGGCTGTGATCCAAAGTATTTATTGAAAGCTATGCGAAACATTTGAATCTCACCCAAACCCAATCGAACGGAAACACCGAAATAATTTGCCTCCACACAGGAATCAAAGAAGGCGCAAGAGGCCTGCTAATTTAGCGAAGGATTAATCTCCACAGTAATAACAAAATAATAACAAAAATAAAAGACACGTTGTTTAAGGATCATCAAGGGATGGTGACCCTATTAATATGACAGGTGAATCTGACTCTAGGGTAGCTTCTACACTGTGTCCGTCCAACCATAATACCAATTAAGCAAAAAGTTTCATCCAATAAAAAAATGACATACCATGGCGCAGGATGCCTTGTTTGAGAGGGGCTTGAGGAGATCAGCTGTAGCAGCTTTCGAAATTATTATTTTACGAACACAAAAATGTTAAAATACAGTTTAAAGTAACCGTAATATGTGTACAATTGTTTTTATTATCAAATTCAAACTTCTTCAAAAATCTTTTTTTCTTTTGGCTTCCTAACTTTATTTAAACTCTTAAATGTAAAACCATGAAAAAATACAATGGAAATAATTGGGGACCAATAACTACAAACTACACCTATATGAATTTCTTCACTTGAAGGATTAATGTTTTCTTTAAAAATAAGTAATGGAAAATTTGGCTTAACAATGATCCAATTATCTGCTTCATAATGAAGGAAGATTAAGAACATCATATTTGCATAAGTTGTTAATATAATGAATGGAAACCACCAATGGAAGCAATAAAAGCTTAATATTTCGAAACAAGTCGTTCCATACTAAGAATAAGAATGAACATTTTAAGTTCTAAGATTTTAAATTGTCATGAAAATCAGAATTAGAAGCTATCATAACGTTATTGTTTTTGGGGAAATTGTACATCAAGATTAAAGTCAAGGAAGATAAAATTTGCCATCGATCTTTCGAGTAAAATGTTTAACTTTTCCTTGAATTAAGCTCTGTGTTTGAATTCAATTTTCTTCAAAAATAATTTATTTAATTAAATATTCTCAATTTTTATAAAATAAAAACATAAAATCCACCTAAAATTTCCATTCTTTATTCGAAAAGAAAACATTGATGCTCTACTCATGTTTACCATACTAACACCTTCAGCATAATAAAAGATTTTTATTTTCTTTTTAACCCTCGAGGCAAACAGAGGGGTGTTATAAGTGTAACGTGTATATTTGCGTGTCTGTCTGGGACATCGTATAGCTCCTAAGCACATGAAACAATTTTGATTTGGTTTTTTTCAATCATAAACTCGATCTTTTGATCATATACTCAAAACTTCGATCACAAACTGTTCACTAGTTGATTAAGGAATATTTATTCGATCGATTTAAAATATGCTACCCTTCTATTTCAATTAACGATAAGTGCAAGAATACTTAAATTGTGTAAGACCATTTTATTTAATTTGCAATAAAGAAAAACCCAACCTCGAAGTTAAACTTAATAAAATATTCAACTATAAAAATATTGGTTAGTAAAAGTAAATTATCCTCAACAGTTTTCAGGTTAATTATGATTTAGAGTTTACACTAATGCAGCTTAGTTGCTAATGAAGAGGGGTTATGACATATAGCTACTTCCAAATTCTTTTAAAGTTATTTTTAAAATGCTTCCTCAAAAGATCTGAAAAGTTTGAGTGAAAAAAATGTGTTGACTTCAACTTTGATATTGTTGGTAGGAAAATTTTCTCATAAAAAAGCTCTTAAATAAAAAGGTTTATGTTGCAAGAAACTGTATGACATTTTATGCCATGCACCTTAAGTGACAGATACCTTGCAAGATGCAATCTCTAGAGATCCAAAAACTGCAGTTCGAGACATCCGAGTTTAAGGTAACCTACTTTTTAATATAGATATTAACTTAGAACACAATTTTTAGATATATATCGTTAATTTTTTAAAACTATCTCAACAGTATACTTGTCAAATCAACTGTTAATTGAATCTCTCTTATTGTCTTAGCCACCTTGAATCAATTTTTTTGATTATTTATCTATTATGATTTGTACCATATAAGGTTGCATAAGGCAGTATTATTTTTTCTTTTAGCCTTCCAATCGTTAAAATTAGACAATGAAAATCGCTTACAAAAGGAAATTGCAAATCCGTAATTGATGAGTCACAACTCCATGATTAAACAATGAGGAATCGACGGTTAGTTACATGTTATACTAATGTAAATTTGGAAACTGGAAAATCGAAGGTGTAATTCAAATTTTGAGAAAAAAATTTTAGTTTTCAATCGTTTTTTCATGTCTTCAATTTATTTTCATAATTATGAACCTAATCAGTTGGGGTAGAAATTTCCTCCATCCCCTAAGAAGGCATATCTGAGAATCCGACTTTGCGAAAAATACTCGTCCAATGTCCACGCTTTTTCTAATTTGATATACTGATGATATGATCTACGAATTTGAACTCATGCTTACCAGTATCCTTGAGCAGGTATCGTTCAAAAACGCCCAAAACTAATCTAAGGTTCGACATACGTCAAAAAGTAAGAACATACAGTTCTTTTATAGCCACATTAACGTACACATGCATGCTACGTTGATTTTAAATGAAATAAAACTATAAAAAACTGATTTTGTGCGACTAGGGATTTATTTGATGTGTTTTTCAAGCTGCTTGACTTAAAGGCTCAAAATAAAGTCATATTTCAATATTTAACTATCAAATCAAATCAAACATTGAAGTTGAGTCTTACTTAAATAACAAGCTCAAATGATTGCACGAAATGTTCAGATATTTGATTTGATGAATTCCCAAGTGTGTCCAAAATTAAAAAAAATTAATTTACGTTATTTTGATCCATAAGGGAAACAGGCTGCCATCATTGGTTTAAGAAAGAAGAATTAATGTTCAAATATACGCAATATTTCAGTGGGCTTTAAGCTAAATGCATACCACACACATTTTATACGTTATTGCTTTATCAGGTTTATAGCTATTTAGGTATGAAGTTATGTAGGTATATTAAGGTAGCAAGTACATTAGAAGGGTTTGTCATTGGTTGAAAGAACTCGTTATAATATCCAGTAATCAAAGAAAAAAACAATGAAAATATGCGACTAGTAACATGTATAAAATGCGCTTTGTAGTTATCATAAAAAAAAAACTTGTAAAGTTAATTGAAAGAAACATTTTTTTTTATTGGATTCGTTCTGTTTGTTACACTAACAAACAATTTTACGCATGCGTGAAAACAATTGAATATCTATCATTGAAATTGAAATAAATGATATGAATCATTAACACGGAAACATAGATAATATATTTTATAGTAATCAAATATTAATTAAGGGACGTCAAATCTAAAAGCAATATGGGGGTGTAAGCGCGTTCATCTGTCATGGTTGGTTATGGTGATGAGGGATTAAATCGCACATTAATTTTACGTCACAACAAGTGAAAATCATTGTCATTTATAATAAAAGTGAAAATGGTTCTTTATCTGATTCGATCTTATTATACACAGAAATATCATTTGTAAAGCTGTCGTTCCAGATTCGTTATGGTCGTTGGATTTTTCTCACAGATATATTCGTTTCAAGGATTGATTGAAATTTTGCTTGAGACAAATCGTGTTAACGCCCCGTTGTACCGATTTCACCCATTGCGACTCATATTTCCCGCCAATAACCGTACGTTTAATATATAGTCATATTTCTTTGTATCGCATGCTGCGATTCATTTGAATCGCAAGAAAATTACCATAGCTGGACAAAGAGGAGTGAGGCTGAATCGATGTAAAATCAATACGAGTGAGGAATGTAGTTCGAAATATTTTTACAACTATCTAGAGGTATAAATCTAATGCAAAATTTAAAAAAAAAAGTTGTCGTGTGACTGGCTTTGCTTTTATCCGAGACAGTCAATAAATTTTTCCTAGATCATTGCTTCATAAAATCGGGTCGCAAAACATTTACAAATAGTTTGAAAATCGACTTTTTTACACTACGACTTATATTTAGAAGAAAAGTTATATCTAAGAGCAATCTCTTAGTAATTGAGTAGTTTTCTATAAATCAAAAATGAAATATTTTATTTGAAAATTCAAAATCATTACATAAACGTCAGAGGCGTCTGTGGGTCATTAAACTTAAAAAAAAAACTGTCTCTGGCAATTTTCCAATTGTTTGTTCCGTCCTCGCTCCTATATTTTCTTATAAAAGGACATAATTTTTATACGAAATAATTCAGAACAATCAACCATGCGAATGTCACAAATAAAACGAGAGGAATTGTTAAGAAAGTTTTGAATTTCATGTGGGAAATATAAACATATACATACATATCTAGAAGGAAATCAATCACTTTGAACGAATTCCAGATTTGTTCCTTGGTTTTGTCTTTTTCTATTCGATTCACGAAGAAGACAAAAGGTACAGTGGATTATGTTCCCCCGTTCCCACGCCCATCCACCTACTCAAATAACAACAATAAATTGAATTAAGTCGAACCCTTACTTCCTCCCATTATTGAATCAAAAATCAAGAACATTAAAACTGAGAGAAAAATTGACATGAAATTCGTTCACTATAATTTATGTATCGACTTCTTAAACTCTTTATTGAATTTGTAAACGTTCACAAATTGACATGCAACGATTCCATTTTTAAAATCGAATTGCAAAAATGAAACAAATGAAATTTTCTTGATAATTATGTTACGAATTTGTGTGGAAATTTAGGAAATGATCTTGATAAGAAATCATCTCGAATTGATTCAATAATAAAATATATCATAATAATATTATATTTGATAAGATTTAAACAGTTTTCACTTCATTTGAAGAAAAAACTTTGAATTTTCTTCAACCCCTATTAGATTCTCTTTCTTTCAATTTCCTTTTAACTATCATCGTACATTATATTTCATATTCATATTTAGATTAGGATTAATTTTAATTTTGAGTTTATTTATTTAAAAAAAATTATCTCTATAAATTATGTTACATGCCTCAGATTTGAATGTGTGTGTACGTATAGACCTTGCATCTGGTGTCCCGCTGTGGGCTCACCGAGTCATGAAAAGTAAAGAAAGGGGAAGCGGCCAACCTGACTGAGACGAAAGGTGTTCTAGAGGTTTCTTAGAAGATTTTTGATTTAAGAGAAAAAAGGATAGATAATAAAAATTAAAGTCAACTATTCTGGAAGCAGTGTTGTAATATGTTATATATTTTATCATTAAAATGAATTTTGTTAAATTTTGAGTTCTAAAAACGTTCTAAAGCTCATGTGAACGAAGTCACGGGTACAGCCAGTTAGAAAAAAAATAACAATCAAACAAAGTGTGCTTCAACATGGATGGAGGCAGTTCTTTCATAATAGGAGAAGAAATCATGACAAAATATGCCATAGAATGGAAAATTTTAAAATTTCGTTTCTTTTTATTATAGTTTTATTAGATTATATCTATTAAAAATTCACTAACCCAACAAAGTTTCTAGTTTTGTTTGTATGTTGAAGAGAGACACGATCTCATTCTATACAACAATGACGTTTTATCCAAAATCACTGGATGTCTCCCAAACTAAGCTTAAGCTTAAGAATGAAGTGATTTTTAGTATTTTTTTTTATTAAATCATAACTTTGGAACAGTTCATCGTAACAACAATCTGAAAAAAGGGGTTAACGAAAATTTTACGCTCTATAAAAAAAGACCTAAGGACCTCTATGAACCTTTTTTATAGAGGAAGAAATTTCCTTTAAAATTTTTTTTTTAAATTGTTGTTGCATTGAATTGTTTCCAAGTTATGAAAATTCAAAAATAAAATAAAAATTCTTCCGTGTTATTTAAAGGAAAATGAAAAATTGATTGGGGCAAACTTTAATATTGATATTCAGAGCTTCCTTTGACACCATCATTTTTGTTTTAATACCTATAGGTACACATTAATGATTGGACACGATGAAATTTTTTTTTAAATACCCTAATAAATACCTACCGTAGAAGAAAATTAAAAAAAAATAATTTTTTCGTCAAACTAAAAAAAAAATTATTCATTAAATTCTTTAGCATAGTTCAATTTATTGAATATCGTTAAAGATAAAATAGCATAGTCATTGAATAAATCAAGCTTTTGGCTCTTTCAATCATACCTAGTCACAATTTTCAAAAATGTCATCTACTGGTTTGTTTCGTGAATAAATTATTACTGAAATCAATACCTAATAAACGTTTCAGACGTTGAATATGTTTTTCAAGAGTCGAGATTTTTATAACTAAACATTTCCTTCTCTCAAAAAAAAAAATAATCTGTGTCGAAAATATCTCTTTAACACTGTCTTCATGAAAACTAATTGGGTAGCTTCTGCTGTCAATCTTTCTGTCGTTAAATCGTAGCAACACGTTCAAGAAAATGTTAACTCGTTGCGTCGTAATTGTAGAATGGAACAATTTTATCCTCGTCGCGTTATAATATAATTAAGACTTATTGTATTTCTTCGAAAAGGTAATTTGCTAAAGCAAATAATTTGAATGGAGCGTGCAAAACTATTCATTTACGTTTCGAATCCCGTGCATTTCGCAGGACAGAATGGATTAAATACATTTCAAATAATAGTTTTTCAAGTTAATAAAACGATTTGCATACAAATTCCACGTTGTAACTTCACCGCATTTGCCTTATACGAGGAAATTCTTGTCAAACTTTTTCGAATAAGAACATTTACATTTGATTTGATTTTTTTTTTTAGGGAAACTTTTATCGCCCATGTAATGAGATACCATGTCCACTATAGAAAAATTCAATTAAAACTTTACTAAGATAATTCCTGGTCAGTTACTACAAATCAGGTTATTCATCAACAATAAAAGGGGGTAAATTTTAAAGGGGGTTATTTATTTTTAAATAGAAGGGTTAAACATTAAATTAGTAGATATTTATTTCAAGGATATCCCAAGTGTTTCATCTCCTATTTCCTCAGCACCTTTTGGTTTACAACATTGCAAATAATCTGAAATGTACAAAATAGGCACAGGAAATGTGAAATTTACAAAAGTTAAACTTGGAGCTTTGTGTTTAAATATCGTGTTATCTGAACACATGCACATGAGATTTTACGAAACGTTTATTTATTCACACAAAATAAAACAAATCTTGGAAATTATTGTTTCAATTTGACCATGAATTCCAATTAAGTGATGCGAGTTTTGGAAAAAATGATATTTTAGTTCTTGTAAGAGATTTAAAAAACAAACAATTTTTTTCCAGTTTTCAGCTTTTCCATTAAAAAAAATTATTTATAATTTTTTTGGATTTTAAGCCTTATAACGTTTTTACTTCCGATTGACATGAAATTACCACCATTTTTCATCATTTAAGAACTACGTTAATCCTGAAACAATACCAGTCCGAAAAAATTGCAAACATGTAAAAACTGAAAAATGCTGTTTTTTGGGGGTAACTTTGACTTTGGTGTGTTCCAGCCCTAATTTTTCCCGCTATTAAAAATAATATTTGGGTTATTAAATTCACAAAGCAAACGGATCTATATTTGGTTTACTGTAAAGTCATCAATCCTTCAGCATATTACTTAAATAAAAAAAATAAAATAAAAAAGGTAGACATTGTTTAAATCACATGTATCAACTATATTTCAAGGAAAATTCCTTAAAACTTTCCTTTTTTAGCAGTCTTCGTTATTGTGTTTAATTTAATTCGTTTTTGTTAAATTTTAGTTGCCAAGATTTATGGCTAACATGAATTAATTGAAACACTAAGATGTATTTATTATTCTCTGGAATTTGCAACAATGAGGTCATTGACGACCTAACCGGCAAAAATTCAACAAAAAAAGCATTTTACTTGTTTCTGCGAGTGGCCCTTATTAAGAATTTAATTTATTTCAAATAATTCAATCACATTTAACTGATTTTTCTTAATTAAATACATTTTGAAAAGAAGAAAAAAAAAACTTACCATGAAGAGTAGTTGCTGTTGTCGCTAGCAAGCCTTGTAGAGATCGTGAATTGTGGCGCAAAAGTGACGCAAAATCCTGTTGCACTTGCATACGTAAAGTAGCCTCTTCTCGATCGCCACAACATTGACCCTCACAAATTTTACCTAAAATAAATGGAAATAATTAGAAAATTGCTACTTGAACATCATTCGTTTAATTGATTATAATACGAGTTTCTGAGAAATCAATTATTGTCTGGTTATCTCTACTTGATACAAATATTCTTGAGCAATGGCTGCAAATTGATGAAATCTCGCGAAATAAAAATTATGAATCATGTAATCATCGCTGTTGTTAAAATATGTTTATTAATCTAACCTCACTCAATTGATAATTAACACAGATCATTTGTGGGCATCTCGCGACTATGTGGTTTTTCCGTTTATTTGCATATCGTCCAGTTACGACCGCAAGAAACCTTCTCGTTACCACGAAATTCAAACTAGATAGGAACGATTTTATCAACGAAGATATTTAACACACAATTGGATAATTAATCATAATTACGAGTTCATTTATCGAAAGTATGATTAAACTATTTTTGGAAAGTAAAAAAAAATGTCTGGTTCGAGAAATATTTTTACTAGATGAATTATATTAGGTTCGTTTCAGCTTTATATTAAGCTCAGGTATTTGACTTAACGTGAATTGTAACTAAATTCTGATATTTGAAACTTTAAAAAAAAAATTTTAGCATGGCATAGTTTTATGCGAATTTCAAACAATTTAAAAATTTATCAATATCTAACAGAATTTAGAACATAATTCTACATCAATGTAACTAAGCCTATTTAAAGAAAATTAACAGAAAAATCAATAATAACGTTAAAAATATAATTCTAAATTTTTGAGAGTTGAGAATTATTCTGAACTAAGATGTAATTAAAATAAATCATACCTCAGAAATTAAATTTTAACACAGGTTGTAATGGAAAAATGAAAATACCCGACCGCAAAAAATTCACTATAAGAAAATGATAAAATCATTAAAAGAATACTATGATAATTATTTTCTGCTCGAGTATATTGCGGTGTATGTTTAGTAAATAAAATATTCTTCAAATACTATAAAGTTCAAATACGAAGAGAGATCTCGAGAAGAGGGACGAAAACAAGCGAGAAAAAGACGGGACGGGCTCAGCTCTAGTAACAATTTAAAAAGACGACGTCAAAAATGAGCGTATATAAAAACAGCTGGTGAGGAGAAAACCTTAAAGACCGTTCGAATTCAGGAATAGAACTGAGATAAGAAGAGGGATAGAACTAGGGAACTAGGAACAATGAAAAAGATTAATAGGTAGGTACATTATAAGGAGTCTTTAACCTGAATTTCGTGAAACTCTGAAACTCCCTGTGACGTAGACAGAAGTTCCAAAAGATTCCTTTTTGCTATTAGCTTTAAAAAATTATTTTATCAACTACCTACGTAAACAAGAGGTTTCTTCAAAAAAAAAAAAAAAACAATGGACCCAAAACGTTTTTTAGAGTATGAAAAGTTGAAGACTTCTTCATTATAATATTACAATTCGTTATTCTAATCAAATAACTATGAAAATACTTTTTTTTTTTAAAAACAACAAGTCATAGGATTCCGTTACTTTATAGTTCAAATATAGTCAAACGAGGACAAAGATGAGACAAAGAAATGAATTTTATAATTTTCAGTAAAAGATGATACTCTAAACTTTTAATCTTTAACCCCACTCGGTACAATTTTCTGTGGTCAAAAAACCTCAAAATTCTAGCATCATTTCAGTTTCACAAAAAAAATTTTAAAATTTGTTTTAAAGTGGACTAACTTTCAAGTAAGTACCAAGAAAAAAGGAAAGAAATTAAAGCTGTAAAACTAAAAATGTGTATTAAAAAAAATTTCAAGGTCAAAAAATTACGTCAAGAATTTTGGGAATCAAAAAATTGGATTTGTAGCTAGGAAAAAAAAATTAATTCGATCTTTTTCTTGGTTCAGTTATAGTTAATGGAATGTTAGAAACAGTCAAGACAAAAACCTGATTTTGAAATGTACTGTAGTGGTCGTGCTCTTAACTTATTTAATTGGGAATGTCGTTGAAGTGAAAAATTGAATTTTAAGTTTTCAATAATACAGCAACACCCACAGTAATCTGATTAAAATCAGTAAATAAATTTTAAGCGTCCTCTTATTTCGCGCGTGGTGCATACATAGCTTAAACCCAGTATTGGAAAAATTTCACGGCAAATTTCGTTTCACAATCGCATTTTATCCGTTCCAAAAAAAAGAAAAAATTCAATCATCAAAGTAGTTTCGACTATAATCATAAAAACAGGGAAAATTCCCGATGAATCCTTGGTCTTGTCGTTAATTTTTAAAATCACATCCAAGGCACAAACCAAGATACGAAAATCAGTCTAACGACCATTTATCGTCACTAGCATCATCGTACATTGCTAAAACAAATCGATATATGCATGGCTTTCACTGGAGATGCGGGGAACCGTCCGGTGCCATAGGGGCTGGTCGATGGCGGCGTCGCGGCGCCGCCGCCTCCAACAACCCTCAAACACAATTGGGAGAACACCGCTCCGAATCCGTCTCTCAAAATCTAATCCAAACGCAACATCAAGATACACCTTAATTTTTCTAGTCTTTGAAACCATTGAACATCCCGAAGACTTCTAAGATTTCGATCAACACTTGTAGAGTTTCCCTATGATTAATTTAAGGAATATACAATGCTAAAATGATGTAACTGTGAGAGCAAATTGATAAAATATGGCCTGTCGTATAATGTAAGAGTATAATGAATGCCCTAATATAGAGAGAAACGTGAAATGTAAATGGACTTGTAAGGTCAAAAACGGACGAGACGTCCGAGAGAAGGAAAAGCAAGATTTCTTGTGTCGGCGACAAAGGCTTTAAATATTATTATTAATCGAATAACACATAAGTACAAACAATAATGAACAACGAAACGAAACGAAAAAAGAAATATACGAAGTGGTTGAACAAATGGCGATAAACAGCCGTGGATGATGTGAGAACACGTTCACCATTTACATTCCATGTGGACGCAAAGAAATTTTACCTCGCTTTGATTTCCCCATTCGATCGAGTTGCAAATTTCTAAATGGGACGCTGTGGCGTCAAAGGGAACACACAAACTTTACAATTGCCCACGGTCATTCCATTGGTTTCGAATTATTCGACCGTCGAGAACTCGACAACTACATCTCAAATTCCCAAGCTCATTTATACCACACGTTAGCTCGTTGCAAATATTAAAAATATTATGCCTTTTGAAACACATAACAATTCCATTGTCGGTCGAAAGTTTCAACTTACGTTTTGAAATTATCCTTTTTCAGTGGTGTCCAGTGTTCACTATAATAATAAAATCCTGAACTTTTCAAAAACAATAGGAAACGTTTAAAATGAAAAACATTGAAACGAAATTCGTTTAATATGAAATTATACAGACTGTAGTCCCAAGTAAATATCGTTATTATTCCATATATTATTCTTTAAAATAAAACGGCTATACCTGGATGAACTAGACGCGAGGCCCAGGCCTAGGGCGGCATAATTTTATGGGTGGCAAAAACTTAGATGACATTATTTTAAATATGGAAAACAAATTAACAATTGATTTAGATTCGATTTTTATTAATGCATGGACGTTTTTCAGTTAAATTTAAATAACTAACTTTTTAAGTACAGTGAACAGCTATGCAACGAAAAACTCCTTAAAATGTTGACATTGTTAGGTTTGTATAGTAAACTGTTACTCATTGAATCATTCTATATATTGTATATACCGTAATTACCAATCCGAATAGCGAAACAATACGCCATTTTTATACTACAACTAGCTGTACCCGCGACTTCGTTCACGTGAGCTTCGGAACACTTTTAGAACTCAACATTTAACGAAATTCATATGAATGGTAGAAAATATAACAATGATTACAACCATTACAACACTGACCACTGCTAATGAAAATTTAAAAAACATATAATAAAAATTCAAAATTCGTAATTTCTTAAAATTTTAATAACTTTGGGACCATCCATAAACCACATAGCGCGTTTTCTGTACTTTTTAAACCCCCTCCTCCTACTATTTAACACTATTTAGACCATTTTGACTATCTAATATTATATCTTTTAACCGTACATAACATAAGAACATATACCCCCCCCCCCCCTGATAAAGTGATTTACATGGTTTATGGATGGCCCATTTGTATTTAATGAAAATATTATGATAATTCCTTTTTAGATAAGGAACAAGTATTAAAGAAGTAAAACCAAAAAATATTTAATCGAACTCTATATCGAGTAGTTTTTTCGTTATAAGCGGACATTGGCAGACCGCTTTCATTTGATTTGGTATAGATAAATATTAACTCCACTGAACTTCAAACACAATATTGATATAATAAGCCACCTATTGGCGCAGTAGCTAGAGCAGTCGTTTTTTCCACTTCATGCGTCAAGTGGTACGGATTTGATTCCCGTTGAATCCTAGACCTAAGATTAAAATTGACCAACAGAAATTTTCTGTGTTTAGACAGTCGTGATATGACCTTAGCTGTTAAAGCGACTTAAAACACCAAAAAAAAAAAATATTGATATAAGGTCGGTACTCGGTAAAATATTATTTCGTACTCTCTTAAATCGAAATAGTGACTTTCGACTACAAATAGTGACTATTCACTATTTTGTAGTCAAAAGTATACCACCAAATTCAAATAGTGGTATACGTTTCACTACAAAATAGTGAATAGTCACTATTTGTAGTCGAAAGTCATTATTTCGATTTAAGAGAGTATTCACAATAGGATTCTTATATAGACGTGCTCATATCTGTTTGTTGTAGTTGTCTAGCACGCAAGGACGTAGCGAGGTGTGGGCAGGGTAAAGCAGCTGTCCCCTTTTAGAAGATGCAGCTAATTAACAGGAAAGCTTAGGAACCGTAAGGTAGATACTGCTTACTTTACGTATTACTTTTTTTTAATCCATCCGTCAGTTAGTCAATGATAATCCAGTTAGTCATTGATGCATATTTGTTTTTCATTTTTAACGTAACCTTTCCCATTGCTAGTTCAGCATTTACCTTAAATATATTCTTGGTGTTACGATGCCTGCCCTACTAAGAAGTAGTTAGGACGGTATCTCTCAATAGAATCACGTATTCTGTTGTTTTTTTTTTACTCTCTAGAATTACTCAATACTTTCAATTTCGTTTTATACAGCTTACACTGTAAATGTAACCAATAGAGAGGTATAGGTACTTAAAATAATATTATAAGATTTAAATATTTAATAATTAGATATTATAAGTATAGTAATCAATTTTACATATAGAAACAAGTGCGGCGTACAGGATAGGGCCTAAAGCGGCAGCAAACTTAAATCCGCTACTATGAACATCAAAGGATTTTTAGGGCTTTTATATTTTATATAACGTCCATAGACTAGATAAGAAAAATCAAATCTCCTCATAGAATCTAAAAGCGAGAACAAGCAAAATTTTGATCAAACCATGATCGACATATAAAAATGTTTCTAAAAGCCCTTGAAGGTAACTTTGTTTTGATTATACAGAGAATGTGAATACTCCATTACTTCATATGTTTATGAAACCATTTTAAGTTATACCTACCCAAAATCATCAGCGTTAAGTTCATACTCCCCCTTACACAAATACGCCGTAAAAATGACTTTGAACTAATAAATTATTTTTATGAAACCTTAACGTCAAATTAACGTAATCAGCGTTATACTTATCGTTCTTAATTTAAAGTTATCGTTGTTTTAATTATTTTTTTTTTTTTTTTTTTTTTTTTGGTGTTTTAAGTCGCTTTAACAGCTTAGGTCATATCACGACTATCTAAACACAGAAAATTTCTGTTTGTCAATTTTAATCTTAGGTCTATGATCTTAAATCTAGGATTCAACGGGAATCGAACCCAGACCACTTGACGCATAAAGTGGAGAGAATTACTGCTCTAGCCACTGCGCCAATAGGTGGCCTTGTTTTAATTATTAAAAAAAGTTTTTTTGTAGGTATGGAACGAACAGCCAACGCAATAATTTGAGCTCGTTTTTAGTTTTAATTTTTATAATTGTTTTCGCTACGATAACTGCAGTTTTTCTGCAAGTGATATCTCAGATTAATTATCATAGTGCATTCTATGACTTAAAACTAATTTTTACTCCAATTATTCTGTTTAAGATGTGATATTACTTCTACTGAGAAATTATGTATGTACCTACTATGTCGTGAAACACGACGAAGGGGAAGCATGAATTTTAAATTAAAAGCTGTAATTTTTCAAGTGAAAAACATTTTAACTCGAGAGAAATTTTTCTTCTTTTTAAGTATGAATTTTATTAGTTGATTGATGACAGGTCATGTTGTATTATTAAGTCGTTGGTTTTTGCTCTGTGTTGTTGTTTTCACGATAGCGTGTTATTTGTTGTATTGAATTCAAAAAAACAACTGGAATCATAAAATTTTTATATGTGTATAGTGAATCATCAAGTCAAGTAGTAGAACATATTTTAAATGAACTATGCTTGATATTTTGACTTGTAAGTTTAATGCTTAACTTGATTTGGCAATTTAATATTGATATTTGACTCAAGTTTGACCTGATTTCAAACCAATTTTAAATCAGGTAGCTTGAAAATCAAGCCAAGAAGTGAATCTCCAATTATTGATATATATTGTTACAGGGGCAATGGATCGTGATTACAATGAACGCAAAAAAAATCAGCTCTCAACTTTTTGCCATATATTATAGCTTTCTTGGGCTATCTGATGTATGCTCAGCATTCTTGTCTTTTTGTAGCCTTGCATATATAAATTATACATATTTTTTTCTATTTTAAAAACGAATTTGACACTCATGATTGATGTTTATGAAAATTGTTATCACCATCGTGGTGATAATTTTCATAAATGTTTTCCTGCTATTACAGAATTTTTACACGTGTGCTCAATGGCAAATAACAACTAATTTTTACTATTTAGTTCCTATATTTATTATAACCTTTTTTGATCTATCTCACATGGATTCTGTACAAACTAACTTAGTGAATAATTTATATACCTATACAAGTATTATGCTTGTATTTTTAATGTAATGTAAAATGGTTTTCTCCCTAATTTCACAGTGCCGTGAAGAAAATTAGGATCAACTATAATTTAAACATGTCTCGTTTTTTTAAACATATTTAAAACATAATTTTCTTCATACGAACCTTCTAAATCAACTCTTTTACAAATTTAACAAACTATTTTTATCCTTTGAGTTGAAAGTGAGGAAAACGTATGATGCAACAATTTCTCTTCTTTTTAATATTTTAAATACCGCTCTCTGGAGACGAGCGACAAATGGAATTTATCTTATATATAATACATATTTGGATGAAACGGTTTGAACGGAAGTAAATAGGGATGAAAAATCACGTTAGCTTTAAGTAATAGAAAGTTATTTCAAAGAACGTAGTACGTATTTTGATCGTCTTTTTCCGCTATGTACATTGTAGATATAGTACCTATACATATACGGTTATTACTCAAACGGAATATGCTTTCTTGATTTTATCTTATTCTATTATAAATTCCGAAAATAGCTTCAGTGTATCTAATTCAAAGTTATGTCGAGTAAATTTAATCAAAAGTTACTTATTATTCTTAGTACCTACAACATTACTCAGTTCAATTTTTCGTTGATAAGCTAAAAGTTGTATTGAGAATTATATACGAGTTTTGGTATTTAAATTGAAATTATCTTGGTAACTTTTTATTGACATTTTCAACTTTTAAAGCTCTTATTAATAAAATAAAATACCTAATATGTAATGCCTTGAAAGGTTTTCAAGCTTCCACTTTGTAACTGTAATGCCATAGTACAAGTATCGAAAAATTATACGAGTTGATTCAAGCTTCTTTATGGCAAGCGCATGAATTCGTAGTAATACCTACCTAAGTTTATTTCTACACACTTTAGAATTAACTTATATTGCTTTTAGACAATTTTTTGCTCATCGAGGGACTTTGAGAGCACAAGTGGTGTAAATTCTAGTTTAATATTTAAAATAAACAATTTTTATTTTCTTTTACTATCACAGTAGAGGAAGTATAGTAATCGGGTGTAATTTTCGATTTCGAGTTTTCACCCGAAATACACGTTTTAAGGTTTTGTGAGTCCGAAAAGTGGTTTTTAGACAAATGTCTGTGTGACAGCTATATCATATCAAAAGAAAAGCTTTGGAATTTTCTTTCATATTTCATCTATTTGTGGCACGAAGTTTTTGGTTGAAATCGGTTGAACAGTAAGTTTCATGTAGAAGACAGTTAATAGATGCAGTTAAAGGTTTGTTCCAATCGACAAGCCTTGGTTTTGCACGAGCATTGAGAAGATCGTGTGAAAGAATTTCCTGCAATTACTTTATGCGCAAGTCTACCATCAGGTTGGCCGTTGGGTTGACCTAAACGATGCCACATCAAAAACTTGAATCGGTTACCACGTATTTAGATCCGACCGTCATAAGGTGACAAGTTCACTTGAGCTTCAAACTTACCCGCTCAAGGCACTTGCATATGCACCACCACGGAGAGTGGAATGGTTTGCCTGTATGTTGCTTGGAACAAACCTTTTATGTGACCAACTAAAGTCAAAACGATTCATAAGAAAAGAACAGCATCATAGCGGTTATTCTAGAAGTATTCCGTGGATCTCTCAGTTTAAGAAAATTTTTCAAGAATAATAAATCCTTCCTTAGTTCCAAATCCTTCCTTATCCTCCTTCTTATATACTCTATGGTTATTTTATTTAATCAAGTTTTAAAAGTGTCCTTAACAATGGACTGTTTTTAGATCTTTCTTTGGATGACATTTTCTCATAAACCTGTTCCTTCCTTCGCTTAACCGAGTAGCAACGGTTATAGAAATTATTTCTCAGAAGTTAATTTTTAATATTGGCACTTACAGAAAAATGGACATAAAAATTAAAACAGTGTGTGTTTATTAAAAAAATATTCTTTAAATGCTATAAAGTTCACATTAGACGAGAGAGAGGAGATGAGAAAACAAACGGGAGAGAGGAGTTGATTCAGATAAAGTAGCAATTAACATAAGTGACGTCGAAAATAAGATGTGTATGAGCATATATCTCAATCACAGCTGTTGAGGGATCAACCTTTTAAAGTACCTTAAATTTTAACATAGTAACTAAAAAACCTATATTTTGCATAGTCTGGCAGTGTTTCCCAAACTTTTGAGATACGTGTGCCCCTTTTTTTAATTTTCGTAAACCTGAGTACCCCTTGTCAAACAAAATGAATAGAACATCATGCCAATCACATGTATCAACAAGCACAGTGCAACAAATATGCTCACCAAACTCCAATGCAATGCGTACCCTCATCAAATTCTTCCCGTACTCTTGGAGGAACGAGTACCACACTTTGGAAATCTCTGGTCTAAAGATTTTTTTATATGTGTAGTGTTCGAAATTGAATATATATGTATATCTATTACGAACATGTCAATTAAAACTGGAATGAAACATAAGCACTAATTGTTAGTCTGGCAAACTAAGTAGAAAGGTATTTGAAAGGTAAACATTATTGTCTAAGAAATTTCAATATTATTGTATAAACTGATTTGTATATTTGAAAATTTCCTTTGTCTCGAAAAATGAAATAATTCCACAACACAAAGGAAGTTTACATTTTGCAAATCCCACATAAATTAGCACCTTGGGTATTCAAATTTCAACAAAATATAACTATAATTAAACGGTTCGATGTTAACACTAACTGATTTATAGGATGATGTATTGAAGTCGCGTTTTGTCATTTTTTGCAATTCGAGACATTTTCTTTTTCTCGAGGACTTAAATAAAAAATGTTTTTACGAAACGAACAAAAATAAAAAATTGAAATTCATATCAAGAGTTGTGTAAACGAATTGTCACGTACGATATGTATACAAATTATGATTTTTTTAACATTTTTTATGTTTTTACACGCAAACAGATGCTTTTAGATTTAACATCTAAATTTTATTATACAGCCGGGCGCCTTTAGTTTTTTCGCCCAGTGCGGACCAACTGTCGTAAATATAACATTGTTATGCTTACGCAAGTGAAAATGGCTTGGAATGAAAAGAAAATAATTCGTGGTACAATTAATTGAGGTGTTTTATGATTTCCTCGTGCGATTCAATGAATTTTTTAATTTATTATTCTTTTGTCGTATTATTCGCTTGATTTAATAACGAAAACTCGTTAATCGTCGCAATTAATCATGTGATAATTGAATGACATATTTATCGATCTTGATAGCTTCATATGTCCGTGCACTTGGCGATTGGCTTCGATTTTTTCTGGAAAATCGAGAATTTCACCGCACTGTGCGGCGCGTTTCAATACCGGAAGTGTAAAAATAACGCCACAAAAATCGCGTGTACACAAGGGAAAAATCTTGTTTTTTTAATTGGATCGTTGAAATAATGAAAGATTTTTCGGTGTTTTTTTTCTGTTTTGGTTGATTCTTGAACGAGTTACAACTTGAATATTATTATGGCTTGTTTCGGGTCTTGCGATCGGGTTAGAGAGAAACGACAGGGTCGAGAGGACGAAGACACGAAACTCGCCACTTTTTGGCCGGGCAAAACCTACACCACAGAATATAGCTAGAAATCAGAAGTCCTACTCAGTGTCGGTACTTTTGATCTTATGATTTGGCGCATTTTTTTCTAGAAAGCGAAAAAATCATTAAAATAGAACTAGGTTCCGCTACAATACTGAAATGAACTGAATTATAATATTAGCACTATACATTAATAACAATTCAAATAAGTACATCAATTGTAGTCTTGCAAGGGTTTCGAAAGTCAAAAAACGAGAAATTAAAGTTGAAACCCTTATAATATCATTCGGTGGTCTGTCGTCGTGGCTGTCCGTCCCTAATGGGCATTTTTTTTCAAATTGTAATAAAAAAAATAAATAAATTTAGTGCATCTGTAGAGCTTAGTAGACAAGACAGATCTTTATAAAAAAAAAACGCGAACTCTGACTTTGAAGGGTATATTTCGAGGTTAAAATGGAAAATGCAAACCAAATTTTTTTCCTAATGCACCATGTGATATGAAAATCAAATGAAAGGATTTATCTTTAGGATTTCAAAAATATTTTTTGATATAATATTTGAAATGCAAAGTTCAAAAGATATTGAAGGAATTAACCGAAAATTACATTCCCCCTCTATCTCCGAGATTACTAAACCTAAATTTTTGAAAAAATCTTCTAAATATGGGTGCTTCCTCATAGTTTACCGAAAACTCTCTTAAATTGAAATAGTAACTTTAGACTACAAATAGTGACTGTTCAATTGAATTCTATTTTGAATAGTCACTATTTGTAGTCGAAAGTCACTATTTCGATTTAAGAGAGAAAATAATGCAAATATCCTAAGTCCTTAAATTCACAGAATATAATAACATAATAATTTCAAATCCACTTCCGAGGCCGAAGCAATAAGAAAATACCTGGAAATAATTAATAGGAAACTGATTCCAGAATCATCAGTTATACTCTCTGACTCACAGGCCTGCTTAAAAGCTATATCCAGCGAGAAAAATATTGTACAAACACTTCGATTGTATCGCTGTGGGCATAACTTAGAAAACCGAGTACAAAAGGGATGATGGTAAATCTGACAGGACATCCCAGGACATCAGGAGATTGGAGGGAATGAAGTAGCTGACAGGAAAGCGAAAAAATCCACAGAAGAAGAACTCGATTCAGACCTTAAACTATCGATTGAAGACAACATCAAACTTTACTTCAACAATATAACAGAGAAGTGGAACAATGATTGGCTGTTACTTCCTTACATCCTCAAAAAATTTTAAAGGCTCGGAAATAAATTAGGGACAAAGCACTTGGTGAGGGATTCACGAGAGAAGAGAGCGTGATCTTGCTCATACTTACAATAGGTCCACAAGGCTTACCCATCTCCGATTGGGATTGGGATATCTGAGGAAGAAATGGAAGATGCCTCAGACGATCCAGGAGTACCTTAATACAGAAAAAGAAGCACAAACATCGCTAAAATTCTTAAAAGAGGCAAACTACTTCAAGGTACTCTAAAGAAACCACCCTAACAAAGTGCCATATACATTAATTATATTTATAATACTAATCTTCAAGTCTTAATATTTCAATTGTATACATCAGGTGATGTAAGGTGATGATTGAAAGTTGTCTAATGCAAAAGTAGCTATTGTTTTAATTAATCACTAAGTTCGCCTCCTTACGAACACAATAAATAGTTAAACGTTTAGAATAGTCATGCACTTATGCAATCACTTGCGTTTAATGCAAATATTACCACCGAAAATCCGAGTGAAACTTCTGCTATATTCTGTACCTACACATTCCATCATTTTGGTCGGCGGCGCTTCGGATCAAAAAGCCGTTTACCAAAAACCAAATGCAAGCCCGCACATTCCTTTAGGTCCACGTTGTTCGATTTGTTTTTTTTTTTTATATCCCCCGTAATATTTTATTGTTTGACCCTCTCTTTTTCCGACTCTTATCAGATCACAGGACTGATTGGACAAAGAAAACGCGATACAATACACGAATTTTTTTCTTGACCAAACCGAAGAAAAAACAATAAATACACTATTTAAATTGTAAAAAAATCATCTGACAATTATAAAAAAGGAATTTCGATCGTAAACGGAAAAAAATCGATTTATACAAGTCGCAACATAAAAAAGAACGAGTTTACCAAAATCCATAAATCAGAGATCTTTCTCAACGAAATATCGATCGTGTGGAAGGCGCAAAAGGTAGAGAGGATCAGCGCGTTTTAACAAAATATTTTTTAAATTGATTGATTTTTTTTTCTCGTTCGGACTCTCGAGATCAAAGAACACACCGAGGCTTTTTGCAATTATACATTCTTACCCGATTAACAATTCCATCATTTTATTATCAGCCATTTAAAAATTGAATGAATTCGTCGTTACTCAAATGGATTAGTTATCGAATTGTTCGGATGTTTGAAAGTTTTCATCTCGATCCGCTACGGTGGAGACGATTGGGAGCAACTTAGTACGGAATTGGATGACGGTTTCTTGAAATTTTTTTCAAGACGCGGAGTCAAGGCCGAAATCGAAACGCCATCGGTTTTATACAACAAGATAATATTGAATTCAAAGCAAAGAAACTTAACTCAAAACAGATAACAAAGAATGGGAAAATCAAAGAAATATCTTCTATAACTATGATTTAAAACCACAGTGTAACAATTTAACATTTTTACGATTACCTAATTAAATAAAGACCTTTGACTTATCTTGAAAATGAAATTAATTTGCATATTATTTATTCATATTTATTAAAACATCGCTTAAGCATTGTGACACATCTAATTATTATCAGTAATAACAATTTTCCTTTAAGTATAGTGCAAGCCAATGTAATGTTTAACTATAATACCCATACAATGTTACTAATTTAATGTTTTTTTTTTATCACAAGACAACCATTCATAAAATGTAACATGCAAAATTAACCTGTCCCCTCGGTACTCATTAAACGCATGTGATTAAAACGTTTCACTTATATAGTTGTGCGAAGAGTATCCTTCTCTTTCTTTATTAAGTGCAGTGGAGAAGGTTTTTTGCGAAAACGCTTAAAAGAAAATTTAGTTAATACCAATTTTATATATTATATTAGTACTAGAGGTCGCCCAGTGGTCGAAATTCGACCATAATTTGTTACAATTTTTACATACCTAAGGGTACACTTCACTTGTAACTGCCTAAAAAACATTAAGTTAAAAAAAACTTTAGTTACTAAGCTAACTACAGCAGATAATGAATTGCATTTGCGAATGTTTGGAAAATAATTTCTTGACTAATTTTTTCTTCAAGGTTCATTTAAAGAAAGTGCATCATATAATGATTGAAAATATTTATTTTAAGTTAAAGAAGGAAATAGGTGTAGAGGTTTAAAAATATTTATTTTTTTTTTCCATAAATCTTTTACAAAATTATTTCAAAATATTCTCTAAAAATTTCAAAACTAAATATCAATTCGTTCATATCATACATGTTTTGAGGTCCCCTGAGTCCAAAAAAAAAGGTTTGTAGAAAGATGTCTGTGTGTGCCTGTGTGTGACAGCCATATCGTATTGAACGCTTTTCCGAATTTCACCAAACTTGGAAATTTTCCTTCATATTATATCTTGTTTTCCCGTGAAGCTTTTGGTTGAAATCGGTTAACCGAAAGCTCAACTTTATTCTCGGAGTTTTTGAGCTTTTTCAAATTTTTTCGAAAACGGCTGCAAAGATTTTCTTTAAGCTTATGATAGTTCTTAGACTTATTAATGGCTAAAACTTTTATCTGAAAGTTTTCCTCGGAAAATTCGATTAAGGACGGTTCTGGGGTGATCGTTGGGAATTCATAAATACATATATGTTGTATACTTGTATGCATATAGTTCTTCTATGTATAGTTATAAGGTGTTTATATATATTTCTTTTAACCAACAGCGAGTTTCATAAATGAAAGTAAAAGAAAGTACTGTGACGCCACGCAGCAGATATTTTTCATTTTATAATGTTGTATGTCAATTCAAATTACAGTATTCTGAAATATTTTTTAGACAAACAAACAAAAATATGACTATGAAAGATCAGAAGTAATTTCAAGTGAGTTTCCTACGTTCAAAAGTAAAACAAAAGTACCTTTATGTTTAGATTTTTTCATTTAAAAGCCAAAGATAAAAAAAATGGAAATAGGCTGCATAAGTCCTGTTTAAAACTTTGAATTAAGCTAAGCTTTTTTTTCAAATAGTACCTACCTACCTAAATTAATTTTTTGTGTAATTTACATATTTGCATGATTTTGCCAAAAGAATATAGTATGAATTATTTATACGTTATATAATAATCAAGAAACATCTGATGAAGACCAAATAAAATGGTTGAAACGTTGTGTATTTGAAGTTATACGTATCTTTTAAATATATTTTTAATAATATTACTCAATAATCAAATAATCGGTTAAATTTGTTTCCTTCAATTTCAATAATTACAATTTCAAAATTTAAATTCCTCTCACAATATTTTGTTTAAATAATGACATTTGAAATATGGTTGAAGTCTGTGGTCAAACTGAACAACTGAGATTTAGAAATCTACATATTTGTGTGTATTGTGTGTCTGTGTGTGTCCAGCGCGTGGTAGTGTGTGTGACGTCTTTTTTCATTAATTTAAGGTATTTTGAAGCATTATTATAAAAAAATATTATCTCATAACGCAACTTCCTCATATAAACTTCAATTGTGCCAAATTTCATACTCCTCCGTTCGTATAATATTCGGTAAAAGGGGTTTAAAATTTTTGCTTCACGTAATAATATATAGATGAACGCATACATTTTTTTAAAACGAAATCCATTTAATACGGATAGACCAATTGGTCCTTTCAGTTCCGTCATGGTCGTTTTTCATTGTATTAAGTACCTAGTAGTTAGTAGCTGTACCTACCACTGTAAATACACACAGTAGAAAATATTAAACACGAACACACGTAACATAAAATTCGGTTAAAACGAAATAATTTTGTTAGCTTTACACATTGTTTTTTTTTTTAACAAAAGTAGTAGTTAAACGATTTTGTATTAAATATAATATACCGTACTGCGTGATATGCATGTATTCAGAGCTCGAGGCGAAAGAATAAAATCCCCCCCCCCTCTGTCTTATTAACATCTTTTAAATTTTTTGGTAATTAATAGAACTGTACAAAATTAAATAAATTAATTCACTTCTACAAAGGTTTTCACGTTTAAAACAGCATCTCGATTTTTTGTCGCTTTTGTCATGTGGCGTCCTTATTATTCGACACCTAGTGCCGGGGTTCTACTCGCACCACTCACACTATGACTCTGCATGTACGTATATATTTATGGCTAATAAATAGTTCCGCACAGTATAGTAGAAGTAAACAGTGCTTATAAGTAATGTGAAATACGACAAGTAAAAAATTAAGTTTAATAGCTGCAACGCGTTTGAAAATACATTAGGTAATTTCACTTTTACATTAACCATTTTGGTTGTATCTTAAAAATGTTCACATTCTCAAAGATGTTCAGATTCTCAGAAGAGTTTAAGGTGGATTCAAAAATAAGTAAGTTAATAAATAAATGATCAAAAATGATGATTCATAAACTAATACAAAGAACTTTTAACAAATAGCTATGATTCATTGTTACAAAGATTTACGTAGAAATTCAAATAAAATAAAGTATAGGTAGGTATACATCGACTTATTTTTTTCTTAAATTATACTTTCTACCTTTTTTTACTTTATACTTTTATGATATTAAAATGTTTAAGTTATCTCAAAAGTTTTTGGTAAGAAAACGCAACACATTGACTATCATGGTATGTTTTACCAAGTTTTTAGTTGACTAGAAAGAACATTTAATTAATATTTAATCACAAAACTAAGGATTCATTACAACTTCAATTTGGGTTGAAATAAAGTCAAACTAAATATTAATATTTAAATGTCAAATCAAGTAATAACCCCAGACTTGTCTAGTTATTTCTTTTGCAAGTCAAAATATCAAACGTAATTTACCTCAAAATATGTTCACATTATTTGGTTTGATGAATTCCCACACATAATTATCAGATAGAAACCTCTTTGGAAAGATGAGCCAGCTACATTTTCCTTAATCAATATTTTCTCTTAATCAAAAAATGGGGAAATTATATTTTACTTGATCCTGTATGGAGTACGCGGTGCTCCGACACCAGGCGCCAAATGATATAGATACCGCATGATAAAAGTGACAAACCACACATTTAATTTTGCATAATTTTTCAATGACTATATTTTATTAATGATTATAAGTCCTGGTGGAGGTAATTATCACGCTACGGCTCTGTGGAGTACTGCTGAGGAACAACTTATATAATAATTTATCTTGATCAGTGCTTCTTAAAATGGGAAGCCGTGGACTACCTACAGAGGAGCCACGAAGAGTCGTAAATATAACAAATAATAAGCAATTGTATGCAATTCATTAGTAAGTAAGTATATAAATTTACAAAATTCAAAACAATAGGGGGGGGCTAAGGTATTGACTTGGGTTTTAAGAGGGCCGTGATTTCAAAAAGTTTAAGAAGCACTGATCTAGATCATCAATAAAAACATACCCAACAAATTTTTTAGTTCATATACATGCAAGAATTGAAAAATACGTTATTAAGTACCTAAAATACATTTTGACCTTAGATTTAGAATGAAAAATTATTTTGTGCGAGTGAATTATTAAATAATTTTTAACAGGATTCATTATTGTGTAAAGGCTGTAAATAATTAGTATATTACTAGTTCTTAATTTTTGTTCAAAAGTATTTGAGGTCAAAGGTCAAATACCACTAATTTATACCATAAAAAATCTTAAAAAATGCATGATGTTAGAAAAATGTTAAATAATAAAGAAGAAAAACTGTTTCATATATGGCCGATAATAAATCATATTTTACTTTCACACAATTTTTTATTTCTCTTTTGCAACCCCTCGAATTTTTATGGATCCATACACGAAATTTATGAGAAATATGCGGAAAATTATGAGGTTGAGGGTGGACAGAGGAATAATTCATGAATCTAAGATTATTTTACGATTTTTTCTCGTGGATGCTTTTTGCTGGGTTCCCGGTTAGATGAAGACACAATGTATAGCCAACAAACGCAACAAAACGAACAGAAACGCAAAAGAAAAAAAAGGAATAAAATGAAAATTTTAAAAACAAGAAAAAGAAAAACGCGTAATCGTTGTCGTAGTAAGTTTGCAGCTCGTATATCATTTTTTTAAGTCTCCCGGAAATAAAAAATCGTCATCGCATACCTTCCCAGTTCCTCTCGTGTATCCGGTAACCTAATTTCGGTTTTTCCTGCGACACGTATGTCCCATTTACTATTTTATTTATTGGTATTATTGGAAAATCGCTCGTAATCGGTCAACATTGCGGTAACGTGACGGTATAGGGGAAAAATCAACGCGTGCCCGGGACATGTTAACCAAATGAAAATTGACAAATCGAACCAAGCCTAGATATACAAAATAAGCTTTCACAAAAAATTTGTTTTTTTTTTTAAACCAGGCCAAGTTTGAACGGGCTTTTTCCATTCGATTCCAATTATTAATAACGAAACAGAAATGTCGTTGAATTTTTCACGGCATGCAAACGTCACACGGAAAATGTCAAAAGAATGAATAAAGTCGCATGTCCCCGGATCCGGAACCGTGAACAATAAGTCGGAGGTGGAGGAAGTTGCGGGAAACAGAAAGATTCCCTCTACCCTTAACCTCATTTTACATTAAAATTGCATGAAATTAAATATTTTCGCTGGCGGATTTGATTTCGGTTGATTCACACCAAGTTTTTTCGAGTCGTTCAAAGGCGAGGGTCGAACATTTTAGAGGATGAGGCTCGAGGATTGGATAACAAATCGCACTCAAGGGTATAAAAGAAAAAAGTGTGTCTAGATGAATTTTTTTCGTCGTAATTAGTTATTTCGGAACGTTGTTGTTATTTATGTACCCTGAGGGCTTTAATCGATATTATTACCCAAATCAAATAAAAGGTGTTAGAAACAATCCTGTTACTAATTTCGTTTTATTAAATTGGATTTGCAGTAATTAGAAACGTCGAAATAAAACATACCTAAGGTAATGTCAAAAGTAAATTCTTTTGAAGTAGATTATAATTAATTTGTAACAATATCTACTTATAGATTCCTCATTTAATAAGAAATGTAATAAGTCGTCAAATGTATATTCCCTTTTCATTTAAAAGATTGGATATTATTGTGTAGATAAGGGATTCATTACTTAATCCGATTTTCAAGTCAAATATTGATATTTTAATATTAAGTCAAGCCAAATTTTGAATATGAAATTTAAAAGCTACGTACGAGTAGTTTTAAGTAAAAACTCAACTGTTGTTATTTTCTTCCCTCGTACTTCGGTAAATATTAATCTTCAAAAAAATATAAAAAGGGCCTTTTCTGCGAGAAATTTCTTTAAATTAAGCTTAATTATCTTATGGTGTCAAAAATGTGATAATATATATTATTTAAGCAAAAATTTTGTCACCAAAACGAGCTCTTAAGGAGTTATATTACGGTTATAATTTTCAAAAGAAAATCGATTTTTTAAAATATCCTTTGTTTATGTTAAGACCCAGACCTACACCTAGGTTTTTTTTATAAACAAGTTAAGTTCAAATTTTGATCAAAATTGATTTTTTGTTTTGAAAAACCACCATTTTGCCAGAAATTTTTTTTTTCTTTATTCCGTCGCGTCGATTAAATACAAGGTTAAAAAAATTACCTTAACGAATTACATCTGATTTTTTTTATTTTAAATGCCTCAGTTCAGAGATATTGTGGATGTCACCGCAAGATGTTTGTTTTAAGAGGAGCTTTTGGAGATCGGCTATAGCAGCTTTCAAAATTATTATCTTTACAAATAAAAAAGTTAAAATATATAGTTTAAAGTCACCATGTGTACAAATTTTTATTATAAATTCAAAAGTCTTTCCAGGAAAAATTCTTCAAAAATCGTTATTTTGAGCATCCTGATTGTAATCAGCTTCCTTAATATCAATATTAAGATTTGCCTGAATCCATTTTTTCATTTTTCATTTAAGTTTTTTTTATAATTTGTGTTTTTTGCAATCTTTCCTAAGACAATAAGCGAATCTGTTGAACGTATGGACGAGCCGCAGAGCACCCCAATTGGGGTACCTTCTACATTACTATCTGTACTCTCTTAAATCGAAATAGTGACTTTCGACTACAAATAGTGACTAGTTACTATTTGGTATACTTTTCACAACAAAATAGTGAATAGTCACTATTTGTAGTCGAAAGTCACTGTTTCGATTTAAGAGAGTAGGGCAACTCTAGGAATGTCCGACGCTTCAGTCTAACAGTCTCCTCGCTGTTATCCAGAAGATTCGTAACCAGATGACTCGGATGATCGTTTAAGCGCCCAAGGTATTTGGCACTGAATCTGGAAGCCTCTTCCTTAACTGTCACAATGCCTATATCTTTATGAATGTCGTAGTTAGTGATATACCATGGGGCATTAACGACGAGCCGCAGTGTTTTAGATTCATTTAAGTAACACAGGATTTTTTTTAAATTTTCATATTTTTAGTCAAAGGTCCTTAAATGTTTGTTCATTGTGACAACAATCTGATTCATAAAGTACGCCAAGAAGAGAAATCATGACATATATGTTCCTAGCAAGCCTTTATACGGCTTTCAATTACCATCTTCACAAGATTGGTAAAGCCGAAACCAACAAATGTCGTATCAGCTGGAAAGCGGCAGAAACGGCGGAGCTTTTACTGTGCTCATGTGAGGCAGCTTTCAAAAGAAAACCTCTGCGTCTCGGAAAAACGGACATGACCTGGCGAGATAGCAATGGCAGCCCCTAGGCATGTGCTGGTTTTCTTTAAAAGCCTGATGCTCCCCTAGTTAAAAGAGGGTCACATCATAATTAACCTCATTGGTCGCGGTGATAAAGAAAAGAAATATCCTGAGACACGTAAATCGGAAAAAAGACAGCAATCCAAAAGAAGGGATTTAAAGGAAATTACATGATAACTGATTTTTGTCTAAGGACCTTTTTTGTAGAGCGTGAAATTTCCTTTAAATTCTTTCCCTCAGATTATTGCCACGATGAATTGTTCTATAAGGTAATAAAAATTCAAAATAAAAATTCCCGTGTTATTTAAATGGAAAATGAAAATATAAATTGAGGCAAATCGTAATATTCATATTAAGAGCTCGTTTTGGTGTCAAAATTTTTGTTTTAATATATACTATTAATTTTTGGACACCATATAATGATTTTTTTAATACCTTAATTGATATACACTAGATAAAAACATTATTTCTTGATTCGAGGTCGAATGTACTTGGTTACTAGACTTGTTGATAAATATTTTATATCATTACCGGCCTTATGCTGGAAATAACTATGAAATCCTTAATATTATATAATTGTAGATATCTATTTTTAATAATTGTTATCTGTCGCTTATTTGACGATAAAATTTGATAAATTCAATAATAACATGTTATTAACGTTACTTTAGTGAAGAAGTCTTTAATTAACGAGCTATTAGAAGCAAAAGGTATAGAGCTCACAAAAAGCCTTCAAAAATAACACTATTGGACGGATGCGCAAAACTGCAACAACCTTGAAATTAAGCAAATGAGAATAGATTCGTGACCGCCTGTGATAAAGGCGCTCGATTCAACACCGACTCGGTCTTTATGATGTGATATCGGGGGCGGTCAAACAAATGCCCCAAAAACCGAAAGGGTAAGAAAGAGTGAGAAAGACGGGGAACAAGTATGAAAGAGACGAGATAGAAAAACGGACGCGATTGACGCTCGTGCGATCAAATACCACAGACAATTTCATCATCAGCATCACCATCATCAAATGCGACCCTCGTCCTCGTTCTTCAGATCTTTGTACCCTAAGGGTTCAAATAAATATTTCTCTCACATAAAACCGATGCCGACTTGGTCCAAATATTTTTATCTATGAATCAAATCTTTGAACAACACCAAAAAATATGTCTATTAATTATTATCGAGTCGAAAACCTTTTTTACACGAATTAAATTTTGGGGATTCTTTTGAAATCGTTCATGGAATTCAATGTGAATACAACATCGTTAACAAGGATCTGTTCGTTCAGTATATATATGGCTGATTTAAAATTCACTTAAAACATGGGAATTGATTTGTTCGATACAAATATGTTATGAAGAAATTGAGTCCTATGGTAAAAAAGCATAAATCAATACGAAACAATTTACAATAAGTGTAGCCATAAAATACTTTAACAAATCAAGTACAATGCACTCATAAAATACAAACTTTCATTAAGGCGTATGTAGACATTAGATTTCAATCTCCGATTTATAGCCTGATATAAGTCATTTTTATATCAGTAGAAAATGTTAGTCATTAGTGGCCAAGATACAATTAAATTTAATAAAAGTGAGGGTCAATCTATTTAGTATTGTATAGGTAATACATTTACAAACAAGGACATTAAAATTAAACAAAAAAGGGGAAAAAGTAATAAAAAAAATAAAAAAATAAAACGGTTAAGCCAAAAACAGATATATGTACTTTCATAAGACAAGTTAAGTTTTCAAAACCAAGAAAAATCTAACTGAATGAGTCAACTAGAGATCAATTTTCGCCAAAAAAATTTTTTTTAAATTGATCTTAAACCGAGATGTTCACTGTTTACTAAGAATACACACGTGTAGTTAAAGAGTATTGCGTACCGTTGCCCAACATGCGCGCCGAGAAATTCAACGTAGGTATTGTCACAGTCTAAGGAGCTTAAAGATGGGGAGTGTCACCATTTTGTGAGTTTGGGTGTGTCACCTGCTCAATAAACCAGCCAATGAGGGAGCGAAGTGGTTGTAAGATGGGAGTGATGTTGCGGAGCATTCTCGAACATCCTTTCTCAAGAAGACAAGTCTTTGAGACCACCTGCCGCGAGGGTTTGACCAAAAGGAGCTTCTAGCATTTTCTGTGTTTAAGTTCTTACGAGTAAAAAAAGACAGAATAGAAACAATAAAACGGATTGTCCCAAGAAAAATAGAAAGTTCTGACAAAGGAATGATGGAATCGAATGTTCTGGAAGAATGCCGAGTTTTTATATAAGAGAAAAACAAATATAGGTAGAACAGTCTTAAATAAATCGATAACGTGAGCAGCCATAAATAAATAGAAATCGTGAGTGTTAAATAAATTGTGAACATTGTTAAAGTGTAACAGTGTAGTGTATATAATATAGTGAAATATATAAACAGGGACTGTGACTATTGTAAAACTGAACTTAATCATTTTTAAAGTGTAAATAGTATAAATAAATAAACATTTATTGAAAAATAAATTCTTCGTCATTCAAAACCGTAAAAACGTTTCAGTATAAATAAAAAATAGCTTTAACACCAAAATTCGTTTGCTTGAGTTCAACGTTTTATCAAATGTAAAACTCGAGTGTGAAGAATATAAAATTGTGTCATCACACGTGTCAATCACACGACACGGTGATAATCTTTAAGATTACACCCCGCGTATGATGAACGAATTGCAGCAACACTTTTTTCATAGCTGAGTTTATGTTTACTGGCTGATGATAGTTCTGTTTAATAAACGACTGATTGTTGTGTTGTTCTTGTTGTTCATGTTTTGTTCTGTTTATTGAAATTAAGTTTTATTTACTAGATTCAAAGTAAACTGGCAGAAACCATCACGTAACAAAAGCGCTTTACCCCTTCAGACGACTTTTCCTCTCTTTCTCGTCAATTCTAATTTTTCTATCTGACTTTCTACCTCCTTATGCCGCCTGCTTTCCAAGATTGGTGAAATGAAGTGTACCGAGTATACTGTTTACAATTGTTCACAGTAAAAATGATCAGTCAATGTGTAAAGGACTAATGACTATCCATGACTTTGTTCGCGTAAAATTGATGAAGATAATTAAACACAATTCAGGCTTAATATACTAAATATCTGTCTATGAAGCAAACTACTACAAAACTGCATAACTACAAACAGCATTTTTTCAGCGCGCATTTGTCGAAAACCAATTAGTAGTTGTTAAAGCTCAGCTGTCCAATAATATGTAAAAAAAGTTGCTTAATGTGGAACTTAATAAATTTTGGTCCAATTTCAAAAAAACTTTATGATTGAGAATACTTGAAAATATTTTTAAATTTTTGATTGAAAATATTTACGAACTGTTGTGAAATTGTTCAGTTTTAACATGAATAAACGTTGTTTTTTATCCTTGAAAACCATCGCACAGCGAAGTGTAGTATCAATTTTTTATCGAGTTACGTTTGCTTGATATTGTAAGCGTGATATAGGATACAGGAATGAATGGCAGTGAGTTTATTTCGATCGCGTCTTTCATTTATCTATCGCATTTCAATATGTTCATTTGCCATTTATTTATTTTAAGCGATAATCAAAAATAGATCCGAATAATTATTTTTAGGACGCGTCCTTTCGAAAATTTCCCGTCCGGTCATGAACTAGTCTCGTCAATGTTTTTTTTTTCCCGCTCGTCCGACACCGAGACGTCTGATGATCCCTTTTCAGGGGCCGCGATCAATTGCGTCGCGACTTTCCCGCATCCATTTTCCGAAAACGCTTTTGCTGACATTAACTAGGCCATGATAACGATCGACAAAGCGCTCTCCTCAAAAGTGCGAGTAAATTTTTTAATTTGTAACCCAAATCGCAGTATTCTCGTGTCGCTTTATTCCGACTGTTTTCTTTCGCTATTTTTAGCGCAAAAATATTTTTGTCGTTTCGTTCTCTCATTGCGTGAACTGTCGCCGCCTTTTTTACTCATTTTTTCTACGGGGTGACGTAAAACGAATTTAAAATCAAGTTGAAATTCTGATGCATGCAATTTGTGAATGTCGAGTCGATATCCTTCAAGTTACTCTCACCCCGTATTGATATTGAATTGTGTTGATATATTAGCTCTTATAAAGGTCGCTTTTTTCGTTATTTGCTTCAGCTGCATTAATAAATAAGCACGGTTAAATTGTTTTCTGTTTTCTAGACACGAATTAAATATTCATCGATTTCTGTCTTGCAACGTGTATGAATCAAGAATTGAACCAATAACGCCGTTATTGAGATAGGTAAAGGTTACGGAATTATGTTTGATCTTTTTTTTTCCTAAGCCAATTTCCTTCTTGAATATTTAAACAAGTTTAAATTATTAAATACTGACCAAATCGTTTACATTGCAACCATCTATTACTTACCTACTACATACAACAATATTATCATATTCATTTTTAAAAATATACTCGAGTCATAAAAATTTTATGCGTTGCAGTGGAAAAATAAATCTTATTTCACGTCAAATATAAACGTGATTTTCCTGTTGCATTCGTCGTTTTTATTATTGAAATGTTGATTTTCCTTGTTTTTATTAGTTGTTCATTAGGTGATAGTTTCTTAATTAGAGTCAATCAATGTTTTTTTAATTGAATTGAGACGAGCAATCCTACCTTGATTTAACTTTATCATATTAAAATCAAGTTTTTATAAAATGATTGTTTTTTTTTAATAGGTACTCTTTAATCTTTATGTTGAAATGTAAAATTTGTAGAAGATTTATTATTATTATTTAAAAAATATTGAGAAAAAAAAGCGCAATAATAGCTGTAAAAAATCGAACTATAACATGCAGTGTTGCCGAGAGGAATTCCCGGGCCGACAACCCATTCGTGGTGTCCCTTTTCTCGCACTTCTTTACTATCGCAAATAAACGTTTATTCCGGAGCCATGACAATATTCACAGATATCTCCCCCCCCCTTGCAATAGTGATGATTTCACTTTGTTATTATGTTCAAAGATTAAAATAAGATTATTCCTTTTTTAAAACTGACTAATTTTACAAGTATTGGTAATATGTTTAAAGCAATTAAATTATTTTTCTACTAATTTTTTGTGTGCTGTCTGGTGTTGAAATTATTGAATTTTATAAGAATTGCCTAAAAATTATTATTTATTTCAGGTGCATGATGATAAATCACGGCCTTCCTCCTCCCCCTTCGCTCGATATCTATGATGACACCACTTGACTAACACGATCAAGGGTAAAATTAGGGGCAATTCATCTTTGAACTGAAACATTTCGCAAGGATTAGTGATATTCAATCAAATTGTTTTTCAATTGATTTTTTGTGTGCTGTCTCGTGTGAGCATTATTGAATTTATACAAGGATTGCCTCAACTTTTTCAAGGATTTTGGGATATGTCAGGATACCAACTACTCATAGTTGTTGTGTTCTCTGTATGCAGAGAGGTATTAAGACCAAATGTTGCAATATTTCAAAATCACTGCTAGTCTATCTTTCTAAATTAATAAACCAGCGTCATCTTTTGGTAAGTTCATTTAATCATTTCACATAAAAAGCTTAATTTAAACAACACAGGAATAGGAATAAATATATTTGCACTAGGTATAACTAGAAAATGGTGTATTTTCATGAAAAAACTATTCTTATTAAAATTAAGGATTATAAACTTTTCTACAAACTGTTTCATATGTTTTTTCCCCAAACCAAATAATTTCGTTAAGAGGTAATACTTCCGAATATTTTGATTCCCAAAACGTTCAATATGAGTCTTTAAGAGAATAAGAAATATTTTATAGAATTTTAAACAAGGCTAGGGACTAAAATGGCTGACTAGGGAATTTTCGACAGATTTTTTACCACGATTAGTATCTATGTTCGAGATTATTAATCGAGCCTTATAGCATTGACTGTTTACTTGTAATTACAAGAATTGAAAATGTTTTTTATTTAAAAAAGAAGTTAAAGAAAAATTATCTGTCCCCAATGGCTCAAATATTTGAGAACCATTATTAATTAAAAATGTTAACACATAAACAATTAAAGAAACCTTTTATTAAACTGCATTTTGGTTTAATGATTGGTTCAAGCATTCATTAAAGATGATTTTGGTAGAAGGACTATCCACTAGACCGTAGCTTTAAATTAAGCATCCTATTTATCCTTGACTAATAATTGGTCTGTCAACTCACTTATTTACCCTTTGAACCACAGAGATTATATCCGTCTAATGTAAAGTACAAATACTTGAAAAGACGACCATTTTTAATAGAATTTTTTCAATAGAAAACTTCCAAGTTTTAATCAAAACATCAAAGAGGCTATGAAAAAAATTACTCGAAGCGATATTTTGGACGTTTGCAAAAAAAAAGAAACTACAATGGAAATTACGACGTGTATATAAAAGGGTTGAAACGAGTCAATTTCCTTGGTTAAGAAAGTAATTATGTGCTTATAGTTCAAGTTATATTGTCATAACTAATAGGAATTGCATCGATTTTTCATTCTTTTGCAAACAAATGTTCTATTCATATTCATAGACAGAAAATATTTATAGATGGGTTTAATATGATATTAAAGAGAAAATTGCTGTCTACTTTGAGGTTATGTTTTACTTAAATTAACTAATTTTTTTTCGATGGAAAAAATAGTGAAGAACTCGTAGGTCGTATGTACTAGTTATGCGGTAAACCGTACATTGCACGGTACAAGCTATGGTGCATGCTAAATTCTGGATCTAGATGGGGGGGAGGTACTTGCCCCGGCAGGCAGTTTTAGGGGCCATACAAATTAAAATTTTAAATGTTAGAGTTATAAGAGCAAGAACAATTTCAATAGCTTCATTTTTTTTCTTAGTTAAATAAAAGCAGAAATTTCATTTTGGTTGCAAGGTCGAAAGTAAAAATAATATTCTTACACGTCTAAGATGTGTATGTGTATATGAGTGTGTTTACGTGGGTATGTTTAGGAATTTATCTGGCGCCGGCCTCCCGCTATGTGTTCACCGAAAAGTGAAAAGTAAACAAAGGAGGATTGGTCAACACATGAGACACAAGATGTTCAAGAGAATTCTTCATGGATATTCGATTTACGAGAAAAAGGATAGACAACAATAATTAGAGTCGAAAAATACTAGGAATGGAATAAACCGGCGCTCGAATATTCTAGAACACCTCTGAGCCCGTATATATAACGGGTCAGCAGTGAAGTGAATTCAGTAATAAAGTTCAGTTTTAAAACCGTGAATGATAAACAATCAGTGATAAATAAATAGTGAGTGATAGTGAATCAGATATACACAGAGAAATTTAAACAGTGAGTGAGTTAACAATCAGTGAATAAGTGACAAGTTAAAAAGTGAATTAAACCACTGTTTAAGTGTAAATAAATAAATAAACGTGTGTATAAAATAATTTCTTGTCCTAAAACACAAATCCTCAAAACTCATCAAAATAAATAGTTAAAAGCGTAACAATATATTATAACAAAAAATTGAAATTTTACCCTCATTTATGTCAAGTCTACGTTTTGTTTGAAGTTTTATAGCCAAAAAATATTTACGATACCTTTTCCAGATAGATAAAAGGATATTTAAATTACAATTATTCATAAAAAGAACCGATAAAAAGTCTATTATTAAATTTTATTGTAATTTATGCACTTTTCCTTTTATAAAAATTTCATTCATTTTCTTTCGATTTGAAAGTGTTTTTATTGATTGCAAGCAAAATATTTTTAAACATAAATTTTGATGTTTCAGAGACTAAAAATAGTGAGAAGAAATACGATTTCAACAACTACTGATTTATTGAAACTAATTTAGCAAGAACGAGTATTTTGATTGGCCAATAAAAATGAAAAGTTATCAATATATTTGTCGAAATAAAATGCGAAAAATGCGATAAATTGTCAAGTGTTTGAGCGTAATCTAATCTTATCGGGTATATTCCGTCTCTTCTAGAACAAAAAAAAAAAAAAAAAGTGAAGAAGTATTTCTACTAAATACGAGTTATCAACTTGATAAAATTATCTTTTTGTTAAACACTCGTAATATAATTTCGTGTTTTTCCAGTAGACACAACCTGCCATTTATTTTTTCCTCATATACCTATGATTAACTAACATGAGAAAATGTTGAAATGAAAAATTCTTTTCTAATTGTATGCGGAATCGAATAAATTTCCGGAAATTTTCATCTAAATTATTATGACTCATCTTCCTAGATTTATTGCCAACATCCCGTCAAAAAAAAAAATAACCGTAAATTAGAACGAGTGACGCTCAACGTCTGATACAGATACAGATTGTTTAGATCTAATTTGTTCTATCCCGAGTGAATCACTCGCGGTTTTTATTGCGATATTATTGTAAACTACTTTTTCAAATGAAAATTCTAACTAATAAATTATGGCCGTCCGACCAGAGGTAAGCCTCTTAAGTTGATATTAAACACACAGTGTGAGATCTACTTTACGAGTATTTATTTTCAAACGAAAGTAGTTTACGTGAATGAAGTAATTTCGAGATACATGAAATTAATGCGTGCCAAAAGTTAATTGATTTAATCAGTAGGTGTGTGATAAATATTTAAAAGAATAAAAATGTTAAAAATCTTAAACGATTTTCGTATCACTATTCGTAAGAAACATAAATAAGTAATATTCATATATGGTAAACCAAGTTATTTATTTACGTTCAATTTAAAAAGTGAAAATAACGAAGCAGCTCGAAAAAAAATAACATAGTTAATTTTTTTTTAAAAATCGGTCAAGTGCGGAAGGACTACGAACAGTTCAGGGTTTATTGTTAATACGAAATAGTGTTAGAAAACATGGATACCTATTATAAATATGAAATTTTGAATCTAAATATACGAATACGGATATAGAATTAATAAAATAGCGGTTTTGGAAAATGGTTCTGGATATAAAATTATTTCGAGTTTTCCATCAGTTTTGGGTAGTTTCGGTTACCTATTTACCGATTAGTAATAATTTGATTTTATTTCTAAGTTATCATTTGGTACTACAGTTATATAAATAGGGGAAAGTTGCCAAATGCGTATATTGGTTACCTAAATCGTACCAGATCTTTTATTTAAAAATTAAAGCATTTTGATGCTTTTTGGTGGTAAAGATATAAACTTTTATTTATGTCGATAAACTAAATTAAAAAAATCATTCGCATGAGGTGTTGTTTTGTAAATGACAGTAGTACAAAAAAATCAGGCAAGTCTGATGTTATTTTTAAACGATTTTAATCGGCTAAATTTCCGAGGTAAACTTATATACTTTTAAAAACTAGCTATATTATATTATGTATTTCTATTTGGTTTTTAAAATATGCTGATAATATTTTTAAGTTAGCTTCAATTATTTGGCGGAACGTCTTTTTCCTAAATCGTACCACACCATGCTGTTCTCACTCAACAGTTCAAGTCCAAATCCAATTCGTTGTGAGAACGAACGTTATGACTCATTCTTAAATTTCGAGGAATTAACTAGCATTGCTTTTGTATCGTGTTCTATTAGAATAGCCAAATGTGCATATGAGGCGGTACGGATACGAAGGGTGAACTCGAGAAAACCTGAATTAAGCTATCCACAAATTAACGTGGCCACCTATTGGCGCAGTGGCTAGAGCAGTAGTTCTCTCCACTTCATGCGTCAAGTGGTACGGGTTCGATTCCCGTTAAATCCTAGACAGCCGTGATATGACCTAACCTGTTAAAGCGACTTTAAACACCAAAAAAAAAATAATAATAATAACGTGTTTCTACACAAGGGCTTCAGTTAGTTTCTCAGCAATAAACACTGATTTTACATGAAAAAGAAGGGCGAACAACCAAATCGTACCTACTTGTACTACAATGCCATAGAAAATTTAAAAAAAAAAAAAAAAACAAATAATTTTATCAAGTTCGAGTTCGCCCTTCGTATCCGGAACGCCTCATAAAGAGTACCAACTTATGTGTAAAGCTTATTACAATAAGTAGGTATCAATTGAAAAGTAAGCGCATTCGCGAGGATCTAAATTTTCTGGATACCAGAAGTTTTTTTTATATTGAAATCCTGGGATTAAAAACTCTCGATCCCAAAAATACCCGAAATTTTCCGTATCGATACTCCTCACTTCCATATCCTTTACCAAAATATAGTGCGGCATAGTATAAAAAGAAGAACAATCCAAAAGATTTGAAAAGCGCTGGTCTAAATAATTTAATTTTTTTTTAACTAACAAAACTTTTTCGAATGTTCACTATAAGAATAACAAAAAACTGTTTCACAAGTAAATCCTTTTTGTAAAACAAACGTGTGGGGCAATGCCTTCTAATTTTCTTGGAAAAATAGGACTGGAAAAGAAATCGACAGAAACGTTCCCGTTTTCCACGATACAGCTGTGATGAATCATCATTAACACAGACCAGACCATTTTATGGTTCGTCCTTAATGCCACCATATCATTTATTTTATTACACGCTTATTATCGTCATGTAGGTATATAACTAAATTAGTTGCCTCAACCTGTACGGAATGCAAAAAAACGATACATTTATTGAGCCAAAAGACCACCTCAAATACCTCAAACTGTTAAAGGTTAAACTGTAGCTATGCTAATATTCATTTGCAGTTTTTTCAACGTTTTCAAGGCAATATTTACTTCTTTTTGCACGACTAGAACGGATTTTTATTAAATGTCACACACAAATTTATAGGTATTAGGAGATGGTGTGTCTTATAAGATACCTGACATTAAAATTGTTAACAAAGAAAAAAATTAAATCAAAGTAAATATTTAATAAAAAGTTTAATTTATGCGAGAAATGGACTCATTTTCATATAAATGTAATCATTAAAATGATTTAAATTGAATTTACTATAATAAAATGTGTCCAGGTATTGGTTTCATACAAGGATGCTGATATAAGACCAATATGATTGAATATAACTTAGATAACCACTTAAAACAGTCGGATTTAAGGGTTGGGGCCCTGAGGTCTTCTAGAATGGGTGGTCTTCATAATCTGAAGTCTTCAAAAATTTTATCTAGTTTATTTTAAAACGAATACAAATACAAAACCTTCACAGTCTTTTAATACCTTTTACCTGATGTTTTTTTAATTTTGCCGCCCCAATATTTTCTTATAAAAGTGCATTTCCTCATGTTATGATAATATATGAATACTAATTACATATTGATACATACACTGTGTATATTGACTTGTTTAATTGTAATTTTTTTGGCGCCGTCTTTACCCAAAGCTTCTGTTCTGCCTACTAATCTCTAGAGCTACGCCCCTGAAAGCCTCACTTAAATCCAGTTAGGCCTCTTAAAATCTTAATTCAAGATTAATTATAATGAGTTAAATGCAATAAAAACTTACATGAATTATACATAATTGATATGCCTAATTAATATTCATTTGCTAATTATAATTATATGTCAATAGTACGTAATGATTTTTTTTTAAATGCACTTAAATATTTAAGTAATTGGTGAAATTTCAAAGTATGGCTATAATATGAAATTAATCAGATGAGAAATTCCAGAGATGGGTATTTAGCAATCGATGTTTTAAAGTTTTAATTGGAATGAGTTGAAAAAAAATTTTGTCGCTGATGACTCTAAAAAAAATTTGACGAAAGATGTTTTTACTATCCACATGGTGCTATGAAATAGTAAAAAGCCTTCAAAGAAAATTTAAGTTAATAGGTACAGTAGTAAGTACTAGGGATTTATCAAGTCAAAAAGTTGGAAATTTTTTTAATGAATTGTACTCAACATTTTTACTCGTAAATAAAATAACTTTCTAGTCTATGCTTGAAATTATATTTAAATATTAATATTGATTTTAGTTTGACTTGATTTTAAGTCAAATTTAAGTCAAGTAGCGAAACTCTAAGTGTTAATTTGAGATACGAGTAATCGTACGATACGAGCTGTCACTTGGATTCAGTTTTTGCGTGAAATCAAAATTTATGAGTACAATTTCATGAATTTGAACTACTGTGAGAACAGCTAGGTAATAGCAGAACGATAGAAAATAACTCATTACCAACAAAATAAACTGTAATTTATGTTGAATTTAAGTATTGGTTATGTTAAAATTGTCTTCTTAAAATGAAAATATTTTTTCTATAACAATCCAAAGAACTATCAAGTACTTGAGTACTAAACGGAAACTGTAAAAACTTAAAAAAAAAAAACAAAAACCCTATTATAATGCCCGCACACTGCTTCATAAAAAAATTCTGGAATAAGAACCTCTCATAATATATTGTCTCGTGGGGTTTCTGGATGAGAAAATTAATGCCTGAAGAGCGGCTAATTTCTCCCTCCGCTTAATTAAATAAACTGTAACGGCTACTATGGGCATATTGCAGAGTGTATTAAATAACTCAATTAAGCAATAACTAAGCCGGTTTGATTCAGTCATGCATTGTCTGTATTTATCCAAGACGTGAGAGACTCAATGGAACCGATAACCTATGAATCAAAGAAAAAATGAGAGACAAGAAAAATAGTCCTGCACAATAACATAAGAATTTTTAAACGAATAAATATTTACTAAACAAGATATATAAATTGATATAATTGTACTTTAAGGACTTTTTCCACTTATTTTTAAAATTCTTCTTCTTTTTTTGTATTGTACACATTATTTTTTTATTCCAAGACTATTTGACTATATTCACGAACCTTCTAATTTAAGAATGGTAAATTATGGAGAAAAAAAAATTCGGAGATAAAAAACTTCAAAAGTTTCAGTTAATTCACTTAAAGGGTTCATAGAATGCTGGATTAAGTACGGCCTGGGCCTAAGGTGGCATATTTTTTTTTCCGTTTTGCGGGTCCCAGGATATTTCTTCCTTATATCACTGCGACCAAGGAGGTCTATTGTGATGTGACCCTTGGCATAATTTTGGGAGTGCCAAAAACTTACAGACGACATCATTTTGAAGGTGCAAAAATATGAAAATAAATTAACAATTGATTTGGATCGTTTTCCTTAACGCATGGAAAGTTTTTAGTTTAAATTTAAATAACTAACTTATTGTTGAAATAGTTTTAACAGTGTCAACTTTAAGTGAATTACAATGCAACGAAAAACTTCTTAAAACGTTGACAGTGTTTGGTTTGTATAGTACACTTGAAATTTAATTTGTTACTTATTGAATCATTCTATATACCGTAATTACCACTCCCAATAACGAAACAATACGTAATTTTTAAACCACAATAAATATTAATTCCACTGACCTTCATACTGATATAGGATAGTAAATATAATATTTCGTAGATACTCACAATGATATTTTTATAAACGTGTTCATTTGTTTGTTGTAATTGTCTAGCACATGTACTAACTGTTCCCCGTACTAATTCTGATCTTGTGTTCTATAGTTTTCTTTTACTCTCGAAACTCTTTATAACACAGTAAATTTCTCGATAGTTTCAATTTCGCTTTATAGAGTTTCCACTGTAGACCCACTGAGAGGCATACTTAAAATAATATTGGAAAATTTAAATTTTTAAAAATAAGATATATAAGTTTGGCAACCGTTTTTATACAAAAAAAAGGACGGCGCTTAGGATAGAGCCTAGGGCAGCATCAAACTTAAATCCTCCACTGGGTTCAAACACTAAGAAAAATAATATAATAATTGACTGATTCACAGACCTTCTCATTCACATAAATGGTCACCCCCGCTAAAGATCATTTTTAATTCTTCCTAGGTATGTAAATTAGATAATTTGATAAAATGGCATACGAACTAGTTAAATTAAACACTTTAACCTCGCGGGTTACCTTCATTTCTTAATGTTGCGAATCCGCAACATGATGCCAGATAGCACATTAATAAAACTTCTAATTTGAGAGAAGCCATTAAGACAATGAGCGTTGTGTAACATAATAGGTAGGTAATTTATTTTGAATTCTACTCGTGCAAATTAATAACGGAACCCTTTTCAACGTGGTCCCTACGCACTTGACCTGATTTTTTTAAACAAACGCAGCTAGACCCAAATCCTACTGAAACTTGTACTCACAAAGATGTCTTGCCAGAGGAAAACATTTTTCATCTCTTATTTTTGAACTCTGATATCTTTGAAACAATTGATCTGAGGAACTTTGTTCTTAAGATCCTCTTTGTAGAGCGTGGAATTTCCTTTAAATCCCTTCTTACTTATTGTTGTTACAATGAGCTGTTCCAAAGTTATTCAAAAATACAAATAAAATCCTGTGCTATTTAAATGAAAAAATGGATTGAGACAAACCTCAAAATTGATATTAAGAGCTTGTTTTGGTGCCAAAATGTTTGTTTCAATTTTATTACTACCTATAGTCTACCTATTACCAATTTTCGGACACCATAAGACATTTTTTTTTGAAATACCTTACTTACTTTATAATATCATTCAAAAGGTTAGTGATAAAATTTGCTCAACTCATACAAAATAACAGGTTCTGTTCGAGTTTGTTTAAAATCAAGTGTCAAAAGGATTGCGGTATTTATTGGTAGGGTAAAAATCTCTTCAGATATAGGCAGCGGGTTGCCACTAAATGCTAAAGGATAGCAAGCTTATTTGATCTATCTTTAAATATTTGTAGACATTTTTAGTTTTTCATCACATTTGGTGGGAACCTTGTGTTATGCAGTTTTAAAATAAATTTAACCTGATTTAACTAATAATAATCTAATTTACTTTAAAAATTGTTGTTGTTGTGATATTGACACTGAACTGATGGTTAAATAATAAAGTAGAGGGAGCAACCCGTTGGATATAGGATAATTAACCGTCTTGCAGAAAAGGAGATCCTTAAAAGCCTTATTATTTAGGCAATTAACAGGTTTAAATCCTATAGATTATCGACGATGTGTATAATTTAATTTCATATAAAATAAATTATATATTTCTGGTTTGACATATAAATAACACGTGTAAGCAGCTAAATAACAGCTATAATAAAATGTAATAAAAAGTTATCACATTCCCTTCGTTTCAAAGGAATTTCAAATAGCGATGCTTTTGCTGTAAGATTGCATTTTTAACTCTATCTCAATATAAATTAAATGCTTTCATTCATGGACTGAGAAAATTTTATTTCAGTAAATTATTTTGTTTTACTTTTTATTCCCAATAGTTATTTTTACATGTTCGAAATAAATATTTGCAAGTTACCGATGATGAGGAATGGTCGATTGCGAAAAAGTAAATAGTTAAATGAAAATCGAGGAAATTGTGAGTGATTTTCGTGTAAATATTTAGACTGAGCCGAGTTTAACAGAATATCGATTTAAAAACGTATGACTAAGGAGCCGAAAAAAGATATCGAGATACTACAGGTGCAATTGTTAACCCTCTTTTTAACGTTTAATTTATTTCAATATTAAAATAAGACACGTGTTAAACGGAAACTATAAAAAAAAATCCAATGACCCCTTTGAAAAAGGATGAAAACGCCTATGTTTAACATGAACGAGTGAGGGAGATTTTTCTTCAAATTTTCCGCTGCACTGAACCGCGACGTTTGATCCGAATTTTAGATCTGTAAAAATTGGGTCTTTGGGATACTGTAGGTATATAGGAGATTCGTCCTTCATTGAATTTAAATTAAAAGTACGTGTCATGCTTTTTTTGCGTACATAGAAATAAATAATTGGAAGGCTCGGCGCAAATATTCAAATCATTATCGTTTCGAATGAATGAGACATTGTTTTCAACGAAAAGGTCATTGTTCAGTCATAAATATATTAATAATAATTGTACTTTTCGAACAAATAAAAAAGATGGACATATCGCTTATTTAAGCGTTGAAAAGAACTAGAAGCGGATGAGAAAATTGTGGCAGAAGCCTTGAAAAGTTTTTGTCAATTTTTCAGAAATGTCAACAAATCGCAGATCGCCAATTTATCGACTTCATTAATTGTTGTTTAAATTTTTTAATATCAAAAATTGGCATTAATTTTTTCACTGAAACTTGAAATAGGAAAAATTAAATAGGTACATTTGAGATATACTTAGTGTGAGCATTTTGAAAAAGAAAGAGAAAGATTTTTCAAAGAAAATACAACAATACAAATTTTTATAAAGGAAATATTCTACTTATTCCCTATTTGCACTGCAATTTATTATTTTATAATCTTAAATATTATTCGAGCGTTGCATTATAAAATATCCGACTTTTTCTTTCTCTTAATGTACAATCTATTTTCTCTCTCATGTAACGAAATATGTCTAAATCTGTCCTTGAAATTTGACTCTCAGTTATTGCCCACTTATTATCAATTATTGAATAGTTCATCTAAAAAATTTCACTTAAAAAAATAGTGCAATGTAAAATTTAAGAATGTTCATTACACGTTACACCAAGGATTTCTTCAAGTAAAGTATTTAGATAATTTGTGCAATAAATTGAGTTTAAAAAAAATTATTTCCAAATTCAATGCTTCCGTAACTCAACATATGAATATTAACATTTGATTTGATTTCAAGGCAAATTTCAAGTAGCTTGAAAATCAAGTCATGTAGTGAATTCTTAGTTACGCCTATTGTAACCCTCTATTGTCATAATATAACAACACAAATTAATCAAAATATGACATCTAGTGTTCAATGATGATACTTTTTTCTACTAATATTGTAAATAGGAAATATTAGTAAGTTAGTGTGTTAGGAATTATCTTCGAAACTACTCAACCGATTTCAAAAATGCATTCCCCTTTTGAAAGATACTTTATTCTAGATGGACATGGGCTATATTATATCGTTGAAAGGCCCATTTTTTATAAGATCGTAATTTTTTTAACGATTCAATGGAGTTCATGTTATTTTGTACAAAGGTAGTTTGTTTTTATAAATAGTAATATTTATCCTGGAATATAACTTTAAAAGGAATTAAGTGTTTATTATACCTCACAAAGGAATGAAACATCGAACCGATGTAATTTTTTATTTGGGGTTATTTACGCCATTAGGCCGAATATTGCATATGTCGCATATTTATTTTAGAAAAATGTATGGTTCTTGCAGAATAGCTTTAAATAGAAGAGCGTGTTCAGTGTTTATTGCAATTTAACGTAAATTTTGAGCATAAAAGAGTTGATTGGCCGAAAGGTAAATGTATTATTATGCTCACTTGGCTCTTGATGGTAGTTGGTAGAAATTCATTACCTACTAGCGAAATACAATAATTAGTCGCTGTGTTTAAATTTTACGTATTACGTGTTTAATTTCTACCCTGAAAAATGCTAAAGAATGCTTCGTTTTACAATTAATGGCGCGCCCAATAAGTATATGAGGCGTTTGGGGGGGGGGGGATATTAAAGACTATCATAATTTTTGTCCAAAATAGTGAGAAAAATGGATAAAAAATGTAAAAAAATAAAAACAAAAGTTCACTAAAATATGGCTATATCTTGCCCTATGTTTTTTGTTGGAAAATTTTTTTCTCCAAAAAAATCTACCGCATTTACACTAGACATATACATTTGAAAAAGCTCTGTGAAATTGGATGATGGTCGGGGGGCGGGGTTGGGGGGTTCAGAAAATCGTCAAAAACGCGTCATGTCATTAATGGATGACACCCCCCTAGTAATAAATAATAATAATTATTGTATAATTTAAGTGTACAAACAATATTTGACGCAAGTAAAATTTGTTAACTTCAAGCGTAGCAGAAATGATTCTGCCATTGAAAAAAAAAACTAAATATATTGATTACAAAGTAATCATTGAAAATCAAAACTATTTTTTTTTGTGATTAAAGTCGTTATAATATCTAAGTCTTATTACGTTATCTAACTCCAAAATAATTAGAAATCAATGAAAATTGAACTGAGCCTTCATTAACACATAGAGCGGAAATCTAAGTATCGAATCGCTGCGCCACTAAATGTATTAATTTCAGTATTTTATTAACATAAAATCAGTTTTTTGGAAATATTTCATAAAAGTATTAAGAGATTTTTTATTTATTTATCAATAGTTCCACTTGTATAAAAAAAAAATCAAAAATTATATATATTGAAGGATGCGCGTGTAAACCAACACATGCAGTTAAATTTTTTAAATTGATCTTAAAGATCATCTCGTATCATTTTAATTAAAAATCACTTCTTGTTCAATTAAAAAAAAAATCCAAAATAAACTGCTGATTGATGGTTAAATCAAATTGTATAGATTGCAAAAATGAATTCGTGGGCTATTTATAGAACAATTTTAGTTAATTATAATTAATATACGTTAAGTATTACCATTTGATTGATGGCCGTGATGAACGGAGATGTTTCTCATATCAAAAAACGGTTTAACTTTATCACAATTCACATTATTGTTATTAAAATTATTAACATTTTTAATATTCGTTTCCACAACATCTGCGATTGTTGATGCAGTCCGGTTCTGGGTCATCTTCATATTATCATCGATATTATCAACATTTCTTGCTTGCACTATTGTTGCACTGATACACAAATGCACGATAAATATAACCGCGACGAAATGCATTTTGCTAGCGATTTTTAGCGAAAATCCACGTCTGGCTCGGTTTACCAAGAAGACAAACATTGTCTGTCAGAGCTGTAAACGTTTTTTTTTATATTTTTCGTTTTTGCAGAAAAATCGACTTTTGTGTCTAACTGCAATTTCACATGCACACAGTCATACACATACGAACAATGTGCAAATTATGTGCGAAAAATGTTCTGGCTGTATTTAGGCGTATTGTTGCTAATGCGAGCGGAATTCGAATGGGAAAATGCGAAAAAAGAATAATCCTCGGGAGACAAGTGGTTAGTGAGACGCACGTAGAGATACGGTGTTCAGCACGGCGACCGCATCGCACGACAAGTTCAAGCAGACTGAATGCTTTTTGAATTCGATCCCAACGACAACACGACGGAGTCCCAAAGAGTATTCGCTCGCTCTCAGGTTTGTCACTACGCGAAATGTATCAGCACATCTTCAGCTATATGTTTCACTCATTTTTGTTTTTTTTTTTTTTTTAGTTTCGCAAAAATATCATGCAATATCGCATTTCGTAAATAATCGTCATATTTACAAATTTATTAAAATGTTATTACTGTAATTAATAGAACGGCAGTCCGTTTTAGTTCATTTATCTCGTTCTATTCAATTGAGGAAAAATAAGGTCATCTCAATTTTAACCCCAGACAGCTTGGTTCGTTACATAAAGTATTTTGAATATCGAGTTTCAACGCGATTTCAACGACATCTCTGCATGTTTAACAGTAACTTGTCATAAAAATAAAAAGCATAAAAAGATAATACCGATTCCTCCGAATCTAAGAGCCAACGGTTTAAATCTTCGATTTAAAATTGTAATAAAACGAATAAAACGAAAATATTAATTTTTAAATGTTTAATTCAAATAAAAATACATAAACAGTTTTAATAAGAAAAGCCAAACGTTTAATTCTCAGTTACTTCCGTCTTTTTTCTATAAAAGTATTTTTGAAAAATTTGTTTTACTAATTTAAGAGGGGTCATCCCATGTGATGGGCTCAAAAAAACGATTTTTTTTCTTTTATAAATTGCTTTCTTATCTGTCTCTAATACGGTAGTAAAGTGATTTTTGAAAATTTGAAGTCGTTTCAAAGATACAGCAGGTAGAAGAAAGTAGGGATGTGAGATTAATGAAAAATAATCGATTTGTCAAAAATCGATGTTAATAAAAAAAAATCGATTTATGCACAAAAATCGATTTTTTCTATTATTTAAAATTCTACTTGCTTTTCATATTCCAATAATGAACCTAAAAGATTCATACTAACAATTTGTCAGATTAAAATTCAAACAAAATGATATGAATAAACAAATAACCAATTCAAAACTAAAAATTAAAGCGAATCTTCCATTAAACTTTCAAGTTAAGGAATAAGGCAAATATGATTATTGATACACAATTTCAGTACCATTAAACTTTTTATTATAATAAATATGAAATGATGAGCATCCTAACAAAATTACAACCTTATTGCCTCAAAAACTAAAATATAAATATAGAAAGTACTATTTTATATTTGACTAGTTTTCAAATGAAATACTTAAAATGATATTTAAAAAACTAATCGAATTCGTTGTGGTCTCAAAAACTAAAATATAAAACAGATCTTTCATTTTTACTTTCTTTTACTACTATATAGATAGTAAAGGAAGTATTGTAATCGGGTCGAATTTTCGAATTCGAGCTTTCACCGGAAATACATGTTTGAGGTCCCCTGAGTCTAAAAAGAGTGGTTTTTAAAAAAATGTCTGTGTGTGTGTCTGTGTGTGACAGCCATATCGTACCGAAAGCTTTATCCTAATTTCACCAAACTCGGAATCTAGCCTCCATATTATACCTAGTTGTGCCGCGAAGCTTTTGGTTGAAATCGGTTAACCGAAAGCTCTTCTCTTGGCGTATTTGAGCTTTTTCAATTTTTTTCAAAAACGGCTCCAACGATTTTCTTTAAACTTTCTATAGTTCTTAGACTCATTAGTGGCTACAACTTTTATTTGATACTTTTTCCTGGGAAAATTCGAATAAGGGCGGTTCTGGGATGAAGGTTAGGAATTCGTGTATATACATATAGCCCTATAGGTTGTATGCATATAGTACTGTTTATATGTATTGTTACAAAGTGCTTATATTTCTTTTAACTAACAGCGAGTATTTTCATAAATGAAAGTAAAAGAAAGTAGTGTGACGCCTCGCACCAGATATTTTTAAATTCACATGCACTTTTTTATACTTGGTTTGAGTTTAAACAAAAGACGAAAAATAATTATGCTTTACGTAAGAGTATTAAAATAAAATGAAACGATAAGTAACAATCCAAACGATAACGTTAACGTATTGTCATAAAATGTTACTTCTATGTGCTTAGATTTAATTGAAATAAATATTTTCGATTACAATCTTTCAATAATGCATTTTAAATTTAACAATCAAATATTTGAAAGACAAGAATGAAAAAAACCGTTACAGCTAGTTTGCATTTAAGTTTGCGCTGTTTATGAAAATCGATTTAAACGCGTAATTTATATAATCGATTATTTAAAAATCGATTAATATTACTATGAAAATCAATTATAAGAAATCGATTATTTTCTAATAATAATCGATTTAAATAAAAATCGGTTATTTTTTAACATACTTAGAAGAAAGAGCTGTTCGGAGCGCTGAATTGGCAGTTGCAACTTTAAACGCGTTTTTCTCAAAACCGTGTTTTTCAAATTTTCCTCAATTGTATCTCAAAAACGAATGACTTGAAATTTATAGGATACACTCAACGCATGTAAACGCATGGAATAAACTATTATCAATTGAAAAATTTTAAAATTTCGATGTTTTATAGCAAAAAGCAAACAAACAAAAAACGCAAAATTCGCAACTTTTATTTCAAATGTCTACCAAAAGTTCAATTTTTTGTAATAATTTGAATAATTTGATAATAATTTGATTGGCATTTGATAATAACTCATTTTGTGCATTTGGGCTTACAAATTAAAACGCCGTTGTTTTTTTTTTGTTGCGAATAAGCCAATCAGCCGGAATCGTGGAGGAAGTGCGAACTCATTTTTTCGAGGTGGGGGTGTTCAGAACGCTGTAACTCATGTGCTACACAATATTTTTAGCTTAAAATTTATATTTATATTGTCGAAATATATGTTAATAAATGATAATAAACTTAAAGCTCTATCTATTTACTGGTCGTAGAAAAAAAATCCTAAAAAAAACCCTAAAAAACAGGCCGTCACATGGGATGACCCCCTAAAAATAAGTTTAAAATGCATCCTTTTAACGTATTTTTTTTTTTTCAAAAATCATTTTTTTGTGTTAAAGAATAGTTTGCCTTTTGAATTTAAATAATATTGGTTATGATGTTTTTATTTTTTTACTCAACTAAATAATACACGTGTGAACATCATGAACGTTTATTTTATAGAAGTTAATGTTAAGTTTGTATCAAAACTCGAGAGTCTAGAGCAGATGTAGGCAACCTATGAACATTGTTATAACCCCCGAGTCACTAAGTGTCCCATTTGATAATTTCAAGTGACCCACTTGCGTCTCACAAATAAATCTTTACGAATTGAAACTTTTTGGCACATTTAGGCGCCATTCTTCAAAAAAATCATTTAGGAGAAAAATTTTAAGGAAATTAATATTTTAATATGAAAGATCTTTATTTCTGTGCTAAAACAATTAAATTCCACGAAAAATAAAATCAATTATTAAGGTAAAGGTGTACAAGATGATCCCATTGAGTAAGATGATCTTTTTCGATTGCGCCCAAACAGCTAACGCTATCTAGTTGAGTTTTTGACAAAACATAGCCTCGAATACCTGCCCACCACTGTTCATTTGCAAAGATTTGGATCCAACCAGCGTGTTGGATTTTAAAAAAGCTTCGCGGGACAACTAGGTATAATATGGAGGTCAAATTCCAAGTTTAGTGAAATTCGGATAAATCTTTCGATACGATATGGCTGTCACACACAGACATGTTTTTAAAAACCACTTTTTTGGACTCAGGGGACCTCAAAACATCTATTTCAGGTGAAAGCTCGAACTAGAAAATTCGACCCGATTACAATACAATAGTAGTAAAAGAAAGTAAAAAATCCCTAACAAAGCTGAAAGTAAAAAAAGGTCAAAATTTTGGAAGGAGAATCAATTAAATAAAACTTAATTACAAAAAAATGTATTTAATCTAAAAAAAATAATTCTTATATTTAACTTTCTTAATTAAATAATAAAACACACAAATGAAATAAAATTGATAAATAAATGATTAAAAAAACCTACACTAAGAAATTAAATGAAAGTGATTTTTGTTCTAGTTTGATTAATTTGCCAAATGTTCAATTCTTCATATTCTTCAATGCAGGCTTCCACCTGATCCGGTTTGTATCCCTTGTTGGTGCATCGGTCCAAAACATCAGCCATTCTAACCGTTTTATCATCGCCCGCCAAATCGCGAATCAAGGCAAATATTTTATCGGCGGCTGTTGGTTGACGGGTCAATCGTTCGCCGGTGTGTTGAAGCGATTCTTTCGACATCTCAAGTAAACGAATCGCTTCGTCAATGTCGTCCTTAACGACTGTGTTACAAAAACGTAACCGAGCCAAAGCCGTGGCCAAACGGAGAATTCCAAGCAAATTTCTCGCCGATGTAAACGTCATGTCGTTGTTGTTGCGAGCTTCACGACGAATATGCACATAGGCACCTAACAAAAAGAAGGAAAATTAAAATTAATTAAAAAAAAACTCGAAGAACTGTAGGTACTTGGGAAATGTCAGTTACAACTACGCCATCGATTGTAAAAAAATGGTACTAGTTTAATAGAGAAAATATTTTTTAAAGGATATTTGAGGCAATTTTTTATTTCTTAAAGCTAAGCTATGTTAGAGTAAACTTTCTCCAACAAGTTAAATGTTGTTATTATTAAAATAAAATTGTGTATTAGGGGCCATCCATAAATTACGTCACACAAATTTCATAATTTTTGACCCCTCCCTTCCTTGTCACAGCTGGTCACATTTATGAAACCCACCCCTCCGTAGTGTGACGTCACATATTTTACATCTACAAATAATTAATTGAATTAAAACAGCAGATTCAAAGTTTGTTTTTTTTTTCAATTCAAAATTATTTTTTAATAAAATGAACATCAAATCAAAAATTTCAAGAAATTAAAATAAAAAAAACATTAATTATATTAGTTAAAGATCAAACTGAATCATGTTGAGCCCATGGACTTTAAACCCACTCCTTTAAACACTTAGATTAAAATAGATTTTGAAATAAGACGTCACGAAATTTAGGCCCCCTCCCACTCCCTTATCACACAATGTCACACTTCGTCGACCTCCCCCTCTCTAAAGGTGTGACGTAATTTATGGACGACCCCTTAATTTTATTCATAAAAAAATAATCTAAAATTAAGGGGAGTAAAAGGTATTCAGGTATGCACATAGGCACCTAACAAAAAGAAGGAAAATTAGTCTATTAAAAAAATTACTAGTAACTGTAGGTACTTGGGAAATGTCGGTTGCAACGACGCCATCGATTGTCAAAAAACGGTACTAGTTTAATAGAGGAAATATTTTTAAAGGATATTTGGAGACATTTTTGCTCATTTCTAAAAGCTAAGCTAGGTGGGGGTAACATTTCTAGTTTTAAGCTCAAAAAATGTTGCCCCCTTCTCCAACAAGATAATGTTGTTATTATTAAAATAATTATTTAATAAAATTGTGTATTAATTTCATTCATAAAAAAATCTAAAATTAAGGGGTGTAAAAGGTATTCAGGAATTTGAACTGAATGCTTGAGCAAACTAAATAGATAAAACATGACTTACCAACGACATGATCGGTTAAATCCTCTGGAATTATAGGATTGCGTAGCTTGCATAGGGCTATATACTTCCTCATCGCTTTCATTTCGAGAACTTGAACGTTTAATGGAGGTTGTTCGTAATGTTGATGAACATAAGTGATATGTTTCGCCAATTTCAAATCATTGTTTCGGTTTGGTTTGTCCTGAATCAACCAAAGCAAATCAAATCGGGACAATAGGGCAGCAGGTAACTGTATATTTTGTTCCACGGTTCGTTTAGGGTTGTAACGTCCATAGGCCGGATTTGCCGCGGCCAAAATCGAAGTTCTCGCATTCAAACAAGTCATAATTCCTGCCTTCGCGATCGAAATGGTTTGCTGTTCCATAACCTCATGAATTGCAGTTCGATCAGAGTCGTTCATTTTATCAAATTCGTCAATGCAGCAGATTCCTTGATCGGCCAATACGAGAGCTCCTCCTTCGAGCATCATTTCGTTGGTGATTGGGTCTTTCATGACGGCTGCTGTTAGACCAACTCCTGAAGACCCACGACCCGTTGTATACTGGCTACGAGGAGATAAACGATCGATATAACCAAGTAACTGAGACTTGGCTACTCCTGGATCTCCCATTAAGCACATGTGGATGTTACCACGAATTTTCATTCCATTGGAGTTACGGTCTACTCCACCGACCAACAGTAATAGTAAAGCTTTCTTTACGTCGAGATACCCATAAATTTCAGGAGCTATACTTGAAGCTAGTCTCGTATAAACATCGCCTGTGGAAAATACTTCTAGTTCTTCGGGAGTTAGCTCATCAACTGAAACTGAGCTTTTGTTGCAGTTAACGATTTGATGAGCTTCAAGATAAGTTTCTGAAAGCAGTCCTCCAGATATTTGTTTAAATCCGGAACGAATTAATGGTAGAAATATGCCGGTAACCACAATATGGTCTCCAGGGTAAGCTAGACGAGTTGTTTCACCGCGACAAAAAACTGTTAAGGAACGTGGAATGTGTCCAACTGGTACTTGGTCACTCTGTAACATAAAATAATATTCTTATAAATCCTATTTATTAGCACAGGGCCACTATGAATTTCTAACTTTTGCAAAATTTAACTGCCGGTGCTATCTCTAGGAAATTGCGGTTTTTATCATTAGACAAGCAAAATGGGAATATTATTTAAACTTTTGATTGCTTTTTTTAAATTTAAAGTGGGATTTCAGTGATACACAGTGTTAACATAACACCTGGTTATTCAAATTACACTGTGTCTACACTTTATCATACCGTGGTACTCCAGTGTAAGAACCTTACTTACTTACTTGCTTTTTTTAACCTACTTCAAAAAAAGGAGAAGGTTCTCAATTTGACTGAATGTTTTTTTAAAATGTTTGTTACCTCGAAATTTTCGACTGGGTGAACCGATTTTGATGATTCTTTTTTTATTTGAAAGCTGGTGCTACCCGTGTGGTCCCATTTTAAATTAAAGGAAACCGTTCACTTCTAAAGGGTTGAAAACTAAGGGATCAAATATTAACTTCTTATTGGATAGCTCGATTTTGTAAATTATTTTTTTTATTGGTAGACCATAATTTTAAATTAATCTCATATCCATTTTTTATGAAAAATTCTAATTATAAGGGGCTAAAAATCAGGGATTACATTATAAATTTATCCTGGCTAACCCGATTTAGATAATTCTTTTTCTATTACGTACATCATACCTTTACATTTTTTACATTTCAATTTGAAGAAAAAATTCTACCCCCTAAGGTTGAAAATAGAGGATGAAATAGTGACGTTTAACTGAATCATCAAATTTTGATGAAATTTTTTCTTATGGAAGAAGTATTCCACTTAGTTCTTTCATTACATTTAAAAGCAAGAAATTTCAACCCTTAAGAACAAAAGGGGGTGAAGTAGTAAATTTCAACATTTAAAAGGCACTGCCTCATATGAGCTGCACGTTTAGAAGGTTTACCCATATTCAAAGAAATAAAATCAGTTATCAAACTTCAGATTCACTAAAAATCGAGAAATAAAAAAATTATGACAAAATGAAAAACTGACTTCAAAAAAAATAAAAACTCTTAAACAAAAAATGCACTAGAATGTAAAAAAATACTTGCGTATCCTTGCAGTGTCTACAACTTACAAATTATTAGGATGAGATAATGTACAACTATTGTTATTTTTGGAGTTGGTGTCAGTCAAGGAAATAAATATTAATGTTAATTTGTAAAAAGGTTTAGTTGGTTATTGATATTTTGTAGTTTAAAGGTTGCTAGATATTGTCACAGTACTAGCACATTGTATAAAAGTTCATTTGAAAAATAAATTTCATATGGTATTCTCGTTTATTGCTAGGAACCAATATAGTCGTAATTCCTTGGCTGACACCAACTCCAAAAATAACAATAGTTGTACAACATATCATTCTAATAATTTGTAAGTTGTAGACACTCCAAGGATACGCAATTATTTTTTTACATTTTAGTGCATTTTTGTTTAAGAGTTTTTATTTATTTTAAAGTCGGTTTTTCATTTTGTTATAATTGTTTTTTTGTTCTTTTGTTAATAACATGAACATTTGTTCATAACTCTGACGACTCTGACCGGTTGTGCTATTATTTATAGACTTAAAAAAATGTTGTTCAAAAAATACTTACGATTTCTTGAATTTTCAACTCTTGAAACTTAACGAATTTGGAGCCTCGAGTTTGAAGATATAAACGTCCTCCGGATTGATTGACTCGACAGTCTTCAGTAGGACACATAGAGACGGGCATGAAAGTCATTCCATTAATTGGTTGATATGTTTCAGCGCCACATTGGTCACAAGTATAAGTAGCCACAGTCATCATCGGCTTCACCTCAGTAGATCTTGTTACAATACCCTTAACGGTGACCAATCGACCGATTGAATCAGCTTTAACATTTCGAATCGGAACGACTTTATCAACGGTTCGTCCTTTGAAATACACTTCAAATCGTCGAATCAGTTCTGGAGGATAGCGGTTGTTTGGATCTCGATATTCGCTCGATTGTTGGTGGGTTGCACTTTCCAAAGCTAATCTATGTCGAATGTAAACATCAAGTGCGTCTTTTGGCGGTACATTATATTCTTTGTAAGCCGGTAGCATTTCTAAGACTAAATCAGAAACCAAATTCACGTAACGACGTGAATTTAAGATAATGGCTTCTGTTAAATCATCGTCGAAATCGTGAAGATCGTCAAGTTCCACCGTAAAAGCAACTTGTTCTCTATGGGCTATGTTGGTTAATTGGGTGGCATATTTGAAGCATTTTTCGCCACTTTCATTGGTAGTGACATACTCGGCGAAGAAAGTTCGAAACTTTTCTGTAAGTAATTATAAATTGGTTATAATAAGATAAACATTTTAAAATATTACCAGTATTTACCTTTATCAGCAACATAATCACGAGAAGCCATTGTTTGAATTGCTCTTTAATGTTTTTTCACTATTAAATGCCAAGACGAAATGAAAACAGATTTCGGTTGAAGCGTGTTTTGGTGGTGTTTGGCAATGTTTGGCGCCAAAATCTTCCAATGCACTGCTTTTACTGCTCTCTAGTGGTGATTTTTGGAACATTAAAAGAAATCTGTAATACCGAGTTATTAATATTTTGCGGTAAAATTTATACCGCTTTTTGTTATGCTTTTATTTGAATTATCTGAATTATTAAAGAAAAATTAGGTAACAAAATATATTTTTATTTCAGATTGTTGTTACATGAGTAAATTTTGTTTCTCTGCACAAAACAATAATAAAAATCGTTATTTGTTGTTAATACATTTTGTTTTTCTTCTTTTTGCAATGATCAATAAGCAATTTATGTTTTAGAATGAACGAACAAAGAATAAAATGTTTTAAGAAATAAGTAGCATTTATTATTGTTTAAATAAATTATGTATTTGGTCCATAAATTATATACAATTCAATGTAGAAATTCATTCCCTACGTAAAGGGACGTAAAGCACTTAAATATATCTAGCACTCAGCCATAATATTTAATATCTTAACGTTGATTTTTTTAAATTCTGGCAACAAAAATTCTTAAAAAAGAGAATTGTTTCATATTGGTAAAATTTTGGCCAATGTATGTATATGATAATGAATTTAAGGGACACAACTAGTGTGACAGCTTAAAAAAAGGCGATTTTTGGGAATTTTTTCAAAGAAAACTACTGTATCAATTATTTTCAAATTTTAAGGGTATATTTATATTTATATATAAAGAAAGTCCAGTAAAATGTTTGAAGAAAAAAAAATTAAATATTTTTTGAGTTACTCGCGATCTCCGACGGCGCTAAAAAAAGGTCCTCCACTGTTGCAGTGGTACCGGCCTTCTCCGTAGATGAAACCTAAAAAAAAAATGTTCGTAAAACTAGAAGATATTTTCCATACAATGACCTACAGCCGAAAAAAAAAATATCAAAAATTGACAAAATGGCGGCGTTTTAAAAAAAAAGTTGAATTTTACCCAAAATTTTGGTCGTTTTTGGCCTGCCAAAATTCGATTTGTGATAAGATCAAAAAATTAGGTCATTGTATGGAGAACTAAATACAGAACATGCAGAAAAAATTTGAAAGTGGTTGAATCATTTGTCTTCGAGTAATCACTGCAACAAATTTGAAAAATGCTGTTTCGATAAAAACGTGTTTAAAGATAAAATGATCATTTTCACTATTAAAAATGAATTAAAATAATACTTACAATCTAATCTGCTGTTCCAGGTCCATATAATTCACCTTTCTTTTCTAAGTAATTTCTTTTTGACAAGTTTTGCACACTACTAAAAACTGAGACAAACTGTAAAATACAATCAATACAATATATATCATATATATGAAATGAGTCAATCACGACATCAATCACAGATCTTTAAATGGCTGTAACTCAAAAACGATTAGAGATATCGATTTAAAATTTTAGTGTGTTATTCTTAAAGGTATAGCCTATCAAAATACAAAAAAAAAAGAAAATTCAATTTTTAAAAATATGACACTAGTTGTGCCCCGGCTTAAAGTGTTTTAAAGCTGTCTACAAGATTCCAATCTTGTAAAAAAATAAAATAAGTCCATAGGTTTGTGATATAGCCAGATAAAAAGTTAAAAAGATAAAAAGCCAAACAAAAATTCCTCATGAAAATTGTAACAAAAACAAATTTTAATTATAATAATATGCGGTCGTCAATTTAAATATATTTTTATCCAGAAACTAATGGTCATCAAACATGTTCATTTAAACACTTACGAATATTTTCGCGAAAGAAGAAACAATTAAAATTCTGTTTCAAAATACCCGGTGTTCTAAAAATACCCAACCTTCCCCTAAACAACTTATCAATTGGCTGACATCGATGAACGTACCTTATGGTCCCTTAAGTATTTGTTCGCAAAAATTTGTATAATACATTTGAAATAAAATTATATTTCGCAAAAATTTATAAATTTGAATTCACGGAAGTTTTAAATAGAATCAAGAATGTATAAAGACTGTAAAGTAGGTACATAATGTTAATAAAAATACTAATGATAGTTTTAAAATAACGGAGGATAAGTCTTCAAGTAATTGCCATCCAAAAATGGAACAACAAATTTGAAAAATAAATTTTCTCCAAAAATCATGATTTTTACTTCATGAATGTTTCGAATAGCTACAAAAATTTAAGGAGAATAAAATGTACTAAGGATTCACAACTTGATTTGATTTTAAAACTACTTGCTTTATTTTCAAGCTACTAGTCCTAAATTTGACTTAAAATCAAGCCAAGCACGAGTCAAATATTAGTATCAAAATCTTAAAGAAATTGTTGAGCATTAACTTTGCAAGTTTTTTTTTTCATTCATAAGTCAAAATGTGAAGCACAAATTGTTTCCAAAAATGACCAACTACATACCTTAATAAATTCCTAGAAAGTATAAAAATGAAAATACCAAAATTACCATAGTTTTAATTCAAGACCAGTTCTTATTTTGAATAATCTTTATTTTTCAGTATATATATTTTTTATATAATTCATTTTTCACACATAACATTAATTTAAAAAATCTATTTGCTTAAATCTATATTCAAACCATTCAAACATAAAAATAAAAGTAATAGGAGTATAACAAGTTGTGCATTAAATTCCGATTTATGTTATTAGATATAAGCATGTATATATGGACTTTATAATACAATAAATTATTTAATCTTTAATCACATAGATTTAATACTCTTACAGTCGTTCCCTTCTTTTGCAAGTAAGAAATTTTGCTTAAATTTTAGATACTTCCAAAATATTAAAAAAATATGTTGATGCTATTCTCATTAAGATGTTTCTCGGTAACTTTGATTTAAATTAAAAGAGAGAATTAGAAAAGTTAATGGAAGTATTTAAGTTAAGTTTATGGAAGATTTTTTGAGAGTATATTCAATTCATGTTTCCAGGGCTGGCCATTTATGTGAAGAAGGCCTAATTCGAACCCTTCTGGTACCTACTGCAGATGCCACATTTCGGTGAAGCATAAAGTTCTTTGTTTATTTCTTCTAACACAAAAAAAAACGTATAATATAATGATTTTTTTTGTACAATTTTAAAATATTCTCACAATAATAAAAGTATCTAAATTTTAAGCCATGAAATAAAAACAGAAATACTAACAATAAGTATATAAAAGAGATTTGATAGTAAGTGAATTTTTGTCCCATTTCATTGTTATAATGACGTTTTAACGTTTATTCTCTTATCATTATATAGTTATAATAATTTTATTTTTTTTTTTATTTAGAATATTTGTTATTTAACTATATGCTTGTGTAAACTTATATAAAGGAATATAAAGAGTAGGACAAAAATTCACTTAATTCACCTTTTTAGATTATTTTTTAGTAACCTATGTAATAATAAATTTTATTAGAGAAGATTTACGCTCATTGTGTTTATTTTGCACATTTATTGGAAGCATCGAGAGCATTCATTTATTTAAATAAAACGTATAAGAGAAATTTTTTCGTTAATTTTATTTTTAAATGTTATAAAACGATTGAAAAATGCCATGGATTTGTCTTTACTATGGTATATGAAAAATTCATTGTATGAGACTCATCGTAACAGTGGCGGATTTACATTTCAATGGTCATTGTCTACCAAGCAGCCAACGTATTGCATATCCAAAGCTGTTGTGTGGGTGGTGGGAGCAATGCCCCGACACCAGGCGCTCAATGATAAAGATGCCTCACGATAAAGGCTCCACACGATAAAAACGGTAAAAAATAGAGATGCCATTTTGATGTTGTTAATTTTTTAGTCTTATTTAGTATGATAATGTAATTTTCCAATATACTATTTCAAGGATGATTGCAAGACGGATGGGGGGGATCCTTTCGCATCGGGCGCCGTAATATCTTGTTACGATTCTGTAGCATGCATCACTTATAGTCTTTGAAACGTCTAAGGAAGACCTTTTTTTACTCCCCCCATGGTTACCGTTTAATTTTTCATACAAAACTATGATCAAAGTTCACTCTTGACAAAAAAATTAGTTTGAAATACGAAAGGTTCGTAAGTTCTTTGGCGGTCAAGGATTTTAATTTGTCATTAAATGTGAACATTCCCTAATTTCAACTCAAAATATTTGATAACAGCTATACAGAGACTTAGGGTAGGTTTAAATCCCCTGGAACGAAATATGCTTTTGCTGCCCCCTATTTTCGGGATAATAAAGTCACACTAACCAATATAAAAGCCAATATAAATAACAGATAGTCACAACAACCCCACGAAGTTTTTGAATTTGATTTTCTCCCTTTAAACCACGAAAACATGGCTATCGACAGCTACCGGTGCTATCTCTAGGAAGTATAGGTTTTTAACACGATACATGCATTATGATATTTAAATCATTAGTATGGTCTCTTAAGCCATCGAACGTGAAAGATAACAATTCGTGGGGTACACTTTTTAAAATAATGTATTTGTTAGCTAATAAATGCAATAGAAATAAACATAGTTAAAGGTTAACATGCGTTAAATCTTTTATTTTTTATACAAGTTTACAGCTTGCTGTAAAGCTTTGTTTATGGGTTTTTTGTCAGGATAAGTATTTTGCGCCTTCATATTACTGTTGTCTGGGTAATAGCCTCCTTTGCCCTCTCATATGCTACGCCTCTACTTGTTTAGGACGAATGCCATCGTTACAATAGTAAATTCGCCTCTGCATTACGAATGAATTGAATGAAAACTTTGATTTTTCTTCATTTTTTAATTTTCTTTCTAAACTTGTATACTTTGTTTGTTACTGAATATTTAAGTAGGGTAGCATCATTAAAACCATTTTTATTACAGTCAAATCTGCATATGATACGATTTAATCTCCAATTGCAAACCAATTTGATGCCAACATTAATTTTTAAAAACTATCATAAGAAATATATGCTCTAATACAATTTTTAATATTGATTGAATCATACAAAATGTATTAGTTGAGCCAATTTTATTTTCAAATAATTGCAGTTCAATTCAAATTCTAACGTCGTCAGTACATATTCGCCAAAATATCACGAAAATAGTCGAGCGCGAACGTGCACTATAATATATGTGTTCGTTTTTATTCGCTTTGTTTCGTCTCGATTCGATGGCACTCGGTCTAAAGAAAGATTTTTCGATCGATTCAAAGGACAAGAGAACAGAATATTCAATGTACTCTGAGGCAATCCCATAATGTACTGCGTGCATACATCTTGCTTGCTTTTCTTAATTAAAGTCGCTTTGAACATCTACGGTCCATCAGCGACTATTCTAGTTCTTCTGATAATTTTAGTAAATATGTACTGATGACATAATTAATATATAATATTTATGAGCGACGCTGTACCTTAGATACTCGTTACTAATTAATTTTAATTTGTTTTTCTTCGGGAATTTGTATTATTTTTTTTTTCTTTAATCTATTTCAAAAGCATGTTTCTTTAAACTTGGAATATTACAACAATGATATTATGTATAACATCAATTTTTTATTTATGTATTTCTTTATTAATTATCATATAAATAACTAATTGCTTGTACATTTAACAATTTGTTAGATTTTTTAAGCATAACCTTAATTGTTTAAAGAAAAATGCCTTATCAATGGATTGGTAAATAAATTTTGACTACAAGAACTTAGACTCATATACTCATTGATTCTTCTTAACACATTGATTGTGACTGTCGACTATGTGTCGACATTTCTTCTTTTTTCCCTGGTGCGGATGTCGACATTGTGTCGATAAGGCTACTTATATTTCAAACCATTTCACAGAATTCTAGCATAGATGAAAGGTTTGGAAGTATTCTTCTAATATAATGTTTGTCTTAAAAAACAATACTTCAAATAAATCAACTCATCACAAGAGATCGATACATATCGAATAAGCCTGCAATCAGTGTGTTAAGACGTCACTATCCCTAGACTTAGTGATTGTTGTCAAAAGACTTAAATTCGGGTTTTGTTCTAGAAAATACAACAAAAATTTTCTACAAAAATCTCGTCTCTAGAGACATGAATACAAATTCCCGACTGGACTATAAATAAAATATTTTAATATCTAAAACTTAACGGGATTGAATCGAAATTCTTATTCACACATAAGGCTTATATTTGTTTTTTTTAATGGTTTAAATGTTAACAATTAGGGCCATTGTTGATTACATCATAGAAAATTCATCGCCACTTATCCAAAATTTGTTATAAAATGGATAGATACTAAAATGCATATAGATTAAAGAACTACGTTAATGCACCTATTAGATTTAAGTAAAGTATTTTTTTCTCATTGAGTTTTACAAAAGTTTGGCTTTTCATTTAAATATCATTCGCCTACATTAGTTTAATTTTAAGATTGAAACATTTAAAGATGAATTGTCGTTCACTACGATTCTGATGAAGTACAAATGAAATGAATGAGTATTTGTTTAATATGTGGGTGATGATTATAAAATTACGTTTCTTATATTTTAAGGTTTGTTCCAAATGAAAACAAAACCGTACATTGTACAAGTTATGCGCATTATAAAATTATTGTGACTTTTTTGTATTGTGTATGACTTGAATCGTGCAATGAACGTTTTTATTTTCATCTAAAACAAACACTACAGCTTCTATAAGCAGCTTTGATTATTATAAGCTTTATATCGTATTTTTATATACAACGCTTACTTTCGGTTAGTTATTGATAATTAATATAAGATAAGCAACGGACTGAACACCGTTGATCAAAGAAATACGATTGTTAATGAATGCATAAATTCGTTTAAAGCACAGCTTTATCTTTATTAAAATTACTTAAATGTAAAATCCATTTAATATTTCATCCAAATAGGTTGATAAAATAGCGTCTTAAAATTTAATTTGACTTTAAAAAAATGTTAAAGCTTAGAACTATTTAGTTATGACTTTGAGCTTTATTTTTTTTAATAATAACTTTAAGATTTTATTTTCCTTAAGGAGCTTTACTAGTTTCTGTGAATTTGATTTGTAACTAAATAACTAAATAAACCGCGATTTTTTCTTCGCTAATGGAAGATTTTCATTATTTTCACTAACTTAAAATTATAGCTTTTATAAGGTACAGGAATGACCTTCCTCACTTATAAAGGTTTAAAAGAATTGCAGCAAATAGGCTATGATAAACTTATATTGTATGTACATAATTTTTAGAGCTGTGCTCGCTTGATTGTTGTATAAGCAGTTAAATAGCAGTCTCACTTATAGGGTACACGAATGAAAAATTACTATTCCTTAAAAAGGGTTCTGCTTCTCCCTTATAAATGTTTTAAAGGTTTGAAATAAAGAGACCTAGCAAATATTCTTACTTTAAAGTTTTCTCGTTTATTTAGTCTATTTTCGCCCATGTTTGTCTTTTTATCGTTATATACCTATATAACAGTACCCTGATTTATTGACAGACACGCTGAGAGCTAAACCATGAAAGATAAAAACATAAAATGTGATCATGATTTTTTAAATTTAAAGTTGCATTAACAACCATTGTGTGGTTATTAAGAATCAGCTAATCTGAAAATTCAAAAAACGTTTCGGGCTTCCATTAGGAAACCCGAATGCAACTTCTATCCTCTAGGATAGGACAGTAACCTAGTCACTACACCACTAAGTGTTATTTCTGAGTGAACTATGAGTTTTAACAAGGAAGAAGTTTTGATAGTCAACCCTAAAATGACTCATAAACGGGTTTAGATTTACTTGGGTTTAATACTAAAGCATTAACTTTTTCAAATTCTATTTTTTTTAAATTTTGTTATAACGAATCTATAAAAAAGTAGGAAGAACCTCAACATTTGTAGTTTCCTAACTCCTTCATTTACGAGTTAAGAAACACCTTCACTGAAAATGCCTTCGCTGACTAAATTATCGATATTTTCAATTCAGATAAAAGACATTCTTTAACTCATTTTAACATAGGTATAATTTATAAAACCAGTATTTTAAATTTGGTATACACTTATACTTGGTATACTTGGTATACACCAAATCGTAGCGTGAGTGGTATGAACGGTGCCCCGGCAGCAGAAGCCAAATTATAAAGATACTGCACGATAAAAGCGACGATCGATAAAGATATTGTTTTAATCTTGAAAATTTTTATTCTTTAGCCGGACAGCGTACGCATGACACTACGGCTCTAGGCCCTAGGGCAACAATTTAAAAAATTCAATAAATTCTTGGAAATTATTTTGCAGCTTATTGAAAAGTAATTTTCCTCTTTTTGTCTTCATATATGAAGTTTTCTACTACTTCAGAGTCTTTAAGTTAGAACTGCACTTTTTTATTAATTTTTACGTGAATGAAGTCGGAGGAAATTTGGTTCGTCGCTTGTATAAATGACCGAAAGTAAGCGTTGGATATGAGAAAACAACGTGTCAGGTTCGGTAATTCTATAATAATCTCTGTCTCTTATATATAAGCAACGCATTTTTATATTCAACATAGACATACATATAGTTAATGAGAATAGATAATTAGTTTTTAGATTCGCGTAGATAGTATTTAATGTTACCATAGACTCATAAGATTTATTTATTGGCAATCCTTTGATGAGCATGGTCCTATTTGTCCACGAAGACTTGAAAACAAGTCGACATCGTTCACGGAAACGATCTGGAAGCAGGTGAACAAGTTATAGAGGTTTTTTGATTCCGGTTACATCGCATACAAACCTCTCTTACTTCACTCACTGACGGTAGCAGCTCATCGGTGGATAAAGGGCTGGGAGTAGGTGCCGTCGCAATGCTTGATGTTGACATTTTTGGCAATGAACTGGGCAACGACGCCATGCGCGCTAGACGAACCTTCATTTCCTGCCGCTGCTCCCGATCCAGGCGTTCACGTTCCAGCATTCGCCCGCCGAAGCTGCGCGATGATCCCGTACTGTGCACGGATGCTAAGCTAGGACGTCGCGAACCTTGAATAGTTCAAATCGAAAATAGTTTTTTTTAGACAAACATCTATTAGTTACAGTCATTCATGCAACAATTGTCACGTGGAATGTTCTTTGTAAAAGCCAAGCCAAGTGCAACATTCAAAAAGCACTCCGAATTGGTTGGTGACAAAAATGGCCGTTGGTGTTTGAAAATTAAAAATTAAAAACGTACTGTGGAAAGCGTTAATGATATTTTAAAAATTGATTAATGATTTTTTTTTTAGATAGAATGTAATTAGTTTGAGTTCTTAGAAAGAATTTTCAAAAAATTTTGAGCGTTTACCCGTGAAAACTTATTTAAATGGTTTCAGTTAGATAATTTATAAAAGTTCTTTTAAAAAGTTGTGTAGCACTGTTTGATAAATTGTTTAGTATTGTTGATAGTGTTTGTAAAATATAAAAAAATAAATAAATAAATATAACATCTAAGTTGTATCAAATTTAGTATTCCTCAACAATTAAAGGAAATGGTTTTTGGTTTTCCGATAGCTAAGTTTGTGTTCGATTTGACTGAAATAACTAATAAATCCGGTTATAATCCGGTAATCAATAAAACAGATTGTTATGAATTTTATAGGACAGAGGTTCCCAACCTTTTGAATATGTTGTACCGGTATGTAATAGACAATAAGGTCGCGTACCAGTGTAAATATTTCTCACATTTTTTTCTCAAAAACTTTGTCGAACAAAAAAAATCCTTAACGCTCAATTTACTGAAGATCCATTTTTTGGCAAAAACTTTGGAAAAACAGGCGCTGCGCGTACCGGTAGCTTGAGACGTTTGTACCGGTAGCGGTACGCGTACCACAGGTTGGGAACCTCTGTTATAGGATAAAGATGATTTTATAATGTCTTAACAATAGTCTGTTGTAGTTGTTAGAATGAAATTGAAATATTAACAAAATTTTTTTCTTCATCACCAATATTTGTATATAAAAAAAAGCAGACTTAAGGTCTAAATTTAAATCACTTTTATTTAACAAAAAATTGGAAATAAAGTATTATTGCAAAATAATTAAAAAAAGTTATTATTCGTAACCAGAGTGAGATAGACCATACTTTTACGGAAGCTTTTTGGTTTGAAAATTGTTGTAGTGTTACTGGGTTCTTATGTGTGTAGGTATTTATCTGGACGACCTTGGAATAAGGTTCCAAGGTTAGGCCCACTGTCTATACAGCGCAGGTCGCCCCTACGCTTTCGTGATTTACAGCTTACTTGAAGTTTGGTTGCATCTTGCTTAATAAACCTAAGGGTTTGTGTCCACAGAGACGCAGAGACATTTGAGCCGTTCAGTGCACACATCGATTAACTCCGTAATGCAAAAAGTTGAGTAAATTAATAAAATAGACTTCTGAAATACATTGTCTCTTATGGAAAAGCTAAAAAGCAAATTGTCATTTAGAGCTGTCATTACTTATTATTAGAATTTTTTTTCGGATAAATAAAGTTAGGAGTCAACCAAGTGTTTTAACATGAAAATTTGTAAAAGTTGAAAAAATGGAGTTAATCGATGTGTGCACTGAGCGGCTCATTAGTCGTGCATCAAGCGTTCGGTATGACGCATGCTGCACGGCATGTCGTGACTCAAGCGTGCTGTATGAGGTATAAGTATAATAATTGTAGTATCTTAAGTAAGCGTAGGCCGCAGAGCAGGAGTCAGTAACCTTTTTTGAGTGCGGGTCAAAATTAACTAATATGCGAGCATTAAATATTCGTTTGGGTCAGTGGCATTTTCATTTTAAAAGAGTCTTTCAGTGAATAAAAGATACATTATGATTAACTCGTATATACGGAAAATAATTACAACACGTTTTTAAATATTTTTTTATTTTATATATTGTAATTTAATTTCGGAACTAAAGGGGGTCACGTATAATTATCAAACGGGTGACTTGGTGACCCGCGGGTCGTAGGTTGCCGACTCCTGCCGTAGAGTATACGTGTGATCAGAGTATGTAGTGATTGATGGATATATATGCGATCAGATGGTTGATGAATGCGAGGTGTAATTATGGAAATAATCTACTTATGTAGACAGTGATGACTGAATATTTTGACTTGAACTAATAAATTCTTATTTTTTATAATAATTATTAAATGGTGTCAAAAGTGGGATTTGAACCCACGCTCTCAGAGAGTAGGTAACGATTAATTGTTAAATTATTACAGCTAGTATAATATGTACATAATATATCAGTGGCTCCTTAGTAAAACTACTTAAGTCCATTTTTTTCGAAAATGAGATTATAGTCCATCAACTGTCATAGGGAGAAATCCTATTTCAGCCTTATTTGTGACAAATTAGAATATGAAAACACGACCGAAGTTCATTTCCTTATGTGTCTGTAGAACTTACAAACACGATATCTCAAAAAACGTCAACATGGACTATCGCGACTTTACTAAGGATACACAGATATATTTACATTTTGAAAAAAAAATGTTAAGAACATATTAAGTATGTAGGTCTAGAATATTATGTCATGCATGCACCCAGTAAAAGATGTATAGTAGACAATGGGGCCTTAGAGCCGAGCTTAGAGTGATATAATTTTAGGGATGACAAAAACTTAAAGATAATATTTTGAAAACGCAAAACTATAAGGGTAATTTAAACTAAAAATTGGTTAGGATTTGTTTTCTTACTGATATGTGGAAGGTTTTTAGTTACACCTAGTTATTTGGACTTAAGTGATCAGATTTGATTAGATCATATAAACACTCAAACATTGAGAATATATTCAGTCAAATCAAACATGCCCTAATTTTTCTGTTTATAACATTCAGAACCATCAATTAAAAACATACGTACAGAAAGAAAAAAAATAAATATTGTTATACAGGTCTGTCTTACATGCAATAAATAATTAATTAACTGAAAAAAGTACTATAGTACAGTACATAGAGAGGAATCATAGCGGATTCAAAGTAGGTGGAATTTGGTAGGATTTTTGAATTTTAGACAGGAATTTCGTATAACGTAGGTATTCAGTAGATGTCCCCTTGGTATAGATGGAAATTTTTTCAAAAGCTTATCTGTAATAAATCAGAAAATTAAATTAAATAAAACAAAATAAGAAAGTAAAATGATTTCTCAATGTCAACACAGTGATAAGATTTAGTTCATGCAAGTTGGTAGTGTGAAATAGAATATTAGATATTAGTTGTTTAATAGCAATGAGATTTGATGTACCTATAGTTAAAAACTGTAGTACCTTGAAATGGAACAAATTTTTTTCAAGCAAATAAAAAGATCATAAATTTTAAATTTATGATATCGTTAGAAAAATAGTTCGTAACGAATCTTGTTTTTAAGGCCGTTCTCCAAGAAAACAATGGTGTTAAGTATAATTCTATTAAAACTGGTATATGCTGGTAATAACTAAACTCTAAAAGTCTGATTTGGATGAACATAAAACTATACAGTTATGATACAAGTTCTGCACAGCATTAAATTATAACAACTTTTTGTATATTGTGCATCAATTGTATCGTAAATGCACGGTTTTATGTTCATTTGGAGTAGACTTTAATAATGTTCCTAAAAATAGAAACAAAATTTAATTCTCTTTAAAGCAGCGGTCGCGGAAGTGTTGGGCGAGTTGGGCCAAATGCACCCTCCAAAATGAACGGGGTCGGCAAAAGCCCCAAGAAAATCATAGGAACAATCATGATTATATTCATTATTTATGTTTTATTTATAATAATTGAAACTTTTAAAATAATTTTGCCTAAAAATGGTTTTCCTCATATAAACAACAGAGTTAACCGCTGTGGCCTGGTCGCTCACTGTTCGGAGTCGAGCCATGTTGTAAATAGAAAAAGGTAATATATTATGGTAAGTATAACGAATAGTCGTTTGACTTAAGTTTTAAATAGTGAAAATCTTAAATTATATAAAAACTAATAATTATCCGGTACAACTAGTTACTTTTGTTATGGAATCACGCACCCACCCCCCTTCAAAAAGTAGATACTTCCGCGGTCGCTGCTTTAAAGAATAAAAATTGAAAACATTGGCTGTCATCATTTTCCAATGATAACTTCTCAATTTTTTATTGGAAAAACTAAGCATTATTAATTAAACATTCAGAATACCCAATTTTTATTTGGTGTTCGTATTTTATCTTTTTAGAAAGCATTTTTAAAGTGAACTACTATTCTATAGTTGTATGGTACATTTAAAAGAGATAAAATAGCCAAGATTAAATAAATAAAAAAGAGGCTTAAAATTAGCCTATGGTAAGCAAAATAGTAAAATCTTTCTGAAAACTCAATAGTAGCTTTATGCTTTTTGAGAACGTCCTTAAATACGAAATTTAAGGAAGAAACCAAATCTTTTTAACATCTGACAGGTTTTTTTGAGTTGTACAAAAAATTGATCGAAAAACTGATATTTTAATTTTGGATTTGTTCACATCAAGACACTAACATTTTGATTATATAATGGGAGTTTAAAATTGTTTGAAAAATAAAATATTAGTTTTTTTTATATAGCCTAATATCCCACTCCATGATTGCTACATTTATAAGGTAGCTTAATAATTTATAAATCAAATAAAAGCTCTTTTTTATGTGCATGATGATATAAGGATACCAATTTAAAAGTGCCCGCAAACAAGCGAAAATAGCTGTTAAAGATGAGATAAAGTGAGGTAGAGTTAACGTGCTGCAATATTTGTCAGACAAGAACAGCTAGTGTTTGTGGTACAAGTTTTATCTCGATGGCAAGTTTCGATCTATTGAGGCAAGCAAAGTTTTTTAAAACTTGCCAGACTAGTATTCACTTTCCTTGTCTGAAAAATGTCTCGTTGCGCTCTCTCACTTTATCTCTAATTTACAGCATCTTTAACAGCTATTTTAGCTTATTGGCGGACATTTTTAGATTGGCACCCTTTTATCATAATACACAGAAAAAAAGAACTTTAATTTGATACATACATGATTAAGCTACATTAAAGGGCGTAGCAATCATGCAGCGGGATCTTAGGCTAATAGGTAATATGCTATTATTTTATTTCAATGTTGTTGTCGTTGTGATGTAGGCGTGTTGTGTATGTTTTAAGGTGGCTATTTAATTTAGACGTTTAAGTTACATAATTTCCCAGTTATTTATTTATTTTTTGTTATACTTTCCCAGATAAAAGTAGAAAAAAATTGTGTGTAACATGACATATTTTAACTTTAGTCTATTCTATAAAAATAATTTGAAATAATTTATTACTAAAACACTATAAAGATTTTCCTATGAAAAGCTAATCAAAAACTGTACAACACTATTTTTTTTTTAGATCTAAAATCAGTTAGGAAAATATTCTATTCTATTGTAGATAATTAAAAAATAAAACTGGGGCTGGTTGTAAAGAGACATAAATTAGACAACATGATTAAGAAGCAAAAAATATTTAATTAATCTTATGCATTATAAGCTTGAAGAAGAAAAAATTTTGCTTGTTGAAGCTTAGTTAAGTATTTCTTGGAGAAATTAAAAAATTCAAATAAAACACACCTATTATTAACCCTTAAGTAGTTATGTCAGGTCATTATGGCTAAATAAATTATTTCCTAAATCTACAATTTCTGATAATTTTAAAGGTGGCATCATCAATATCTGCTATGGATTAGTACTGATTAGTATCTTATGGAGAGTTTTATTCGGATCAACATAACCCGAGTACTCTGCACTAAAAATTGCAGTGTGTTTTACAGAATTTTCTGCAAGGTTAGTGTGGTTAGAACCTGCTTAAGGATTAAACTACGGTGACTTATCGGTCATACTGAAAGTTTTAAGAACAGTTAGGGAACGTACCCCCCTTTAGTTTTCACGTAGTAATTCATAAAAATGAAATAAATGATGCCCAAACATGTACAAATCGCGTAAAAAGTTTAGTATAGGGACTGCTTCTGCTAGGCAAAATGCTGAACCTAGAATAAGCAAGAATTCTTGTCTAACAGGAATTACAACAGGGAGTCAGGGAAAACAGGAAAAAAAGTACTCTGTGTACACAAATTGCAGCAAAAAGATTCATTTTCAAGATGAAAGTGAAACCCATTTCTACTGTGACACTTAAGGTCCAATTTGAAAGTCTTGCTCAGAGCCCACAAAAAGCCAGTACGCCCCTGCCTCCATCAGTGTTAAAACTAATTTAGGTTCTAACTTTGCGGGTTCTCATCAGTCAACATTACACGACACCTAAATTTATTTATTTTTATTTTAAAATCACAACCTTCTTGAGCTGTACTTATAAGATTAAAATTTAAACTTTTCATGTTGATGTCACTGTGAGATCCTGTTAAGGTTAAATCGCTTTTTAAGCTGTTTTTAAGAGCTTTCAGTATGCACCAAGTGGAAGATCACAAGAAAACTTAAGGCTCCAAGCAAAGATTTTTTTTTGTAATTGAGAAGAGGAAAAAAATCAAACTATCACACGAAATATGTAAGATAGACATAACCAGCCCCGTTTCTACACAACTACCACTATCCACCACCTTAAAGACGAAATCATTTCGAATATGATATTGAATTAAGAAGCTATAAAAACTGAACAATAATACTGGAAGCAATAAGCAATTAACTGTAATATACGAATACAAACAAAATAAAATATGAATACGATATACTTAAACGTTGCCACCACTGCCATCTTGCTTATCCGTGTTTTCGTGTGTTTATTACTATTATTATTAATTTATTTAATAAATAAATAATTATATTTATATATAACATAATGAAGATGATGATGATTGTAATAATACAAACCATTTCAACACTAAATGGAAAATAAATAATTCAGAATGAATGAAAACAAAGAATATGATTCTGAGATAGAAAATTTAGAAATTTTGCACACATTGAGATAAATATTGTAATATATATATAGACATATTGGAATAAGGAGCAGCCTCTCAATTTGTAATATGTTATAAGTTTTACAGTTTGTTGAGAGGAACAATTACATTTCTTCATATATAGGTATATATAAAAACAAGAACTAGAAATTCAAGACACACTAGGCACAAAAGCCAAACACGACATTTAAAGGGATTCTGGTTAAAAAAATATCGAATAGATAAGAATGATATAAATATATCATAAAATGCAAAGGATCACATTTGCTGTCGCAGACGAATTTTATACAGATTTGCTCACATTTATAAAAATCATAAAAAACATAATTACCTTAAATAAAATTGGATATTTTAAGTATCGTAAATAGTAGAAAAAGCAGTTTTAAAGCTTCCCATCATTTTTTTTCATAGTATGACTACGACATAACGGTAGTATTTTTTATCAAACCTGTTTTTCTTTCGTCCAAAACTGTTATCAGGAGAAGTTCGAGACAAATAAATTCATGCAAATTCATTTTGGACTACCAATTTTGGTTTTATTCAAATGAAAAATGGTAATTGTATGTATCTGCTGTAACAATGGAGAAACAGATTAGTCGAATTACATTATAGACAAAACCAGTGCCAACTTTTAGAAATAAGGGTGGGGAAAAGTTAAGAGCTTTTTAACTTTCAGACATTAGTGAAAAGAACTGTTAGAAATCAACAAGTAAAAAGTATAAACTTACTCTTCGGCTGCCAAGATAAAATTGTCTTTAATATATTTTAAAAATTGATGAAGCCCTTCCTTGTAGTAAAATTCAAATGTTCGTTAACTAAGATCCTATATCTTGGGATTTCTTATAATTAGAGAAGTGCCGAGTATGAGCTGACTGACTATTCACTAGCCCAGGTGTCCCAGGATTTTTGCTTTAAGGTAGTTGACCTTTTCGAAGCTGCCAAATCACAAATACTTTTAAGATGCATTGATTGTCTCGACATCAATGTCTCGACGTACATTCTTCCTGACACTCAAACCATTTCATGGCGACATCTAAGCATTTTATTTTCTACGGGTCTCGGAATATTTCTTCCCTTTATGACAATCAATAGACCAATGAGGTCTATTATGATGTGACTCTCTGTATTAACTGGGGGGCATCAGGCTTTTCAAGAAGGCCAGCATCTGTCTAGCGGCTGCCGTTGATATCTCTTCAGGCAACATGTCCGTCTTTTTAGGATGCTGCAGTCTTCTTTTGAAAGCTGCCTCCCATGAGCACATTATACGTGCTCCGCCGTTTCTGCCGCTTTCCAGCAGAGACGATATATGTTAGTGTCGGCTTTACCGATCTTGTGAAGATAGTAATTTAGAATACAGTAGCCCATATAGAGGCTTGTTGAGAACCTTCCGTCCCTTTTGCCGAGTGACAATATGTCATGAGTTCTCTTCTTGGAGTACTTTATGAATTTCTTAGCTTGTCTATGCCCCGGAGTGTTCCCCTTGGTGCTGGTCTCCCAAGCTAGAAAATCTTTTTTGATTTTGCTTTTTGTGATTCCACAAAACGGTTCAGATCCTATGAGGTCTGATGAGGCGCCATTTTTGTCCAGTTGATCGGCCTTTTCATTGCCTTCTATACCCTCATATCTAGCTGCTAGCTCCCTGAGAGCTTGTTGACATTGCCAAACAAGCTTAGACTTAAACATCTTACTCACTTACAATATTGATGTGTGCTCCATTTGAACCCCTCGCAAGGTTTAGTCCGGTACATTCATCTATTGCAAGCACTTCAGCTTGGTTCCAATTGTCCGATGGCATTTGAAGCACCGGATCATTTAATATTTCATTTAGGACCTCTAGGTGAACCGTAAGATCCCCCGACTTCAACTTTACTTTTGCATTTAATCTTAGAGCAGATATCAGAGCCTCCTTCTTTACATGGAGATCCAAAAATGTATCCAATGCTGCAGAGCCTCTAAGCATTGAAAAGCTTCAGAATATTTAGGACCAATAGTACGGACCAAATCCCTCAGGACCCTCCTCTTTGTCTTCTTGATATTGCTCATCTGAGGCCGATATATTCTGAAGTATTTCCTTATTATTTAAAATTTGAAATCCAGGGTCGTCCGCATTGCAATTTTAACACTCGGTGACATCTTTTATAGCTGATATTGTGGAAGTGCCGACGCCATATTTATTAGACAAATAACATCCTGATTCACTTATTTTTAATGCACTGATGATATCTAATTTGTCCTTTAAAGATAGTATAACACGTTTTCTTTTCGAACACATATTGGAAATTTTAAAAGAAAATATTTATCTAAGGGCGCGTTCAGACGGATCAACTAAACTCGCCCGACTATTTTCAATCTTGTGGACTGTAGCAGGGTAAGCGACGCGAGAAGTGAAGCACAAGCGAGTTGAATGGGAAGCAAATTGAGCAGAATTGAAAGGGCGCGTTCAGACGGGTCAACTAAACTCGCCCGACTATTTTCAATCTTGTAGACTGTAGCAGGGTAAGCGACGCGAGAAGTGAAGCACAAGCGAGTTGAATGGGAAGCAAATTGAGCAGATCTGAAAGAAAACTGATCAACAAAAAGTTTGATTCAGTCAATCTTTTGTTGAACAAGTTTAGTTGATCAGTTTTCTTTCAACTTGCTTCCCATTCAACTCGCTTGTGCTTCACTTCTCGCGTCGCTTACCCTGCTACAGTCTACAAGATTAAAAATAGTCGGGCGAGTTTAGTTGATCCGTCTGAACGCGCCCTAAGTCACACGTCCAGACACGTCGTGAACCAGCTAAGTATAAATGTCAAATGGCTCATCAATTTGATGAAAACCGTAAAATAATTTCCTCGTTTAAAGCATTCCGGATAATCGAGGTTTTAATAATAGAGGTTCGATTCTATTCAAAAATTCTTAACACAAAGTTACTGCAAGTTTTTTAGATAATACAATTTTAAATTGATTCGAATTTCACACAAAAAATCAAACTGTTTGATTGAAAATGATTTAATCATTTTCATTTTTTGAAATTAAAATGTTTAAAATTTGAATATGAAACTTAAATAAGATGTTTGTTTTCAAATTCCTGAAAAACAAATTAAATTCTCAAGTAAAATAATTGTCTTTAACCACACCATTGTATGATCTTTGTCAACTGGTATTAAGTTTTTATTTTACAAGACTTATGTTATGTCAGATAATTTTTTTTTTATCTAAGGCCGCATCAACTACTATGGTCATTAGCGACCGTTGAATTCGAAAACCCAGAATAAACATATTAGGCTTTCATTGGGATTGGAATCCAGGACCACTGGCGTATAAGGCAACTATCGAGTCCACCACGCCACTAAGTGACCTTGAAATAACTAACTTTTTAAATTGAGTTTGGCAATTTCCGAAAGTTTTTTTTGACTTCAGATTATGTTGAATAATCAAAAATAGAAAGTTATGTTTTGATACGTTCAAATAGTTCGTAACTTAGTTTTGTATAAAATTAAAAAAAAAAACTGTTATCCAATAATCGATTCTATTTCACTGAGGTAACTTTTCAGATTTGCATGTTTACAGTAATGGATGGACGTTGCATGACTTACTAGTGGGTCACAATACCTTATAGTACGATGTAATGTGACTCATCAGTAATGTCAATCATTTGGGTATAATATGACTCTTATCAATCACCCCTACCTTGAAAATCTGAACCAGATTAGCGAAAAACTGATACTCATGATAAAAAGCCTATAAATAGATTTTCACCTGCCTGGTTTCTTCTAGAATGTAATTCTTCATACCGTTTTTCCGTGATTGTTGTAGGGCTTGAATATTTTTTCAATTCGTCTACGATTTTTAATTGGTTAAAAATCTCAAGTTACGTTTGAAAAAAAAAACGTAAATTGAAATATTTACTAGTTTAAATGATTTGTATGTATTGAAATATAGGAAACAATTTAAGACGATTGAGTTATTAATAAATTGGAAACGTGAGAGGTCGGAGACATAAAAAAATATGTCCCGTCATACCTAATCGTAAACTGGCAGCCTTATTAAAAACGTTAAAACCAGAATCCCTAAGACGATTGCCTGATGTTACACCTGAGGTGTTACCAAGTCGTGTGGGTGAATTCGGGACCGACTGGACATCCTCGTGGTGCTCGATTGTGTTGATGATGTAGTGATGGTGGTCATCATCATCATCGTCCGTTGTGGCCAACGGTGGTTCTGCTGACGCGAGTGAAGATTGCTCCTCAGACTCTTCGCGCAGCACCCCACCGTGGATGGTCGGCGGTTTTACTTGACACGAGATTAGCAAGATGGCGGCGGCACGGGCCGCACCTGCGCGTGACGATGCCATTAGCACGCCACGACTTCCGCTTCCTTGTGCACTGCTCGGCCGCCGCGACGAAAAACCACCCGATGTCGAGATGCACGTGCCGGAGCTTCGTTGACTCGATCGCGACGCGGATCGAGCGCTTCCACCGACGCCACTGCCCAACACCGAACCACTTTGGGACGTCAATGGAATCCCTAATCGAATTTCAAAGATCATTAAATAACGCTCAACAGAATCAAAGATATCAAAGGCATTTCAAGAATCCCTTCTTCTAAACTTACATACCAAGCTTTTAGTTTGAGAGGGGGCAAACCGTTTCACAAGCATTTTATTAATAAAAAAGATATTCTTATACTTGCAAAATATTAAAAAAATTCTTCAATTTGTATTCGGGTCTATTTCGTGTGACGTATCAAGTCTCACTTATCAAGTGAGACGACAATTGTCCCTTCACGAAAAATCTCGTGAATTCCACGTTTTAAATGAAAATTTCCGATTTACACTATCTTAAAGAATAACAAGAAGAAACGAGCACCATAGTATAGAATATAGAGACATGAGAATTTTCGACAGTTTACAAAATACGAAGTTGAACTGTAATCTCACTTAACAAGTGACACGTCTTACAGAATAGGCCCAATCATAAACTTTTGAAAGAAAATTTCATTTTTTAGAATAACAGCAATTCTTTTAAAATCTTGCTAAGTCTATAAACGAGGTGTCCATTTCAAGTAAATGGTTATAGCTTTATGCCAAACGCTGTTTTGGTCATCCTGTGGTTTTTAAAGTTATCGTAATTACTGAATTTTGCATAATTCAAAAAGATAAAACAAGATATGATGAAATAAAACATTTAAAAGCGTTTACGTTAGTTTAGCTATATTATTCAAGATTTAACTTATTTTAGAAGAATGATGAATTATTGCTATAACGACGGATCCTTAAAAACTCGACGGATATAGGTTCATTTATGTCGGGATTTTACGATTTAGAGTGTAGACTGTAGACTATTAAGTATTGGAAAGGTTGTTCTTAATTTACTATCAAAAGTCATAAATTAAAAAAAAAAAAAACTTATAAAGCACAATTTGCAAATGGGTTTATTGTATTCAATATTGGGATTCGCTCCAGATGCCAATGACTCACAATGGCACTTCCCATAGTACATAATTTTGAAATAGGAATTTATAAATTTTACTTCACCTACAGTGTCATATGTACAATAGTATTTAAAGGTAAAATAATAACTAACCAACTAAATACATCGGTTATGGTAACGGTCAAAAAGGGGGCTGCTGCCCCCCCCCCTCGTTCGGGGCGTCTATGCGCCTATGGTCATAGTTAATACAGTTAAAGGAACATATGCTACTGCTATAATAACACTATGCTACACAAAAAAATTAAAAATTACTGACCCCAGAGATTCGAAGTATGGTTTTCAGTGTATTTTTTCGCGCTGAACACGAATCTGTGGTCTGTCTTTCCATATCACCCTTCAGTTTTCAGAAAATCGCTGAAAAACTTCCCTGCCCCACAAAAAAAAGTTTTTGATTTAGAGATTTTCTGAAAGCTGAAAGATCCTGAAGAAGCGTAATCATTTATTTGTATTCAAGGTCCAAAAATACATCGAAAACTATATATTGCAAATGGCTTACACGCGATGAGCATTTTCTTGAAGTAGTTTAAAATTTTCTGAAAATTGAGGGGTGATGGAAGAAAACTGCCAACGGATCAGTGCTCAGTGTTAAAAATGCACTTGAAACCATATATCGCATGTTTAGGTCAGACACTTTTTTTGTATGACAGTGAAGTATTCCAGCGATTTTCTGAAAACTGAAAGGCGATGGAGAAAAATCGATCCCAATATCATACTCGTATATTGTATCTCTGAATCGAATCCTTTTTTATGGCAGTGAAGTTTTTCCGTGATTTTCTGATAACTGAAGAATGCTAAAGACAAACTGACCACAGATTCGTGCTCAGCGTAAATATACCGAAAACCATACAACGCATCTCTGGGTCTGACACTTTTTATTTTTAGGGTGGCGGTAATTTTTCCGATAGTTTCAACGTCAAGAACCTTTGAAGTTTTGATCTTTGAAACTACCAAATTTAAGCAGCTACTATACGAAAAAATAGAAAACTGAGACATGTTTGAACTACTCTATTAGCCTTAACGTAGTAATGGTTATTGAGAGAAAATATTTACCTGTATCACTAGAAAATAAGATAGGAGGAGCCATATTACTAGTACTGGCATAGTGTCCAGGCCGTTCATAGCGTGTTTGAGTAAATAGACGAAGTACAAAACATATAAGTCCTGCTAAAATAGCGATTCCTGTAAAAACACCAGCTAAGGTCGATAAGCTAGTTGTCATAAGCACCAAGTCTGAAATTGAAACAATCACGGATGAATGAAATTTGATGAGTTTTGTAAAGGGTAAATTAAGGGTACCTTCGGAACAGAAGACACGTTTTGTAGGGCGTGATAGCGAGACAAGATGAAATCCGGCCTTACATTGACAAACGGCATTGTGATTAACTTGCGTACACGACGCGTGCTGGTCCATAAAACTACACGTGAGTGTATAATAACATTGTTCGCCCAAACGTTTAGCTAAAATTTATGAAAAAATAAGATTTATAATTGTATGTAATTTGATATGTTGAAAATAGTTACGTTTTGCACAGCCTGTTTTAGGTCCCAGTTTAACAGGGAACTTTTTTTCGCATTGACAAGTACTTGTAATTGGATCACAAAAGACGTGATGTAGTTTTGGATTGCAGGTGAATTCGCACACCGATCCCAAATACATCCCTCTTTTTTCTATAACAAAAAGACAAGTACATAGTAATTATATCTTAAAATGTTTATATATTTAATCCTTATGAATAAAATAATAACTATTTTTATCAATGTTACGATTGATAGAGATCTTAAGAACAATTGAATAGAATCGATTTTGTCTATTTTGTTCTTTGGACAATAGCTTTTAAGAACAAGTAAAAATAATTCCGATATTTTAATTTAATTTAAAATAGCTAACACTTTAAAACTGAAAATAGAAATGGAACTAAGTACATGTTCTAAATTGTCAGAGAAAAATTAAGTCACATACATGTAAGGCTTTTGCAACTATTAATTAAAATAATAGGTTTGAAAATAGGTTGAATATCTATTTATATGAATAGCGGAGATAAGATATCACTTCTTTACATAAGTTTCAAGCTTCGTGACTTACATTTTACTTAAAATAAAGTCAAACTCGAGTCAAAAGTTAATATTTCAATATTAAATTATGTAATTCCAATCATTGACTTCATAAGTTACTTTATTAAAAGTCAAAATATCAAGCATAATTTATTTAAAGAATGTCCAATTACTTAACTTGATGACTATTTGAAGCTAATTTACTGAAATATGACTTGAAACCAAGTCAAACTCGAGCCAAGTATTAATATTGAAATCTCAATTCATGTCAAGTCAGCATTGATTTCTCAAGGATTTTCATTTTCAAGTCTAAATATCAAACATAATTTATTTTAAAAAATGTTCCAATACTTGACGAATCACTGCTCGAAAAAAGGGTTCAACGGATTCATAGTTATAGGAGAGAGTTACCAAATGCGTACTGGTCACCTAAATCGTACCATACTATGATCCAATGCTTAAAGTGCCAAAAGTGGGGGTGCATGAAGCTAGTGTAGGGTTTTCGAAAGAAGACAATATTTATTATTGTCCTAATTGTATTTCAGTTAAGTAGTGTACTATTACATTTTTTTTATGTTGTATTAGATATTAAAGTTAAATTAAACTCAAAATACAGTTTCTCTTTTGATTCTTTTGTATCTTTTTAATTCAAAACATGAGGTACAATTTTGGAAACCTGGTGGTACCATTTAGGATATCGGTTGTCTAAATCGCACTGCTTGCATGATCTTATAAGAGTGTCCATATCACAATGTTCTACCAATAAATATTTAAAAAAGCATATTAGCAACTTTTATATAGTTAATGTATAGATGCAAAATATAATATTTGCTAAAGTTCCTTCTTCTTCATTTCAGCAATAGGTCTATTTCGCTAATATGAACGATCAGTAGCTTCCCGTTAAATATTCACGGCCCTAAGTTTTTAAATACCGAATGTACAATTAAAAAAAAATATTGATAGCGGGATTCGATCCGTAGACTCCTCGCACGTAAGACCGTCACTCTAATTGCTGGGCCACAAATACAACACTGATTGTTATAACAAAGCATTAATATAAACCTTCTCTAACTGTCGACATACAAACTTTTGCCTACTATTATTATCATTATTTCTACTTCTGTCATACCTCCCTGTAAACGTAAATAGAAAGGATTTATTGTATAAATGTGATATTTGGAATGCTTTCGTTGAAAAAGCCTTTGATTTTACCTCAGTTATGTTTTCAAGAAATTTGTAGTAATATTTTCAAACTCTATTAATATTCAAAAACTATTTTTGCTACGAAAAATTCAATGAATCAATGAGACAAAACAAAAAAAAAGTTACCATAATCTCCCCTTAAAAATATAAGATGATAAAAGGTAATTATTTTGAAAGAAAAATCCTGATATAAGTCGGATATATATGCCATAAAAGGCCGAACAGTTTTATAACAGCAATTTTTAAATTTGTAAAAGTTTTTAAAAACAAACGTTTTGATGAAACCAGAATTCCCTGGTAGTACATAATATGAAAATTTTAATTTCTTTCTAAATTGTTTTGTTAGAAAAAACATTTTGAACAAACTTAAAAATCGGATAAGATCTGAAAAATAAGCTACAAATCTGAACTTTTGTAGACAAACTAATACCTACACCTCTCGTAAATACGTAAATACGAGTAATTTGCAAATAACTACTAATCATTCAATCTTTAATGATATTAAATTAACTTTCTCAATAATCTCAATAATTTCTCAATAATTTCAATAATAATCTACTATATTTTAGAGAATTTCATATATTGACGAATATTGACGACGTTTTCAAATTTTTTCTAAACACAATTTAAAATAATGAATATTCAAAAAAGTTGGAATTATTTTGGATAAAATCCAAATGTAATTTGGTCTTTTATTCCGATGTGAAAAATTGATTCCAAACCATTTTCTTTTCAAATAAATGTCTGTTCAATATTATATTTTGAGGAATTTGAATTTCTTGGAACATGCAAAAGCGTACCGAGTAACTAAGAAATAATTAAAAAGCAATACGAAGAAAATATGAGCTGAAATTTTGGGATAAAATATATTGTTTTATTTTTATTTATACATAATAGGTACGTTCTTTATTAATTATTATATAAATAAAATGGACAATTTAATAAGTACTTTGGTGGTATGAGCAGCTTTTGGTAAGCGACAAATTTGTATCATTGCTATTCTTCTCCCCTAACGCTATATTCCACTAAAGCTCAGATCTAATAAGACAACGTTAGTTACTTTATAACTATTTAAGGATGAGGTGAGTAGATACTAAACGACTTTTCTTATCAAAATTTGCAATTTTATTGTTTTTCGTTTTCGTTTTCGATTTCTTTTTTCAATTATTTTAAAACTTGATTTTTGAACTTAACTATAATGAACATAAAACTTAAAAATTGGAAATATCGATTTTTAATACCTGTTTTTACTTGTGCTTGCTTTTTTTTATGTTTGATTTATTATTTTTGAATTATTATTATTATTATTATTATTATAAGTTAAAGCTTTGAAAGCTTCTAAGAATAAGTACATTGATAAAAATATTATCAATGTACTTATTCGTTGGAATCAATTCTAATTTTATCCCATTCACATCCTATTCTATAAATATATCCTATCAAAAGCAGATTACTTATAGCGTATATAAAGAGACTTTCTAGCATTAGTTTCTAAATGTTGTGTCGTTGTTTTGATGGCGAGCAATAATTTGCTCGTCAGCTAGGTATAATCTAAAAAAATATAGAAGACACAATTTACATATTTCATAATTACTTGGCAAGGACAAGATAAATCTAAATGCAGTCTAGTAAGCAGGAGCACAACAGACCGTGATGACCGGTTATTGCCTATAGCTTGATCATATAGCAAAAAGCACACCCTCCATTTTTTTTAATGTTTGCCAATATTTAAACAATGCTTAAATTAATCAATGAATACGTATTATTTTAAAGCGTTGTACGCGTTTTTATTTAAAATAAATATTAATTTAAAATGATTATAAATTAAATAAATAGGTACATAAGTATTAAAATACATTGAGTCTCTCTTATTTCTCTATGCACTCTTAAGTCTATTATGTCTACTAGTTTTAAAATTTATAGTCCAATCAATGAAGTGTTTAAATCTAATTTTTTTCAGAATGGCTTGTCTAAAAAATATAAATGCAATGCCTTAATCCTTTTTTATGTTACCTACTAATAAGCAACAAAACTTAAAATGTGTAGTTTAAATATTTGAAATTACCAATGGAAAATAAAATACTTAGATAAAAATACAAAGATTGTAAGTTAAATATAAAAGCTTGTAAAATACATATGAGTACCTACATCTTTATACCTGCCATTAAGAATAAACCTTTCCAAACATTCGAATTATTTTGTTAAAAAAAATTGTGTGTGCTTGTGATGATAAATTAAATGACCATCCACTAGAAGTATAACTTCCTCACCAAACTTGGAATTCTGCCTGCATATCGCATCTAGTTGTGCCGCGAAGCTTTTGCTTAAAATCGGTTGACCGGAAGCTTCACTTTATTCTAGGGGTTTTTGAGCTATTTCAATTTTTTTCAAAAACGGCTTCAATAATTTTTTGCTAAAATTCTTAGACTCATTGATGCCTATAACTTTTATTTGAAACTTTTTTTTCTGGGAAAATTCAAATAAAGACGGTTCTGGGGTTAAAGGTGGGAGTTCATATATGCATAGAGGCTGTACGCATCTGTAGTTCTAGTTCTGTTTATATAGTTATAAAATGCTTATAGTTCTTTCAATCAACAGCAAGTTTCATAAAAGAAAGTGTCATGACGCCTCGTAGCAGATATGTTTGAAATTTTTTTTCGAACTTTTTCTATCTGATTGTGTTATTTTGAAAATAAAGTTTTTATGTTTTTTTTAATCACTCACGCCGGGGGAGGGGGGATGAAATTATTTTCACAGATAGTTATAGAATGTCTCGAAGAAAATTGTATTTAAGACTAAGCCATTCATTAAAAACTTTATTAATGAAACTCTTGGTTGACCGGTCCATTGATACTCTATTGGTACCTTTATTAGAATTAGAGTAATACTGTCAACTTTTTTTGTGGTTAAAGTCGCTTTAACATCTAAGGTCATATTATCAGGACTGTATCAATTGCCTATATCTTAGGTCTAGGATTCAACTGGGATCAAACCCAGTACCACTTGACGCATGAAGTGGAGAGAGCAATTGCTCTAACCACTGCGCTAATTGGTGGGCTGTGAACTAAAACTTTTTCCAAATTTTGTTGTCGTTAGTACTAAAACAGTAATTTGAAGAGAAGTACATTTAACAGTTTTTTGCCTTTTATTGCGATCAAGTATTAACTACTTATAAATTGGCGCAAAATATGAGCAAATAGTAGTAACATAATATTTTCTGAGAAAAGCATCTGAGATTGTTTTTTTTTTTTACTTTCTATATAATAAGAGTAAGCATTTTACAAGAAAACAATCTTATGAAAAAACGAAACAAAAACCATGAACATTGTAGAAGGTAAAATTGTATTTAACGAGCGTTAAATTTTGAAACGCTTTTAGATTTTTTTTTCTTTTCGCCTATGAAATTCAATAGTAATCGATAATATAATTACCGTCATTGTTACGTTTTGTGAAAGGGTCGACGGACTGGGTTGTACTGACGTACAATACGTAACGTTGGCAAAGCTCAAATGCGAAAACGAGGATAGACATCGATAACCTAGTTTTTGTATCGACATAAACCATCTACATCTATACTTTAATATAGATAGTTATATATAAATACATATCATCTTCAGTAGCCGTACAAGATGATAAACTTTCATAGTTCAACACAACTTTTCCTCCAGATTTTTTATCTCAGTCCAAATCAATTTGTTGGGTTTGTAATTGACTTTTTTCTTGCTGTTATTGCCAATTTATTTTTGAAACGAATGACAAAAGTAAATTTTATGTCATGATGTTGTGTAAACGAGGACACACGTAGATAAGGACTTAACAATATTCCATCACATGGATTCACGTGATTACATATTATGTGTGAAATATTTCAAGATAATTTCATGATTTTAACAATCAACCATGTTGTTATTTATATTCACATTGTACGTGTAGGTATCTACCGGAACCATTATTTGAATTTCGATAAAGCACTATAAAATATGTATAAGCTATCAGATTTTACAGTTTTTTTTTCCGAGGATAAAAAACTAGTTTTATATTTTCATTATAACAACAAATATTGGACGTTAACATGGGATCAAACAAACGTCTAAATTTCCCCATGGTCAATGATTAAAGTTACATAATATTCAAATTCAGACTTCCAAAACTAGCAATTAGAACCTGTTAATAATTCATCAAAATTTTGATTGGAAGTTAATTAAAGTGATCAAATATTTCACAAACTGATGCTGCCTGTTAAAACATTGATTAAAGATGGCAATAAGTTTTTTTTTAAATTGTGTTTTATTTTTGTGATCAATCAAAATAATAAATTAATTAAATTTTTATGACTTTGATCTAAAATATTTATGTAAAAATCAAGTTCAATTATCTACGTATTTAACCTCGAAGCGTAAAGTAAAACTTAACCTTAATCCTTTTATTTTTCAATAGCTCTAATCACTTATTTTAAAACTAGTTGTTTCAAAATTATGCTACAAGCAGAATTAGATTTACGCCTCGTGAGGCCTGGGCTTTGGGCGGCACAATTTAAGAGGCGAAAAAAACTTAAGGACAAGAACAAATTGAAAGCGCAAGAATATAAAGATGAATTAAAAATAGATTGGGACTCGTTTTGTGTTGATAAAGATATTTTAGTTAAATTTAGTGTATATATTTTTACAGCCTACTATTTATAGCCGATTTATTTAAATGCTTCATATAACGTAATAACCACTCCCAATAGCGAAAGAATACGCCATTCTAAGACTTCAATAAATATTAAAACCATTGAGCTTCAAACGCAATCCTCATGTAGACTCATAAATATTTTGTACACACAATGGAATTCATAGGCATGTGTTTGGTTGTTATTGTAATTGCCTAGTAAGTGTTTAGTTATTGCTCATCATCACTGCTTCCAAACACTTATTTGTTAAAATATTGTTTTCACTCTTTGCTTGTACTTACGTGGCTAATCTCAGATTTGTTCCAGATGAAAACAAAACCATAAATACTTGTGCATTATACAAAAAGTTGCCATAATTGTATACTGTGCAGAACTTGTATCGTAACTGTATGGTTTTATTTTCGGCTGGAACAGACCTATTGACAACTGCTATACGGATTTTAGACGGTATACACTTATTGAAGGAATGATTTTCTATAATGGTTATAGACTATAATTTATAACCAAATTATTTGTCTAACATACTTTAAATACCAAGAAGCTGGATACCGAAAATCGTTTGTAACTGCATCAATTGTAATAATCAATTCAAGGAATTGGCTGTGTTATGAGATGACTTGAGCTTGATTTTATGACTTTAAAACGAAAAAATGGTGCAAAATCAATACTTGCTTTGTGTTGATATTCAAATATTAGTACTTAATTGAGTTTGATTTGACGTCAAGTTAAATTTAAGTCAGTTAAGCAGTGGTTCTCTAAAAAAGTTACACATATTGACACTGTATGTTTATTGAATCGATGCAAACTTTTTAGTTTCTAGTTTAGTTTTGAAGTGACTTTTAAAATGTTATGCGTTACATGTTATGTGTCCCACGTCACGAGCAATATTTTAATAACCCCCTGTAACCTTAGAAAATACAACATCTTGTGTTCTGACATTTTAATTTGTATCTATCGAACAGTAATTCTCAAATACTGTAACGAGACACTTTTGAGTGCTGCAAAATTTTATAATTGCAAATAGTAACCACTATTGTATGTATTTTATACAGCAAATATGCATTTCATTGTCTTTTTTTTGGTATTTTAAGTCGCTTTCTAACATCTAAGGTCATATCACGACTGCCTACAAAAAAATTCTGTAGGTAATTTGTATTAAAGTGAAACTTTTTATACATCGTCTCAAATTTTTTTGCCTTTCTTTAACATGTAGCTAAATGTGTGTTATAATCTCGACAGAGAATTGGTAAGTGTTCGGCAGAACTCGGCAAGCTTGTTCGCTATATACCATGTCGTTTTACCAGGGTTGTTGCGCGAGTTATATTGCTGAATAGCTATTTTTCTTTCCATCACAACGCAACGTTTTAGTACCTATATTATAAGTTGTCATTAATTGTCAATCATATTTGTATTGGTATTTGTGTGTTTTGATCAGTATATTGATATAAATATTGTTGTTCACTTATCATGATAGACAAAGATACAGCTAGTGAGAATAGTGCGAAAATATCCGACGGTGATTTAATTTTACGTCGTAAGAGAAAGACTGCCGACAGAGTTTGTGCTTATAGAGATAGCAAAAAGGCTCCTGGTGAGTTGATTTAATTTTGATAGTGAATTTATTAAAATTATTAACACTTTCTGCTGGTGCATATGTTATGTATGTCGGAGCAATAGGTTGTTAGTATGATGTTTGTGCTAGAGTGTAGCCTTTTCGTCTAGAAACCATTTCTTCGCCACAACAAAATTATTTAACAATGATTGGACATGGAATTCTTAAATGAACTTTACAATAGATAACAACAGCAGATAATTGATTTAACAATAATTAACAAATTCAATAATGAAAATAACATTCGAGTATTAATATCAATAATGAAAATTCAAAATTAGTTGCAAGTAGTAGAACAATTGTGCCGAAGGCGTAGCAAATGGAGTTAGATGCAAAACCTATAGAAAAGCAATTATATTGTCACAATTCCAAGATGAAGACGGCGCCATTTTAACGCCTACACTTACCCGGCCCAGCGGGAGTGGGGGTCACCATCAGCCGGCCAATGAGAAAGCTGTCTGTTATCAGATTAATAGTGTGAGGAGCCCCATACAGAGAGGGTGGGCCGAAAAGGATTACTGGATGAATTAAGAAGGAGTAAAGATGATCGATAATTCGGAGAATTCTAAATTCTAGAAAGTGGTGTTGACAAAAATAGATTCCAAGAAAAATAGAAAGTCCAGGGACAATACAGCCGAATTTTCTTGAAGGATTTTGAAATCCTATATAAGCCTCGGACAAGCATAAGGCGAGCAGTATTCAAATAAATCGTCGAGTTGTGAATCAACAGTGCAACTAAACGACATTACGTGTGATATAAATCTTCGACCATTGTTGAAATAAATCAAGTGAATATTATTAAAGTGCTTAAAGTGATCAGTGAATTATTAAATAAAGTGTACATTGTAAATATTGTGAAAGTGTTATATAAATTGTGACAGTGGACATTGTAATATTGAATAAGCGGCTTTAAAAACTGGCTAATTGTTAACGTGTAGTGCATAAGTGTTAGATAAATAAACAAACAATTGTTAAGAAATAAATTCGTAGTCATTATACACAAACCAACAAACCCGTAAAAACGTTACAATATCGTTTATTTTCATACCCTAAATCGAATAATTTTCCGAAAACTTTCAGTTATCTACTTAAATGCCTACAATCCGAAATAAAGTTTCACTTGCATCGTGGTTTCGTAAAACCAAACAATAATTTTTTTTTAGGTTTAGGTACTTATATCTAGGATTCACCAGAAATCGAATTCTCCCATTTGACGCCTGCAGCGTATAGATTTAATGATATAACTAACCACAGCGCAATAGTTGACTAATTTCATATTTTCTTAACCTGAAAATAATTTTTGTTTATCAGAAAACTAAGAATAAAAAAAATTATTTTCTGTATAAGTTTACATTTTTTTTCCATTTCAAACATAAAAAATTACAAACGTTTTATTTCTTCTCATGAGTACCCATAAAAAAGTATTTAACTAAAATATACACTAACACTTAATTTTATATCCGTTTGAAATAGAAAAAAAAAATGTAGGTATTTAGCATAATACACTACATGAAATATACGTACGTACTTATACGTATTGTAAATATATTTTATTAGAGGATACGGAATGCATTTGAAAACTAGAGCATGACGAGGTTAAAATAAATTTAGCAAAACATATATTACGACAAAAGTTATACCAAATTAGTTATAATATTATCGGTATACCTATATGCTAATTAAATTATTCATTTCAAAATAATACATCTCTCGTGTTTTTGTAAAATAATCCTGTACCAATGCTATAATATTTTATACAGCAATCTTCAATTAATGAAAATCAATAAATTTTTTTATTCAAATTTTATAATTGGATTTTTGTTACTTACATTAGCTAATTAAAATTTATTATATTTACCTACGTGCGAGTAAATTAGAGCACAGGCAAAGTTAAATTTATCGGTTTAGTCTAGGACTGCCGGATTAAATTCAATTAAATTTTATTCGTGAAACAAGATCTAAACATAATCTTAATAATATATGCAAGGTGTGGTTATTAAAAAACAAAACTGATGTTACTACAGATGAACAATGCATGCGACATAGGCGTACAATCGAAAAATTTCTCGTCTGAAGCCATTTTTTCCAATTGTTGTCTTAATAATATATTGTCTCTTCGTGACCTTAGATATATTTAAATTTTGTAATAAATTTGAAAAAAAAGAATTTTAAACAATTTTGTTTTTAACGCTTAAAACAAATATCCGTTGCGACGCGTTCCAGAACTTTCTTTTACATGAAACTCGCTTAAGAGAAACTGGTTAAGAGAGTATAAATAAAACCCTAGATAGATTAAAAATTATAAATAGAATAATATAAATAACTATATTAACAGAACCACCCTTTACCCTGAAACCGTTCTTATTTGAATTTTCCGCGGGAAAAGTTTCAAATAAAAGTTGTAGGAATTAATAAGTCTAAGAACTATAGCAACTTTAAAGAACATTGTTGTAGCCGTTTTCGATAAAATTTGGAAAAACCAAAAAACCCATAGAAAAAAGTGAAGCTTCCTGTTAGCCAATTTCAACCAAAAGCTTCGTGGCACAACCCGGTGAAATATGAAGGCCAAATTCCAAGTTTAGTGGAGTTCAGGTCAAGCTTTCGATATGATATCTGTCACTGTCACACCCCGACACACTTTTTTGGATTCAGGGGACCTTGAGGTTAAAACTCGAAATCAAAAATTCGACCCGATTACAATGCTTCCTTTAATATATAGTGATAAAAAAAGTAAAAATTTATATAATCTACTAAATATTGGTAATTGAATGATACTTTATGAGTATCATTGTATAAATTTGTGGAAGCTTTGACTCGAAAGCTAATTCCAGCGTTAACCCAGAAACTAATAAAAAATTACTTATGTCGATTTATTGTGTAAATCTTGTTAGAGAACCAACAACCACACATTTCTATTTAAAGCTTTCCTACAGGAACCATACAATCTTTTGAAATAAATACCAACGTATAAACGATTTGTTTTTCTTTCCTGTATGAGAATCATTAAATCCTGTTTTTATAGCTAGAATACAGGAACGCGAGGAATTTTTTCAGGATAATATAGAAATAGTATGGAAATTAGAGCCAATTCTTCTTATTTTTTAATAACATTTCTAAATTTGTTCGCAGAGAATTTATTTAAAATTTTTTTTTTGTTTTATCGATACTTAAAACCTAAAATATTTGACTGATGCGTGTGTTCATATTTACTAAATTAGTCATTTTAATTTACAGTTTATAGTTTATATAAATTTCCAGAGAAACGTGCATGAGCTAAAAAAGTTTGCAGCACTTCACTGTTTCGGATACATATTTGATGAGATTGTTGAGCTTTGCCACTTACAACTTAACAATCAGAATGGAGAGCTTCCCAACTATGTAGGTAGGTTCTCAACTATTTTATGAAACCTAGTTTAGAGAAATTTCAAGCGCTTCAATCTAATGATCTCATAATGGAGGTTGACCACTATAGACGCTTGTTATAGTTACTCAATCCTGTACTCTTTGATTTAGGTACGTATTTAACTATCTCTACAGTAAAAAAATGAAGAAGCAATTTTTTCTCTATCCAGAAATGACAGAAACTGATAAAGTAGTGCGATTTTTAAATAATTTATGTTTAACTAAAAGTCTCTAAGACGACTTCTTGTAATTATTGCCAAGAGGCAGATTGGAGCAATTAACTGTTAAAAAAGTCTATATTATCATAATTAAGGAGTTTTCTTAAGAGGCCCACCAACCATTTCTTGGCTTTTGCAAAAGAAAATCAAATAAATCATTTTTTGAATTAAATCAAAACCTTGATACTGGTACCTACCCAATAAATGGTGATAATACGAAAACATTTTTGTCAATTTTAATGAATTGAACAACCGAAGTATGAACCCTGCTTTGTTCCTCTCATTCTATTCATCAATTTTTGGAAATACTCAATGGTTACTGTAAACTGTGGAGGTTACTTTTATGAAAGCTCGTGCTCTCTGCTTTTATAAAGATAATGTTTTGTATAAGTAAAGACAAAAAAGTGCTAGCAATTCAAGTTTAATTTTTATCCAAACAATGTTAGTAAAAAGTTTCTTCCTTTCTATTTAACAACCGTTCGATAAGATAGACTTTTTTTGTTTTTATAAATGTCTTACATGCATGTCTGCATATAAACGAAAAGTTCCGAAAAGTTTTTGTTTTCTTCATTCAAACGATTATTGAATTTTATTTTAAATTGATTATTTAGGTCGCTAGAAAAACTCTATGTAATGTTTTAGAATATACATAAGTCGTAGATAACTTTTAGTTGGCAAAAAGAATCTAACATATCTATGTTTACATAAAATTATTAAGTACTATTAATTCTCTTAAACAACAACGTATTCTTATAAATAAAACACTGGAAACGTAACAAAACTTTTAATGATATGCAAAGTACCTCTGATTTCATAAGGGGTTATAGAAATATAGACAAAAAATTGGTTATCTGTAAAGTCGGTTTACGGACGATAGTTTTACGTGATAACGTCATAAAGAAACATTGATGAAAAATTGCATACTTTTATTAATTGAATTGAATTATTATCACTGAATTATCATTATTTTGTATAAAGAAGGAGTTAATTAAAAATTAACAATTTTTTCAAAATGAAATCAGCCTGAAAATTATGAAGGAAATCAATTAAATCTTCTTAAGTAAATTGTAGAAAAAAATACAAAACACGTTGTCTAGGATTCAACAATTATTGAATACGAGGCATAGCTTATTGTAGAAGTTCTCGAAGAAGCACGCGTGGCGGCGTTCCAGTAGCAGAACTCTATCGTGCCTCTCTACCGCTTGTATCACGTTCTCGTTTGCACGCACAGACTCAAACGGAAGGTGACACTTTTTCATGCATGCTGCCGTTGTTCATCAATTTATAAGACGTTATCACATCAAAATTAGGATAAGAATGCGGTTTAGAATTCCATAATGATATATTTTTATTAAAAAAAAACTGAGTGTGCTGGTGAACCACACACCTAGAAGTATAATTTCTTTCGTTATCTATGTAGCATGGGTTTCAACATATTAATTAATATTTTAATTTTTTTAAAATTTGTGTTCATTGTTTTCATTATCGTTTACAACAGTAATACTGTAGTATATTGTAAAACTGAAACAATAGGCGCATGCTAAGAACAATGGGCAATGAGAGAAAGAAAATTTAGGGGCTCGCTTGCTCCTACAGTGAATCTAGATCTATGTCAACTCTCGAATCTAGACGTTAAACTCAATGTAAGAGTGGGGCACACGAAGATCCACACCAAAGAGAATCGGAAAATAGACCTGCACTGCGTGTTAGATAAACGAATGTAACTCTCTCTTTCTATCTTTACCAATGTATATTTCCCCTTTCAACTTCGATCACACTTTTTGTAACGCTTCTGTAAAACATTCACTAGTGTACTCCCCAAGTCCAGCGCACGTAAAGACGTTATACTGCAAAAAACATTTTAGTTTATAAAATCAAAAGAGAACCTCTCTTTATTTCGCTTTCTTGTTTTAAAGACATTCTAATGGTTGAATAGTTTTGTTTTTAGTAAGATTTTATGCCTGAAATTCAATAATTATCTGTTTGAAAATATTATCAAGTTTAAGATGTATCAAATTGTCTTACTTCAATTTTAAATTATCAAAAACTTCTATAGAAATTTGATTCTGTTTTCACTGCTATCTTTGGCTCATTAAAAATATTGATTTATTTTGATACTTGAATGTAACAATATTTTTGGGTGCAATTAGCGTAATATATAAAGTTAAAAAGTTTCAAGCATTCAAGGATTAAATTATGTACCTAAAACTTTTGATATAAACAAACACAGTTTTCTAAAATCACTTTAACGTTATACCAAGGATAAAATATTTGCAAATCGTAAAATACTCAATTTTCACAGCCTTTTTTTTCATGAAAAACGTAATTATAGCAGTGCTATATTTTCACTGTTGAACTTGTACAAGTCATTAAAACTATAAATAGCCTTAATAAATTCGAATGAAATATCTAATTACTGTTTTATACGATGCCTGCAATGCAAGAATGTCTATTTTTGTAGATAGGTATTTTTTAAGGGAAACGAATATTTTTATTTAAATTTTCTAATGGACATCTATATAATTTGTGAGTTGTTAGCGATATTTCATTAATTTATTAGTCGTGTTTGAGGATAGAGGAAAATGTTACCATCATAAGCTATTTTTAATGCCATAGTTAGATATAGTTGGATATATTCGTGTTTGTATAATAATTTGTGTGTCAATTAAGGTGAGGCTATCAAATCGATTTTCCCTCGATTTTAGCATGTGCGAGATTTGTGAATAAAAAAGACAATAATGAATATTTGATTAATTTATCATTTTCTACTTGAAAATGGTTCCAAAAATTAATTTTTAACACCTGTTTAAAGGCATTATTATAGTTTATTGAAATTGAAGATTTATACTAAAATTATCTCTCAAATGAATACTTGTAGATATTAATAAATATTTTATTACTATCTTCTAGAAAATGGTAACACTACAATTTTGAAAACTAAAAGTTTTTCTATAAAATAAACTCTTAATGATACATTCATTGAAAACAGTTTTACTGACTTGCACTTTAAATCAATAAAAACTTTTATTAACTTTTATTTGGCTTTTTAAGCAAGGTATTTATTAAGCGTCTTGAAACGCGCGTTTTAAGAAAGATTGAAGATTAATTTTAGGCAGCGTTTTTACCCCAAAAAGGGTAAAAATGAAATTTTTGGGGGTAATAAAGAAAGTTTTTACCATGGCTATTTTTAAGCGTGTAATTATGGCAGAAGATTTTATTCAAATTGTTCTTGCTTCAAAAAGCCTTAATTTTGAAGTTATTGTATCAAACATAAAGAAAGATCTTTCTTCTTCTTTCTTTTTTGGTGTTTTAAGTCGCTTTAACAGCTTAGGTCATATCACGACTGTCTAAACACAGAAAACTTCTGTTGGTCAATTTTAATCTTAGGTCTATGATCTTAAGTCTAGGATTCAACGGGAATCGAACCCGTACCACTTGACGCATGAAGTGGAGAGAGCTACTGCTCTAGCCACTGCGCCAATAGGTGGCTTATAAAGAAAGATCATTTCTTCAAAATCTACTCTCTTAAATCGAAATAGTGACTTTCGACTACAAATAGTGACTATTCACTATTTTGTAGTGAAACGTATACCACTATTTGAATTTGGTGGTATAATTTTCGCTACAAAATAGTGAATAGTCACTATTTGTAGTCGAAATACACTATTTCTTCACTTACTATAATAGTATTGTAACGGGTACCCATAGAAACGGATAGAATATTCTAGATTATTCGATCAAAACTTCAATAGTGGACATTTGACCCCATTCATTGTTTGACGGCAATAGGGTGAGATTATCGTGTCGAACAATGGGGTGGGATTATCGTGCCGAACAATGAGAAGCTTCTAGAAGGTGGGCGGCGTTTTCTTTAGAAGATTCTAGAACGTGGGATGGATCACATGAGCGTGTACTTAAGAGTGCGAAATTAGCAGAATTGAGTCAGTCAGTCAGTCTGATTTTGAATAAGATAGTGAAATATTGAGAAAGTGTGATTCAGTGCAAAAGTTATTTATATTTGTGAAAACTGTGATTTATTGTGCTAAATGATACATCAGTGAGAGTAAATGAAGTTTTTGGTTATTAAAACGTCTCGTGATTATTTATAAGGAATTAAAAGAACCCATAACGTGAATCTCTAAACAGTTTTGAGAAATCCTGTCGCAGTAGGTGTATTGGAAATAGGTTTATGACATAATAAAACAAAGCAGTATTGAAGACACATTTGCAAATGTAGAAATCGAATTGAGAATCATCTTAAGCTTGATGGTAACTAACTGCATAGTGGTGAACGCTCCTTCTCCAAATTGAAAAGAATTGAAAATTAATTAAGAAGTGCAATGCGCTAAGAAAGATTAAACAGATTTTGCCCATCTCAAATCTAGAAAGGTACCTTTTCAATGACCGTAGATTTTTCCTCCTTTTACTGTTTAATCAATAATAAATGAAAGTAGTTGCTTAAAGATTTACTTTTATCTATTTTGTTATACCCCCATACTACCAAGTGACAGCAAATATACTTTTATTTCAATATAGAAATTAGAAACAATCAATGTATATTTTAAAATGAATGAAAATTTTCTAATTCAAAAATGCCGTGATTGTAAACAAATGCATTTCATGATCATTCGAATAGATTGAATTCAAAGTAATATTTCAAATAAAAGTCAATTACACACATAAATTATATAGAGTATAAATGCATTGTATACTTCAACGTTTTATAGCCCATTATAGCGGAATTAAATGAAAAATGCGCCATTGCTTTTGTGCATGAATCATTAAGATGTGCAATCAGCATAGATATAAAGTCCTAGAGAAATGAGCGGAGAGATTGGCTTTGTTTAACAACGTTCTTTGTATGATTCGACCAAGGTAGACCTCAACATTGAAAAGCGTACATATTACCGGTATTACCTAAACCTCTTACAGCATGCAAAGCAGGCAAACACTATCTATAGACAGTGTTTGCTCTACAATTTTCATTTAAATTATTTTAAAGCCATGATAAAATACAGTGCTCTCAAATAGTTATTAATGTGACTCAACCTAATAATACATTTAAAACCGGTAAAAGTAGGTACAGGTATATTATGTACCTGCCTATACTTTTTGAATACTTATGCAAAGAAACTTCTATAATGGATGGGGACGGAATGTCATTCCTTATATCTAGTTTTATTCGTAATTGCTACTTCCTTGTAGTAGGGGAGACCGGGGCAAGACGAAGCTCGGGACAAGAAGGGAAAAGTGTTTTTTTGCGTGACTGGTGAACACAACAGAGCCTAACAAAGTGTCATTCGAGCGATGTTCGGTTACGTCACACGAGTCTGATCGGCTCGTTTTTGTCACTACTTGTTTTGGCTGCGTGGCGAGAAAAAACAGCTTTTTGGAGAATTTTTACCAAGTATATGGTTTCTAAGAAGATGTGCACAGAGGTAGATGTCATATATATATATATTGTAAAATTTTAAGACGTACTTTTAGTAACGGTGTAAGACTTATGAATTTAGATTGGATTTTTGCAGAATAATTTTTATAGGTTGGAACTGTTGTTACTTTTACAAAAAATGTTTAATGGGGCAAAAAGGGCGGGGCATAATGGGACTGCAACAAATAATAAGAAAGTAAGAAAAGTGAAAAGAAACCTAAAAAAAAGCATCTGAATAAAAGGCATAAAAAAGAAACTGAAACGGAAAGTAGTTCATCCAAAGAAAAAAATGATGACTGTGCTTGCATCTATTGCGGGTACATATACTCAGAGTCAATCGAAGGTTGGGTTATCTGCAACGTATTCCGTGTATGGGCACATATCTTGTGCTGGAGTTGATGGAAAGGATGAAGAAAGGGCACACTTGTGAACAATGTCTGATGGATTGAATATAATATGTAATATGAAATTGAATATGAATATGTCCTCGTTTTGCCCCGCAGCGTTTTCCATTTTACCCCACCCGTGGGGCAAGATGGGAAATTTGACAACATTTTTAAAATTCTATTTGTGAAAACAATTATGTGATTTTAGACGTTACAAGGTATAATTATTGTAGATAAGTCTATACGTTTTATTTCTTTTGTAAAAGAATTTTAATAAAAAGTTTATTTTTCTTTCTGTGACGATTTTTGTCTTAGCTATCCCGTCCTGCCCCACATATAGCGTCTCAATAACTTTCATTTAAACTAGCTGTGGGGCTCATCTAGATCAGAGGTCCTTAAACTTATTTAACCTAGTTAAATACGAAAATAGGTAACTCCTTTTTAAAAATATAATTACTCAGCACCTCCTAAAATAGTGGTTGAACATTTTTTAAATCTCATCGCCCTGTTTCACAGTGGTCGTTTGAACTTAAGTTCAGCTGAACCTGAACTGGAGCTCGTTGAAGTTTAATCATTCCATTTCACAGTATATATAGTTTAAACCGCAGTTCAATTTAACGTTATTTAAATGAATTTTATGAATAAAGTTGGTAACATCGCATGAGGTTTCTGACAACTATTGTATTATTTATTAATTATTGCACAACATTGACAAAACTTTTTACCAATTAGTCACGTTTTTAATTTTGGATCGAATTGCTTCCAAATTACGCGAAATTCTTTGACATTCGAAATTTAAAGAAAAATCTGACGTCGTCCCAATAAGTAAAATGGTTTTATCTCCACTGCAAAAGTTTTTCTCTTCTTACGAATACATTCTTTCCGAATACGAGAACATTCACTCATATCTTCGATATTTTAAAAATCCCTAACCGAATTCGATGACATTTTAAAAAAATAAAAAAATTGGTTGTCTGTAAAGTCGGTTTACGGACGATAGTTTCGCGCGATAACGTTATCGCGTTATAAAAATTATAAAATTTATAACGTCATAAAGAACACCTAATGAAAAATTGCGTACTTTTATGAATTGAATTATTATCACTGAATTATCATTACTTTGTATAATACAAAGGAGTTAATTGAAAATTAGCAATTTTTTCAAAATGAAATCAGACTGAAAATTATGAAGAAAAAAATCAATTAAATCTTATTAAGTAAATGGTAAAAGAAAAACACAAAACACGTTGTCTATGATTCAACAATAATATTGTGTCTTGCTATCACTTGTATCGCGTTCTCGCTTGCAGGCACAGGCTCAAATGGAAAGTGACAAAATGGACGTTTTTTTCAGACTGGCTGCCGTAGTTCATCAATTTATAAGACGTTATCACGTCAAAAATATTTAATGAAAAAAGGATAATATAATAATCACAAAGTAGAATAAAGATAATAAAAATGCACTATGGTTACTATAGTTACGTTTACGTATAAAAATTCAGTTTTTAACGTTGAGCTGTAGTTTAAACGGAAGAATTCTGTTTTTTATTTTAACGGCAGATTGAACTCAGTTCAAGGTTTAAATGAAACTGTAAAACCGAATTTGTTGAACTGAAGTTTAAACTAAAAAAGAAGTTTAAACGCCCACTGTAAAACTGGGCAATAGAGTATAGACCATCAAATTTTAATAACAAAGGTCGCGGTTTATAATAAACTTTTCGGGAAGATTTGAGTCATAAACATATTAATTAATATTAGCTTCGTTTCAAATAACATTGTACCTTAACTTTAAATTCTAGGTTCTAGCTACTTTAACGATTCCTTTTTGTCATTTGGTAAGGAAACCCTGAAATACAACAGATGTTCACTATTAGATGTTTTTAATATAAGGGAGGTATAATATACGGCTCTATGGGAGAATGCCGAATCGCCATTAGCGATCCTATCTTAAATAGCCGTAAGTATGAAACTTCTTTTTTGCATAAATTGATCTATTTAATTAAGTATGAAGAATGTATTGTTTAACTAGTTTTATGAGTTTCTAAATACTTTCGTTATTCCTAGAAGAAAACATTTTCCGAATGACTTCTACACCAAGTAATTTTTTCCTGTATAAAAAATCCTTTGTTTCATGCAATGCAGTTTTAGATCATTTCTCTTTAGCACTAAAAACATTATAATGATAAATTGAATTGTGAGCTGTTTTAATGACAGTGTATTGTGGCTTTGAATGAACTTCATGAAGACAGTGTTTAAATTGTTTTACCCGTTAAATTGAATGCATCCTGATTCCACACAGATCGCTCTACAATCTACATTGTTAGCTCTTTAATTTGAATGCAAGTGCATACGATCAGGTGCACCTTTATATCAGTACCTATGTCTATTAGATTCTAATCGGAACAATGCAAAACAAATCCTTTTTAGTAAAAAGGCTAAAAAAGATTTTAATTAAAAACTTATTTAAATTATCGAAGTTGAAACAAAAATTAATAAATAAATAATTACAAACTTTATTTAATTCTAGTCGATTCCAATGATATTTGATACAATTTGAAAAATCAAAACTCAATATTCAAACTTGAAAAACGTATGCCTTGTGACATCAACTTAATATCTAAAATAGGAAATTGAATAAAACTGTTTTTGACTATTCTCCAGTATATTTTTAAGACTTGATTTTCTATTACTTAGATTTTGACGAGGAAATTGATTTCATTCCTTATTCGTATCGTTCACTGCCTGTATTTGAATATGTTATTTATGATGTTTTGAGGACTTTTTATTCAGAATTTATCTCAGTTGTTCATTGGTAAAAACAGGATTTCCTCCATTTATTTTGTCTACATGGAAGTAAATCGCTATAATACATAAATCAAAATAAACTATTAGGTTTGTTATAGTGGTACGGTGATTTATATCGTTTAAGTCGAAAGAACTATGTAGTTGTAATCGTAAAGTTCGTGTACTTTCAGCTTATAGATTTCTCATGATTTGGAAAAACTTTTGTGCAACGAAAGCTTCCAAAAATATACCGAATCAATATCAAACGAAATACAAGGATTTTATATCGTGTCATCGCAAATGACCAGAAAATTTATTGGATTTAAGATATCATACAAATAACTAGTTTTTGAAAATTTGATAGATAAATATATTATTATATGACTACATGCAATTGAGAGTAAGATAATGTATATGTCACAGGCGATACATATAATATAATCAGCTAGTAGAACTTAAGCTATCTGATTCACTTCTCCGTATAACTGATATGTAAATCATCTAAATTCTAAACAGTCACGAAGAAATCTAAAACTCCCTGATGACCACGGAAATTGCACACTCTTAGTCATTTGGCTGCTTTACAATCGAAATAGGGTACATCTCTGGGGTGGTATGTCAATATTTTGGACACTTATAAACAGTTTATGGTGAACTATATCGCATAAACCTGTTCTACAATATTGGTAAGACAGTAACTGTTTAAAGAACAAACAACAGCAATAAATAATTTACATTGTTTCATTCAGAGCCATCACTAGGATTGGTGTTACTCAGTAAGGTGAATTTCGTCGTCTCTATTTGTGATATATAATATGTCGGTGCAACTTGCACCCCCATAGTAGCGTCAATGGTTTTATTTAATTGGGAAATCAAAAGTGCAAACCTGTACTGTTGAAGTCGTATTCCTCATCTTCTTCAAAATCCATTGGTATCTCGTCATCGTCATCATCTTCGTCATCGACTAGGTGGTCTTCGATGTTGGAAGCCGCGATTTGGGCTGTTGATCGAGATGATTTGACGGTCAAAGCTGGTGGCACCAGCAAGCACAACAACAATAAAAACGGCCTCATCTCCAGGCGGACATCCGCTCGACCTGGCTCCTACCTCTGTCACCAACATCCGACCGCATCCTATTACCTATTAATAGACCAAATAATACCATTAATGTCGACAATTTGCTAACAATAATTTGCCATTTCAATTATAGTATGTTCATAAACTGTGCATTTTGATTGGTTCGTGATAGAGACAATAATTATATAAACCATGAAAATTAAGAAGCGTCACCATTCATCGAACAAATTTAAGCTTCTTTTATCACCAAAATACAGTCCAAATTTTTATCAAGAAGCCAAAAGTAGAACTTACTACCACTTACAAAGTTGAAAATGGCAATCTATAATGAAAAAATTTTTCAATCGAATTATATTTAAAGTCAAAAGAAGTTAAAAGAAAAATCTTCTTCATGTCAGAACTTATTGAAAATATTACATTATATTATTTGAATAATAATGAAGAACATATTGGTATTTAAGATTTGAAGGTGATTTTTTTATATTTTATCATTTTCGATTTAAACGTTTATTTCTTCATCAAAAAATTATGATCATTTTTCCAAAAAGTAATAAATCATAATTCAAGATTATATAAATCATTCATCTAAATGTCAAAAATCTTAATTTCATAAAAAAGTTTTGTTTTTAGTTACTTATATCACAAATCTGATACTCGTAAAACAAATCTATGTCTATTTTGTTATAAAGTCTATCAACATATACATTTAAATGTATACCTATACCAATTTTTTTCCAACAAAACAAAGCTATGACGTCAAAGTTGAACTCGGAATGATTTGCAGAACGAAGTATTATGCACCAAAGAACAAAATGCATTGAATTAGGCTCTCATGTCTTTCAACCTTACTTTTTTAAAGTTGAAAAAGCCAAATTACATGTTTTGTGAAAAGATTTAATAAACAGGTAAATGAAAATTTTCACGAATGAAATTTTCATTTACCTATTTATAAACTAGCTGATATCCGACCGCTTCGCTTGAGCGTACCTAAATTAAACTGAATGATTAATAGCAATCTTTATACCAAAATATAAAAATTTCTTTCAGCTATTTTGATAACGTGTATTTTCCAGGATAATAAATAGTTTGAAGTCATTTCTAGATTTTAGATCAACTGTCGGCAACCTTTTGGCAAGCAAGGGCCACGTAGTGGTAAATTGAAGTATAGGCACTTGTTCATACTTTTTGTAATTAAATTTGGCCTCCATATTATACCTAGTTGTTGCCGCAAAGCTTTTGGTTGAAATCGGTAAACCGAAAGCTCCACTTTAGTCTAGGAGTTTATAAGCTTTTTTCAAATTTTTCCAAAACGGCTCCAACGATCTTCTTTAAACTTACTATAGTTTTTAGACTCATTAGTGGCTACAACTTTTATTTGAAACTTTTTGTTGGGAAAATTCAAATAAGGACTTTTAAGTTTTACTTAGGTCCATGTCTACATTGCATTATAAAATTTTTACAAAAATAATAAACTTAAAACCAGTACCAGAACCAGAGTATCAAAGTATGTGGCTATTTCCACATTTTCATTGCACTGACAGTCATCAAGAAATTTCCTTGTTATCTCTTTCACATTATCCTTTATTAAAGGCAACCCTGTCTCTTTATGCAGCTTCCTTACTAGAGCATACCAAGGTTCGTCCAGGACAAATCTCAAGAATTTGTTTTGTGTAGCCTGGATCTTTTTATAATTATTTTCGCTAGCAAAGCTCTAACAGGAAGCTGCGTAGGGCAACATGGGTATTACAATTGATTTGTAAGGCAATATTTTAATTTTTGTTGTAAAACCGAGTTTTCTATAGAACAGCGGAAATAAGTAGACAATTATTCCCTTCCCTTTTTAAACAAGCTTGTCAAGGAGCCAAGTTTACTCCCTGATACTTAACAGAGGACGATAACTCCAGATATTTTTGTTCTATTTTGTACTTTATTTTTGCTTTAACAGTGGTCTTCTTTTACTAAATACTATTGACTTTGTTATAGAAATATTCAATCTAATTTTCCACCTAGTAAGATATTTAATCAGTCTGGACAGTTCCTTGGTCAATCTATTTGAAATAGTGTCCATTCTTCACGACGATACAGCTAGTGCCATATCATCAGCAAAGAGAGACACTGAAATATATTTTTTCATTCATAAGTCATTTATAAATATTGAAAATTGAACTGGACCTAACACAAAACCCTGTGGAACAACCGCTGTTGGGGTCTTTCTCTCAGAATTCTTCTTATTTTTTCCCACTTTTACTTGGAATATACAGTCCTCAAGTCAAGGATGAATTAATTTATTATGTATTCCTATGTATTCCGGAAGTCCATGACAGTCATTTTATAGAGCAGCCCCTTGTGCCAAACGGGGTTGAAAGCTTTTTCTACATCAAGTATGACCAGTCCAGTGTGTTTTTTTGTTGTTGAAGTCACCTGTTATTTTATCAACGGTACGTGCCAATTGGGCGGTAATTGAATGACCCCTACGGAAACCAAACTGCTCATTAATTATTATATTTTTGCTATCTAGATTGTCAGCAATGATTTCTTGAATTACTATTTCGGTTATTTTACCCATTGAATTTAGTAAGCTTATTGGTCTGTAATTACTTGGTATTTTTTGATCTTTGCCCGGCTTTGGGACTATTTATACTATTACTATATAGGTACTATGTTACTATTACTATTTATAATACTGTTTATTATATATGCGAGATAAACAATACTTTTCCTAGGTAGGTTTTCTTATACTTTGTTATTTATTTGATCCGGTTGTAGGGTTTTTCTATTTTTAAGGATCCTATTATTGCCTTAACTTAAAAAAATAAGAAGAGTATTTCATTGTAGTCTCCAAATAGATAACTTGTATCACATTATACTTATAACATAATAGGTATATAATTATTGATTCAATTTATATAATCTCTATTTAAATTTTGTCGGTACCTAAATCAAAGGATTTTATTAATTCAAAAAGCTTAAACTGTCAAATTCAATCGTTTAAATATTTAAAACCACAAGAAGTTATATAAAAGCTGCGATCTCATAAATGCATGGAGATATCAAAATAAGTACAACAAATCTATTACATTAGAGAGATTATAAATGTCCATAAATATTATTTGAATACAACACATGTTTTTGTCAATCGCTTATAGTTATCTCAGAGCAAAACGCCCAAATAATATTCAGTTATTATTTTTTATGGTTTTTATAGGATTTTAAATAGAGCTTTCGTGGCGAAAAGATATGAAACATTGGAATGTTTCCAAGTCTCAAGAGGTTTATTCATACATTTTAATTATCAAGATAGAAGTTGTAAGGGAAGTGAAATAATTCCACATTTACTTACTTAATGTTATATTTGTTTTCTTGAGAATTCGGGATGCAATGTTTTAAAAGAGCATTTTATCTCAGTTCATTTAACAAGTACAAAAAGAACATGTACTCGTAAATAGTTTAAATGTTGTAGCATTATATAAATACGGAACGAAGATGTTGAAAATTTATTAATTTTATAAGAATAAACTATTTATAGGATACTTTTTTTCTTGCTTTTTTTCAGTTAAGGGAAGGTCTCATTTTACTTGCAGCCTTGTTAACAAAAATTGTTGATAACTTGTAGATAAACACCTTCTAAGAGCTGACAGTTCTTACAGCAGTTTCACACTTCTTAAAAATTACTCATTTACTACATTACCTATACATGATAGGGGCGAGTTACCAAATGCGTATCACTTAATTTCGAAAGAAGTTTTCATATTCTTAAGTAGAAACTTTAGTAAATATTATGTTGTGCATTTATGCATTAACCATCGAAGTTGCAATGTAATATGATTTTTTAAATATTTATTAATAGATCATCGCGATATTGACACTTTTGTAAAATCATGCAAACAGTACGATTTAGGCAACCGGTATCCTAAATGATACCAACTGGTTTCCAAAATCGTAACTCATGCTTTGACTTAAAAAACTATAAAAAAATCAAAAGAGAAACTGTATTTTAAGTTTAGTTTAAGTTTAATATACAATACAAAATAAAAAGAAAATGTAATATTACACTACTTAACCTAAATATAATTAGGACAATAATAAATATTGTCTTCTTTCGAATACTCTACATTAGCTTCATGTACCCCCACTTTTGGCACTTTAAGCATTGGAGCATGATGTGGTACGATTAAGGAAAAAGATGTTTCGCCAAATAATTGAGGCTAACTTTAAAACATTATCAGCATGTTTTAAAAACTACATAGAAATAAATAATATAACATAGCTAGTTTTGAAAAATATACAAGACCACTTCAGAAACTCTAGTTTTATTGTAAATTCAGCCGATTAAAATCGTTTAAAAATCAGCCCACCTGATTTATTTGTACTTATGTCATTTACACAACACGTTTTGCGAAGGACTTTTTGGTCCTACTTTATCGACATTAATAAAGGTTTATATGTTTATCACCAAGAAGCATCAAAATGCATTAATTTTTAAATAAACGATCAGGTACGATTTAGGTGACCAGTACGCATTTGGCAACTGTCCCCTATATGTAAGGATACAAACTTGTTACCTTGTTAGTACTTTCAATAGAAGTTCTGTAAAAAATAAACAAATAAAAAATGCAATTAAAAGTTTAGATCAAATAAAACAAGCAACACTTGAAACATCATAATTATCAAATTGAAACGAGAAAAGTACAAAAAAAGCTTTAACTTCAATGGTGAAATTTGAGCTTCTAACTTCTGCAATAAACTTTTTTTCTATTCTAAAATTATTATATTTAGGAGATTGTGTAAATTTTAATGATTATTATTATTAAATTATAATAACGAAATATGATTCTTAGATACAGGTAAGTATTAAATTTACTACGTGCGTATATTTTACAGAACGTTCATCTGTTATCGTTAACTTAATGAGAATAAAACTTTATGATTTTTTCTTACGTGTCACAAGTTATATCTGGAAAACGAATTTAATTTCATCGAAGCACATCTTGCACAGCATTTTAATGAGATATTAAATAATTTATATTATACAGAATCGAGCTGGAAAAAACTGCAGTAAAACTCAATTTCATCAAATGTTTTACTTTGAAAATAGATTTCAAAGAAGTTTTTTCATAAAGTTGTTTCTTTATTACGTTTTTTTGAAATAATATTTCTACGCAACATTTCAAATCAAACGAAAGGGTTTGTTTTTTTTTTTATACTCCTATTAATTATTAAAGGAGTAAATAACTAAAATTACCTTTTTTGAAAAAAAAAAATGTTTTATTATTAAGGTCTTAGTTAAAACCCTTTGTGATGACCTATAGCGTTGATGTCATGATTACAAATCTGATATTGGTAATCTTAGGATTGGGGGTTGGCATTTGGGTTTGGGATCAAAGAAATTAATTTCTCAAGAAGTTTCTTTAGAAAGTCAATATGTTATGTCAGAGCTTTCCTTTAAATATAATGAAATGTTAACTGTCATTATCTTATTTCTCAACTAAAAGGTATAAATTTAAAAATGATATTTTAAGAAATAGGTAATTGGAGAAAATCAGTTACTTATGACCTTGTCAAAACTAAATTATTTGGATAGTTAGGAAAACTACTACTTGACTTGATTTTCAAACTACTTAAATACTTATTTCCAGAATGCACTAAAAAGTAGAAAATACATTTTATATTAGAATTAACGAAAAAAAATATCTCTATATTCCAAATTGATACAGTCATTAAAATTAAAAGTGATACAAAAATCTATAATCGTATGTTAAATTGATCATCAAGATTATAATACCAGGGTGCTCTATAAGTGGTAAATTTTAGGTAAGCAGGTAAATTAATTTGCTCAGTTAATGAAAAATTTCAGATTAATGAATTAATTTGAGTACCCTGGTCTTATAGTCATGATGATCAATTAGATGATCAATATACATAAATATCGGAATTTGCAATAAAGCTTTCCAAAGAGCTTAACCAAACTTGAAATGTTGCCTTAATGTTAGATATATTTAGTTAAGATATAGAAAATGGTTCCAACGAGTTTCTTTAAACTTAGTTCTAAAATTTATCATTGCCTAAAACTGTTACCTGAAACTTTTTCCTGGAAAAATTTAAATAAGGTGGGTTTTGGGTAAGGGGTGGGAGCTCGGATACAGAGAGGCTGTATACATATAGTTATGTTTTTATATAGATATTCTATTTATGTATTTGGGTGGGTTTTTTTTATATTCTCCTAACCAATAGCGATTTTCATGTAATAGAATGTTCTGTGACGCATCGCATCAAATATTTTCTATTTGGGTTTATACACAGGATCAGTGATTCTCAACCACTGTGCCGCGGCACTTTTGAGTATCGCAAAATTCATAAAGCGTGCTGCGAAATTTAAGAAACGCTAACATTATTAATGCTTATATTATGGTCAGTGTGCCGCCAAATTTTGAAATTTTTTAAAAGTGTATCGCAGCAATAAAAGGTTGAGGATCACTGTACTAGATGAACCGATAAAAGTTTTTAATTAAAAGATACAAGAAACCCATGCTGAATTGAAGTTGAAATTTTCCAAGTTAAAAGCTTAAGTAATTTTTCTAATTGATCAAATAAACATTGATTAATTCTGAAAATAAGGGATAATAGGCCACAAACACATAAAGGCTTTTGTTTTGGTACTTTATTGTTATCTTAAAAGTTCCATAAGACTTTGTAAATGCTATTCAAGATATTTAAAATCAAAGCTCACAAAAATTGAACTTTTGTAAATGTCTGTAAATATCTTTTTTCTTTGGCCTTAATTGATGTTCTGACTTTCCAGAAAATTTGTAGAGCATAAAGTTATCCACAAATTTGAATTTTAGCAAATTTTGTAACTCAGCCAATCTCGAGATAGACCGCGAAATTAGGGCAGCGGTCGGTCGATTACTAATGAGTATAAAATGGTAACGCTAGGTCATTTGTGGAGTTCAATAAATAACTTGTTATAGTTTATACAGAATTTGGTTACAAAGTGAAGATTGCCTATACTAAAAGTTAAAACCTTTATTAACTATTTTCAATATTAAATTAACATAACAATCAATACATAACGCAATTCAATTTTTCGCGATATTCAAGAAATCGAAATAGTTGTTCGTTAAATTTTCAATATTTTTTCAATAAAAATTATGTGGAAAATTATGTCCACAAATTATGTGGAAAACTCTTTTTTTCTAACCCTGTAGGATTTTAAAGATTTTAAACTAAAGCATGAGAATGCAATTCGGATAAATATGAACTAAATACACATGTTTCTCTTATTTAATTTTGCATCCTATTTTGAAAAATAACTTAACTACTAAACTATATTTACTATTTAAATAAGAGAAACATGTGTATTTAGTTCATATTTATCCGAATTGCATTCTCATGCTTTAGTTTAAAATCTTTAAAATCCTACAGGGTTAGAAAAAAAGAGTTTTCCACATAATTTGTGGACATAATTTTCCACATAATTTTTATGTGGAATAATTTTTACTATAAATAGAAAATATAATACAAATTATTGAAAGCATTTTAAATAAAGTTCCTAAAACAGAATTTCATAAAATAAAGTGGTATTCTCAGTTAACCGAATAAATCCGAAGCACTTTTATCGTGTCGTTTAAAGGTTAACAATAAAAAATTAAGTTTCAATTGCTCGTCAGTTAATTGTTTTAAAATTATTCTAATACACAAAACATGTTAGGGCGCGTTCAGATGGATCAACTCAACTCGCCCGACTATTTTCAATCTTGTAGACTGTAGCAGGGTAAACGACGCGAGAAGTGAAGTACAAGCGAGTTGAAAGGGAAGCAAATTGAAAGAAAACTGATCAACTAAACTCGTTCAACAAAAGTTTGATTCAGTCAATCTTTTGTTGAACGAGTTTTGTTGATCAGTTTTCTTTCAATTCTGCTCAATTTGCTTCCCATTCAACTCGCTTGTGCTTCACTTCTCGCGTCGCTTACCTTGCTACAGTCTACAAGATTGAAAATAGTCGGGCGAGTTTAGTTGATCCGTCTGAACGCGCCCTTAGCCAAGTCAAAATCAACAATAAATTCGCAAAGCATGATGTATCTCTGATTTTTAATTATGTTGTTTGGACCCATTAGGGCTATATATCCTCAAGTTTGCAACTTTCAAAAAGTTTTTATAGAGGAAAAACCGTTAAAATTTTGTCCCTGTTTCAGATTCTGCTCGGTATTTCCTAATCCATACATTTTTCTACGAAAGCTATTCTGTACGTTTTTTAAGAGCATTAAATTTTTTACAAACTAAGCCCAACCGGAGCTCTGCAGGGTAATGGGTTACCAAGTTACGGCACTTTAAAAATAGGCCAGTTTTTTGGAAAATTGAAAATTTTAGTTTTCTACCTTTTTTGGATCGAAGTTGCGTCGAAACCATTGATCCTACGAGCAAAACTTATTGAATATAATTTTTATACGATTTAATTAGCTTTAAATTAAGAGCAAAGCGAGGCCTGTAAGTCTCGCAGTTCTCTCACAATATTAGAGAACCCATATAAGGTAAAGTCGCTTTTTGGTGGGTACTCCCGTATTAGTGGATCGTCAGGGTTTTCTTGAGGTTCGTCACCGTTGTCCTCTTTATTGCAGTTTTGCACATTTCCCCAGAGCAGGTATCACACATCGCAGAACATCTAAGCCCTGCTTTCAAGCCAGTGCAGTCACTTCTCAGCACCCCTTCTTGCATTTGCAAAAGAGGAGTCTTAGGAGCTCTGCGGGGGCAGGAGCTTGCTGACTGGCAATGTAGAGGAGTTCAGTCGAGGTCATACATGTTTAAAAATCACTTCATGTGATTCACAAAAAAAGTGTTTTGATACATTTCTGGGAAAATGTAATTTTATCTTTTATGGTTTTCTCAATGATTTTGAGAGAACTACGAAGCTCATAGATACCGCCCTGCACTTAATTTAAAGCTTATTAAATTGCCTACAAATTATATTCATAAGTTGCTCGTAGGATCAATGGTGTCGACGCAACTTCGAAACAAAAAAGGTCTAAAACTAAAAATTTCAGTTTTTGAAAACTGGTCTTTTTGAAAGTGCCGTAACTTAGTGACCCATCAACGTACAGAGCTCCGGTTGGGCTTAATTTATAACACATTTAATGCTCTTAAATAACGTTCAGAATAGCTTTCAAAGAAAAATGCATGGATTAGGAGTTAAAGTGTATATGTATGTATATTTGTAAAGTAAATATAGTTACTATTGTAAAAATGGGTTGTTAACCATTGATCCTACGAGCAAAACTTATGAATATAATTTGTAGTATTTTCTTCCCAAAATTTGTCCTAAATGTAAACATTTTAAACTAAAATTTTTCTTAAATAGGTAATTTAAATTGATTTTTGTAAAAAATTTTATAGACTAAGCTTTTAAATGCGCTCAAAACTTTTGTAAAGAACTTAGAAAATCTTTCGTATTTTCCCAATTATTCCCAAGATAAATTCCGAAAAAACATATTTCCAGCAATGGAAGTACAGCGGCTAACTAATCATATGAAATTTGATTTTTTTAGTAGGAACGGTAACTGCTGAAATTTTTGCTGAAAAAAGTTTGCGTGGCATAAACACGAATAATAACATTTTAATTTTTAAAGGAATTTTATTTGTACTATTTATTTGAAACAGTAACAAGGTTGAAATCTTCCTATTACATTTTATTTTCAAGCTATTTGTTTTTTTTACTTGAAGTAGAGTCAAATTCGAGTCGCATATTAATATATATATGTACATGTATGTCAAATCAAGTCAAGCTATTGCAGTCAAGTCAAGTAAAATAATTTTCCAACTTATGTAATGAAGTATCAAATATCAAGCTCAATTCGTTTAAAAAAATTACTAAGTACTTGACTTGATCAATCGTTAAGCTAGATATTCCGGATTTTTTTACAAATGTTGCAAAAATCAGAGGCGGGAAATTCACTTCAGGTGGCATAAATCTACGCTACGCCATCAACTATATCATATACGATAAACAGCGACAAGCCGCCTTAATGTTGTAGCCTATTTAGACTTGCTAATTGGTTGTTAATTCTACTTTGTATACGTCTGTATTCACAAAGAAAATGATCAATCAATGTGCAATTTGTAAAAGATAGAATGATCGTGATTTTTTCAACAATAAGTTAGCGATTTAGCTGGCGGTCATTGGCGCCTTGTACATTTTCGTCAGTGAATTCATATTCAGTTGTATGAATTTAATAAACTATTTTTAAAGTATAAATTGTTGAGTTCTTATTAAATTTTAAAATTTATTGAATATTTTTTTAATTATAATATCTATTAAAAAAATTATTAAAGTGCTATTAATATTTTTTTTGTGTCAACTATGGCATATTTGAAATAGGTTATTCACCCCAGTTATAATGCATGGCTTTATGGGTATGATACATTATTCAAAAAGCTATATTATCATCATAAGAGACATCACTTATTGAAAAATAAAATATGGTACATAGTACATAATATGTACATATGGTAAATATGGTACATATATTATGTAATCTGTTTATGAAAACAGAAAAGTTATTTGTTTTAATTTTGAAGCTTTAGTATAAGGTTTAAAAAATATAATTATTATACGCTAGCAAAAATTAAATACTTCTATGTTGTAAGAAATTAAAACATCAAAGAAAGTCAATCCTTGAAACACGAATTAACGTAAAAACAAAAAGTATATGCTCTAAAAAAACAATTTTAGTAATAGTGGTACTGGTTCTACTAGTATTCGTATAATGCCTTTTTTAAGCATTATAACGATTTGAACCAACAAAAAGAATTAAAATATATTGTGCTATGAAAAAATTTATTAATTTTATAACTAGGAGTACCACGTTTAAATAAAATAAAGATCGTTCAAAAAGAAGATTTAAAACCCTGAAAAATAAAAGCTTCAATTTCCCAATGGAACTTTTATTAAATTAGTATCTGAATAATAAAAAAGCATTATATAGAGGGGTTTGTAAATTATAATTAAAGATTAATCCATCTTTTTGTATGCTTCATTAGACAGCTACCTAATATAAATTTATGTAAATCTACTTTATTTGAAAAAACGTTGATCCCACAGAAAGAGAAATAATTTATAAATTCAGGATATATCAATTACATGTTGATATTGAGAATTTTAATCGGCATTTTCAAAGATCAAATTTCACGTCTATCTAAGCTTTAGTCAATAGTAATCAAGTTTTAAAGAATTGGCTTTCAAGAAGACATCACTTAGGTAGATAATTTATGCTGCTCTCACATTTAAAAGCTTAAAAACTGCTATTGAAATCACTTAAAGCTTTCCGATAACATTTTTACGAAATACCAAAAACAAATTATCACTATTATAATAGATTATTTTTAATAAGTATCAAATCTATACGCTTGAAAAAGTTTAAAACTAAATTCGGTTAATACGAAATAATACTGCGATCCAAAATATACAAAATAAAACGTAGAATTTACACCTGCTACATATTATTCTGATCCCATACTTTTTTTAAGACAAAATTTGTTTATTTTAAAGGAATAAATAAAGGATATTTCGGCTTCTTTAGTTTTATTAAACGTTTACCATTTCTTTTTGAACAGCATAAAATTAATCAACAAAGCGAATGCAAATTAGGCATAGGTACAAATAATTTAGTAACAAGAAAAAAAAACGTGTTAATTTTAAACACGCTTTTGATCATCCTTTCGTTTAATTTGTTTTACACCTACAAATATAGTTTTTTTATATACCTATAAGATAAGTACAACAGAAATTTTATATAACACCTACCTAGCAATTATTTTTACAATTTTCATTTATACAAAATGTTCTCAAATCTACTGGTTTGAATTTTGAATTTAAATGTTTTGTATCTGCTTTTGATAAGCACTTGAAAATCCGAAGGTTTTATAAAAAACGAAACATAATTAATTGTGATGCTTTGATCATTACGCCCATACACTCTGTGGTTTCCCACGGCAATTCTATAGCATTTCAATCAAGAAAATGTAGGTTCTAAATCATCGATAAAGATGCATGAAAGGTGTAGGTGTTCTGGAAATTTTCTCCCTTCTTCTTTTCCATGCATGTAGTAAAAATGAAAAAAAATTGTATAAAGTATAATATAAACCAAAATTAAGTATTTTTCTTTCTTCACGAATATAATTATGATAAATTTATTTTATTTAAGAGTTGAAAGTCTTGGAGCTTGGAAATACTAAATAAGTTTTATCAACTAAAATAGGTACTATAAGACCTCTAATTGTCAATAAATATATTATGATATTAGTTTTCTAAATTGGTTTTCATGAAAAGAATTGGTACCATCTATATTTTAACTACTTGTTGAATTCATGACAAAAAAAAAAACATAAAACTTCTTCAATGAAAAATTAATTTAAATTTTCATCGTTTTCTCACTTTCAAATTACCTTTATATAAATATCTCCAATCTCCATACATAGGAGCTTATTTTATATTATCATATAAAATAAACTTGTGCCACTTTTAAAGAAAACTAGAAAATTATAATACACTTACCCCTCGATTTACGTAGTATCCATTTTACGCGGTTTCACTTTTACGCGGTTCGGAAAAAATCACATTTTAAAAAAATCAAACATATTTTGATATACAGGAGTAGCTAATAAAGAAATCAAAAAGTCAACATTAAATGCTTGTTGGAGAGCAGTATGACCAGAAGTAGTTGAACCTGATTATGTAATTCCAGCAAGAGATGAAACATTTTACAACATTTTAATTATAACAAAAGCGTTGGGACAAGGATTGGAGAATTTGGTATTCAGTGACATCAATGAATTGTTTGTTAATAATGAAATAGACGAAGAAAAATTGATTTATATGGTGTCCACCAACGAAAAAGAAAAGTCTCGATTTACGCGGTTTCGATTTATGCGTTTTCTCTGAGAACGTATCTACCGCGTAAATCGAGGGATGAGTGTAATTAGAGATGAAACGGATATCAGTTTAGCCGAGCTTTAGATTTAGGCTAACCTTGTAGCCGGATATTCGGCAGTACGTTAAAAGCTGAATTAGAAACTCGTGTTAACTCCATAAGTCAAGACTCAAACTACTTGGTTGCGACTTACCTAGACCCAAGATTCTAAACAAACTTGGAGGTGCTTGATGCTGAAAGAACGTGCCAGGAGATTTTATTGGAATATTTAAAAATGTTTTGTGAAGAGTCCTCCAGTAGCAGTTCATCTTTAATACCGACTAAAAAAAGTAAAGGAGAAGAGACAGAGGCAGTTGTATCTCGCAAAGCTCATGATACGTTTTGGGATTGCTTTGATGAGGTAGCAAATGAAAACAATACGAGCCAGGTTCGACTTGAAGAAAGAACCGCGAGCGCAAGGAAGCTTGATTTTTATCATAAGTCAGTGCAAATTAATATACGCAATTATGACCCTTATTCCTAATGGGCAGCTAATGCTAAACAATACCCAAATTTAATAAAGTTTACCAAAACCTATCTTTCAGCACCTTACAGCAGTGTGCACAGCGAATTTTTTTCTGAACCTGGCCTTATTTACGAAGACAAGCGAAGCCGCTTGCTACCTCTTAATGCAGAGAAATTAATATTCATTCACCATAATTTAGCCTTAGTATAGTAGAGTTGTAATTCATTTTCATTTAGTTGTAGACTTATTTTGTGATTACTGATTGTATTTCTTAAGTGATACTAACTAAATTAAACTCTTAACTGCCTAAATTTTTTTTAATCAAATAGGCGCTTGTTATCCGGTATACGGCCGGATAGTATTTACGCCGCCAAATAAGCCGAATACCGGATATTTACCGAATATGTACAGGATATCCGCTTCATCTCTTTTAAAAATACTAGTAGTGCCTTGCGCTTTTACCATGCGTAAAATAAGTATTATTGTACATATAGTTACACATAACAATAAATTGGTGTGTAATTGCTTGATTAGTATGCAATTAAGGTAATAGACAAAAGTAATAGTTAAATTGGGAGATTTTGTTTTAATTTTTTTAAAAATTTGACAATAGGAACCTAGTTGGAGATTCCTACCTATTATGCTTTTTTATCACACTATAAGTAGGAGGTTACAATAAAAATATAGGTAACGTTTTCCAAATGAAAGTTCTCAACATCACTAGTCACTACCTATGCCGCTCAAATCTGATTCATTTGACAGTGTGTAATATATGACACCTCTTGAACTTTACTAAAACAGCAGGAAACAAGGCTTCAATAACCACAACAAAAAATGGAGAATTAAACGATTGAAGCCAATTAATGATACTGGAAGTGTTGAGAGTTAAAAGTCAAAAAGTTAGTTTTTTTTTCCAAAACCTGAAATGAACATTTTTTATTAATTTAAGCTTACTCTTTTAAGGTCATAAATTTTAGCATCTGAGATTTGCGCCTTTAGAGTAAAAGTAAAAACTTCTACGTATAGTTTTATAGATTAGGCAAACGAATGCATTACAAACAGCATTCGGGATTTTCTCAACGCCATAATCATTTTATAATGGCAAGTAGGTTACATTTATTTTCACTTCAAATCATTTTTTTTCTGTTTAAGTGTTTTCTCTTACAGTTTTACTTTAAACTCGTGGCACTCATCATCACGTATCATAAATGTCTAATGTCTATGGTCTTATTATAAATGCGATAGCGACTTTAGATTTTTTTTATCGCGTTTTATATGTTAAATCTTGTATAAATTGTTCAGTAAACATTTATTTTTTTTATTTAAACCTTTTACGATAAAATTAAACTAAACAATAACCAAGAACATGCTTTACCACCTTCTAAAATAAATATTTGCCATAAATAAATACACTGAAATAAACCTCTCGAAAGGTCTACGGGGAGCACATATCAAAAGTGTCACAGCCAGGCAGAGTTAAATGTCCTTTAAAATGATCAGATCTAAACTTTTTTGACTATTCAAAAAAGCTCTCCGGAAGTTTCCGAAAGCCCTCAAACCTGACCTAATAAAGTTAACAGACACAAAACGACATAACAGGGGCCTCAGTAGATCTTATGAAACTATAAAGTTTTTGTAGAATAGTAAAAAGTAAAATAACAAATTGCTTTGTTAACGTGGGAGGTTGAAATCTAGGGCTCTTACTGGAGGAATGTTTCAGGATAGAAACAAGCTAAAAATTTATAAACTTCACCAAGGAGAAGACATAAACCATATTACTACTCAACAAAAGGGACGTTAAGCTTCTGGTAAACATCTACACAGACCATTAAACCTTAGATTACTATTTATACAAAATAGGTAAAGCCGTGTAAAGTCGACACCAAAATATACTCTCTACTTGAAGGTGGCAGAAATAGCCGAGCATTTGCTATGCTCATGTAACGCAGCTTTCAAAATAATACGTCAGCCTTTTGGAAAGAAGGACATCACGTCTAGTGAGATAGCGATTGCGGATGCTGATTTTTCTTTTAAAGACTAATATCTTTAGAGAGCTTTCTAGAAAGCTCATCTAGAAAGAACGATAGGTCGCATCCCTAGATCCGTTAACAACACAAAAAAACTATAAGCATTAGTGATTCAAAAAGGTATTGCCTCAGATATGTATTTCAATTTTTTTTTGTAGTCACCAAATGGTCATGTAATAAGTATTAAGTGACCTCCACATTGTCTTAGAGATTTTTTCAATAACAACTCCCACGTAAGTACATAGCTTTCTAGTAGTGACCAATATATATAGTTTTTTAATAGTGTCTTGACCAGCCCCCTGTCACTTAGATACGAGAAATGCTAAAAAAACGTGACCGATTTCTACGGAAATCTGTGTTGTTATAAGAGTCATACGTCTCAAACAGCCCCCTACCACTTAAACTTATCAGAGTTATTATAATTATTATATAAAAATACTTATCATAATTATTCTCATATAATAACAATAATAATGAAAACATTTAAAAAAGTTTCATTTTAATAACTTGCCTGACGTTTAAAAAAATTATTTCTAACCTCCGACTTCCATAAATTCTTCGGTCTTCGTCAGTCTTTGTGGTCTTCTTCGTTCAACTCGTTGGCAACTAAATGGCAACTAGTGACTGCAAATCCAGTAAATATGGTCACATTTTTGTAACATGGAGTTGTAGGGGGCTGGTCTTGACGTAGTTAAGGAAATATTTTCAATGGTGACCACAATAAAGTATTCCCATATTTTTTTCGAAAGTAATGTCCCACATAGTTTTCCAATTTTTTATTTTCTTTTACTACCATATAGCAAAGGAAATATTGTAATCGGGTCGAACTTTCGATTTCGAATTTTCACCGATAATACACTTTTTGAGGTCCCCTGAATCCAAAAAAGTGATTTTTAATAACATGTCTGTGTGTGACAGCGATATTGTAGCGAAAGCTTTATTCGAAGTTTACCAAACTTGGAATTTTGCTTTTATATTACATACTAGCTATCCTACAGGATCTTTAGCAACACTTCATTTAAATTCGTTCCGTTAAGTAATTGTTGGATTTTTTGAAATTTTTAGTTTATTATTATAATACGTTTATTTCTAATTACATCTTCGACAATGAAAAAAATTCAAATATTTTAAACAATTTCATTATTAACTTCATCGGGTGTTAAATTGAAATTCATATTTATTTTCCAGTAAAAATTGTCAATTTTAAATTTCAACTTTGTAGAGATTTCTTTGGTTATTGTGTAAAATTGGAAGAAAATGCGTCAAAATTCTATTTCACGAACTTTACCGAAACTTTTTAAAAGTACGGTTCCTGTAGGATATAATTGTTTTGCCATCCCATGGGAAACATGCATTATTCAAGCGTTAAAAGTAAGCTATATCATTCTCCCCCAAACTACCAAATTGCAAACATCATATCAAATTTTAACTCTGTGATAAACAAAAAACATATCTATCCCACGGGAATAGTACATCTCTCCTGAGTAAAAATTAGATCAAATCTTCTTAAGGAAAATGAGTTAAGACTCTATTTCGTGGATTTTAATGAAACTGCTTTTAAATACAAGGTTCTTATAGAATACATACTTGTTTTGCTATCCTATGGAAACAGTTAATTATTCCGGTATGAGAAGTAATGTATATCATTTTCTGACCCCTAAACTACCACATTACAAAAAAGGAAGTTAATCTTTTGCTCTGTAAAAAACAAAAAAATATCTATCCCTCGGGAACCGTACATTTTTTTCTGAATATAAAGTATACAATATGTTAAACTGGATTATAATCTATATCTATGTCAAATTTCATCTAGATCCATTCAGTACTTTTTGAGTGAAAGAGCAACAAACATCCATTCTTACAAACTTTCGCATTTATAGTATTAGTAAGATAGTTATGCCACGAAGCTTGTGGTTGAACCAACGAATTCAACGACGTTGACTCCATTGATTTTCTTTAAAGTTGTTATTGTTCTTAAACTCATTAATGCCTACAACTTTTATTTGAAACTTTTTCCTGCGAGGGTTCTAGAATAAAAGGTGGGAGTTCGTATATGCATAGAAGCTGTATAAATATTGTTCTGTTCATATAGATATTTATATATTATTCTTCTATTTATACTTTTTTAAACAATCGTGCGGTTTATTTATATTCTTTTAACACACAGCAAGTTTTATGTAAAAGAAAGTACTGTGACGCCTTGCAGCAGATATTTTTTCGATAGTAACCCCCACATAATTTTTAATGCTCTTAAAGAAGATCGAAGTAGCTGTTTGGTATATCGAAGTACTTATACAATACGTCATTTCTTTCATTCATTTTATTTCAGTTTATGCTTTTTATTTAAATATTCAATATAGGTATACTTTTTCTTTTTGATAAAAAATATCGCCTAAAAACATAATACAGTAATCTGTACTGTACTAAGCATATAAGTTAGTATTACCTAACAGTTCAACGACAACAGAAACATTATAGATTTAAATATGGTTTAATTTTTGTCAATGGAGATACTGCTTATGTTATCTCTATACGCAACTCCTCTCCTTGAATAAATTATATCATATGTGAAGTATATTTAGCTGATTCATATTTTCTTAGTTAAAAAAATTCAAAGCATCCCCGATGAATTTGTATATATATGTTATAACAAAACATATCAAAGAGATGAGACTGATCCCCATATCGAGAATCACTTATCTATCATCAACGTTTTGACGCTAATAGTGTACACTAAATCAGGAATATAGCGCTTAAATAACTGGTTTTTAAAATCGTTTTAACTTTTATGATCACACCGACCGGCAAATACGAAAATTCAAGATAATAATCGTGGACTTTCATTGGTTTTCGACTCTACGACTACTGGCAACTACTGGAGTATAGAGACAATCTAGTTACCACACCACTAACAATAAGTATATGAGTTTATAACTGAATTTTAAATTTTTTTTGAAGTAATGTTTTTCCTGTGAGTCCTTGATAATGGTTAGGGATTACTTGTTCTTTTTCTATAAATATTTTTAAAAATAGTACATAATTTTTTATATAGCCTTAGATATCCTATAAGTAATAGTCTTAAACCTGTTTAAGTATTACTATATAATGGTAAAACATCTAGATATTATTTAGGTCAAAAAATCAATTTAAAAATACGTATACAAAATGAACACCGTACGTAAATATTACGCAGAAATATGAAGATTTAATTAAACTCAAGCTAAAGTTTCGTGATTATTGAATACATCACTTACAAATTATTACATTCATAAACGTAATACATGACACAATATAACATAAGACACAACGAAATAAATCCTCTACTTATTTAATTATCCCCAAGTCATGTCGTGTACATATCATTTATTAAATAAAAAAAAACGAAGAAATTATTAACGTATGTCAGTATAGAACAAACAAAAAATACGAAAAGATAAAGTGCTTTGGTGAGTACAATCAGTGATTTAACAAAAATATGTCTTCATTCTACGGCACTCTAATCCCGGAAGCTTAGTTTTTTTTTCGTTTAAGTTTTTCAAACTTTTGCGTTTTTAATAGAAATAATAGAAGTTAATGTATGTACAGCTCATTTAAATCACATTAAATTTTTTATCCACGTGTGACTCGCCGCTTGATTACTCGTACATTTGAGCATAAATTACAATGACAGAAAAGCTAATAAATACTTAACTGTGCTAGCAATTATTGTGAACAGATTATTGTGTAAATTGACACGCAACATGTCGTGACAAATTTGCATTTCTACACTTACATTACGCGAAATTAACACGTTTTATATTTAAACAAAAATTTGTCTGTACCTACGATACACGACCAATTCGTTCCAGCGAGCTTCATTGAGTTTATTGCCAATTTAATTTTAATGAGGAAAAAACTACAGAAATTCTAGTCATATTAAAAATATTGTAGCCAAAGTCAAGTTTTAATTGGTTAAGAATTTTTTTAAAAATTTATTCAACAAGAAAATTCTATGAAAGTAATGAGTTTTAAATAGGGAAAAGTAGGGGAGCTTTAAAGAGCTTCGATTAAAATAATTGTCATCATTTTAATCTAAACCTATCCCGGTGTATAAAAAAAAATAATATAGATATGTAAAACATATATTTTTATAATTACCTCAGCAATGTTAAATCCTTTGATTCAATCTTCATTCAAACGTGCTTTTATATATCCAGCAAAATTATCCACTTGGCAACGTGATGTAACACAAGTCGAAAACAATTATTTTTATAATAGTTCAGTATGAAAAAAACCATTTATTTAACATAAGTAAAACACTGTCGATTTTAATATAATTAGATGAACAAGCGATTAGGTTTCGGTTTTCATTGTGAAAATTTATGCCGACTGATTGTTGGATTAACTTATTGATTTGTTTTCTTGACAATGTCTTATATTGAACTCGGATTTGTAATTCGTAGAAAATCGCTGTAAAGGTGCGCTGAATAAAATGTGAATTTGTTTCGATGAAGATTTTCGTTAAGTGTTCGATGCAACGGCAGCGTCGGTCGGTCGGCACCACCACCAGGTATCGGTGGCGTCGGCGTCGTTCCTGGTGTGCAGTCGGCGACAGCGCAACCTCACTAGCATCGACTTGATAATAACACTCGTCAGTGCACTTGGCTATCCTGTAGGATGAATTCTGGAATCGAATGAATACACAGAAAGTCACTAAAGAAGCGAGCAAGTGGGTGAAATTAAACGAGGCGCTGATTATAAAAGTGCCGGGCTTGAATCGTTATTTGCTTATATCAAACGCTTTTTTTCGGTCACTTCTATACGCAACAGATTAATTCCGTTGGTTTAAAAAATTCGATTCTTTACATTTTCACTAAAAGCTTCCCTGCCCTTTGGGTCTGGTAAAAGAGTCATTTAGACAAGAGATTCATCAAGTCAAGTAGTTAGATATTTTTAAGGTTTCAAAAAAACGAGAAACGAAAGCATTTTAGTTATATGTACATACCTGGTTCCTTAGCAGGTTGTCCGTCTATCACGGGCAATTTTCTTTAAATCAATACGATAACAAATTTTGAAATTTGGCCTATTTGTAGGGTTTGGTGATGACATGCTGAATCTTTCTCGAAAAAATACAAACACTGATTTGGAGAGATATTTTTAGAGACTGACGTGGGAAATTATTATAAAAAAAAACTTGTGCCAAATGCAACATGGGGTATATCAAACGAAAGGATTTCTGTTCAGGATCTCAAAAATTTTTGACGTGATAACGTCTTATAAATTGATGAACACCGGCAGCATGTATGGCAAAGCGTCACGTTCCGTTTGAGCCTGTGCGTGCAAGCGAAAACGCGATACAAGCGATAGAGAGGCACGATAGTGTTCTGCTACTGAACGCCGCCACGCGAGCTTCTACGAGAACTTCTACAATAAGCTATGCCTTGTATTCAATAATTGTTTAATCCTAGACAACGTGTTTTGTGTTTTTTTCTACAATTTAATAAGATTTAATTGATTTCCTTCATTATTTTCTAGACCAGAGCTAGAGCCTTTGAAAATGGTAAAAAGAGAAAAAAATAGGAGGATAAAACCCGTTAGAAAAAGAAGAAAATATAACAAAAATGAAAGAAAAATAAATTACGGTCGATCTAAGGTGGGGAAGTGGAAAACGGGGGTTTTTTTAAGGGTAAAAACGGTTTATCTCGATTTCCGATAAAACTACAAGTCCTATGGAAAAATATTTAAATGGCAAAGTTGTAGGTAGTAAGAAGATCTACAACTTTTATACTAACACTTTTTTCACATACTTTAAAAATTTATGTGAAAAATTTCAATAACCAAATTTTTGGTTTTTATTTTTATCTTTTACAAAAAAAAAAAATTGTCATGAAATTGGATGAAAATTTACTTTTTTATATCCCAATGGATGTGCTAAGCTTTCCAACATTCAACGCATCTAATCATTCCAATCCAAAGTGCTCCGTCGAATCATCAATGCTAACTATTACGTAAATAACCAAACAATCCATAACGACCTTAACATATATTTTGTAAAAAATGTCACCCAAGAGCGTTTCCAAAAATTCCACTCCAATCTTAGCGATCATCCTAACCCCAGCGCTTTAGCACTCTCCTCGGAAGTACATCCCTTAAATCCACCGCGTCGTCTAAAAAGGCATTGGCCCCGTGACCTCCTAACAAATCTCTAGAATCCTAGCATTAGCTAGGTTCTCTTCACGATTTATTTTTTCTCTTGCTACTTCACCCATGGATTGAACTTTGAATTCCAGCTCCAGGGTGAAGTTTTTAATACAATGTATAATCACACTGCTAAATATAATTTTGTATATAGAAAGCAATATTCTAAAATAAAAAATAAAAAATAAAATATCCCAAGCACACTATCATTTTTTTGATTTAAAATATTTATTTTTTTCACCTTATTTTGACTTAATATTGAAAAAGTACCCTAATTTTCAATCGAAAATTCTCATGTCAAAATATTTACTTTTTTAAATAAGTCGGTGGGAATTTTGTTTATTGAAAAATCTACTTTCTGATGGTGCAAAAAATTTTCATTACAATGTTAAATGTTCCCAGAAAATGCCATAATTAAAGTGTAAATTTTAATAAATTGCTCAAAATTGTACATATTAACATAATACAATTATTGTACAAATACAACTTTGAGCAACTTATTAATATTTACACTTTAATTATTGCGTTTTCTGGGAACATTTAACATTGTAATGAAAATTTTTTGCACCATCAGAAAGTAGATTTTTCAATAAACAAAATTCCCACCGACTTATTTAAAAAAGTAAATATTTTGACATGAGAATTTTCGATTGAAAATTAGGGTACTTTTTCAATATTACGTCAAAATAAGGTAAAAAAATAAATATTTTAAATTAAAAAAATTATATTGTATTTGGGACATTAAGAGTTTTTACCAAAGATATACTAAGATATACTTGACCAACAGAAAGTTTCTGTGTTTAGACAGTCGTGATATGACCTTAGCTGTTAAAGCGACTTAAAACACCCAAAAAAAAAATAAATAAATAAATAAAAACCAAAAACTTGATTATTGGAATTTTTCACATAAATTTTAAGAGTATGTGAAAAAGTGTTAGCACAAAAGTTGTAGATCTTCTTATTACCTACAACTTTACCATTTAACTTTTTTCTATAGGACCTTGTAGTTTTGTCGGAAATCGAGATAAACCGTTTCTACCCTTAAAGCATCTTTTCCACTTCCCCACCTCAGATCGACCGTTATTTATTTTTCCATTAATTTTTGTTATATTTTCTTCCTTTTCTAATGAGTTGCGTCCTACTATAATTTTTTTGGGTTCAAAAATTATCGGTTCTGGTCTATTCAGTCTGATTTCATTTTGAAAAAATTGTAACTTTCAATTAACTCCTTTGCATTACACAAAATAATAATAATGCCGTGATAATAATTCAATTCAATTCATAAAAGTATACAATTTTTCATCAATGTTTCTTTATGACGTTATCACGTAAAAGTATCGTCCGTAAACGGACTTTACAGAGAACCAATTTTTTGTTATATTTTTAAAATGCATATAGATCAAAAAGATCTAAAGAACGAAAATCACAATACAGGTTTTTACTCAAAGTTTACCTACCGAAAAAATAAAGTGAACATCTTACTTAAGTTCTTAAATTTACAAAATATTTAAAAAAATCAACTATCTCTATCGCATACATGTCTTTCATACCAATTGGGCAACTCGTATTGTTGCATAAGTTGCTACGACATTTTTGTATTAATACATGCATTATCTTGGTACAATGCAATAGTTTTAATGTTTTGTTTCATTTCTAAATTTTAGCATTAAACTATTTCGGTTTTTTGTCATTTCATCGTATTCCTCATTATTTTTCTTATGCCAATACAATCATTATTTAATTAAGAATTGTTATCTTTCTTTGTGGCAAAACCACCTCTTGAGATGATGGAACATTAAGAGAGTCTTGGGGTGAATAAAGTTTTACAGAAAATAAGTTCTTTCAGTTTTTCTCAAGTATCGATATTAAATGAGATCCAGGGGAGGACTTGAACAAAGCGTATCTATAACGTATTCAGTACTACTAAATGCGGGCTTTTGATACTTACGGTACACTAAGAAATTAGGTAAGAACAAGACATGTTTTTAAGTTTTAATTATTGGAATCTGCGTTCACCTGGTATGTCGTAAATCATTAATAAACTAATCTTATGCTTCTCAAACTGAGAATCATGTTCCCTGCAAATTTTCTAATAGCCAATTTAAAAGGAAAAAAGAAAAAAAGGATAACATTTATTGTATTACTAATTAAAATTTGTTTTTTCTTTGTATTTAAAAATAAATAAAGACTATATGAAATGCTATCAAATTTTCTCCTTTTCTTATCAGAAGACACCAAAGCATCAACAGTTATTATGAACTTTTGAAATTACTTTAAATCGAAAATCAAAATCAATGTAAAAGAATTCTATGAAAAAATTAGTTAAATAAGTAGTATATAAAAATGAGTCGGAAGCGACTGAATTTAAAATTCAGATTTTCAAATTGGTAACTTAAGCCACCATCATGAAAATCACAAAATTATTTTATTTTATTTTTTTTTTATTTGGTCGTTGGATTATTATTTTTTGGAGTTTCGTCCACAATAATTTTTGAGGGAACAATAACTGGAGGAATAGTAGTTGGAGGGCGAGTAGATGTACTTTCAACATATTTTTCTATAGTTGAGTCGTCGCTTTTTGCTCTATACCCAATACCATACGGTCGTAAATGATAAATTAAATATTCCAATTCGTACATTTGATTAGGGGAGATGTAATGAAACGTAATTGCATTATCTGAACAACATTCCATACCCTGAAAAAAACGTTATATGTATTTAATATTTCATTGAACACGATGTGAGAATAATTTCACACGCACCTGTCCCTCTTTGTAAAAAATGTAGTTATTGTACCAAAAATTTGGATCGTAAGGACCAGGAATGAGATGGTGTTGCGGAACAAATGGGAAAAAGCGACCACGGCCCAGAGAATCTCGAGAATCGCCAGCTTTCACTCCGATTTTATACAAGCAAATACCTAAATTTTCCAAATTAATTTCCTTGTTTTTATTTTATTTACTCCTAATTACCCATTTCAGCGTCCTCGGCGCCAGTATAGTCATGAATTTTACACTTCTTTTCATCGTGTAAACCGACATTAACGAATAATTCGACAGCTTTTTTACTCAAAACATAACCGGCGCCTCCACTCATATATCCTTGTTTTGTAAATGGTTTGAAACGGCACCCAAAATAAATTGGCTCTGATGGAGAATACGAGCTTAGTAAATATCTCATGTTCTCCATTATTGTGTAACTATAACAAAGGTTATATGTTTCAAAGGTTTCTTTTTTGAAAATTTTAAGGAATATTTTGCATACGTGTCGTCATCAGCTTTGAAAAACCAGTCGACCTCATCTTGATAGTGATCGTAGGCATATTTGAAAGCCATCATCGTTTTGCCCCATAAAGTGTCTCGTCCTTCTTTTAATGGAAATGCGACTGTTGGTAAATCTGGATCTATAAAATTAAAAAAGAAAATCTTTTTAAAGTATTCTTATGAAGTCAATAGATGGTGATAAATAAAGTAAATAAAAAAAATGTATTTAGTATACAGGGTGACCAAAGTCTTGGCATCCAAAGGCAAAATTTAAATGTTTCTTGTTCTCTTGTAGAGAACCATCTAAATCTTACTTATGTATATTATCCTATTAACACAGGTTTTGCACTCCAAATTGGATACTTTACAAATCATTTTAGATATTGTACATGTACATAATATATATCTTTGATCCACGAATACTTTCAGCAATTATCTTTAATAACTACATAAAATACTAGCTGATACCCGTTCGCTTTGCTGAGAGTATCTAAATTTAATTGATTGGTTAATAGATTCCCTACCTTCATAGCGAAATATAAAAAAATAATCTATTTTGACAGAAAAAGATAATAGATACTTCCAGACTTTAGATCCAAAGTAAAGTTCATCAAAGTCCTTAAAATTACCTTTCTAGGAAGAGATATTAGCTAACTCACAGGTTCTATAGTTCTATACGATTTTAAGTATAAGAAATACCTGTGTTTCTTTAAGACTTGAAAATCTAATTTAAAACCGTTCAACTATTTTAGTAAAAAAGATTAAGAGCTATTAACCGTAACTTTTTTAGGATAAATGGTATTCAATATTTTAAGATCTGAAGTATCTTTAACAAAACGTCATTAAACTTCGTTCCGTTCAGTAATTGTTAGTTATTTAAAAATGTAGTATATTATGTATTATTTTAATACGTTTATTTCTAATTAATTTTTTCGATAATAAACAATAAAAAAAATCAAATAATTAAAAAAAATTATTATTAATTTTATCGGGTGTTCAATTAGAATTCATATTCCAGTAAAAATTGTCAATTTTTTAATTTAAACTTTGTAAAGATTTCTTTCGTTACTGCGTAAAATTGGTCAGGCCTTATAGAAAATGCGTTAAAATGCTATTTCACAAACTTTAAGAAAACTTCTTTTAAATACACGGTTCCTGTAGGATTCAATTGTTGTGCTATCCTATGGGAACCGTCGATTATTCCGGCATAAAAAGCAATCTATATCAGTCTCTGCCCCGTTGACTACCACATGGAAGCGGGTTGTATATTGTATCAAAATTTAAGTTCAATTAGTGTAGAATTTTTCGAGTTTTGTCCTAGAAAAAGACCAACATAATATGTTTACATATATAGGTAGAAGATATCAATAAAACAGCCACTACTTACCCTACGTAAGCCGCGGCGGCATATTTCGCCGCGATCGTACAAAATATAGCCAGCCAATCGGCCAACGCTTTTTAAATCACTGATATCTTTTAAGATATTCATTTTTATGATATGTTGTAAAGGGCCATCATGATCTACATGAAATGCACGATGTATTTAATTGGATAAAAAATAATAATGTATTGTTTAAAATAACTTGGTAAATAACCAATATTTTTTTTTAATACGTAAAAGATAAAAATGGTTCCTGTGGGTTATCTTTAGGAAATAGACATATACCGCCGCGGACTTTTTTATCAATTTTTTTAAGATACACAATTTCGCTGCATATAAGTTTGATCTATCTCGTAAGGTTTAGCCAGCATTTGCAATGTAAGTGCACAAAAATATGTTTGTTATGACACCACATTACAAATCTTTCAATTTCCCAACTTTTCTCTACACTATATTATGCATGTTTAGACCTGTAAACCTTCCTCTTGAATCACTCTATCAATTGCTAAAAACTGTATTAAAATCCGTTTTGTAGTTTAAAAGATCTAAGAGAACAAACAGCGGGAACGAGTAAAGATTATCACTGGGCTTAAGAGAAAGTTTTTTTTTGTTTGAGTGTAAATTTTTATGTTTTCAAATAGTTGTCCTTGCAAAAGTAATTTATTTTATTACTCGTAGAAGCAAAGTTAATGACACTCGAAATTACAATTAGAGCCATAAATGCTCTAACGTAAGTATGATTTTTATTATGGGTAAGCAGAGCTCGCATAAGAGATATCCTCAACGTGTAAGGACATATCTTTCGAAGTTCCTCAATAAAATGTAAGTTTCTATATTTTAAAACTGTGTAGTTATTCATATAAAACATAAGCCACAATCCAGAATATCCAATAATACCAACAGAGTTGAAAGCAAACTGGTCGGTCAATTCAATCTGAAGGGTTCCTGCATGTCAATACCTGGTAAAACGCGAATATAACTCATCACTTGAACGACAAAAGTTTGACTCAGTCAAACTGTTTGACTCAGTCAAACTTTTGTTGATCCACTTAAAAGTTGATCAACTAAATTGAAACAGAGGTTCACGCTAAGTTTTTCATTAAACTTTTGTCGATCAACTAAAATTGGTTAACTAAAGTTGACCCGTGTGACCGCGGCTTAAGCAGTGTTAAGGATTTTGATGCTTTATTGGCTCAGCTATCTCCTCGACTAAGCTTCTCCTCTGTTAATTTTTTCATCAAAATTCTGGTTATGATTGGCTTTGTATTTCATTGAATTGGATTAACTTAGTCGCATGAGAAGAAATCCTTCTATGAGAAACAAACCTTTTGGAAGTGTAAAAAAACATACAGTCGAATTGAGAACCTCCTCCTTTTTTTGAAGTCGGTTAAAAATAGGAGCTTGAGTTCTACAAAATTTTAACACTAACTTCGATATGATCAAAACAATAAGATACATAATGGAAAATTTTACTTTCAAAGAAGATTATAATAAAATTCTTGAAACCGATAAATTTTAGGCAGAACTATTATTATTTTATTTTTTTTACTTCTCTATGGGTTTGAAGCAAGCAAACCACCAATGCCGCTAATAGCATTAGGAACAACCAAACATCGATCGATCGAATAAAAATTGTACTGGTCTCACAAAAGAGTAAGGTCAACAATGTATTTAAATAGTAACAAAACCTACAGAGGAAATTTTTATTTGAAATTTCAAGTTAAAAGCAAAAGTTAGATGCAAACCATTTCAAGTAGATCCATGCTTTGAAGTTTTTTCTCAAAATATAACTACTCCTTTTTTTCAATTTAAGATTGCTAATCAACGTCGTTATTACCGATCAGAGAATCCGAAAAGCCAAGAAAAATATTTCATCAACTACTAGAAAAACATTTATGCCTATTATCTCACATTAACTAAGGCCTGCAAGCAAAAAGATCTAGCAAAAATTGCTCGAGCATTATATTATTCATTGATCGTATGTGAATTATTTCGTAAATCATAGTTCTGAGCCTAAATGAGGGAAGGTATGTCAAAAGCGTTCTTTGTGAAACAAGGATTAAAAAACCATAACCGATTTAGATACTATTCTGGTCTCCATTTTGGTTCCGAAGTTCAAATACTTAAATTTGATAAGGAATTACTTAGACAGGTTAAATTCAGAATACTTCAACAAAAAATATTTTTATAGGCATATAACCATATTTAATATACTTTTAGACGCGCAAATGATAAGATAATGCGAAACAAAATATAATAAGTAACAACCCTGGCACACAAAAAAGTATCTAACCCAAAAATGCAATTTATAAGCCAGAGTCACATTTCCGTATAGCTTAAGTTCCCACCGCATGATTGCTACCTGTTCTTATAATGTAGCTTAAACATTTATATATCAAATTAAAGCTCTTTATTCTGCCCATGATGATATAAGGGTTCTAATCTGATAGTGCCTGCAAATAAACGAAAATAGATTTAAAGATAAAATGAGGGATCACACAGAGACATTTTTCAGGCAAGGAAGGCGAATACTAGTCATGCAAATTTTTAAACCCCCTGCGTGCCTCAATAAATCGATACATGCCATCGAGATAAAACTTCTAGCGCAAACATTCGCTCTATCTGTCTGACAAATGTCGCTACGCTTTATCTCATTTTTAACAACTATTTTCGCTTACTTTCGGGGTTTTTTGCATTGGCACCCTTATATCATCATGCACAGAAAAAAGAGCTTTAATATGATATAAATAAATGATAATAATAATCGATTATGCTACATTATGATTGTAGCAATTATGCGGTGGAATCTTAGGCTAGTATACGAACGGCAATATGATGTTCCATTGAACTAGGGACGTTTTTTGGGCGTGTTAATTTGTAACTCAAGCTAACTAACCTATGCTAACCGATTCTTGCTCCCGAGTAGCTGTATCGTTTTAAGACGTTCAAAAACTAAGCTAAGAGCTGACACGGCACAATACACGTTCAATTTATTGCCACGTTAGCGTACAGCATATGACAATTGGAATAAACTTATGGTTTCCGGTGTATGTTTCGTGATCGGTGATCAGTTTTTCCCCAACTTTCTTCACTTTTCAGAAAATCGCCAAAAACATCATTGCCACACAAAAAGGATTATCTGATCCAGAGATGCGATATATGACTTTCGGTATTTTTTTGAATGTTAAGCGCAAATCAGTAATCAGTTTTTCTCCAGCACCCTACAGTTTTCACAAAATCTCTGGGTAAGATACATTTTTGTGTGGTTATGGAGCTTTCCTAAGATTATCTAGAAACTGAAAGGTCTTGGAGAAAAACTGATTACTACATAGGTACACCAGGAACCAAATATCGTATCTCTGGGTCAGATACTTTGTGTAGCAGTGTATGATAACCAAATTTGTAGCAGAAAAACTGGTTATGGCTCGTCCTCCTGTTCTGCTCATATATTCCTGTTAGACAAGAATTTTTGCTTATTCCAGGTTCAGCATTCTGCCGTGCAGAAGCAGTCCTTGTACTAAGCTTTTTGCGCGATTTTTTGTCTGTTTGAGCGTCATTTATCCCATACAGGTTTTGTTACTTTGTTAGGGCTTTGCAGTCAAAAATTTCATAGGTCGCGTGTTCCTCCCCATCCCTACACAATCTGCATTTGGGGTCTTGTTGAGAAATCCCAATAGTTTGCAGAAAAATAACCAATCAAAATAAATAGTTGAGTAAATATTTCCGTTGAGCGAGGAGAACTTTTCTACTTTTAAAATAAAATATTTTCAACTCGGGCTAGTTTTTTGCAAAAATATTTAGTTACTATGAAAATTTTAGCTTTGGTAATGCTTCTTTTGTGCACTCAACGCTAAGTTATAAGTAGAATGTTATAAATGAGAATTACAAGTTATTTTTATTGAACGTTGTTCTTATTTATGCTCGTATGTAACTCACCTTCCTTTGTACTTATGAATAATAAAATGTTACACCGTTTTCCCCAAGTTTGTTTCACGTGCATGGCTTTGGTTTTATGATTGTCTGGGTTCGTCATAACCCAGCATAAAACTCGAACTTTCCTCGACAATTCATCAGCGACTTCTGTGTCCTCCATTTGATGACTATGTTCATTTCTACTATGTTCTTTTACATATTCCAAAGGTGATTCCGGTGCGACTGGTGCTAAACGCATATACTGCTGAACTGTATTTGGAGGTCTAAAAATATAATCAATGTGCCAGACAGTTTAAACAATTAGTAGAAACTGTTGTTTACCCAAAGTATGTTTGTGTTGGCCGATATGAATTGATAAGAAGAAATGCCATTAAAAATCCTGCAGCAAATCCAAGTAGAGTTAGAACGTTCAAGTGACGTCTATAATTGAGTCCATCTAGAAATGCAATTTGTTAAGATTAATTGATTCTTACATTAATTTTGTTATGTTATTAACATTCATTTAAAATTCGGGACGGTTTCATAATGAAAAGTTACTAATTTTTTTTCTGCTCTTAGATTATAATTAACGTTGAAACCATTACATTTGTATGATTTTTTTTAAAGTTATTACCTACGTTTTTTTTTTTGAGTTTTGTATTATTTTTATTGTCCGTTTATTGAACAATATAAATTCTGTTTATTAAGTTGTTGGGATAAGATAAAACAAATTGTAAAAGTATTAAGAGACTTAAAGTATTACTTTATTTAAAAAAAAAACTATTTAATCGTTAGCAGTAGTTCTAAGAAACAAGTTTTAAAATTATTATGCTTTTATAATTCCAAACATTAAATATCTATATTTCAATATTGAGTCCATTAGAAAATTAAAAGATTTTTTTTATATATTGTAAGAACATTTTTTATTAACGCGGAAGTAAGTTATATAAAAAAAAACACAATGATTTACCATTGAACACCCTTGAGAACAAAAATTGAATTATTTTAATTATACTGGGTTTATGTACAAAGGTTCATATCATTTATACATACGAATATGGTTCTATATAGAAAATTCGACTTTTAAAAATATTTGTTTGTTATAATAAAGTGCTTTGATAAGAAGTTAAATTTAATATAAAAAAATAAAAACGAAGTATTAACTTCGTGAAAAATCCATTTTGTTTGCTTCGTTTTCTTGCCGTTAAGTCAAGATTTTTTCTTAATAAAAACATTTTGTCTGGCATTTAACTCAATGTTCGTAGCAGAGATAAAGTTGAGTGAGCCAGATCGCACGAATACACGTGCTGTCCCCTACTTCGACTACGAAATTTGAAGCTATTCCTTAGTCACTCGTGGTCACTCGTTTGTTCCTTTCTCCACACTTTCTACACTCGAGACGCCTAAAGCATTAAAGCCTCGACCAGCCCCCGGTCACTTAAATACGAGAAAGACTAAAAAAAAAGTGGCCCTTTGTGTCGCATGTTTTAGTATCTTTGGGTGGTGCTGGTAGTTTAGTTGAACAACAGCTGTTAACTATTTGTGTTGTCATTTATCAGTTGCTTATGCTATTATCATCGATACTGCCACCAATGACATCTTTGTAATTATTTTCATATAACAACAATAATAATTATAACAATAAAAATAATTTGCCTGGCGTTTAAAACCTATTTCTAACCTCCATAAAAGTCTTTTTTCAACTGTACTACTAGCGCTATCTGCAAGCAGTGACAAAATAGGGTCATTTTCTGTAACATGTAGTTGTAGGGGGCTGGCCTCGGCCGTTTCTCTATGGCTTTAGTCGTTCCGAGTAGAGAAAAGTGCAAACGAGTGACTAAAGACTAGTTCCAAATTTTGTAGTCGAAGTAGGGGGCAGCACGTGTATTCTCACTCATTGGCTCTCTCAACCTTCTCTCTGATGCGTTGTTAGCAATCAAGTGTTAAAAAACACTTAATTAAGTAGGTAAGTGTTTGCTGAGTGTCCGCCATCTTAATTTTCATTTTAAAGCTCACTTAGCTTACAACTATGGTAAACAAAAGTACCCCTTCACGTAAGCGCTTATATAACTACGTGTATGTACAGTGTATACACATAAAAACCAGTGGCTACCCGTGACTCATTCACGTATAATTTAAAGAAATAATAGCTCATAATTTAGGCTTAAAAATAAAGGAGAAAGCGAGGTAATTGAGAATGCCTAACTTACAACACTCGAAATTAATAAAACAAACTCTCAAATATAATCAACTTTAATTACTCTAACGGATAGTTCTGTCCATTTTTAGAATAAAATAAATTAATAAAAGTTTCATACCCTTTTTTAGTGCTCTGAAAATTGCTTACAATCGACAGTGTAAGCTCTACATGGTTAACAATCCTGTCAAACGGATCACCCAATACAAAGTGGCCGAGCTGTTTACAAATGCGTACAATAAGACAGCCAACATAAGCAAAGCAATCAATGGTTTTAGAGTGGCTGGAATTCAACCCATCGATACGGACAACTAAGTATAACAAACGCTTCAAAAATATGCCTTTTAATAAATTCAACAATGACAATCAAGATCCAATTACTTCCGTTTGTGATACTACCACTGAGAAAACAATTCCTGTGGAGGATCAAGCGACAACATCACATAATCATCATAGCCACAATACCACTATTGTTACTGATCGTCAATCCGATTTAACCATTAATACTTCTGTTTCTCCATTAACTCCTGTGCTCCTTTCTGACATAGCCAATGTACCTATCATTCCTAATATAAAAACTTTACAACGAAGAAAAAGAAAACATTCTTAAATTTTATCCATAAAACATCAATTAGAAGAAAAACAAAAAAGACAAACTGAAAAAAAAAATAAAAATATTCAAATAAAACAACGAAGAAGTACAACATTAAATTCGAAGCCACAATCAGTCAAGAATACAGCGGTCGTTAGAAATTTGAAAACGGTGTTCGAGGACTATTACTGTATATTCTGCACGGAAAATAGAAATCACCCCCTAAAGAATACTGGATCATGTGTAAAAAATGTAAGAGGTGAACCCACGATGAGTGCACGAGTGGTCAATACGCGTCTAATGATTATTTCTGTGATTTTTGCGAAACAGTTAACCATCGTTAAAATTTATATTATGTATATCATTACCCAAATTAGTTTCTATTTACCCCGTGGTATGATTTCAATTACCCCACACATTATATTTGTTATTATAATTATTATGTTCATTTTAAAAAGTTTTGATTTTAGTTTTTTAGAGTACCTAGATAAGTAATGTTTATGTTACAACAAAAGTTTATTATAATAATTATTTTGTTTTATTAATAGGATAATTTTAAGTTGAGTGTTCTCAAATACCCCACTTTCTCCTACACATGGTCGATCCGTTTTGACTTTCTTCGTTCACCGTTTTCAAATTTCTGACGACCACTTGATCCTTAATTCATGGCTTTAATTTTAATGTTTTAATTTTTTATTTTAATTAAATTTTTTCTCTTTTTGTTTTCCTCTCACCTTGTCTTTTTTGTATTTCCTCTATCTAACTGATTTTTATAGGTGTGCTAGAAAAAATTAGAGTTTTTCTTTTCTATTTATCCTCCTCTTAAAGATGTTATTTTAGCAATGAAAGGTATTTTGAGTTTTCAGAAAATTACTGGATCAGATTTCTTTTTGTGGTAGTGAAGGTTTTCAGCAATTTTCTGAAACAAAACGGAAGGGTGATGAAGAAAAACTGATCACCGATTCGTGTTCAACATGAAAAAATACACCGGAAATAAGATCCTTTTTTATTTTTTTTGGGTGGCATTGTTGATAATTTCTTATAATATCTAAATATAGGTAGGTCATAACAATTATAATTTTGTATCATTTAACTGTTAGCACCTAAAAAAGTTGGGAGATCAACGAAACGCTGTGAAATAATTAAAAAATTAAAAAAGGTGACATAATTATTATAGTAATATTAACAATAATTTATTGCCATATTTATAAATACATTTTTAAACAACATTCATATGGGTAGTCTGATGTACCGTTTCATTACCATCAGTATTGATGATTAGGAAATTAGACTTTACTTAGTTTTAGTTATACCTAATAAATTTTTGAGTTTGGGAAAAAAATAATGCCTTAAAACTCAAACATATTTGTAAAAATAAATATTAATAAATAAAAATAAATTAATACCTACAGAAAATAAAAAAGAAAATACATTTTAGATTCAATGGCAAACAATGGTGGTGAATATAAAAGAAGTTTTGAATGACAGTTATTTTAGATATCTAATACACTTATCCCCCGACTTACACTGAAGATAGGTTCCAGACAAATCCGTGTAAAATTAAATCTTTGTTTTTCTTATATAAAACCGTGTAAAATGAAAAAAACTGCGCAATGAAGTCATTTATTCAAATGGAACAAGAGTAAAACATATCTAGAAACTTTAAACTAGGTATAGTTTGCCCAAAAAATGGCGTGATGTCGTATAGTGAACTTATTCTAAAAATGAAACAAAAATTGAAACAAAAGTTTTTCAAAAAGTACTTGCTGAAACCTAACAAATTCAGGTATATTTGAAATTTATTCGCTATCAATTTGAGGAACTATCAGCGTTTTCTTCTTGATTGGTATAATGTCACTTCCATCACTAGAATTTTCCGAATTTCAATAGTTAATAAACCGTGTAAAATAAATCGTGTAAAACGAGTACCGTGTAAATCGGGAGATAGGTGTATTTAGCTTCTGAAATCTGAATATAATGATCATTTTAGACTTAAAGTAACACATGTGTAGTACGTTAATGTTTATATATTTGTTGTAAGTCAGATAGGGAGTATGCTCCAATTGTTTTTTATGAGTGGAGATTCACTAATACTGCACCGATTATAGAATTTTCACTTATATCAATTACGTAGTCCTTTATTATTGACAATTTCATTTCCTCATGGAGTGTTGTAGTCCTATACTAGTTTGGATAACTGCCCGCGATTTTTAATGCTCTGTTTTGCACAGTTTGTATTTTTTTTGAAGTGGAACATAGCCATAGAGCACCATATGGGAGCAGCGTATGTATGTCATGTATGTCAGAATCAGTCGAATAAGTGCTTTGCAGAGCAAAATTTTGTTTTTTAACTGCGAGGGCCGCTGTTCTGTTAAATATTGTGCAAATATCGTGACGCTTTTGTTATTACATAATTCATATGTTTTGTAAAAGCTAGTCCTGGATCAAGTAGGACTTCAAGATAAAAAATATCTGCTGTGAGGCGTCACAGTACTTTCTTTTACTTTCATTTATGAAATTCGCTGTTGGTATAAAATAGATGAAATTTAAGCACTTTATAACTATACATATAAACAGAACTATATGCATACAACATATATGTACGTTAAACATATACGAATTCCCAACCTTCACTCCAGAACCGTCCTTATTCGAATTTTTTCAGGAAAAAGTTTCAAATAAAAGTTGTATGCACTAATGGGTTTAAGAACTATAGTAAGTTTAAAGACAATTGTTTGAGCCGTTTTCGAAAAAAATGAAAAAGCTCAAAAACTCTTAGAATAAAGTGGAGCTTAACCGATTTCAACCAAAAGCTTCGCGGTACAACTAGGTATAATATGGAGGTCAAATACCAAGTTTGGTAAAATTTGGATAAAGTTTTCGATACGATATGGCTGTCACACACAGACATGTTTCTAAAAACCACTTTTTTGGGACTCAAGGGACCTCAAAACATGTATTTCCGGTGAAAGCTCGAATTCGAAAATTCGACCCGATTACGATACTTCCTTTACTATATAGTAGTAAAAGAAAGTAATATATAGTATAGTTATAGTAGGTACATCAACGACACACGGTATTCCTAATCGGTTACCCATATAAGTACATACTAACCGTGCCCGTCGTTGCTTAACGTTAGCGATCTAACGGGAACCAGTGTATCCAACGTATACAACATATACCTTTAGTCCTAGTCGTTGTTAGTGTAAAATAATTCGTTCATTTCAGAGAAACGTTCACATTTACAAATGTACTTAACGCCGGTCCTCAATACCCGAGTAGCCAATTTAGATTTCAAATCAAACCATTAAAGAGCTACATATGTGTCTTGATTCGTACATATGCTAAAGTTGAAAAAAATTATTCTGAATACATTAGGATATCTTAAATTGAGTTAATTTTTATATTAAACATATTTTATGGTTATTTTTTAAACTTCTCGAAATTGCCCATAAGGTGCTATTGTATTTCTTTTTGTTGATAACGCTAGGTACATTTTTAAGCCTGAACTATAAGTTATTCTTTCATTAAATTATGCGTAAACGAAATTCCGCGTGGCCACTAGTAGAACTAGTATAGATTACTTATAAAACATTGGTTAATTATTAAAACAATATTCAATCTACTCAAATGGTTTTTGAGTAATGATACTAAGATTGAATAAAATTTTGTCACGCCCTTGATGTGTGCTTGTAGATGTGGATATATGTTTGTGTGGGTTGAGACCTCCCTTCTTAGACCTTTTTATCTGACCTCACGTTGAGTGCTCACCGAGGTGTGAGGAGTAGATAAAAAGGCGTGGTCGACCTGACAAAAATACGTTCTAGCAAATTGTACAGTGATTTTATTTGGTGCCGGACCTCCCATTGTGTGTTTACCGAAAACTGAGAGGTAAGCAAAGGAGAAATGGTCAACACATTAGATAAAAGAAAGTCTAGAAATTTCTCTATCGAATTTTTAATGTATGAGAAAAAGGATAGATAATAAAACAAATAAGTAGAATATTCTAGTAACGGAACAATCTGGCGCCCAAATTTTCTAGAACAGCCCTGATCACGTATATATAATCTAGTTGGTAGCAAAATTAGTTCAGTTGTAAACAGTGAGTTATAAATAAATCTTGAGTTGTGAAAACACAGTTGTAAATAAAGAGTTAGTGCCGTTATAAAAAAATAGTGTGCGAATGATTCAGTGCAGTGTTAAATAAATAGATAAAGATTTGTATAATATAAATTGTTGTCGTGAAACACAAATCCTAGAACTCGTCAAAATAAATAAGTGAAAAACGTAACAATATGTTAATAGCATAGGTACAACGGATACAACACTTATAAGATTTAATCAAAATGCGTCATGATTTGTTGACCGTAATCAATCCCAAAAATTTACATTTACTCGTTGAAAGAAAATTACTCAAGTTACAATGCATAATTTTCTTAAGTGTTGGCATATTTTCTTTATATTTTATACATGTAATCTGTTATGCAATAAAACTGTAATAATGGAAATGTTAAAAAAATAGTTGTTTAATAAATGTTTACAATTTTTTCCGTTTAATCTAAACAACGATAAAAATCACACTTTTGGTTAGTATTTACCAAGAAAAGATAAGACACTATCTAAAGTAGATAAGAACTTACGTAAATGTAATTTTTAAAAATAACATGAGTAGAGATATAATTTTTTTATTTTCCTCGTAGACAAAAAGGTGTAATAAATGGCCCTCTCAGAGCCGTAGCGCGATCAAAATCATTTTTATTATTTTAGTATATAATAGGGTATGTCTATTGTTCGCTATTTCTATCGTATGACATCTTTACCATTCGACGCCTGGTCCGAGGCATCACTCACACCATCCACGCTATGGCTCTGGACATTGTTTGTTATTTTTGTCTAAAAGTAACACTTTTGACACTGTTTTATCTTTGGAAAAAATTTTAATCTTATTTTTCATAAACGACTGCAGCCATTGGCAGATTTGCACATTTGCCCCTAGTAGTCGAGTCAAATTTTAACGCCCCTACCAACCTATGCAATTCGATACCCTAGTTCTCCTCAATGAGAAACATATTAAATATTAGTTACAATTGCTTGGTCAATGAAATCATAATGTTATGATTTGTATTTGAAATTTTGGCCCCAATTTTACCACTCTTAAATTCTGCCACCCTAAGCTCCAGTCTGCCGAAAACACGTTTTCTAAATGAGTACTTGTTTGTCTTTTTTTAGAGAAAGAGAAGTCATTCAAAGACACCGCTCTATTGAAAATATAATGGCCGGGAGTGTGGAATTTCCACCACAAAAAAATCTCCTCTCCTCATAGGTACGTAGGTACAGGGGAGACTGAGTCGGAATCGCGTTAGCATTACTTCAACTCTGTGTGACAACTTTTCCGTGTATCCTGATTACCTGTGTTACTGTTCTCTTACTAACATAAGATTTTAGTTACCAGAACAGTTCTGTCGTATTTTTAGGCAATTGTAATATTTCCTATATATAGAACGAGATGTTATGGATTTTAAATTACGGGTCTGAATACGGATATAGAAATAATCCGTGGCGGCTCGTACATAAGGACTGCAGAGCTACAGCCCTTCCTGTATACCGACATTGATTACGTTTCTCTTAATATTTATTCATTTATAATCTAGGAAATTGTTATTATAACTACCTACGGCGACAAAAATTGAACAATATAGGTACAATATATTCTAGTGTAAGGTCAAACAAAAATATCAAAAAACACCGGAAACGGTGCAATTTCTGATCTATTTTGGTTTTGAGGGCTGAATAAATTGCAGCCCGTTATTAAGCTTGTATTGATGCATCTACTGTTTACGCTATGAAACGGTAAAATGTTGTGGATGTGACGTAAGAAATAAAGCGAATTTTGGGCTGCAAAACTAAACAGCCCTCGCCATTTGACTAACAAGTTGCACAAAGATGGATATACATTTCGTTCGTACCATAAATGAACTCAGACGAACATATTTGAATTTTTCATTGTTCATTTGTATCTTACCAACTGTAGACGACTTCTCCCTATGGAAAGCCACCAAAAACATCAAAAGACCCGTTTCCTCGATTCTCCCAATTAAAAAATTCCATCGGGGGAGTGGGCGAGAAGTGAAACCGAAAAGGCTGAAATATTCGCTATGCACCTAGAGAGTTTTTCAACCGGCGGTGGCAATCAATCAGCAAGGCACCAACAAAGAACTTACTACACCAACTGCTTCATTGCCTGCAGAACCAGTTCTGCAACATATCACCCAAGGAGAGCTGTTTGAGGAAATCTCACTCCTGAAAATCAAAAACGCTCCTGGACCCGACTAAATTACGGGGCGTATAATCAAAGAGCTGTCCATTGAAATAACAGTCGGGAATTTTCGCACGCGAAAATTAATTTTTAAAAAAAGTCGCAAAAATTATTCTTGTTTACAAAACGAGGAAACCTATAAATGAAGTCGAATCCTACATCAGCTTACTGTCATCCTTATCGAAGCTATTCAAAAAGTTGCTCCTTAAAAGACTTCAGCCTATCCTGGATGCTAGTAACACCATACCCAGCCATCAATTTTGGTTCAGGCGACAACAATCCACCAATTATGCAACAATCCAATTATGCAATGTCTCCAGGAAAAACAATATTTTTCCGCAGTCTTCTTAGATGAGAGCCAAGCGTTTAACAACGTATGGCACGTAGAGCTGTTGCGGAAGACCATAATAACATTCTCAGAGACGTTTGTGTGTATCCTCCAATCCTATCTACATGATCGAAAAGTCTATGTGCACAATGGCGAATCCACCACGACGGAACGTCGTATAGGATCTGGAGTGCCACAGGGCAGCGTCCTTGGGCCTCTACTCTAGACGGTCTAAGAAGTAATCTATTTCATTTCTTGACCACTCAACTATCACTTTGAAAAAAATAATGGCAACTTTTGCTATGTGAAAAACAAAAACATATCTATTTGTCCTTGATGAAAAGTAGATTATAATCTATTTGTTTAGCAAATTTCATCTAGACCCGTTCAGCCGTTCTGGCGTGATTGAGTAACAAACACTCATACATCCAAACTTTCACATTTATAATATTAGTAGGATTACTATATAGCTACTAGATTAGTGTTACCTACTTAAAAATGCAATAGTAACAAAATTATAATAGACTCTCCCCTAACCAAAAGTTTTATATCGGAATATTGTATTCGGTTGCGGGTGAAATTTCTATTACGGTTGTCCAATAGTTTTGGTTAACTTACGGAGCTCCTTAATACCATCCCTGATATTAAGTTTCACATGTATACATTTTCATGTTTCTGATTTTAATAATGACGAATCCTTGATATTCATTTCCTCTCCTATTTTTCATCACCCGAACATGTTTGGCGAAACTTAAAATAAGAGTAGTTTTATTTTTTAATTGAAAAGTTTATTTTTAATTTTAAATTTGCTTTTATTTAGAGTTATTGTAAGTTAAATGCATTTATAATTTTAGTGTATACGTAATATCTAATAGTAGGAAATGAGATCTAATTATCTACGACTGTAGGTAAAAACTAAGTATGTCTATAATCTTGGGTATTTGGACAATATTTAATTAACGACGTTATATTTTTAAAAATTGCAAATTTTCATCGACTTTATTTTGACTTCATCCGGCAAACTACAATTAACAATTTAATTAACATAAATATTATTTTTGACATATAAAATAAAAAATAAAATAGTTATAATTACTTTTAAGATTAACATATAATTTTGTAATAGTTAATAATTGATTGTATAAAATAAGACTTCATATGATTATAATTAACAATATTTTTTTTAATTAGATATAATAATATTAAGAATTATTATTTTTTCTCAAAAAGTTTTTTAAATAAAATTAAATAATATCTATATTTTTAATTTCCATGGTAAGGATGATTAAAATGTTGTTTATGCTTGATATAAAATTTTTTTTAATGATGTTAATGTAGGGATGAGAACATTAAAACTAAGTACGTATTTAATTTGATAGATTTTTGGTTTTTTTGGTTTCTTGGTTTTCCGTCCTTTACAAAATTATGAACATTTTGTGGGCTCGAAACTCTGTAGTATGGCTCTGTAGTAATGATTTTACATGATACTAATCAATACCCCCTTCTATTTGTAGGTATATGACTAAAAATTGCATTGTAAAAGTTCGTTTGTTTTCTTAAAAAAAAAACGGTGGAATTGTGCTGTGGACCGGTGGGACTCCTTGGACGCCTTAGACTTATGAAAGTATGAATCCGGTACTACAGAAAAGTAGTTATAGCTTTTAGGAATATTAGAAAAATTGATAAAAACTCCGAAAAAATAATTTGGAACAATAGTAGTTAACAAGAATAACAATTCCCAACAATAACAATCATAACAATGATAACAACGGTAACAATCTCGTTCAAAGGTTTGAAGCTTGACTAACAAAAGTGACTTCGGTGCGAGTCTTTACTAAATAGTTCCAATTAATTCCAATAGATTTTTAAATAACCAAAAAAATTAATGATGAAAAATGTCAAACTCTTTGGAAGATACAAACTTAAATTTGTCAAACATTTATGACAAGTTTGACATAAATAAATGTATTGACTGGATAAAGGAACACAATTTACAAAGAGTAAACATAACATATAATGTTATTTTTAAGCAAACAAAATTAATTATCTTCTATTTTATTTATTAGATATGTTTACAATTTCCCAATGAACTTCTGCAGTATGCTTCCCGAATTGCTCTAGAAATCGAAAAACAGTCGCAGCGTCAAATTTTTATTTTGGGCGATACCAACTATGAAAGGTGGCCAAGAAAATTGGGAAAAGTTTTATCAATAGTTTTTTTTTTAAATCATTTTGGTTACAGTTGTTGCGTAGATTTTATCGCAGCTGCACATTTGAATGCGGATTCTTTAATACATTTTGGGGATACATGTTTCTCGCAGAATGAAAATAAAATTCCAATTTTAACAGTGACGGAAAATGTTAATTTTCCATTTGAAAAATTTCAAGAGATAATACGCAAATTCGGACAACAAAATGATCAGGCTGTTTGCATCGTTTGTGATTTACAATTTCATAACTTATTAGGTATTATTGTTTATAAAATTGTAATTTGTAATATCTTTATCAATAATTGATTAACTTTTTTGTTGTCAGAGCAAATTAAGAGAAATGTCGAGAACATTAATTGCATCAATCACGTATGTATTTTGGAGGAATTCAAGACAGAATATGCCGATAACATAAACATCTTCATTGGAAAGAACGAACGAACCCTTGCTAATTTCCAATACTATTACAATAGTAAGTTTAATTTAAATTTTGCCTTATTTACGGTGGTCTTACTATTTTTTTAAGATTTATGCATAATAATTGTTATATACATTATACTTATGTATAGAACGCAGTACAAAAATTGTATGGGTAGTGAAACCGAGTGTTAACAAAACACAAATCGTTATGTTCTTCATCTCTATCATAGTTAATACTATGACTACCTCTACTCTACTCATTGAATTTTGTCTATTATTATTATTACTGATATTTTCTATTGATTGGGTTTTTATCTTAATTTGTAGCTTTGTCTTTCATATGATATGATTAGTAGGTAATCCTGGCGTCTAACGTTGGTTATTATTTACCCACATTAAATAGTCTGGAATTAGCTTCATTTTTGTTTATTCCCTGAGGCCCCCGACGCAAAAAAAAAAATCTGCTGCGAGGCGTCCCAGTACGTTCTTTTACTTTCATTTATGAAACTCGCTGTTGGTTAAAATAACTATAAGTACTTTATAACTATACATACAAACAGAGCTATTGTATATACATACAACCTATATACATATGTATATACGAATTCTCAACTTTCACCCCAGAACCGCCCCATTCGAATTTTCCCAGGAAAAAAATTCAAATAAAAGTTATAGCATCAATGAGCCTTAGAAAGTTTAAAGAAAATCGTTGGAGCCGTTTTCGAAAAAAATTGAAAAAGCTCCAAACTCTTAGAATAAAGTGGAGCTTTTGGTCAACTGATTTTAACCAAAAGCTTCGCGGCACAACTAGGTGTAATATGGAGGCAAAATTCCAAGTTTGGTGAAATTCGGATAAAGCTTTCGATACGATATGGCTGTCACACACAGACACACACACACACATACATACACACACACATATACATGTTTCTAAAAACCACTTTTTTGCACTCAGGGCAAACACATGTATTGACCTCAAAACATGTATTTCCGATGAAAGCTCGAATTCGAAAATTCGACCCGATTACAATACTTCCTTTACTATATAGTAGTAAAAGAAAGTAAAACCGAGTGTAATAAGTTGACGTGTGTATCTGTGAATCTGTCCGTAGCATCGTAGCTCCTTAATGAATTCACCAATTTCGATGCGGTTTATCCTGTTTGAAAGCTGGTGTGACTGAGATGGTTCTTAACTATAATTTATAAAAGAATTTTTGTTTCTGAAAAAAAAAACATTGCTGTATATTGTTCTGTGATGATTCACTAAAAAACCTCCATGACGTTAAAGAGCTTTTTTCAAGAGTTACCTTCGTTTTTTTTTAACGTTTCATGTGGTTTCCCATTTTTTTTTTCGAAAGAGACATCCACGTCGTTTTTCAATAATTTTTTAAGTAATCCCCATGTCGTTTTTCATTTTTTTTTTTTTTTATAGAACCACCACATTGATTTCTGGTCGTTTTTCAATAGTAACCCTTACATAGTTTTTCGATAATGACCATAATTTTGTTTTAAAGCTTTTTCCAATAACAACCATTACGTTTTCTACTATCTCCACTTTTTGCATTAGTGACCTTAAAGTTTTCCAACCTTTTAAAAGTGGTCGCCACGTTGTTTTAGAACCTTTTCCAAGAGTTACTTCAGCGCTTACAAAACTTTTCTCAGTAGTGTCTTCCACGTGGTTCTCATCTTTTTTTGAGAGTGACTCCCAGGTAGTTTTTCGATAGAAACCCTGGCGTTGTGTGAGATGATAAAAACGTAGTTTTTCGAGCATTTATCGAATATCACATTAATAGTTTGTAGTTTGTTCTAGTAGTTTGACATTTTTGGTATGGACCCCACGTATTTTTTTGATTGGGGTAATTTTTTTTGCTAATAATCCCTCGCGTAGATTTAATGTTAGGCCTGTATTATTAAACATTTATTTTCTCAAAGCTGAGACACTCTGAGGCTTATTTGTTATGAGAAGGCAGTTAGTGTCAGTATAAAGGAACACAATTATTTTTATTATTTCTTATCTATTACTGGCGTTTTGAAACATCACGAACGTTTCTTTGTGGTAGTTATCAGTCATTTTTTTTTCGTTTTTATGGTAAATCTGAATAGTCCTATCAAATGGTATTCCGAGTCCCGGGGATCCCGAGTTTCAAGCAAAAATACAGAAGTTTTTTCAATCGTTCTTTATGTTTTCTGAGGTGCTATTTTCAAGGATGATGATTCTGTACAAAAATTAATAAAATAATAATTGTATATTATTTTCTAAGAAAATCGTTCTTAAGAACAAGTTCAACCATCAGAACCAAACTTCAATCATCCGTTGGAGCTGACACACATTTTTTTTTTTTTTAGTTGAAACGTTATACTATTGTGATCCAACTAGCAACGATTTGCATTTAGAAAAATATTCAGCCAACCATCGTGCATTTAAGCGTCGACAATATTTAATTGAAAAAATCAAAGATGCTAACACTGTCGGAATTGTTGTTGGAACCCTAGTTGTTAAAAACTATTTAAAGGTTTTAAATCGGCTCAAACAACTCTGCAAGTTATACGAAAAGAAAAGTTATATTTTGAGCGTGGGAAAACCCAACGTGGCAAAATTAGCCAATTTTCAAGAAGTATAATTAATATGATGTCCTATAAAAATTTGTAGTGATAATTTTTTTTTAATTTTAGATTGATATATTTGTGGTGATTGCATGTCCAGTTAATGAAATATATGATAGTCGTGATTATCAGAAGCCTATTGTTGCACCTTATGATGTGGAAATCGCTTTAAATCCCCTATGTAACAAACGCCCGTTTAATCCGTATAATTTTAATGAACTTGATTTAGAAGATGAGTTGCCTGATAAGCAGCTGATTACGACTAAATATGATGGAGATATTAGTATGGTTTCGGGGAAAGTACGTCATATTTCTTCGTCGGTCGATGATTCAGAGGAACTTAACAATGAAAATAACCAAGAATTGGCATTGAAAAATGATGCTTTGGTTGCAAGTAATGAGCATCATGGAGCAGGATATTTGGCATCAAGGACTTGGAAAGGTTTAACCCCTCGTCTTGGGGACGATGAACCATCTGCTTTAGAGGCTGGACGTTCCGGGTTGCCAGTTAACTATGAGATTTAATATTTATAAGAAGGATAGAGGCTTTGTAATTATTTTTCAATAAAGTTAATTTTTAAAGCAATAGTGTTTTATTATTTTTTTAAATTAAAATGATGAATAATTTTTCGTTTTTTCATCAACGTCAAAAAAAATGAAGATACCAAGTTCATCAGGTATGTATTTCTTTTATTAGTTTAAGATCTTAGGACTCCCTAGACCAGTGGTGGCGAACCTATGACCCGTGGGCCAAGCATTAATCTGCAAAGGCTTTTTAATTGACCCACGCGTTGAGTCTTATAAACAGTATCAAAGATATAAAACAAAATAAATTTTTATCAAAGCCTATATCCAGTAGCTTTTGCGTTATCTAATAGTGCATAACGGCATACAATAATTGTTTTAGTATGCCTTAAATAAATGTAGAAAATGAATATACTATAGACCATTATATTATACTATAGACCAGTCTATAGTATATAATAGTATTATATACAATTTTGAGCATTTTAATAAAATTTAAACTTAAATTATTGCATTTTCTGGGAACATTTAACATTGCAATGTATATTTTTTTGCACCATCAGAAGGTAGAGATTTCAACAATCAAAAAGCCTACCGAATTTTTAAAAAAGGTAAATACTTGGGCATTTTGATTGAAAATTAGGGTGCTTTTTCAATATTAAGTCAAAATAAGGTGAAAAAATAAATCTTGGGATTTTGGACAAAAAAAAGAGTTAAAGATGATTTATTCTAAAAAATGCGTTTTGCCAAATTTATTTCGGCTTCATCAGGCAAACTAAAACAATTTACAATTCAATAAATATTTAAACATTTTTTTTGACATATAAAATAGAATAAAAGTTAAAAACAACAATAGTTACTTTTAAGATTAACATAGCTATGTTTCGTTTTGATGGAGTCAATTAATGGTTTAAACTTTAAAACAAGACTGCATGTTCAATATTTAAGTTATTCTTTTCTAACTATGGTGATTAAAAATTGTTAGGACTCCTCAAATAACACTTAAAAAATTATAAATAAATATTTAATAAAAATTCAACATTTGTCAATTCAATCACTATGGTAGCAATGATCAAAAAATTTTTAACTTTTTTTTTGTCCAAAATCCCAAAATTTCATAAAATAAATACTTTAATCATGGATGAGAATGTTATTACTGAAAAAATAAATATTTTAAATAAAAAAAATTACAGTGTGTATGGGACATTAAGAGTTAAGTTTTTACCAAATTTCATAATTTTCTTTTTTTTTTGTAAAAGATAAAAATAAAAAACCAAAATCTGGTTTATTGGAATTTTTCACATAAATTTTAAGGTAATGTGAAAAAAGTGTTTGCACAAAAGTTGCAGATCTTCTTATTCCCTACAACTTTGCCATTTAACTTTTTTCCATAGGACTTGTAGTTTTGTCGGAAATCGAGATAAACCGTTTCTACAATTAAAAAAAAAACCCTTTTTCACTTTCCCACCTCAGATCTACCGTATTTTATTTTTCCTTTAATTTTTGTTATATTCTTTCCCTTTCCTAATGGGTTTCATCCTACTATAATTTTTTTTCACTTTTTACCATTTTCAAAGGCTTTAGCTCTGGTCTAAAAGTAAAAAATTAAGGTTTTAAATGCATTTGAATCGTCCCTGCAAATTTTTACTGTTCTTTAACGTTATAAGGGTCAGACAAACCCCAGTGTGATTAAAATTAAGAGGGTACAATTTTTTTTTATGAATTATTTATTAAATCCCTAGTGACTAATATTACCATGACGCTTTTGTAACTGTTTGATCAATAATATCTTCTAACCACGTATAACCAGTGAAACTCAATTTTAGACCAGTAAAAGTCATAACAAATAAAAATGGGTGATAATATATTAATGCCGAACGAAGTAGAATTTTATATATCGAATTTAGAATCTTCAAAAATCCAAGATATAGGAACCAAAACGTAAGTAAAGGCAACAATCAACAGCATACAAGTTACATAAAACAATGAACAATTTTAGATGGCTTGAAGCGCACCAAAGGCTACAAAAGTTGCATCAACAAGCGATTTTAGAAGCTAAAGAACTAAAAGAAGAAAGTGTCAAAGAAATGCTTGTTTCGTACAACAAAATAGGAAAATTGGTTTATGACGCGATCTGTTTAAATGTTTGGCGCAACAAAGTGTTACCACGGCTTCTTAAAATCCAGCCAGAACCCGAAAACACTTTCTTGCTATACTCAGCTGTAAGAACCATTAAAATCCCATAAAATTCAAATAAATAATACATTTTAAAAGAAGGCCACTTGGTGTTGCAATGATTAAATTATTGTTGTATACGCCAGTAGTCTACCCTACTGGAAAAATATCATAGGATCTCATTAAAAAACCGTTGAAGATATTTTATGAGATTTTATTAGTGTATACACCAATAATAAAAGCTGGTGTTTCTCCCATGTGGTCCTATTTTAATGTGAAGGAAAATATCCACTTCTTAGGGTACGAACAGAACAAGTAAGTCGCGGTCGAGGTGGCGGTCGCGATCGCTGCTACTAGTTAAGTCGCGGTCGATGTCGACAGCACATAACAAGGAGGTTACCAGGGATGCTTGATGTCAAGCTAGGCCTACTGTCAAGTGAAGAAGTTCTGTCAAATTCCTTCATTTAGCATTTGAAAACGAACTTAATAATCAAAAACAAAACAATAACAATAAATTGAAACAATTTGGCTTTGAACGCACCAATCACAGGAAAGCATCCTTGTAGACCGCGCAGTAGACATCCATGTAAATCAAACACATTTGATTTTCAAAAGCATCGATGTAAGCCTCCTGAATGTCATCGCTCTAAACCTCCACCGCGACCTACTTGTTCTGTTCGCTTCCATTTATTTCAATGTGTTTGATTTACATGGATGTCGGCATCGACCGCGATCGCGACCTCCACCTCGACCGCGACCTACTTGTTCTGTTCGTACCCTAAGGGGTTGAAAAATAATTAATAAAATATTCACTACAGGCTTACCCGATTCCGATATTTTTTTTATTTCGTACAGCTATCCTGTAAAGTATTCACCTTACAATTTGAAGCTTTCTAATTAGAAAATTCTCATAAAAATATCTTAAAATATCATAAAATATAACAACCAATAATTCTATGAGAGTTCTATGAGTTGACGACAACTCATAAAAATACCATAGAATATTTGATTGTTAATTTTTTCTTTCTCATAGGATACCAGTGGCGAAACTATCATACCGCTAGACCCCGCGACGCGAGGGGGCCAAAAATTTTGAGAAATTCGTTACATTTTATACTTTAGTGTACAAAAAAATTAACATTTTTTTAATATTACGTTTAGTAAGATCCCAGAAAATCAATAACGAGATTGTTTATCCATATTCAAAATAGTAATTCAATTCAAAAAATACCATATTACATAAGAACTAGAGTATAATTTATAACAAATAATAATTTAATAAATTTGTAATACATATTATTATAACGTGATTAAAGGAAGCCTGCGAGTTTTTTTTCATATTTGTTTTAGTTTTAATGAATAGCTAAATTATTAGTATAGAATTTTTAGGCCTTTAGGTTAAAGAAGTGAAGATTTGAAAAAGAATTTATTTTCATCAGAGTAAACATTCGGTATTAGGCAAGTAGAATATAATTTATTTTATAAAAATAATCTTTATATTAGCCAATACTCAAAAATTTAGGTATACTTATTTACGTATTTTAAAGTAATAAGTATTTTGTTTTCAAATAAATCAAGGAGCTGAAAAATGAAAAAAAAAAAAAAAAAAAACTAAGCAGTACTAGTGGTAGAGCAACAAAGAGAAAATTGAAAAAGGAACAGGATCGTTTAGCAAAACTACCAAAATTATATAGTACACTAAATACGAAAAACAAAAATTCATGTAAGGTTGGAGGGCCGATCTAATTTTTTTCGGGGGGGGGGGCAAAATTTGTAGTTCCGCCACTGTAGGATACCATAAAACATCATACAATCTCATAAAAAAACTTTTTTCTCTATGAGATTTTATGAGGTCCTATAAGATTTTTCCAGTAGGGTTAGCTAGAGATTCATCAAGTCAAATAATTGCCTCTGTTAAGAAATGAACTAGCTTGATATTATGACTTTAAAATGAAATTATTAGCAAAGTTAATTCTTGCCATGCTTTCGATATTTAAATATCAACATTTGTTTACGTTTGGTTTGATTTCAAGCCAAATTTAAATCAAGTAGCTTGAAAATCAGGTTAAGTAGCTTAAATATCAAATCAAACAGTGAATCTCAAGTTCTAGCTTCGAGTCTCAGTAAATCTTCAGATTCTTTTTATTTTATGAAAAATAATTTTAGTTATATCATGAGGGAATTTGTGTTGCTCTTTTGGAAATCGTTTTGTTTCATGGAGATTCATGTGAAATACTGCAAGATTATTCGGTTGATTTATTGGATTATGTACAAGAACAAATAACAGGAGTTCTATCATTAAGCGTAGATCTTCCAATAACAGGAGACGGAGATAAAGTAGACATCGATGCTTTGTATAGAAATGAATTGCCTCGTCTACGCAACAATACTGCCTTTGATATTGGCTTGCGATGTGTTTCAATTTTATTTCATCTCATTTCCAATATGGATCGGTTATTAGAGTTTCCTTTTCAATGAATTATGTAAACAATAAACATTTTTTTCAGATTTTCTTTTAGTACAACAAACAGGTTGTATACTACCCTTGATATACCTTTGCTTCTTGTTAAACTGATTGAAGTTCGGCCGTGGGAAAAAACCAACAATAAAAATGAACTATTTCGATTTATTGGTAACTTTTTCGTAATTTGAAGTTGTTTTAAAGCTTTCTAAATGTATTTTATTATATTTTAGATGGTAAATGGCAGTTAATCACAGGCGATTTGAAAGTAAAAGTTGTGGGAACGGAAGCTCATATATGGTTGTGCTTACGCCAGTTATTATTGAATCCAAAATGCCAAAATGTCTATGAATTCAATGATTTTCGAAAAAGTCAAATAATTCGGGTAAATCTATTGGAGAAAGTTATAAAACATTAACAATTGTAATTAACAATGAACATTTTAGCTGCAAAAATTTATGAGTGATACTTTGTTGGATCAAATATCTCCATTGATTGATCTTAAATATTGGCTATGTCAACTTTCCGTTAGTAATCCTCCAAGTGTTATAAAATCAAATATACTCTTAGAAGTCGTTCCGGAGGTTGTCTTTATTTATATTTGTTAAATCGAATAAATTTTAAGCTCATTATATTTTTAGATTAAAAACTCAATTTTGGAAGTTGGATATAAAAAATGGAAACACATCGCTAATAAGCAAGCGAAATTTTTTTTCAATACTGATAAAGAGGAGTTAAAAGTATTAGCTCAAGGGTAAGTTTAATGACCTTTTACAGTGCAATTTCATTAATTAATTATAAACTCCTCGTATATTTCATAATTACAAAGAGTATTTTATCGATCTTAGTTCGAAACAGACAAGCAGTTTTTCTCATGCTACGTTTGAATAGAGTTTATGAGATTTGTTGCGAAATAACAATTCAACAAAAAAAAAGACATCTCACTTACGGAATAAGCCCATTGTATATAGTTAACAAATACTGCTTGGTGTAGCATTGGTTGCCTACACGCAAAAATAATTTTAATCGCTTTCTTGAAAACGACTGACTATTTAGATTAAATTTACAATACAGTTTTTCGGGATAAAAAAATGATCTTTTTTAGTCTTATTTCTAGTATAGCCATTTTCTTCGTATTTTCAGATTTTTTATAATTGGCTAATAGTATTATAATGGTATTATCGTATTATGCATTGATGGATACGTGATTGCCTATTCATCAACAATATAATAGTTCACATCGTAAATAAGACCATTATACATTATTTAATTGCGATGAATATTTAATGAGTTGTAGACATACAAGTTTGTAACACATTTTTACTTTCTATCAATGCTTTTACTACTATATAGATAGTAAAGGAAGTATTGTAATCGGGTCGAGTTTTCAAATTCGAGCAGTGGCGGAACTACCATATCGCGACGCGGGGGGGCCCGAAGCTTTGGGGGGCTCGAAAATTTGGGAAAAATTAGTACTAGTGGTGCTGCAGAGAGGGTGCAGTAAAAACAGAAATTGAAAAAGGAACAGGAACGTTTAGCAAAAATACCAAAATTATCCCGTTTTTTTAAATCGTTTACTACGATCACAGAAAATCAAAGTACTTCTAAAGATAAACAGGTGTTTGAACAAGTTTATAGCGAAAAAATTAATCCAACTGACTTAAAACTAAAAAATCAAGGTACTACACTAGAGATGAAGCGCAATTTGAACATGTTGATAGCAGAAGCAGTACAGCAATGGATTTGAATAACGATGAAAATACCATGGATTTCGACCAAGATGTTACGAATAAAGATATTAAGAAATTGTCGTTATTCTTAACGGGCAATGCTAATTTTCAAAACAAAATATTACACCGGATAAGAAAAAAAGATAATAACTGCGAACTCCTCTAGACCTTAAAGGCCTATTAAGAAGGACCTTTCGCAAGAAAATTGGTGCTAAATTAAAGTATGGGACGCTAGATACGAAAAGCAAAAATTCATATAAGGTTGGGGGCCGATTTAATTTTTTTGCGGGGGGGCTTAAAATTTGTAGTTCCGCCACTGAATCCGAGCTTTCACCGAAAATAAATGTTTTGAGGTCCCCTGAGTCCCAAAAACTGGTTTTTAGAAACATGTCTGTGTGTGACAGCCATATCGTATCGAAGGCTTTATCCGAGTTTTACCAAACTTGGATTTTAGCCTTCATATTGTACCTAGGTGTGCCGCGAAGCTTTTGTTTAAAATCGGTTAACCGAAAGCTCCACCTTTCTAGGAGTTTTTGAGCTTTACCAATTTGTTTCGAAAACGGCTCCAACGATTTTCTTTCAACTTTCTATAGTTCTTAGACTCATTGATGCCTACAACTTTTATTTGAAATTTTTTCCCGGGAAAATTCCAATAAGGGCGGTTCTGGGGTGAAGGGTTGGGAATTCGTATAAACATATAGCCTATAGGTTGTATGCATATAATTCTGTTTATATGTATAGTTACAGAGTGCTTATATTTCTTTTAACAGCGAGTTTCATAAAAGAAAGACTCTGACGCCTCGCAAATGATATTTATCATAAAAAATATCCAACAATTTGCATTTAGAAACGGCAATGAATTTGAGATTTTGTCATTATGAAGTTGCATTGTAAAATGAGTTTTTTTTTAAGTCTAAGCGATGCCTATAACGTTGATTTCATTGAACGAATGGAGAAAAATGAAAACGAAGAAACTCCTAATTGTGCTGCTGAATGCGGAAACAAAGGATATAAAAAATGTTCCCAGTGTAAATCAATTTTTTATTGCGGAAGGTTGATAATCCATATTCTATTATTTCTTTAAAATTAAATCAATTAATTTTCAGGGAATGCCAAGTAAAAGATTGGCCTAAACATAAGTTACAATGCTTAGCTGTAGATAAGACAAGTATTTAAAACTAAAATCATATAAAAAAAGGTGTATAAAAATATGAAAAATAAAATATTGATTTTAAAATTTTATTAATAATAAATCTTAAATACACATTACTTTCCAGTGTTAAGATATCCTTTAAGAACATCTAACGCAAGTGAATCATCACCGTAATCCTGCAAATAGAATTTTACATTAGTTGTGTTAAATAATGTTATTGAAAGTAGATTTATTTTACCTTTATTACGACACATGAACACCCAACGACCTTTCGTGCTTTGCCTGTGCTGTCGATTTTGCATAAACCAGCCCATTCACCGAGTTTCTTATTGTTGTCTACTTTGATTAAGGGAATTTGATGTTCGTTGCATAAACCACATACCAATTTTTTGTACATAGGTTCGTCGCAATTTTCGGCTAGGACACACAACAAAGCCTGGCGTCTATAAAATAAAATACGTTTTAGTAAAAAAAAAAATTTTTCAAGTTAAGGTTGAGTAACCGAGTAGAAATTCACTTCATGTTGACTTAAAAGTTACTTGTCTTGATTTTCAAGCTATTTGCCTTAAATTTGGTTTAAAATCAAGAAAAATTAATTTTTATTTAAATATCAAACCAAGCTAAGTTTTAGCTTCATAAGTAATTTCATTAACCATTTCAAAAAAAATGTTGAACTAAGTATTTGACTTGAAGAATCCCTAAATCTAAGTGCCCCAAGTAAATTAATCGCTCATTGAAAAAAAAAAAAAAACAGTCTACAACTTTTAAAGGATGAAAAAGTTAACTGCCTTTTAATGGGTTTTCGCTAAATACTAATGGAGTATACAATTTGGGAAATCAATAGTGTAGCCACACTGGGAATCTCATAACTTTATTGACAAAATTACAAGTACTATGAGTGGGCCAGTTAATATAGGCTGAGATTATTCAAATAACATATCAAAAAAACTTTTATTCGCTTCAAAATCATCAGCCATACGAACGATGAGGACAGAGCAGTAACAAAGAATGTGGTAACTTACTTGTCTAAGGCTTTGGCGGCTTCGTGTAATCCATGCACTACACCATCGTGAATTAAAGCCGTTTTCAAAACTTCTTGGAGAGCCTGATTGACTTCCATGGCATTTTCTCCAGGAACATCTCGGACACTAGGCCTGCAAATAACAAATACATGTAATAACTGAACATACCACATAACCTAATTAAACATAAAAAGTAATTATGATTTGTCAGAAGGCATTCATCAGCATTAGTTTTTAAATATTTTGGGTTCGCTCAGAAGAGGGAGCCTGCCTTGGAAACTCATAATTATCTACTTTTTGTTAAAAACATAACGAAAATGTTTAAATAAAATTACATGTTTACTTACTCTTCGGTTTCCAACATTTTGAACGATTATCTAAAAATAAAAGAAATTATCAATTTTAACATAAATATATAAATGAATAATAATTATATTTTCGAAATTTTCACAATGATTAACTAAATTTATTCAGATTAAAAAATTAAAAATAAAAACAGCCACATTTATCGTACCTTATTAAATCGGAAAAGGAACAGCGCCGCACAATTTTACATTACAGTGCACTCTGGTGTTATTTTTTCAAATCGATTTATACACTGTTCTGCACTCTACAGCACTGAACTACACGCATATTATTTTTGTCGCATGTCAGTCCCCGAATCGTTCGAGACTGTTTTGAACGGTTTGAAAAAATTGTACATCAAGTTTATAATAACCAAAAATTGTTTTGAAGCGCTCTTTCAAAGTTATTAATAAAAACGATTTTTTCATTGCTAGTTTAGATAAACACAAGATTTCGTGTCTCATTGGCAATGGTAGCTATTTGAAATCAATTTTTCGTCGTTCTTTAATAAGTGAAACCTAAAATTTCTAGAACATTGAGTAACTCCCAGCAAAATGTCTTTCATGAATCAAGGGATCGGTACGTTCGGTACCCAAACTACTACAACAAATTCAAATCCGATGAAAGATTTTGAAGTTATTTCACCACCGGAAGATTCAGTTAGTTGTTTACGATTCTCACCACCTACAATTCCACAAAATTTTTTGATTGCTGGTAGCTGGGATTCAAATGTAAATATATACTCGATACATATTTTCTTTTTACGACTTGTAAGTAATTGATTTATAGGTAAGATGTTGGGAAATCGAACAAACTGGCAAAACGAATCCCAAGTCGATGCAAACTATGGGTGGACCGGTTTTGGACTGTTGCTGGAGTGATGTAAGTAGAAGTAAACATTCATCGCGGTGATTCTCAACCACTGTAGTACGGTATTTTTGGGCTTTTTCGGTACCGCAAATTTCTTGAAGATTTTTCGCTCATCAAAATATGTTTAATATACACTCATACACATCTTACTTTCCACTTATGTTTATTGTTACTATATAAAAATCCGCGCTTTCTCCCAATCGTTTTTATTTTCTTTCGTCGTGTGAACTTTATAGTATTTGAATATTTTATTTACTAAATATACAACCTGCGATATCTTCAAGAAGAAAAGAATTATTATTAAATTCTTTAATGAGTTTGTCATTTTCTTATACAGTTTTGTCCATTTCTGCAAATTTATTTTTTTACAGTGAATTTATTTCTATCAAATATTTCCATTTTTTCATGTTAAAATATAACTTCTGAAGTATGCTTTCTTTAAGTTATATCTTTTTGCTCTGCACATAAATTGTACCGTACGATGTACGTTTTATTTTCATCTGGAACAAACTTTATATCACGCTTTTGTGTACAAAGTTAATTGAAAAATTTTGTGTACTTTAGTCTGTAATGATTCTAAGAAAATCTAGGTTTCAAGGAAAATCGAACCAAGCATCACTGATTGATGGAACGGATATCTAAGAACAGAGCCGTAGCGTGATATTCCTTATGAAGGATAAAAAACCTCCCCCCCCCTCTTGTAACCATCCTTGAAAAATATTGAAAATGTATAGAACTATACAAAATTAAATGCAAAAAACTAGTGCTCTCGGAGAACTCGCATCAAGAACGAATTTCTTCACGTTACTTTTTCAACTATAAATATTTTTTAATGCTTTTTTATTTAATAATTAATTGATGTTTATAAAACATTGTTAATACATTTTACAAAATATGGGTTATTTATTATAATCTAAATTTTAGTACAGAAGATAGACGTGGCATGTAAGGGTGCAATTTCATGGTACGTTTTCGACCAATGTGCGACCAGGATTTTGAAATTAGTAAAAAGATGACTGCCATCTGAGTGATTTCAAAGTTCAACGATTTGACGCTAGCAGCGCTAGGGCAGTAGTTTCAATTTCAAAATCCTGGCAGAAGATTGGTCGAAAACGCACTACGTAACCAAATCGCTGGAAATCTAGCAATGCATGAAATTGCACCTTAATAGTCAGTAGAATCAGGTCTCTCTCTCTATTTATATTTACGCTTTGTAACTCGAAATATTTCATTTAACCAATCACCGTTGGCAAGCAGTGAACATAAGGAGATATATAAATTAGAACAAAAGAAAAAACAAGGGAAGGTCGCCTGGAGGGGGTATAATGTTAGATTATGGTTTCTGCGAGTTTACTCTGAGGTTAGTAAAGGAACTTAGTTCCAATACTGCATTACTAAAAATTTGTCGCCTGGTGCCGGGTCACCGCTTGTACCACCCACGCTTCGACTCTAAGGATTTTAACCGTTACGCCACTAATGCCTCCCTATTTCATTTTACATAAAACGTAGAAAACATCATTAGCACACACTATTTATACGATGTAGTATTTTTTTAACTTATCGATAGAGTTCTGCTTAATTTTCAAACCTTTAAATGTGTACTGCAAAAAAAAAAAAGGTTGAGAATCACTGACCTATAGCAACTATAAACATTGATTCTATGAATAACTATGCGAATTTATAATATTTAGGATGGCACAAAAGTTTATATAGCCGGATGTGATAAACAAGTTAAAGTTTGGGATTTAGCTTCGAATCAAACGATGCAAGTTGCTCAACACGACGCTCCAGTGAAGACATGCCATTGGATCAAAGCTCCCAACTACACTTGTCTAATGACTGGATCTTGGGATAAAACACTTAAAGTATAATTGAGAGAATACATTTGAATGTTTTATTTTACTCACTATTTAAATTGTTTTAGTTTTGGGATGCTCGTAGTGCAACCCCAATGCTAAGTATCAATCTACCCGAACGCTGTTATTGTGCTGATGTCGATTATCCAATGGCTGTAGTGGGAACGGCTGGTCGTGGTCTTATAGTCTATCAATTAGAAGGCCAACCAAAGGAATATAAACGTGTTGAGTCACCGTTAAAATATCAACATCGGTGCGTTTCTATTTTTCGAGATGATAAGAAGGCCCCTACAGGTATAAATTTAATTTGTTTTAGTGTTAACTGTTTCTAAACTTAAAAAAAATTCTTTCTTTAGGATATGCATTGGGGAGCGTTGAAGGTCGGGTTGCCATTCAATATGTCAATCCAACTGATCCGAAAAATAATTTCACTTTCAAATGTCATCGTTCGAATGGTGTTCCTAATGGTGTCCAAGATATTTATGCAGTTAATGATATAGGTATAGACTTGCTTTAAGCTTCTTGTTGCACTGTAACATAACTATCACAAAACTATTTTTTACCTATGTTGCATACATTCTTATACTTAGCATCGTTTGGCGAGAACCTGAATATTAAGTTGAAAACCTTACTAATAATAACTTTAAGAGCTCGTTTTGGCGCCAAAATTTTTATTTTATTATTGACCATCAATTTTGAACACCATACTTTTTAAACAGTCTAATATTGCTTCCGTGTGAGGGTTATTCCCGGGAAAATTATTCAATTTTTATTTCCCGTTTCCCGGGAAAAAACGGAACATTTCCCGGAAAAAATATTATTCATGCCGATTGCGATACCGATAACAAAGTCTTTGTTTTGTTAACTGTAATAGTGGTAAAAAATATAAAATGCCATTATCAACATATTAACGCAATTATCAAATCAGCATTCATCACTTTATAAATCAAAAAATCGCTTAACAAAAATAAATTTATTATTTATTATACGTTGAAAAATTATAAAATGCCAATATATAAATGCTGAAATATTATTACAAATCTGTAAAAGAAATTGGATGCTTTAATGACTATACATCCCAAATTATATGTGGGGGTATATTAACAATACGTGACATTTTGGCGCGGGACGTTTTTCCACGGGGGGTTTTGCTCCATTGTACCGAGGTCCTAAGACTTTGCGGGGTGGTTTTTTGTATCAACTTTCGGTTTCCCATTTAAAATTTCAGTGTTGCAAGGGCGCCAAAACATTCTGCCTCGGTATATTATATGTATAATCTAGGTTTGTTCCAATAGTCCTTCTGGTGATGTTCAAACATTGACCAACAGACAAAGAGCAAGACAACATTGACCAAAAGCCAAGAGTGAGTGAAGAATATAAAGTGACAAGTTCGCTTGAGTTACACACCAGTTAACCAGCGCTTAAACATTGCCAAAACAGTGTCGATATAAGCACTTTTCACGAAAATATACGGACATAGGTCGACTCTCCGCCTAATACGGTCGAGCGGTATTAAGCTGAAACAGTTCTTCACTCACTCTTCTCTTTTGTTCAATGTTGTCTTGCTTTTTGTCTGTTGGTGCTGTTTGTGTATCGCCATGGATTGGAACAAACCTTCTGTGTCATCCAATTTTTGTTCCAAGAGATCATCTTTAAGCGACTTTCCCCTAAGTTGCCTCTCATTTCTAAAATATTATTTTCTAAGCAAGTAAATGAAAAAAATTAAATTTGAGTTATATTTTATTGATTATATAATATCATATCTTACTGTATTTATTTTATTTTTAAGTTAAGATTATTTAATTTTTTTGCAAAAACAACATCTATTTAATTTTTCCGTATAACTTTTACAATTTCCACCTCAAATTTAATATTTTTTTTTCAATTTTCCGTTTCCCGGGAACAAAAATAATCCGGGAAAAATTACCCTCTAATTAGGATCAATTTGGTTTTCAATAATTTGTATATACATTTGGGTAAAATTAGTATTATTTTTTATTACAGCTTTTCATCCTATTCACGGCACATTAGCGACAGTTGGCTCAGATGGAACATTTTCGTTTTGGGATAAAGATCAACGAACTAAACTGAAACCATCCGAAACGATGGAACAACCAATTACATGTTGCACCATAAATCATAATGGTCAAATTTTTGCTTATGCTGTTAGTTACGACTGGAGTAAAGTAAGTTCATCTATATTCGGTCGATTTGTTTGGTCGGGGAATTATATGAAATACCCGGTTCATGTATAAAATACCAACTCATTTTGGGCATTTTATACAATGACACGATTAAATAGAATGACCGTAACAGTTATATGAAAAATACAGTGCTAACATTATTTTTACTTTTAGGGTCATGAATATAATAATCCTATGAAGAAAAATCACATCTTTCTACATTCCTGCTACGATGAAATGGCTCCTCGGCCTACAAATACATAACAAAGTGGGAATAACGCATTTTTCAATCAAATGTGTGATTTGAATGTAGATAAAGTACTATTCTTAAGTACATGCGTTTAAATATTTTTTTATGAAATTAATTTGATTTTTTTATGATTAATATTTCATTGTTAATTCATTATTGTACCCCGTCTTTAAATTAAAATAAAATTGTAATAGATATAGGAAGTATTTTTATTTGTTAACTTATCAATGTACAGCTAATTGAACTATCAACATGACGTGAATATTCTGAAAATAATTCAATGGTGTTCTCCATGGTGATCATGCGATGAAGGGAACGCAGCATCATATGCCTTTCCTGCTGCTACTGTGAGGACAGCCGCGACAAATCCCCATTTCATTCCTCGAAAAAAGACTAGTTTTGCTCTCTGGTTCATTGTTCCAAATTCTTTAACATCAAATCGCCAGGCTTCGTTTCTATGGAATTGTTAAATTTGATATGTAATTAAAACAACAGCTACTTATTTGATTTCATTTGTTTACCTAATCCATGGATCTTTTAGACCTTTCTGAGCTAAGGCTTCTTGTAACTTTTTCAGTTCTGGTATGTTATCAACTTTGTATATTCTATAATCTGGTATTTCAATGGATGGTCCGTGATGATGGTGATGGTCGCCTCCCATTTTTAATCACCCGGGTTAACGCTTTTAAATTAATAAAGTAAAATTATGTAAGTTGACAGCTTTTAAGTTAACCTTAAATATCTATATTTTTCTTGGGTTTCTATTTATCGACGCATGCGCTATTGACAATTATTGGATAATTTCAAAAGTATGGCGGGAAACTAAGGGGTGTTAGAAATAATTGAGAACTGCATCCTCTGTATTTCTAAAACCGTTTTATTTTTATTGAATGTCCTGTTTTAAGATACTTTTAATTTGATAAGCCAACAATTTTTTTTGTACGTATGCTGTAATATTTTCTAATAAAATAAAAAATGATATCAATTATATTTTTCTGAATTTTTTCACTAAGTATATTCTGAATATAAATTAATATTTTCCCGTTGGTGTTTTTAATAAAAATTTCATTCGTTAACAAAAGTAACATTGCGTCAACCACACAATCCTGCTGTGCTTAATTATACTTATATAAATTATTTTCAGTTTGTTTCAGATGTAAATAAAATCGTATGCATATAGGAACTGAACCAACTGAACTGTATTATATAATACAATAATATTTTATATTTCATATTGTAAATAAAAACATTTGTTGTGTGTAAAGTTGATTTACAGACGATAATTTTACGTGATAACGTCTTAAAGAAACATTGATGAAAAATAGCATACTTTTATGAATTGAATTATTATCACTGAATTATCATTATTTTGTATAATACAAAAAAAGAGTTAGTTGAAAATTAACATTTTATTCAAAATGAAATCAAATGAATTAAATCTTATTAAGTAAATTGTAGAAAAAAACACAAAACACGTTGTCTAGGATTCAACAATTGCCTCTCTATCGCTTTCTCACTTGCACGCACAGGCTCAAACGGAACGTAACACTTTTTCATACAGGCTACCCAGTGTTCATCAATTATAAGACGTTATCACGTCAAAAAATAATGTGAATATTAAAATCATATTAACTATTCTTATCAGAAGTTTCCACATTTTTATAAACTATTAAAAATCAATTACTTACATACCTAATTGTTCACCTTTTTAAAGGATCTGTTATCTGTCTATTAAATTGTCTGCCTTTAGACTAGAGCTCGAACGTAGCAGTTTAAAAGAAGTTCTCCTGTAATTTAAAACATATACCTCACAAAATCTTACTTTTCATTTTTGAACCCTGCAGTAACTATATATATATTTTGACTTTAAATGATATTTTCACGACGTGTGTCTAAAAGTATTCAAAATTCCCCACCCCAGAGATAGTATCCTTCGACCTTTTGAACCAGCCGTTTTTAAACTTATTTGGTCTAGCGCTCTCTTCTCAGTAAAAAAAATTGGTTGTCTGTATAGTCGGTTTACGGACGATAGTTTTACGTGATAACGTCATAAAGAAACATTGATGAAAAATTGCATACTTTTATGAATTGAATTGAATTATTATCACTAAATTATCATTATTTTGTATAATACAAAGAAGGAATTAATTGAAAATTAACTATTTTTTCAAAATGAAATCAGACTGAAAATTATGAAGGAAATCAATTAAATCTTACTAAGTAAATATTAGAAAAAAAACACAATACACGTTGTGTAGGATTCAACAATTATTGAATACGAGGCATAGCTTATTGTAGAAGTACTCGAAGAAGCTCGCGTGGCGGCGTTCCAGTAGCAGAACTCTATCGTGCCTCTCTATATCTTGTATCGCGTTCTCGCTTGTACGCACAGGCTCAAACGGAACGTGAATTTTTAATGCAGGCTACCGGTGTTCATCAATTTATAAGACGTTATCACGTAAAGAATAACTAATCAAAGTCCTCTAAAATTTTGGTTGGAAATCTTATAAATTTCATAGACCATCAAATTTAAATTTCAAATGTCGCGGACCAAATGCAACTTTTTGATGCACAGAAATGCACCATTTCAGCGCCTCCAGGGAGGCGGTATGACCCGTTTTGGAAATCACTGGTTTAACGGAAAAAAAATTTGATTTAAATATTCCGTTGGATCACTATGAGCCCATGCTATCAAATGGAATCAACAGTTATAAAGAAATTAGCGGTTTTTTTTTAACTTGGTTTTTGACAAATTTAATTCAAAGAATAGTTATTCTTATCTTATGTCTAGACCAAACATCAAAAAATAATTTTTTTGATTTAGTTTTTAAGCGTCTTGACTCGATTTTCAAATTTTTTGACTTAAATATGGCTTAAAATCAAGTCAAATATAATATTTATATGCCAAGCCTATGAACAGGTGTTGCACACCTTTATAGGATTGTACCTATATATTATTATGTTTTATGTATGTACTCATTATCCTAGTAATAAATAAATAAAAAAGGCAAGTAAAACATTGAACTTGCCAATTATTTCATTTCAAAGTTTATGTTCAAATGTTAGCTCAATTAGTTGCACGAAATGTCTATTTACTTTACTTGATGAATCCATGGTTTCAAAAAAAACTCACATAAGTGTGGCAGTTTGTTAAATACTATAAAAATTAAAATATAGCCCCTTTATAGCATATAAAACGTTTATTTTGCATTATAAAGTAAATACAATTGAAAAATAAATATGGTTTCATCTAAATGTAATGTGCTTAAATTTAAATTTTTTATGGTTTTTCCTATTTCAGTCAACACGTCTTTTTCAGCTGGTGTAATTAATTCGGCTATCTAGAATTAAAAAAATATCATTTAATAAAAGTTTTCCATCAATAAAAATTTTCGTTCAAAACTTACAATTTCTTCCAATTCATCGGCTGGAACTTTTGATTTCAAATCCAATTCGATCGCGTCAGCTCGTTGTTTCTTATCGATAATAGGTTTATTCAATGTCGTGTAATGTTTTCGTCGCATTTTTAAATTATAAATACATTTGTAGTTTAAGTCAAGTAACATACGTATGACCTGATCAATATTAATATGAAATAGGGTAAACGTTTTCACTGGACCAGAATTGGGAACGGATTTACGCAGTTCTCGAATTTGTAAGAAATTTTCTTCGAGTAATTGATAAGTAACACGCTTTGCTTCTTTCATCTGCATCATGGCTAATGGAGGTATATTTTCAGCCTCAATAAATTTCTTTGATCGCACCAATCGAAATATTCGAGCAGCATTCGATCCGAATTTTTCAGCAATTATTTGTGTGACGGTATCCCAAGTAAATTGAGTGAAAATATATTTCATATTGATATTATATTGTCCAGAGCCAACATCGCTGACCCGTTGAATAAACCTACATTGGTCATCTTCTACAAGAAAAAAAAATCTTTAAAAAATATAACGGTAATGCGATCTTTATTTCAAATGTTTGTCTTAACAATTCTTCTAGAATTACTGAATGCAAATTCAATATATTGAATAAAAGATCAAACAGCTTATATAAGTTGAGTTGTATGGTTGTAAGTCATGGAGTTTCTTGAAACGCTGGATAGCGGATGAAATATCAAAACGAAAAGCCTTTAAAGCCCACAAATAATAAGAAAAACCAACATATTGTCAACTACATACATACGTACAAGCTCTTAAAAAGATTGGGAACCACTGTCCTAGAGTACAATCATATTTATCTTTTTTATCTTCTTATTATTGCCTATTTGTGCACTTTCAGTTCATTTTCATAGCATCCAAGGAATGCTCCAGATGAAAATAAAATCGTAAGGTATAATTAATGCGCAATACACAAAGTTACCCTTAGGAGCCATTCATAAGTTAAATTTCGCAATTTTTGACTCCCCCACTCTTCGTCACGCTGTGTCACACTTTTTGCGATCTCCCTATGATTATTACATCACGAAAGCTACCACGTCCCTGTACGTAGCTCATTTTGATTAATGGGTTATAAATATCTATTTACTATTTTAATAATAAAATTTCAATAAAGCAATAAGTATTAAAATAAATAAGCAAATAAATATTTTTTAAATTTAATTTAATGTAACTCGACGGTTTTATTTTCATCTGAAACATATCTAACAAAGCCAAAACTCCGCTTATTTTAAAGTTCAAGTTCCAAAAATTTATTTTTCATTTTGAATGAAACAATTGGTTGAAATAATGAAACAAAGTTATTTGGAAATTGGAATTAATTGTAAGTCATGAAATCTCTTGAAAGGGTGAATAGGGGACGAAATTTTCAGACGAAAAGTCCTTGTGCATTTTTGCATCTGACCCACCGTTAATAGATATTAATTAAATAAAGTGACCAAATACAGAAGAGCCCTAACGATTCAAATCGATGAATGTTTTGTAGAATGCGTTGGAAGGAAGAGAATTTTTGACTACGGGATCCTGTTAAGACTAGTTAGGAGGTAAACAATAACATTTCACATTCTTGTGGGCCGCGCTGGGTGGGGGTTGGATCTAAGAAGGTCCCGTTTTTCACTTCATCGTTTATATCTTAAAAACGGTGGGCTTAAGAAATACATTATTTATAATAAAATTAAAGTTAATAATATTTACAACAAGTTTGCTTCTATTCGTTTTTGATAGTTTTTAAGAAATATGCCCTCAAACGTTGCAAATTTCGAAAAAAATAAATTCACCCCTCATTTTTGTCTGTAACATCTCAGTTCTTCATTTTACAGTAAAGTTGTCAGAAAAGTAGTTGTAGAGCAAGATAAACGGTTTAGTCTAAGATCCGAACCTACATCGACCTTCACCGAGTTGATAATAGAATGAAACATATTTTATTATGAATTTAGTAAGTTCCTGGACAGACTATTTTTTATTATTTAAAAAAAAATATTTTTAATAAAATATTGCAGCACAATAGAAATTTATTGCGAACACGTTACTATAGAATTTTAAAGATTTAAATTTTAATGCGCGTGGAAATGTGTGACAGAGAGGTCCGAGGTAAATATACTGTGTAATAATAAAGGACCCAACATCGCAGTCATTTGTGATGATATAACATTTTTTCTATTAGATGTTGCAATATTTTATTAAAAATAATTAAAAATAGTCTGTCCAGGATTTTTTTAGGCAACCCATTTTTAATATATTTTCTAATTTACTAAATTCATAATAAAATATGTTTCATTTTATTATCAACTCAATGAAGGTCGATGTGGGTTCGGATCCTTTACTAGTTGAAAATTTGATTGTTAATATTGAAAGAACAATCGGCCGGTAACAATTAAAATGTCTTATTTGAGTCTCGAATTACTTTAAATAATACCGAATTGTCACGGAATCTAACGATCGATCGTCGTTCAAATTAAATTTTTTTTTATTCAGTTTTTTTTTTTTATTCAGAATACTAGAAGAATTATTTAGACTATTAGCATTAGGAATTAATATAATGAAGAAATTACTTTACCTAAAAGACTTAAATATTGATCCAAGTACTGTATTAAAACAGGATGGGTATTTTGTTTCCGCAATATATCCTTAATTTCTATAATTGGTATAGGATTTGAGATTTCCGACCACGGTTCAGTTCGTACATACATTAATTTGATTAAAAGTCGCATTAGCTCCGCTGCATTATCATCAATTCGTCGTTTTACGGCTGAAATAATCAACAAGTCTCTAAAATCTTGATGAAACTTGTCAAAATTGATTCGCCAGTAAACGTCTTGGTCCGGCAAAGGCTTATCGACATTTTGTTGTCGTATTTCGTTGATGATTTGAATATTTATGTCAGGTGGTTGATAAAGTTCTCGCTCCAATACTTTTAAATTAGGTATTGGTGTTTTTCCATCTTCTGGGTTTGGCAAGCGCATTATATATTGGTTTGTTATTAGAGTTACGAAGGCATCGCGAAGATTTGAGAGGTCAACGTCTTCTTCGAGAGCCTCTTTTCGTCTTGCGGCTGCTAAAATTGCGTCCGAAGCCCGAATAACACCTTGGCCGATGATTTGTTCAAAGATTATTTCTACACTGTTTCCGTATCTTCGTTTTACATTTCCCATATATCTAAAAATATTCACAAATGGTATAGTACAAAAACATCAAAATGACTAAAAAACAGCTAGAATGAGTTTTAAATAGTTGGTAAGCAATAAATAAATATTATAAAAAAATGAAAAACCGACTTCAAAATATATAAAAATTCTTAAACAAAAAATGCACCAAAAAGTAACAAAATAATGGCGTATCCTTGCAGTATCTACAACTTATAAATTATTAGGATTATACAATGTACAACTATTGTTATTTTTGGAGTTGGTGTCAGCCAAGGAAATACGACTATATTGGTACCTTATGAAAATTATTTTTCAAATGAACTTTTAAACAATATACTCGAACTGTAACAATATCTAGCGACCTTTAAACTATAAAATAACAATTACCAACTAAACCTTTTTAAAATTTTTACAAATTACTATTAATATTTATTTTATTGACTGACACCAACTCCAAAAATAACAATAGTTGTACATTGTATAACCCTAATAATTTGTAAGTTGTAGATACTGCAAGGATACGCCATTAATTTGTTACTTTTTGGTGCATTTTTTGTTTAAGAATTTTTATATATTTTGAAGTCGGTTTTTCATTTTTTTATAATATTTATTTATTTCTCGCGTTTTAGTGATCTGAAGTTTGATAAATGATTTTATTTTCTTGAAAATGGTTAACCTTCCAAACGCGCTGCTCATATGAGGCAGCACCGTTTAATATTAAAAGTTACTACATCATCCCTTTTTGCCCTTAAGGGTTGAAATTTTTTGCTTTTAAATGTAATAACAAAACTAAGTGGATTATTCTTTCCAACAGAAAAAAAATTATTAAAATTCGGTTAAATGTCACTATTCCATCCCCTATTTTCATCTTTAAGGGGTGGACTTTTTTCTTCAAATTGAAATGTGAACAATTTAAAGGTAAGTTGTACGTAATAGAAACAAAATTATCAAAATCGGGTTAGCCAGAAAAAATTTATAATATTATTTCATCTCTAATTTTTAACCCTTTATGAGTGGAGTTTTTTTTTTTTTTTTTTAAATGGATAGGAGATTAATTTAAGGCTGTGTTCTACAAATAAAAAAAGAACTACCAAAATCGAGCTATCCAATAAGAAGTTAGTATTTCATCCCTTAGTTTTCAACCCTTTAGAAGTAAACGATTTCCTTCAAATTAAAATGGGACCATTCGGGAAGCACCAGCTTTCAAATAAAAAAAGAATCATCAAAATGGCTTCTCCCAGTCGGAAATGCTGAGGTAACAAACATAAAAAAAAAAAAAAAAAAAAAAAGATACAGTCGAATTGAGAACCTCCTCCTTTTTTTTAAGTCGGTTAAAAAGGAGACAATAGACATAGGATCAAAGTGTTAGGACGCAGAATATATATAACAGACAGAAGGTCCATTTTGTGTTTGCAGTTTTCATCACGATTGAACCGTTAGTATTAGTCTATATTCTGTAGTTCAGGGTTGATTATTAGATTTTTATTTAAAAATTCTGAAATTGTCTGTGGCTATGTTAATTCTACTGTATACTATGTGATAGTTTACTAACGAATCCCCAAGTTATTTTAGAGTCTCCTAAATAGTTATGTTAACGTAATTATTAGACCTTTTTCAATAACGCACGTAGTTTTTCAAACATTTTTCAATAGTAACCTTCAGTTTATTTTTTTAATATTGATACCACACAGTTTTCTCATCTTTTTCCTAAAGTGACCCCAAGTATTTTTTTCAACAATAGCCTCCCCTCTGTAGTTTTCTCGAAAGTGACCCTCACGTAATTTTTTGACTGTATATCCGCGTGGCTTTTTTATAGCTCCTTTCACGTTGATCATTTTTCAATAATGATCTCTTAAAAAAGTAAAAAAGTTAAAGTTAAAAAAGTTTTTCTGCCGAAAAAAGTTTTTCGATCTTTTTCCATAGCGATCCGCACGTAATTTATTGTAACTCCCATACAGTTTTACAATATTTTTTCGACAGTGACCCCCAAGTAGTTTTTACGATAGTGGCTTCTATTTAATTTTCCAACCATTTTTTAAAAATGACCCCCATAGTTTTTCAATTCATTTTCAATAGTGCTTCTCTTGTAGTTTTTCGATCACTGCGACTCCTTAGTCTTGCAATCTTTTTTCGTCCGATAGTAACACTCTCCCATGATAATTTTTTTGATAATGACCATCACGTAGTTTTTTCTATAGTGACCTTCGAGTAGCTTTTTCGATAGTGATTAGTGACTCCCATGTAGTATTCCGATTATTATGACTCTTATTGTTAGATAATTTTACAGTCTTTTTTTCGATAGTAACCCCCAATAAGTGCTTTCGATAGTGATTCTTACGTAGTTCTCCGATCATTTTTCCATAATAATCCCCTTCCCCATAGTTTTTTGATCTTTTTTAAATCGCGACTCTTACGTAATTTTCCGATAATTTTGTACTAGTAATAGTGACCCCACATAGTTTTCTTTTTTTTCGACAGTGATTCCAATGTAGTTTTCCAATTATTTTTTAACATCGACCATTACACAGTTTTTCGTTAATGACCTTCGCGTAGATTATAAAGTTTTTTTTTAAAGTTAAACTTCTAAGGCAGTGGTCTGGGAACTTTTTTACCATTACCCCAATATAATTTTTCATAAGTCGATATTACCCCCGCATTTTAAAAACAATATTGATCAATTTAATTTTTTTTTTATTTTTACAAATTTCCCTTTTTCTTAAAATCCAATTGTGTTAGGGATTTGAAACTTTCAGGATCTTATTATTTCATTATCTACATACCTACAAACCCTCCATGTATCGTTTAACTTCCGAGAGTAAATTCACCATATTTATACCACTGGGGCCTTACACTTACCGTACAATTTATTTATTGAATTAATTGACACGAAATTTTTTTTTTTATGATTGCAGTAAGTATGGAATACACAAAATACAATTTTCATATTGGAACAAACAAAAATTAAGTAGCTGAAAACTTTCCCTCTTTATATTTTGGAAAATTAAAAATTTGGGGCTTTTGGATGTAAGAACAAGTTGAATAAAGTTTTCGACCATACTAACACGCTTATAAAATAGCCATGGCCAAAAAAAATCTTATTTCTCTCAAAAATTTTATTTTACCCCATTTGGGGTAATTTACCCCGGTTCCCCGAACGCTGTTCTAAGGTGACTGACAATCGATAAATGGACGAGAATCAAAAGTGGAATTTCAAGAACTGCGCCCTTTCGTTACTCGAGAGAGCAGAAAAATACAACTTATAGAGTAAAAGAAAGAAATCGGAAACGAAATAAAAGAGTGACGTATACACAGCTAAAGAATAAGATGACAGTTTAAATATTGAGTAAACAGAATATTTTATATATACAAGTAAAGGACCTTTTAATTACGAGAGAATAACTGAAAAATTGATTAAATTTTCAGATTAATGAAAATAATTCCACAATCGCCACTGCAGCGTTGTTGGTATCCGGTACAGGCCTGCAGTTATAAACGAAAAGTATATATTTAATGCGGATACACTATCAAATACTCTGAATGTATAACTATTGGCGCCGATTTGATTTTCATTAATTTTAATACTCTTTCTTTAACTCTTTAATACTCTACTGTTATAACTGGCTGGTTATAGCAGGCTTATCAGGATACGACATTTACTCACCTACAATATCTAATAATTAAAAGTACTTTATCTGAACTTAGAGAGTAATTCGCTATATTTTCAGAACGTCCTTTTTGAAAGGATACAAATCCTAGTTTGATCATTAAACATACAGCCTTTTTAGTCTAAAAAAAAATCAAATACATCAATCTTTACATTTAAGAAATTTAAAATCGAAGCCTACTTTTTCTAAGGGAAGATTCACTTCCCGTGAGATAAAAGTCAGAGGATTCGGGCCCCATTTATAAAGGAAAGCTCCAATTTTTCCGATATTTTCACCAAAATATTCCGTTAATAGAAACGTAACAAGTTGTCCTAGTTGATAGGACATGTTTAAAAAAAGAAATCAATTTTCTATTAACACGTGTTATTTGAGATTGATTACAAATCGGTGTTTTTGACAACCGATGTCATTTACAAACTAGATGATCCAATTCGTAAGTCTTCGGGTGTCTACTGTATTAAAAACAATTGAAAACAATATACTTACGACGTTTGACGAAGAAGTTTTCCCATACACTGTAACCACTGTAATAATCGCAGTTGTTTAAGACCGAACTAGAACTTTTTCGAAAATAAAAATTCGTTCGGAGTTATTCCCTTTATTCCATTTGAATGCATTTGAAGAAAGGGAAAAAAGTTTTAAATTGAAAAATTAATTTTTAAAAATGATTTTAAATAATTTAATTTTAATGTATTTTTTAAATAATTAAACCTCCATTGGAATATAACTCTGATCATTTATGATGTTGCCTATATTGGCAAAAACATTTTTATTATTCTAATTATATATTTTTTGCGTTGATTGTTAATTATTTTTATTATATTATAAAGATTATAAATTAATCGTTTAAAGTAATGAAATTAAAAAATTATAATATGATAAATATCTGATTGGCAAAATAGGCACAATTAACAAAAGACAAATTCCATAGTTTAGCTATAAAATAATTTAAATTAGTTATAAATAATTCATTTATTATATTATTAGAATATGAAAAATATTACATTATACGCATTAACCTTAATTAATAATTCATATTACACTTTGTAAAGGCTTCAAAAGTGTATTTAAATTCATTAGAAACGATACACAAAAAGTAAATGAAAAGACGGTAATAAAAAGCGTAGTCACGAAGAAAGCAAAAAAAGGTTGAGAAGCACTGTCCTTGGACATAAACCTAAGAAGAAATCGGATGCTGTTAATGTGTGTGTGTGCAACACACTTGATTTGTTCAGTTTTATTTTAATGATCGCAACGTTCTGAATTAATGAAAAACGGACGTAGCTTACTTAGTGTAAGAAATCTTTTCGGCTATCAGCCAAAATAATTCGTGCGTGCATCACCATAGTGCAGCAAATGGAAAAATGCAATTGCGTTGCGATTTCAATATAAATAAACAAACTGTTCCGGTAAACGAGTGAAGAAGTGCTAAGCAATGTTATTGTTTATTAAATACTGTGCTCTCCGTACAACATTGATCTCGACTAAGATTTGTTCATATTAAACATGAGTTTCATTTATAATATACCTTTATAAGCAATTATTTTAGTCTCTCTAGTATAGGTTTAATGACTTAAAACAATAAATTCTATATTATATCCTTTTATATTAATATACAACATAGATCTAGATAGAAATGTTCGGAAGAAAATTTATCTTAGCACGTTCGAAGAAATTGACCCGAGTCCTATTATGTGTAAATTTATTGTGTATGTGCGTGAACGTGAGCCATGAGCTGGTGCTGGGCGATGATGGCTTGTCGAAGTCGACAAGTTCGCATTTCCTTCGCAGTAGCGATACAAAGTCTGTAAGCGATGAAGGTGCTTCGCCCCTTGCATTCAACGTCGGTAAGAAACCCAAACAAAGTCCGACAAACATTGCATGGGTGTGCTGTTCTTCACAATTTCTTCCAAGGAATCAAGGATCGAACTAATTGCATGGGATGGTGTTGGTTGTCGCATGGAAAATCTTACTGATTTTTACCTCTGTTTTAGCATGTTAAATGTTGCCTCTTATTTCTTTTTTTAATTAAATTTTTAGTGTAAGTATATTTACAACTACCCATTTGATTACTTAAGACAAAATATCTGTATCACCTTTGAACTCGGTACATTCAGTCATGTGATAAAATCGTTTCAAAACTCTATTTTGCAAATTTATACTTCCTATTTGCTTAGTTTAACGTGATTTAAATTGATTATAATTAATTTAATTCATTTAAAATATTTAACTGATACACCATTTAACTAGCTGCTTCTTCATTCGGTGTGTTAAAGATGTGCTTGATTGATTTTAGGACTCTCCGTCCTTTTATCAATTTATTTAATTGATTCTTTTAAAGTAAGAGTTGAAGTCGTTCATCTGAAATGAAGCGATTATATTTCATATTCATCTCATTGTATTTATAAATTATTAAGCCAACTCGGATATTCAGCTCTTTAGATTCAAATCGAATTCATTAATTATGTTTCTTAGAACTCATTAACTTTTTTTTAAGTTTAATTCTTTCTAAGAAAATGACTTAAAACTAAGATTATGTGTATTGAAATGAAGAATCTAGGAAACTTGTATTTACATAAAATCAGTGGCGTGCGGTGGGTTTTCGCTTAAGGGAAACAATAAGGCAAAATATATATCCAAATATGAAATTAATGGTATTTTGTGTATATGGTTTTTTTCCCGTTAGAAAAACAGGTTAGAGCTCCCCCCCGCACTACAGCATAAGGCTTATTGTACCCCGGTTCTGCTCATGTATCCCTGTTAGACAAGAATTCTTGCTTATTCTAGGTTCAGAATTCTGCCTAGTAAAAGCAGTCCTCATACAGGTGTCGCCAATTTGTGAGGGGTTTGCAGTCAAAAATGACATGAGTCGCGTTTTCCTCCCCATCCCCACACAATCTGCAATTGAGGTCTCGTTGAGACACCCCAATAGTTTTCAGATGCTTTCTCAGTCTGCAGTGTCCGGTTATCAGTCCCGCTACTGTTCTGGGTTGGTTCCTTTCTAGCCGTAATATCTCAGCGATGAACGAGGGGCAAATTCTTCCCATCATTCTCTTGCTGAGCTTCTGACTGGAAATTTCTAACCAGTATTTATTTTTCTGCTGTCTCAGCCGACTTTTCATCGCCTTTTTGGCAGCAGATTTGGTGATCCCTACTCCAGGTTCTGGACCCACGAGTGCGGTCATCGACCCAGCCCTCGCGCAAGTAACGGCTTCTTAATTGCCCTCAACTCCCTTATGTCCCGATACAACCAAATTTTCTTCCGCGAATAGGCTCCAGTGGAATCAGCAAATGTCTTTATGCTTTATCTATATGGAGTGTACAGAAGGAGGACAATCTATGTGTTAAAAAATGGATCTATTTCTGTTCTGGCGCCAGATAGCATTTAAGGGCGACCCATTTACTCTAGCGTTGTTTATTGGTTAATTTTGTTTATTTCGTTGCAATTGGTTGCAGTACTTGAACAGTATATATGGCGCGAATATTTAAAAATAATTGACGTAACATTTAAGTAAAATATTTTTACTAGTGAACATAGTAGTTATGGCCATAAAGAGACGCTTTTTGAAACTTTCTAACGTTATTGCTTAATTGTACTTGACGTCAATAAATGACTCATAAGTGCACAAATCACAAAAGTCTGAAAGTAATACCACAGTACAGGCAGAACTGCTGCGCAGTACTACAATAGGAATACGTAGCCAACTTTAGACGACAACGGTCACCCTTCAAAGCCAACGAATAGTGCGACTTTTTTGGAAACTTGAATTTATCATCTACTTTTGGTACAAAAAAAATTTCGTTCTTTAGGTGTAAAGTAAAACCGTGAAGACCATAACTTAACAAAAAGGCGACATTCCCTCTCCGTCTCTCTAATTCTAATTTCTCTCTCGTTCTATTTCTCTGTCCTACACAGTGCTTGTTAACAGTGATCGGTGAAATAAAGTGTGCCGAGTGAGAGGGGAGAAATAGAAAAATAAAGTGAAAGAAAAAGGAAAAAAATTCATATTGACTACTAAGTGGCACGTCTGTCGACTTAACTAAGTTATAAAAGTTGTTAAAATCTGTTTTCAATAAATCAAATTTTGTGATTGAAATTCACATACAAAATTACTTAGATTTATAAATTTTTTTACTAAGAAAACTCCAATTTTCATTTTTATATAAAAAATGACTATTAAATATTGGCGTTTAATAAATAAATAAATAAACAAGAAAATTATAGGAAAAATTGTTAATATTATAGTTTTCTCTTGAAACTAGAGAGCGTTTGTGGTTGAAAAATAATGTAAAGAACTTCGTTCCTATTCCCTTGTTCCTTCGTTCCCCCGACCGCACTAGTTTTCTAACTTTATTCGTTCTAGAATTTAAATGAGATAATTAAAATAAGGAATACGGTGTATCTTTATTTTTTATCTATAATTTTATAGGAAAGCAATGCTTTCTTTGCTTCATAGACCCCACGCCTCTGTGTATATAAGAAGATATCTTAATGATAAACATAATCTTAAGAAAAAATTGTATGCTAAACTGCACAAAAGCTTGTGGTTGATATATGAGACATTTATTTTTAAAATGTCCCTTAGATTAATATTTAATTTCAACGTCAGTAATAAATTCTGATTGACCAATTCCATAGATTGTTGATGGATAATTTAACTCTTATATTTGGCATAGTTTGATTTCAACTTAAAGATTAAATTTCAATGAAAATATCTTCAATTAAATGAATTACAGCCAATTTATTTTTTATCATTACATTAAGATTCTTCTTAATGATAAAAAGAGATTTCTTTAAATTGTTTTATTGTTCCTTTTGGAAATTTGTAGAACAAACCTTTCCACTATTTACATATCTCAGTCTTGAACAACATGTGTAGGATTTCTCATGAACTGAACTTGCACTTTGTATTGTTTCGCAATCCTTATCTGAAATTATTTCAACACTTTGTTTCCATGAGGGTTTTTCCTTACTTGAACTTAACGTATAGAAACGGTTATTAAATAAATAAAAAATTGAATCAGGTCTTAGGTAAAAGCAATTTAAACCCTAATAAATCAATTAATAAATATTCAAAAAACTTTATTTGAGTATAAAAAAATATAAGCTCATTAATCAGTAAACGTGTCGGCTGCCACATATTTACTAGCATTAAAAGCACATATTTATTTTCAGTTGTAGTTAGGTATTCATTGTTCTAAAATGCTATAGATGTAGAATTAAACATGCTTTATTCATACAAGGCTTAAAAAAATATCTGCTGCGAGGCGTCACAGTACTGTCTTATACGTGTTCTTTTATGAAACTCGCTGTTGGTTAAATGAACATAAATAAAGTCTACAAATGTTAAAAAAAATATAAATAGAATAATATATAAAAATCTATATGAAACAGAACAATATGTATATATACACTATACAGCCTCTATGCATATACGAATTCCCACCCTGAACCTTAGAACTGTCTTTATTTGAATTTTCCCAGGAAAAAGTTTCAAATAAAAGTTGTAGGCATTGATGAGTCTAAGAACTATATCTAGTTTAAAGAAAATCGTTAGATCCGATTTCGAAAAAAAATTGAAAAATTTTAAAAACTCCTAGAATAAAGAAGAACTTTCGATTAACCGATTTCAACAAAAACCTTTGCGATACAACTAGATATAATATGAAGGCAAAATTCCAAGTTTGGTGAAATTCGGATAAAGCTTTCGATACGATATCGTGGTCACACACACGCACACAGACATGCTTCTAAAAACCACGTTTCTGGATTCAGAGGACCTCAAAAGTGTATTTTCGGCGAAAACTCGAAATCGAAAATTCGACCCGATTACAATAATACCTTTCCTTACTTATAGGTAGTAGTGAAAAAAAGTAAAAAACTAGTGCGGTCAAGGGACCCCCCTCAGTAGCGAAGTTCTTTACATTTTTTCAACTCTAAAACATGATTAAATAAATTAATTAATTAATCATTATATACGTGACTAACCTTTTTCATTTAACTATCCCTCTCTCATTATGTACGCTTTTCATCAATTACTATTGGCAAGCAGTGAGGGGGTAAGCATTTTTCGTTACGTGATGATTTCTGTCAACTTACTCTAACAATAAGCCCAGTAAAAGATCCACGTTCAAAAAAAAAAAAAAAACACTCGCTATCTCCTGGAATGAAAAACCATCCCTTTCTTCATAATAACAAGATAGCGCATGAATTTTATGTTAGAGATAGCTTATATGTGATGCTGGATCATTATGTTCACATTTCCTAAGAACTTTACAGCTAAAAACTTTCTTTTAGAACGACTCCTCCAAATAAATTCCATTTTGATTAATTCGTTTGAATTTTATCTTGGTCTTGTTAAACTAATTTAAAGTGCTGTTTACATTGAGGCGATATAAGTGAAATATCGCAAGTGAGATATATCGGCGCGACATGAGTAATTTAAAAACACAATTGTCATAATTTCAATTACAAATCTCGGGTCTTATTTTGTTTTTAATATTCTTATGTGTATTTCTAAATAAATAAAAACAACTATAAAATAACTTTCTTATAGTTTTATAATATGCATTAAGTTATATTTTCTCTCCTTTTAACTTGTATGATGTCTTTTGCTTCGGCCACATGTACAATATCCTACTTTAATAGTTTTTAATATATATATATATATATATATATATATATATATATATATATATATATATATATATATATATATATATATATCATGGAACTATCGCACGTGATATATCGCTTATACGAACGACAAGTGGAACTTCGAGCGATAAATTGCGCCAGTTTGAACCTTTTTATCTCCTTCATATAGGTGTTTCAAGAATCCGTCTGAAGTTGTATATCGCTTCAATAAGAACGGCGTTTAAGTTTTACAATTTTTTTCTTTTTCTTTGTGCTTTTATCGTTATAAAAATTAAAGAGAAAAACCTAAAAATTATATTTAAGTAAAATAGCTTAAAACTGACAAAGACAGTCAATTTAGACTTTTAATATTATGTTTTTAAATGCTGGAGTCTATATGTTGAAATATGTTACCGTTAAAGCGTGTAATCCGTTATTTCATGGAATAACTAGGTAATTCATGAAATAGATGGGATGAAATATCCCGGGGGGAGAGGTTTGCTCCTCTGTTCTGGAGTCCTAAAGGGTTCTCGGGGTGGGATTTGTGTAAAAATTCCTCTTCTACCAACTTCCGGTTTCCCATTCAAAACTTCAGTGGTTGTCCACTTAGCTATTCCATACTTAAACGGGATTAGACACTTTAACGGTAATATATATATAGATACCAACATTGTTTAGTACCTAATTGAATTGCGCTATTTTAGTATTTATTTGGATTTGTCTGTTGTGAAAAGTAGAAAACTAGCACTTGTAAATTGGTTGCCTTATATTTTAAACCAATTTGAAATTTAGCTAGAAATTTATTTTTTAGGAACGTGTTCAGCTACTCAGTTTAGATGTACGGATGGTCGATGCATTCCAGCTCATTGGAAATGTGATTCAAACGTAGATTGCGACGATGGAAGTGATGAATCACCCGAATGCAGTAATTAATCTTAAATTCTAAATTGTTGGCCGTGATAATTTTGTTGTCTTAATTATAATTTCAGAGTCACAGCAGCAGTGTCGTCCAGAACAATTTCAGTGCGCTTTATCACGAAAGTGCATTCCGCGTGGATGGGTTTGCGATGGAGACCCAGACTGTGACGAAAGCGATAAATTTGGAATGGACAATTCAGACGAAGATGTACATAAATGCACAAAAGGCAATGAATGTCCACCAAATGAAGCGCGTTGTGGTAACACTTTACATTGCCGACCCATTCGGATGTTTTGTGACGGACATCGCGACTGTCCTGATAATAGCGATGAATGGAACTTTTGTGGTAAATATCATCACATTTATATCATCATCGTATTATATTTACAAAAGTAACAGTATAGTTTGGTTCCTAAGAATCTTTGCTTTTAAAACTTATATGAATAATTATACTTCCCTGGTCGTCTTTAAAAATGATATCTATGAAGAGAAAACCCAATTAAATCACCTTGCTACAAGAAGCAGGACAACGTCCGAGAATTTTATTACAATTAATAATTTTTTTAACTGTTAAATAAACGAATTGAGAAAATACAAAAGCACATATCTTCTGTCACTCATATTCGTTTTTTTTTTTTCATTTGGAACGAACCTAATATTTGTAGAAATGCAGTCCTTGGATGACCGAGCTCTGTTCTTTTGAATTTTCAGAATATATTTTTGTCATCTTTGTTGACGTCACGGCTAAATATTTTAATTTGAGTATATAATGCAGTTTTTAAAAATTAATTTCTCAACTTGAAATTTCTTTCTTTATAAAAAAAACTTTTCAATAACGACTAAAATTTTGTATTAATGTGCCACGTTTATACAGCAATTAATACAATGCTGATGTATAGGCAACCCCTGTTTCTTCAATGTATAATATTACTTTGTAATAAAAAAACTGAAAATACAGAAACAAAGAATTTTCCTAGAAATGTGACTAAGTTTGATCAAATTTTCAACCCCGAAAACCTTTACCATATAAACCATAAACGCAGATACGAAAGTAGATGCAGTTTTGTTAAGATTTACAGATGCAGAGTACACATTGTAATCGTGTTAAATTTCTAAAAAGATGATAATTTTGATAAAAATTGAAAAATGTCTGGAAAATTCCTTTATCTTTCCCTTTTCAGAGTTACGAAGTATGACATCCAAAAATTCTAAAAAAAATTAATGTCACGTCTTTGCTTTTCAAAATTTCCGTTACGATTTGCACATATGCTTTCGTAAAAGTTTCACATTGATTATTGCAGATGCGAATACGAATGCGAAAGCTAAAATAAATGCACAAGGTAATCCGCAATCATGGATGCGACTAGAGATATCTGTAACATTCCTGAATTACATACAATTGTTGCACTTGGAGTATTAGGTACCACTTAAATTCATTTTTCCTATAATTTTTAAATTCAAATACCTACGGCGTGAGTTATTTACATACTGCTTAACTCAGACTTGAGATTAAAATATCAAAGTGATAAAATATAATTTATAATCCAAGTGTTTTAAAATAAAACAAATAGTGGTTTAAAGCTGATTATTATAAAATTCGTCTTTACAACTTTGCAAAAGTAGCTGACTATATTTTCTTTAAGCCTACTTTATGTATGACAGGAAATTGTTGGGAGTAGACGGAGTAGGTTTAGGATTACAGGGATTGCGACTTAATGCAAGCAATTTAAAATTTTCGAAATGAATCTCTAAAAAGGTTTTTTCTATGAGTGCTTTTTGGAATTAAATTGTTCAGAGAATTATCAGAGATTTAGGATGAGTTATTATAGTTATTGTTAACATCTTGGTAACCAAATTTAGGATTGAGATATTTAGAAGAGAAACAATATTAGTATTGAAGGGCTTAAGCAATTAGGATATGGCGTTCATTGTTATGTGGTCCATAACTCGTATAAATACATTGAATGTGAATTAACTTGAGAGTTGATGAGAAAAGGTTGCTAGTATCTTAAACTTAAATAAAATTATGAAAATATTTTTATGTTATAATTTTTATAATAATTTAATTTTTGTTTTTGTAGAAAATGTTACGGCATGTTCTGGAATGTCTTGCGAGGTGGGATGTCGAGTCACAGGAAAAGGACCAAAATGCTTTTGTGCAGATGGCCAACAACCAGACGGAGACAGATGCATCGGTAAATATCTTAATAGAAAAAGCTAATTAAAAACTATATTAACCGATTAAACATTTTTTAACCAAACAGATTTAGATGAATGTCAAATAGATGGCTCTTGCGATCAACTATGTGTTAACACAATTGGCTCGTATAAATGTTCATGCGTTCCTGGTTATCAACAAAAGGGAAGATATTGTAGTGCTTTAAATGGTAATTTATATATTTAAAAAAAAAAACAGAAAATTATAATAAAAGTACCTTTTAGTTCCAGATAATGAACCTGCATCCCTTTTACTATCAACACAAACTGAAATTAAACGCATACATTTAAATGGTACAACATGGAAGGGAAATTCAACAATGAAGGTTCTTATATCCCAAGCGTTAGATTATTCCCATCGAAATCGTACGATTTGTTACATTCATAATAATGTGACAACATCAGCATTGAGTTGTGCCAGTATTGATGATTTAACAAAACGCTGGCTGCTGCCTAAACCTTTTTTAGTTTCATCCGTCGATTGTAAGATTTTTCCTTTGGATCATTAAAATGAAGTGATATTTATAAAAATATATTTTTCAGCCATCCACCGACTTGCCTTTGACTGGGTTTCGGGAAATTGGTATTTTTTAGATAATGTTCGAGAAATAATATTTTTGTGTAATGAAACAATGGAAGCATGCACGATTATTTTGGAAATTGATTTGAGTAAACCTCGAGCAATGGCTTTAGATCCAACCAAAGGGTTTGTATTTTTATTAATTCCTGAAATTAATCTTCTCGAGTAGCATCTTTTTAAAATTATTAAAATTTTTACAGATTTATTTTTTTCACAAAATGGGGCCATTCAGTACCAACTTTAGAACGAGCGTTGCTTGATGGTTCAAACCGAACCATTTTGGTCGACCGAAAAATCGTTTATCCCTATGGAATAACAGTAGATTTTCCTCTTCAACATATTTACTGGGTCGATAGCTACTTAGATTTTGTCGAGCGTATTAATTACGATGGAACAAATCGCCAGACAATAAAACGTGGATTTCCCGTTCAAAATTTATACAGCATCGCCGTTTTTGAAAACAGTTTATTTGTGTCATCTTGGAGAAACGAAACAGTTATTAAATTAGACAAATTTAAGTCACAAGTGCATGAAACTGTTGGGAATATAACTTTGTTGTTTACAATTAATATTTTCCATCGACAACGACAGCCTGATGGTAAAACATATTCCTATTAAATTATTGGTCGTAGATAAGGATGTAAATCTCTTTTGTAAGAATACTTTAAAAACTGGTTAAATTTTGAAATCAGGAAAATAGTTGTAGCATAGTCGCCATAGCGCTGTTAGTGACTAGTACAGGCCTCTGAATTTATGTCTAACAGCGCCAACTAGCGGCAATTTTAACTTGTGCTAATTTTAGTGCTTTTTCTTTTACAGAGATATACTTCCTTTCTGTATTTTTCATGTACAAATAAAAAAAGATAATTATTTATTTTTAATTATAAATTCTTATTACAGTGGCTCATCCTTGTAAAAATAATAATGGAAATTGCGAACATATTTGTATTCCTGCCTGGAAAAATGGAATTGCAACTGCTCAATGTCTTTGTCAACCAGGATATCATGCTAAGGCAAATGGAAAATGTGCTGGTAAGTAAAAAATTGTAATTAAATATTTTTTTTTTTAAATTTGACTTTTTTAGCTGCCAAAATGTCCACTTTTTTGTTATATGGAAAAGGCCGTCCAGCTATGATAAAAAGTATTACGATGACCCCCAAAACAAAAAAAGCTGATGCACTGTTCAGCTTCTTTATTGGCGATTTGAAAAAACCGGCTGCACTTGATTACGACGTAAAATCTCAATATGTTTATTATTCAGATGTTCTACGGTATTTTATAATTTTTTTCTTCAACTATTGAGCTGTTAAAAATCATAATTTTGCTTATAGATACGTGATTGAAAGACAGAAATTGAATGGATCATCGCGTGAAGTGGTCTTAGAAAATGAAATTGCTAATTGTGAAGGATTAGCGATAGATTGGATGGGACAAAACATTTATTGGACTGATGAAGGACTGTCGCAAATTAGTGTTGCGAGCTTAAAAAATGTAACCCATCGAAAGCTTTTGATTCACGGTACCCGATTTCATCCACGATCAATTGCAGTCGATCCAAAGCGGGGGTAAATAAAAAAAAAATCAACCCTATATTTTGTGATAATCTTAGTGTTTAGCCCCTACTGGAAAAATCTCATAGGATCTCATAAAATCTCATAGAAAAAAATTTTTTTTAATGAGATATTATGGTTTTATAGTATCCTATGAGAAAGAAAAAATTAATAATCAAATATTTTATGGTATTTTTATGAGTTGTCGTCAACTCATAGAACTCTCATAGACTGTCATAGAATTATTGGTTGTTATCTTTTAATTCCTATGAGATTTTTATGAGAATGTGGTATTTTTGTAATTTAAATGAGAATTTTCTTAGGAAAATAGGAAAAATAGGACTACATGGGAAAAACGCCAGCTTTTAAATAAATAAAAAATCTTCAAAAACGGGTAAACTTGAAAAAAAAATATTATTCCGATATATGTGTATTTAATATTTATCCACGAAAATACTCATAAAATCTTCAAAAATAAAGTCGAAAATATTTTATGTGTATTTTATGAGATTTTGTGAGGTGTTTTTGTCCGGGAAAATACTCATAGGATCCAATAGAATTTCTCCAAAAAATATTTTTTTATGAGATCCTATGGGTATTTTCCCGGACAAAAACACCCATAAAATCTCAAAAAATATTTTCGATTGTTTTTTTATGAGATACTATGAGATTTTTCCAGTAGGGGCGTTACGATATTATTTTCATGCATAGACAGTTCACTAAGATGCCAAAATGGCAAACATTTCTTTCTTTTCCTGTTTATATTACCACTGACGCATGGGGCGGAGGTCTAAGATATTCCAATAAGAGGACTTAGACTTTCCATCCTTGTATCAATTAGGGATTCATCAATTCAAGTTGTTGTAATGAATTAAGACCTTGAATTTAAATTCAAAGCTTGGCTTGATTTGATATTTAAATATTAGCATTTTACTTGATTTTAATCTTAACTTAAGTCAAGTAGCTTGAAAATTAAGTGAAGCATTGAATCTTTACTCACAATCCAATTTTTTTTTTAGTTATATGTATTGGACTGATTGGGCATCTAGTGCTAATCAAACCGGAAAAATTGGAAGAGCTTGGATGGACGGAACGCATCGCGAGGTTTTTATCAATAGCTCCCTTCAATGGCCCAGTGGTCTAACAATTGATTTCACCGAAAAACGATTATATTGGTGCGATGCGTTCCTGGATGTAATCGAAAGAATCGATTTAGATGGAAGAAACCGAAAAATTGTTTTACAAGGGGAAAAATTGGATAACCCATACGGGCTTGCATACTATAATCAAGCCTTGTATTGGACTGATTATCAAAACGGATCGATTCAAATGTTGAATTTGGTCAATAATACTATAACTTTGATAGAACAAGAAAACGCTCCACTTTTTGAAATACGAGTTTTTGATAACAAAACTCAACAAGGTTTGTACATTTGGAATTTTTTTGCAGGAAAAATTTTCTATTTTTTTTTTCAATTTGTAGGAACGAATGAGTGTTCTATAAATAACAATAATTGTACAGAATTATGTCTTGCTACACCAAATGGGGCAAAATGTGCTTGTTCTAATGGGTTTGTTTTAAATGAGAAAAATGTTTGTATTGCTCAAAAAGGATATCAACCGGCTCGGCGTTGTGCTGATAATCAATTTCAATGTGTAAAACATTTAAGGTAATCTTATCTCTATATTTAAACAGTACCGTGATTGACTGACTTTAACACATTCGCGTCGGTTGGTTTAATTGTCTATCTTACTTGTGTAGCGGGGCCAAATTCGTATGTAAAAAAAAAAAATGTTTTAGAAAAAAAAAAACGCTGAAACGTTTTAACCAATCGTTTTATTTCAAAATAACCTGAAGTCAGGTGTTAGAATACATTGCTCTACAACAATTAATTATTTTAGCAGAATAATGATATTATTTCATACTTTTTTCCATTCCGAAAATGTTTATAATTATTATATATTATTAGCTTAATAATATAAAACTAATAACACAAAATTTGAATAAATTTGTCAATATTTTCTTTGAATGGTACCAGTGGAAACATTCGCCAACATGTAGGGGAAAAATGCAATAATTATTTAAAATCTAATAATTATTTTAAAATTAAGCTAGGCTAAAAACAAAACAGGTACACTTATTTGTTTAATAGAAAAGTCCTATTCTATAAAGATCTAATTTTCTTTAAATTACTGAAATATTAACATACAAATTATAATGTTAAATAATCTACAAGGCAGAAGACGCATGGGTGCGTCTCCCGCGTCCACATACAGGGACTCTAAAGACGCACCCATGCGTTCCCCGACGCGAATGTGTTAAAATAACTAATTGAAAAGATTCTTGTTGAAAGATCAAATAAAAATTTCGACTTTTCCTTTAGTAATTGACTTTTTTCCAATGATAATTGAACATTTTAACATTTTTTTTTTTCAGTTGTATTGATGTGACGTACGTTTGTGATGGCGATTTGGACTGTGCAGATGGCTCTGATGAAGATAAAGGGCCTGGAGGCGTTTGCGGTATGATTTAACATCAACATACTCATTTGCTATATTTAACAAAAAAATCATTTTTGTAGAAAATCTTGCATGCGATGATGGCCGATTTTTATGTGATACAAACAATTGCATTACATCCCATTGGCTTTGCGACGGTGAAGCAGATTGTAAAGATGGAACTGACGAACTACCAGAACAGTGCAAAAACACTACGTGTTCAGCGCAACAATTCACTTGTAAACATAGTGGTCGTTGCATACCTTTAACGTGGGAATGTGATGCAGATCCGGATTGTGGTGAAAATGATACAAGTGATGAAGGCGACCATTGCGGTTAGAAAACAAGACAACATACTATTTAAAACAATATTTTTATACAAAGTATTTTATAGATTATACAACGTGTTCTGCAATCGAATTTACTTGTGCGAACTCGCAATGTATACCCTTTGAACTGTACTGCGATGGCGACGCTGATTGTCGTGACAAGTCCGACGAAATTGGATGCCATGATACGTGCAATCCTGAAACTCATGTACATATTTTAAAAATTGAAAATCGAAAATCATTACTATAATGAATATTTTTTTTTAGTTTTACTGTGCAGCCGATTCGATTTGTTTAGTTCATTCAAATAAGTGTGATGGATTCGATGATTGTTCAGATAAAAGTGACGAGGCAAATTGTGAAAAAATTTTGCCTTCTAATAAGTTGAATAAAACAATCGCTAATTGTTCGGATAATAGTGACGAGGCTCATTGTAAAAAAAGTAACATTCCTAATAAGTTGAATAAAACCAAAGAAATCGGCAATCGAAAAGTTATTTGTGAGAACCACGAATTTCAGTGTGAAAATTCTGATTGTATTCGTACAGTAAGTAAAAAGTTCTTACTTTATACGTATAGTACTTGGGTTCACATAAAATTTATAAAAAAATTATTTATCAAATTTAAATTTTTTTTCCATTGCTAAAAATCTAATCAATAACGATTTACTTTGTGTTATTATGAGCAACTTTCCATAAAATTGCGTTAATTGAAAGTATTCAACCACTAACATAATGTTGATGGATAGGCAATCATTTATTCATCAATGCATAATAATACTACCCCGTAGTAAGAAAATCTGAAACCGGAGAAAAACTCGTTTTCTTAGGAATGAGATCAATCTAGATCAATTTTTCACACCCGAATACCTCTATATTGAAAATTTCATTGACATTGTTGGAGCCGTTTCCGAGATACACAAAATATATAAATATATATTAAGTTATATGTTTATATAAAAATTGTTCTTTTATATATATAAGATAATAGTTTAAGAGCTAGCGACGTTTTCGAGAGAGAATTTTAGGTCGGCTAGTTTTTATATATGTTATCTTTTGCACTATCCCGGACATCATACGGGCTGTCGGGAGGGGTTGCGTTTATTGGTGCGCATCGCACCTGTACAGATAAAATATTTAAATTTTCAGAAAAAAGAAAAAGTTTCAGATTAAATTTGTAGAAAATAACATTTTACATAAAAAATGTCAATTGACTAATTATCGTAAAGTGGCTAGTTTGCCCGCTACAAGTTTGGAAAGGCTGGCTCGACCTAACGTCATTTGAGTAGCCGACCGTTCAGAGTTACAGCCGTTGTGCCGACATGTATACAATGAGCTTTACAAGCTTGTAGCGGGCAAACTAGCAACTTGACGAAAATTAGTCACTGGACATTTTTATGTAAAATGTTATTTTCTACAAATTTCATCTGAAACTTTTTCTTTCTTTTGAAAATTTCAATATTTTACCTGCCATAGGTGCGATGCGCACTAATAAACGCAACCCACCCGACAGCCGTATGATGTTCGGGATAGTGCGAGAGATAACATATATAAAAACTGGCCAACCTAAAATTCTTTTTTTTCGACGTCGCTAGCTTTCGTACTATAAGATTAGAAACATATAAAAAGTTATATTTGGAAAAAATATATGAAAAACTCGTTAACTTCTTTTGGAGCCTTACGAAAAATTATTAGAATGAATTTTTATGATACGCGCATACAGCAACTCCCAAATTTACACACTGTCAACTTGAATTGAGCCGTACAATGGACGGTTTTATTTTTATCTGAAATAAAACTTGATGTGTCAGTTTCTCTAAACCAGCAGTTAGCATCTTGGAAATATTTTTAGTTACTTGTATTAAATAGTTGTAAATTAGTTTCGGAAAAATTTTTATTAATCAAAAATTTAAGCATAAATTTTTTTGGTAGGAATTTCGTTGCGATGGTCGAATGGATTGCTTGGATGGATCTGATGAAAAGAACTGTCCAACCAACAAAAATCAAACGTATTTCAACATCACCACTGAAGCACCAGAAATCCAATGCGAATTTCCTAGTAGAATGTGCGATGGTAGAACCAAATGCATTTCGGTTTCGATGCTTTGCGATGGTCATCCGGACTGTGAAGATAAATCCGACGAAGGCTACCGTTGCGATGAAAAACTATGCTCGCACAACGTTGACTGTTCACATGAATGTGCCAATGCACCTGAAGGCATGGTCTGCTTCTGTCCTCCAAATTTACATCTACAATCCGATGGATTCACATGCTCTGATAAACACTCCTGTGAAACTTGGGGAATTTGCTCGCACATCTGTAAAACAACAATAACCAAACAGCATAAATGTTATTGTGAAGAAGGCTATCATTTCACTGAAGATGGTTTTACATGTAAAAGTGACGATCCGAGCACTCCATATGTGATGTTTTCCAATCGCCATGAATTACGTGGCGTTGATTTACATACATTTAATGTCAAAGCTTTGATCTCAAGCTTGAAAAATACCATAGCTCTAGATTTTTATCAAGTGGGAAACACAACGATGGTGTTTTGGACTGATGTGATAGACGATAAAATTTACCGAGGAACCCTTATTGGAGGATGTAAGACAGTTAAAAATTAATATCTTTTGTATTACTGATATTTGTTGTTGTTGTAGCTTTATCAAATATTGAAGTGGTCGTTCAAACGGGATTAGCAACAGCTGAAGGTTTAGCCGTTGATTGGATTGGACAAAACTTATACTGGGTTGAAAGTAATTTAGATCAAATAGAAGTGGCGCGTCTGAACGGTTCGTTTAGAAGAACTTTAGTAGCCGGTGATATGGAATCGCCTCGGGCTATCGCTTTGGATCCACGTTACGGTTATTTGTTTTGGACCGATTGGGATGCGTCGGCACCAAGAATTGAACGATGTTCCATGGCAGGGTTACAACGCACGGTTATTGTTCAAGTCGATAAACTTACAAGTGGAGCCTGGCCCAATGGTAAATTTCACCAAAAATTTACAAAAAAAAAAAAAAATAGTAAAAATTGAATCTATGGAACCCTCAAACAAGACCTTCAAAAGGTTTTGCGAGTTAAGTTCGTGTAATGGGAATGAAACAAACGAAATAAGAAATGTCTAAGACTGGTAATTTTCATTCGATTTTCGTGATTCCAAAATTATTCGATTTTATAAATGAAATTATGACAAATTGCGTGTTTTGTAAACTTCAATTTAAGAAAATTACAATCAAACAGCAGGGTACCAAGCGTAGACGGCTCCTTGTTGTGCATCTAACAATAAGATCATAAACGATTTTTCATTTTTTTAACTTTGTAACTTCCAATTTGACAAAAACTACAGCAATAACCGCAAAAATTGAATTTTCAGACTCTAAATCAGTGGTTCCCAACCTTTTTTAAGGTACGGAACACTTTTGCTTTTTTTTTGGGCGGAGCACCTTAGTTATAGTTCTCTAAATTTTTTAATCCTTCTCTTTTTTAGTTTTTATGTTGGTTAAAGTCGAAAACCCTACTTCACATAAATATGAAGTTGAAAACCCAGAAAAATTGTTATGGTCTTTTTAGATATTTGTGAGTTTTCTTGTTGGACAGATATCCAAAATTCATTAAGACTCGTTTCAGCGTGTTTAATTTTCAAAGTGCGATCAGATGACAAGGATATAAGCTCCTCTTTATCTGACACATTAAATTCAAGATTATTAGGTAATTGTTTATAACCCAGTCGTATTTCTCGGTGTCCAGAAAAGGAAAATATTTTTGTATGGTGCTGTCCAGTATTGACAAATGTTGTGATATCAAGGAAACACAATTAAATTGTACTCCTATCTTTTATACAGAAGCAAGCAATGTCGATCAATATTTTCCAGACAACGCCAACTTTAGTAGTAGATAATTATCGCGGAGCACTTTTGAAATGCTTGCGGAACACCGGTTGGGAACCACTGCTCTAAATCGTTAAAATATTTTTTTAATTGTTAAAATCGGATAAAAATGACCAGTTTTAGATATAGACATTTGGTTGTATATTTCCATTACAGAAGCTGCCGCAAACCTCCTTAGGGACTTGTTTTAATGATCTCGTAGATTCGATAGTTGCTGATTTTCCCCTTAAAGTTTTCTTTTATTGCACAATACTGTTTTGTCAGAAATAAAAAAAATTATTCTTATCTTAAGGTTTAACTCTGGATTATGTTTTACGTCGAATATATTGGATTGATGCTCGCTCCGATTCCATCCATACCACCACATACGATGGAAATGATCACCATGAGGTAATTCGGGGACATGAATATCTCTCCCATCCGTTCGCTATTGCTTTGTATGAAAATTATGTTTATTGGACCGATTGGAGAAGTAACAGCGTGATTAGAGCGAATAAATGGAATGGAAGCGACGTGACGATTATACAACGTACATTGACTCAACCGTTTGATATTCAAATTTTACACCCAAGTCGACAACCCAAAAGTAAACATTTTAATCAATTATATTATTATTGTTAATAATTTTTTTATTACTTTCTGCAGATGTGAAAAATCCATGTGGTGACAACAATGGCAATTGTTCCCATTTGTGCTTATTAAACGGAAATAATAGTTTCGTCTGTGATTGTCCTCATGTCATGAAGTTGGATGTCGATCAAAGAACTTGCATAGGTAAGTAAAATTTCTATTTAATTAGAAACTCTCAATCTTCTAACGATAAACTGGTGTAGTGGGCAATACAATACCAGTACCAGTACGTAAATATTTGTGAAAAACGAGACCTAAAAGCAATATAAAGCAATTAAATAGTCAATACATAATAATAAAAGCAATAAGTATTGCTATTTGTTATATCGGTATTAAATGTTATCTTTTGTCACTTATCAGACTATAATATCGTAGGTTTCATACTTTGTTGACATAACGGCTAAGTGTTTTGATTTAAGCATGCGATTTGTTTTTTAAATTGATTTCTCAACACTAAACTTATTTCCGTTGTTAATAAAACCTTTTGATACTGATTTAAACGTTAATAGGTTAAGATCCAATAATTTCAATGAAATAATGTAAAATAAGAGGATGTGGGATCATAAATAATACATCAACTGCATTCAATCGCGACGTTTCGCTATATTTTCTAACTTCATCAGGCTCTCAAATACAATGATAAAGCTATAAAATATAGCAAAACGTCGTGATTGAATGCAGTTGATGTATTATTTATGATCCCACATCCTCTTATTTTACATTTTCTCATACTGATTTAAATTTTGTTACTCTGCAACTTTCCATGCGATTTACGTACATTAAACGCGTTCAATAACTAATACAATGTTGATAGTTAGGCAATCAGTAATGCATCAATGCGAAATAAAAGTATCCAGTAATAAAAAACCTGGAAGTACAGATCAAACGAACTTTCCTAGAAATAAAACCAATTTGTAAATTAACTTAACCCCCCCACACTCCTAAAATTTTTTATATTGTAAATTTAATCAAATCATTAGCGCCGTTTTCGAGAACCTGATTACAAAATTACATTGTAAAAAATGTTTATATTATGTCTAAATCTAATATTTGGGTTGGTGTCCCCTGGTATAGAATAAAATATGTTTTCATAATAATATCGTCTGAAACAGAAGACATTGTGAATCCATCTTTTGAAAATGTAATATTCTATTGTATATTTATATCAATTGGCGGTAGTTTAACATTCTTGTACCAAAAGCGATACGCGTACCACAGATTGGGAACGTCTATACTTGAGCAAAATCAAAATTCAATCCAAAAACCACTTAGTGGCGTGGTGACTAGATTGTGATCTTATATGCCAGTGATCTTAGGGTGTTTTAGGGTTGAATCTCAATGGAAACCCAAAATGTTTCTTGGGTTTTCAGATTCAGACATTACTAATGACCACAGCAGTTAAAGCGACTTTAAATAACTCAAAAAAAAAATAAATAAATTAAAAAAATTGGTTGTCTGTTAATTTGGTTTACGGACGATAGTTTTACGTGATAACGTCATAAAGAACACCTAATTGATGAAAAATTGCATACTTTTATGAATTAAATTATTATCACTGAATACAATAATACAAAGGAGTTAATTGAAAATTACAATTTTTTCAAAATGAAATCAGACTGAAAATTATGAAGGAAATCAATTAAATCTTATTAAATTGTAAAAAAAACACAAAACACGTTGTCTAGGATTCAACAATAATTGAAAACGATGCGTAGCTTATTGTAGAAGTTGTCGAAGAAGCTCGGGTGGCGGCGTTCCAATAGCAGAACTCTATCTTGCCTCTTTATTGCTTATATCGCGTTCTCGCTTGTACGCACAGGCTCAAACGGAACGTGACACTTTTTCGTACAAGTTACCCATGTTCATCAATTTATAAGACGTTATCACGTCAAAATTAAAATCAATTACAAACGCTTAATTTTAATTAATTACAAACGATTTAATATTAGCCACATTATATTATAAGACTACGGTTAGGAGATACAAATTCAGTAAACTGGATACGAGTTCGTACAAATTCTTACGAAGTGTTTGGTAATTAATAGAAATTATATTGGCTACGTCGTTTTTTACGAATTCGTATGAATCTGGACGGTTATTTCAATTCGACCAAATTATTTTGTTCACATCACAATTTTCGTCAGTAATTTGTTATGCTCTAAATGTAATTTCTTAAAATGGAGCACAAATGATTCGGTTGCTTCTTTTAATGAAAAAAAAAAAACTCAGCTAATAGTTTGTTATTTACAAACATTCACAATCAATGTTACCAAACTATTTGTACGACTTGTTTTATACGAATAACATTTCAATCAGTATTTTGTGTAACCGCGGTCTAACTTTTCGATTTTGATAAAGTGAATAGCAATAATAATAATTGTAATCATGGGAGGGACACTCAGTGTTAAACTGCGGTAGCTCGTGGGGGGTTAGTATGGTCGCTTGTTCATAGAGGCGCTAGTGTTGTTTCTTTTAACTAGGCGCGCGTAGTTTTAAATATTTGTTTTGTATTTTTTATATTTAAAGTAAAAATAATAAACTCCGTAATTATTTTTAAAATGTTGTATTTAGAAAAAAAAAAACATATTACATAAGAAATTCTCACAAACAAATTAACAATTACCATAACAAAATATAGTTATTAAATAAATTATTACTTTTCTCGAATATTGCAGTAGTTGTTATTAGGAGTTTGGTGATGAAAATGACGTCTGCATTCCATGCGTATTCTTGGTTGCCACGAAATCTGGGATTAGAAATTATTCAACCATCTTAGAATAATAATTAAATTAAACAAAATAATTTTAACTTAACTTCAAAGAAGTTTGTCTGTCATCCATTTCGTTTATCCGAGTTATCCATAAATTGTTTGTCAGAAAAATGTTCCCGAAAATTTTTAAATGTCTTGTGGCTTTCTTTGGATGTTATTTTCACTGCAACCCATAGTTTTTCAGCCATTAATTATCCATAAAAAACTAATTTATTACACAAATTGACACAGATGGTGATTAGAAGAAAACATGTTAAGTAAGGTTAGCTTGGGGTCTAGTATAGGTCGCTCGTTTATAGAGGCGCTAGGTTCGCGCTATTTATATCATCACAGCGCAAGTCCGTAATGCAAAGATGCATTTTGGACATTGCCCCGCCATCTCTGTTCAACCGACCATACTAAAATTCAGGAGAACCGCATGTGCCATAAAAGTGTCCGCCCCATGATTGTAATCTTATTTTTTTGCAGAAAATGAAAAAGTGTTATTATTTTCACGAGCCAATGAAATACGGGGTGTTGACTTAAGCCAACCATATTATCATACAATTCCAACCATAAGCGTGCCTCAGGTTCTATTTCCTCGACAATTAGATTTCCTGGCAAAATCTTCAACATTATACTGGACAGACCCACAAGTGAATGAAGTGAAACGAAGTGGACTAACATCAGGCCCCACTCAAACAATTATCGACACAGGTATTTATATTTTTTGTATTTTTATGCAGTAATATTTTAATTACAACACAACACTGACTATTTATTAATTATGTTTCAAATGAAAATTAAAACGTACATTGTACGATACAAGTCAAATGCTATATAAAAAAGTTGCTGTAATTTTATACTGCTCATTGCTTGTAACGTGCCATGTACCGTTTTATTTTCATCTGGAACAAATGTTGTTATTTCTATTCAGTTTATCTTTACATCCTTTGTCACACACACCACATTTATTTTCTTTTGCTGAGTACAATATATTTACTTGATTTATTGACTAACTTCCCTTTTCTTTAGGAATTGATTCTCCTACTGGTTTAGCAGTCGATTGGGTGTCCGAAGTAATGTTCGTTTCATCTGCTAGTGTTTCCAATAATATAATATTAGCTTGTAACTTAGCCGGAGAATACTCAACCGTAATAATAAGCGGTGAAAATTTATACAGCGTTAAAAGTTTAGCTGTTGATCCCACAAGAGGTCAACTATATTTCACCCATACAAATGTGAACGAATCAAATGTCGAAGGTACAAGCATTATTGAGTCCTCATCCATGGATGGATCAAATAGAAAAGTTCTTGTTGAACTAAAAATTGCGCACAATGGAGGAATACAGAGTTTATGTGTTGATTTTGACTCCTGGCGCTTGTACTGGGTTAATATCGATACTACTTCGATTGAATATTACGATTTTAAAACTTCGAAAGTGATCCAAGTGCCGTTATATTCTGGCGCTGAGCCGAACGCATTAGTTGTGTATCAGAATAAAATTTATTATGGAAATCAAGAAGATAATGCTATTCACGTAGCTGATAAAACAACTGGTAATAATGATATTGTCCTTCGAAACAGTACAGGACATATTCTGTCAATACGAATTTACGATCCGAAAATTCAAACGGGCAATAATTCTTGTGCCGTTAACAAAGGGGGATGTCAACATTTATGTTTGCCAATTTCGGCTACGGAACATACTTGCAAGTGTGCTACCGGTTATAATACTAATGCAACGGATCCAAGTAAATGTGTTGGAATTGAAGAGTTTATCTTATATTCTATCAATTGGGAAGTTCGAGGTTTGGACTTTAATGGTGATAACTTGACAAAAGTTTTGGGACCGATCTCTCGAGTTTCAATGGCGACTAGCATCGATTTTCATACAGGTATATTGTATATAAGTAAAACAATAAGTCAAAACTAAATTGAATATTTATAGGTTTGGATTATATATATTGGTCGGATAATGATCATGGAACCATAACACGAATTAAAAGAGATGGTACCGAGAGGCAAGTGGTTGTAGAACAATTTGAAGCCATGGAAAGTGTACCCGTGGATTGGCTTACGGGATTAGCAATCGATTGGATCGCTGGAAACATGTATTGGACCGATTCAAAACACAATGTGATCGAAGTGTCTCGTTTAAATGGATCTTCACGTTATGTTGTAGTTACTCATGACATTGCTCGCCCTACAAGTAAATATTCTAACAATAGCATTGTTGAAAAAATGGTACTTATATCGTATTTTCAGGTATTTGTGTAGACCCTCAAGCTGGGTATCTGTTTTGGTCGGGTTCAGGCAAAATCAAAAGTGCTCGTTTAGATGGAAGTAACCAAATTACTTTAGTCAATAACTCTGGTGCCATAACCGATGTTACATTGGATGATCAACGAAAACAAATTTATTGGTGCAACTCGAATTCAAATCAAATTGAACGGATGAATTATGATGGTTCTAATCGAGAGTTGCTTTTGAACACTTCTCTAGAAAATCCCGCTGCCTTAGCTCTGTATAAAGATATCTTGTACTGGATTGATACGTAAGTGAAATTAAATAATTTATATTAACATGCATACCAAAAATGCCTATATCAGTCGACGGTGCCGTTACAAATGGCAACAGGTGCAGTTATTAACAACTTTTTTTAATTAGTTTTTCATAGGGAAGATTTTGTTTTCAAATATATATTATTCTACATTAAAAACCCAAATGTCTGTGAAAAATTCACCCTACAATTTTGATTAAGGTGGTTTTAAAGAAAAATTTATTGCTGACTCCTATATTTTGAAAGAATACGAAAATATTCACGTCACTTTGCAATTAACAGAATAAGGTGATGAATTCAAATGTCTTGTAGACGCTCTATACTTCACTCAAATGTATCAGCTTACACAACCTTTTATATATTTATGTGATGCCAGTTGCCTAAACACCAAAATTTTGCCCTTTTAAAATTGAACTAGAGATCGCCCAGTGGTCGAAATTCGAACATAAATCTTTACAATTTTTACATACCTAAGGGTACACTTCACTTGTAACTGCCTCAAAAACTTTAGTTACTAAGCTAACTACAACAGATAATGAATTGCATTTGCGAATGTTTGGAAAATAATTTCTTGACTAATTTTTTCTTCAAGGTTCATTTAAAAAAAGTGCATCATATAATGATTGAAAATATTTATTTTAAGTTAAGGAAGGAAATAGGTGTAGAGGTTTCAAAATATTTTTTTTTTCTTCCATAAATCTTTTACAAAATTATTTCAGAATAGTGTGACAGCCATATCGTATCGAACGCTTTTCCGAGTTTCACCAAACTTGGAAATTTTCCTTCATATTATATCTTGTTTTGCCGTGAAGCTTTTGGTTGAAACCGGTTAACCGAAAGCTCCACTTTATTTTCGGAGTTTTTGAACTTTTTCAATTTTTTCGAAAACGGCTGCAATTATTTTCTTTAAGCTTATGATAGTTCTTAGACATATTAATGGCTATAACTTTTATTTGTAACTTTTTCCTGGGAAAATTCGATTTTGGATGGTTCTGGGGTGAAGGTTGGGAATTCATAAATACATATATGTTGTATACTTGTATGTATGCATATAGTTCTGCTATGTATAGTTATAAGGTGCTTATATATTTTTTTTAACCAACAGCGAGTTTCATAAATGAAAGTAAAAGAAAGTACTGTGACGCCACGCAGCAGATATTTTTCTTTTTATAATGTTGTATGTCAATTCAAATTACAGTATTCTGAAATATTTTTTAGACAAACAAACAAAAATACAACTATGAAACATCAGAAGTAATTTCAAGTGAGTTTCCTACGATCAAAAGCAAAACAAAAGTACCTTTATGTTTAGATTTTTTTGTTTAAAAGCCAAAGATAAAAAAAATGGAAATAGGCTGCATAAGTCCTGTTTAAAACTTTGAATTAAGCTAAGTTTTTTTTTTTCAAATAGTACCTACCTGCCTAAATTAATTTTTTGTGTAATTTATTTGAATGATATTGCCAAAAGAATATAGTATGAATTATTTACGTTATATAATAATCAAGAAACACCTGATGAAGACCAAATAAAATGGTTGAAACGTTGTGTATTTGAAGTTATACGTATCTTTTAAATATATTTTTAATAATATTACTCAATAATCAAATAATCGGTTAAATTTGTTTCCTTCAATTTCAATAATTACAATTTCAAAATTTAAATTCCTCTCACAATATTTTGTTTAAATAATGACATTTGGAATATGGTTGAAGTCTGTGGTCAAACTGAACAACTGAGATTTAAAAATCTACATATTTGTGTCTGTGTGTGTCGAACGCGTGGTAGTGTGTGTGACGTCTTTTTTCATTAATTTAAGGTATTTTGAAGCATTATTATAAAAAATATTATCTCATAACGCAACTTCCCCATATAAACTTCAGTTGTGCCAAATTTCATACTTCTCCGTTCGTATAATATTCGGTTAAAGGGGTTTAAAATTTTCGCTTCACGTATTAATATATAGATATTTAAAATTCCAATTTAATATAATTCCGATACTATTTTATCTATTAATTTTAAAAAAATTATACGCTTCACTTTGCAATCGACAGAATCAGTAGATGTTGAATATAAAAATTATTTTTTATTATCATGTAATTAATTTTTATGTTTTTTGAGTCGTTGAAATTATTAAAAATCAATTTCATTTAAGGGGCACAACTACTGTGACAGCCTAAAAAAGGCGATTTTTGGGAATTAAAAGAAAACTACTGTATAAATTTTTTTAAAATTTTAAGGGTATATTTATAGTTTATACATATTTTAAAAATATTTTTAAAATACACAGTAAAATTTTTGAAGAAAAAAATTTAACGTTTTTCGAGTTACACGTGATTTCCGACGGCGCAAAAAAAAGGTCCTCCACTGCGGCAGTGATTCCGGCCTTCTCCATGGATAAAACCTATAAAAAAAACTTTCGTTAAACTAAAAGATATTGTCCGTACAATGACCTAAGGTCGAAAAAAATATCTAAAATTGACAAAATGGCGGTGTTTATAAAAAAAAAAAGTTCAATTTTACCCAAAATTTTGATCATTTTTGGCCTGCCAAAATTCGATTTTTGATCAGATCATAAAACTGGTAGGCCGTTGTATGGAGAACTATATACAGAACATGCAGAAAAAAATTGATAGTGATCGGATCATTTGTCTTCAAGTAATCATTGCAGCAAATTTGAAAAATTCTGTTTCGAGAAAAACGCGTTTAAAGATAAAATGATCGTTTTCACTGTTATAAATGGATTAAAATCATACTTACAATCTAATCTGCTGTTCCAGGCCCATATAATTCACCTTTTTCTTCTAGGTAATTTCTTTTTAACAAGTTTTGCACATCACTAATTGCACTAAAAACTGAGACAAACTGTAAAATACAATATATATGAGATGGGTCAATCACAACATCAATCACAACTCTTTAAATGGCTGTAACTCAAAAACTATTAGATATATTGATTTAAAATTTTAGTATGTTATTTTTAAAGGTATAACCCATCGAAATATGAAAAAGAAAAAAAAATCGATTTTTTAAAAAGTTCACACTAGTTGTGCCCCTTAATCAATATAGGTTTAGCTTGGCCAAGTATATTTTTATAATATTAACATATATTAACAATACATTGAAAACGCTCTAAAGAAATCCATCGGAATAGTTTTTCAATATAAAATTTTTTTTTTAGAACTTATCAACATGGCAGTATTTTGGCAGCCCCAATCACCAATTTAAGCGATACACGCACTTTACTGGCTAATTTAGGCGATTCCCTTAAAGACATTCAAGTATTTTCAAAATCAAAACAAGGTGGAACCAATCTATGCGCTATTAATAACGGAAATTGTTCACAACTCTGTTTGTTTAACGGAACCCATCCAGTTTGTGCGTGTCCACATGGAAAAGTAGCCAAAGATGGGCGTTCTTGTGAAGGTGAGATATTTCCTATAATAATGATTGATAAAGTAACTATTGGCTACCTGTGACTTCGTTCACGTGAAAAAACTTTGAAAAATCCTTAGTGGAAGTCATAGTCCTCTCAGGAATAACACTTTCAAATTTCATGTTTTTATTTTCAGTTGTTTAATTTGTAGTGTGGTTGTTAGTTAATCTTACTACTATTTTATATATAGATATATATTTTTTTTAATTACAGTCTATGACTCCTTCGTAATGTATTCACGAGTTGTTCGCATTGACTCCACCCACATGTTTGATGCAAATAATCTGAACGCTCCATATCCAAGTATTCAAAATCGAGAATTGATACGAAACGCAATTGGTTTAGCTTATGACTATTCGCGAAGCAAACTATTTTATTCGGACATTCAACGTGGGTCGATAAACTCAGTTCATTTCAACGGATCGAATAACATAGTTATCATCGACAGTACGTTTCCAATTTATTCAATATAACGATTTAAAACTAAAAATTTTTTTCTCAGGACAAGGCTCTGTGGAAGGACTGGCTTACGAACAAATCCACAACATGTTGTTCTGGACTTGTAACAACGATGCTACGATTCAAAAAATTAATTTGACCGATAGAAGTGAACGATTGAACAAATCAATGGTTGAACGAGTGATCACCTTGGGTATGGATGATAAACCGCGGGGTATCGCAATTGATAGCTGTGAAATGTATGTATTTGATATAAAAGCTCAATTTTCTTTAGTCAATAAGATTGATTTTTAGGCGAATTTATTGGACTAATTGGAACAATCAAAAACCATCAATTCAACGTGCTTACACGAGTAGTTTCCATCCGGAAAGTATTATAACTAAAGATATCCGCATGCCAAATGCAATCACCTTAGATCATCAAGATCGAAAATTGTATTGGGGCGATGCTCGTTTGGATAAAATTGAACGGTGTGACTATGATGGCTCGAATCGAATGGTAATTTTTTATTTTAATCGAAATTTACTTTATCATAATATTTTTTTTTCGTTTAGATCGTCATTGAAAAAACTCCTCAACATCCGTTCGATATTGCCGTATATGCAGATTATTTGTTTTGGACCGATTGGGTTTTACATGCTGTTATTCGAATCAACAAATATACCGGCGACGAAATTGTTTGGCTTCGAGGAGACGTTTCTCGACCAATGGGAATTATTGCCGTCGCCGAAAATGATAATGAATGCAAAAAGCAGCCGTGCATGACCCTAAATGGAGGCTGTGAAGATATTTGCACGATCAATGAAAAGGGGAAAGTGGTATGCAAATGTCGAGATGGAAAAATTTTATCGGAAGACGGAAAACGCTGTTTCCATCCAACTAAAAAGTCGAACTGTGATAAAGACTCCTTTAGGTATGCAATGTTTAAATAAACTAAGATTTTTTTTTTTAATTGACTATTTATTTTAGATGCTCTGATGGAGGTTGTATTCCATTCCATTTGACTTGTGATGGTGTCAATAATTGTGCAGATGAAAGCGATGAAAAAGCAAGCTATTGCGGTAATATATTTTTTTTAATTAATTTGGTTTTTAATTGATGTAATTAGAGGGGTAAGGGATCGAGGTTTTTACAATAAATGCACCAAGAATGTCAGTTCGCGACGCTTCGCCATATCTTACGGCTTTATCAGACTCTGCGTACAATAGAAACAAATGCATACAATTAGATATATCAGATTTACAATGTTAGTCTATCGGTGATAATCTTAACAATACCTCTGACCCATGCTCAGCATTAGTGTCTTAGTGTAGCCTTTCTCATCACATTTCTCTCTGCTCATTCTTAAGATTTAAAACTAATATGTTATGGAAAAATTACTTTTTTGAAAATTATATATGTGTTTCCTCCCCTAAAAAGAAAAGTAGCCCTACTCTAACACTTTAACACAGGGATTTTTAACCTGTTTTCCGCGAAACCTTAGAGTTCCGCAAATGGTCAGTTTTTACTTAATAACTTTAATTAAGTAAAGTATAACAACTAACAGACTAACAGTAACAGTAAAGTTGCAATTTCATGTGTTGCTCGATTTCCAGCGATTTGGTCACGTGGTACGTTTTTGACCAATGTTCTGCCAGGATTTTGAAATTGAAACTACTGCCCTAGCGTTAAATCGTTGAAGCTTGAAATTGCTCAAATGGCAGCCATCTTTTTACTAACTTCAAAATTCTGGCAGCAGATTGGTCGAAATCGTACTACGTGACTCAAATCGCTGGAAATCAAGCGATGCATGAAATAGCGCCCTAACAGTTCCTGAAAATAGAGAAGGTTGAAGATATCCACTCTAAAAATTACGCCACATCTAACAGCACAGTCGAGGGCATTTGAACTCTCATTAAGGGGGGAAATGCATGTAGGACAGCGTATATGATTTTTTAAAAATTTTTTAATTCTTACAAAATTGAATATATTTTTGGCATTTGGTGTTACTTATCCATAGCTATAAGAGTATACGTATTAAGATGTTTTAATTTTTTTTTCGAAAATAATCAAAGATAATAGCTGCCGCGAGTTGTAGGTCAACTTCTAAGTGACCTTAGAAGTGACCTTGACTTTCTAAAAAAAGGAACTGCTCAATGTACTACCCTTTATGTGCTACCCTTTAACGAAGGATGCTCACTTAATCGCTTATAACTTTGGAACGAATTAAAATTTTGTTTTGAAATTTTCAGAGAATATTATGAAATAGTTTAACAAAAGATTTATGAAAAAGAATTTTAATTTCTTAAAGCCTCTACCACTATTTCCCTCATTAATATTCGGTCCATTTTTTTTTATCTCAGAAATATGTTCCCTTTTTATACCCTTCATAAAAGATATCCCGATAAATAAGACACAAAAACATTAAATTATTGCGATTGTAACATATTTATTTTTTATTAGTTTCGAGACAATGCAAAATGGGCTACTTCCGATGCACCAATAGTCGTTGCATTCTTTCAAATCTTACTTGCAACGGCTTCGACAATTGCGGCGATTCCAGTGATGAAATGAACTGTGCTTGTTCGAACGACACACATTTCCGTTGTGTTTCAGACGGCAAATGCATTTCAAAGGCATTTAAATGTGACAGCGACATTGACTGTGCTGATGCCTCCGATGAAGCTAATTGCGGTAGTTTAAACTCAGCTAAAATGCTCTTTATTAAGATATTAATCTAATAATATTTTTACAGCACCGGTGAATTGTTCTGATATCCACAAAGATGCAAATATGATCAATTGTAAGCATGTTACCACTAGTTGTTTACACAAAAATTGGATTTGCGATGGAGTGAAAGATTGTTTGGATAACAGTGATGAAGCTAATTGCACCAGTAAGTAAAGGGATATAAAATATAAAAATCTAGTTTAAATATTATAAATGTATGTAATTTAGCAATAGCTCCCGCTCCAACTACATGTGGCTCTAACCAATTCCGTTGTCGTAATGGAAATTGTATATTTTCGACTTGGCGTTGTGATGGAGAAAATGATTGTCATGATGAAGTTGATAATAAAGGACTAAGTTCAGATGAAGATAATTGCAGTAAGTATTTGATTATTTATTTAGTTATGAAAAGTTAAATTAAAAAAAAATATTACAGATCATTGTTTGTCTCATCAATTTATGTGTGATAATGGTGATTGTATTCCAATTTCTTGGCAATGCGATGGAGCTCCTGATTGTACTGATATGTCCGATGAAAGTCATCATTGTCGTAAGTAATATTTTGCATATTCAGAATCTTAAAATATCTTAGGTCACTTAGTGGTTGACTAGATAGTTTCCCTATACGTCAGTGGTCCTGGGTTCGAATCCCAATGAAAGCCCAAGATTTTTTTCTGGGATTTCGGGTTCGACGGTCGCTAATGACCATAGTAGTTGATGCGACTTTAAGTAAATTTAAAAAAAAAATCTTTTCCCAATTATTATGTAAAACTGCCTAAAAGTCTGCGTGGTTAATGAAGAAAAATCTATTTCTTAAGTTACACGACACTAAAGCAATTTGCTAAGTTAAGGTTTCTTTGTTACTTTAATATTTTTAACATGCGACATTCTTAATACTGTTTGCAGTAACTAATTAGCTTATTGTAATGGATATTTTTATGAGGGTAGTAATAAGTGTAAACCAACGTTCCCAACGTGGGCCCCACGCTCCACAGAGGAATTGAAAAAATTGATATTTTTAGAATGTAAATATAACAATATGGCGTTTCTTAGTCATCTCTAGGGCTAAGTAAATATCCGGTATGGAGTGCAAATAACTCCTTCATTCCATGTGTTTTCTAACTAGAGGCCATTATTTTGGCTACTTAGTTAACAATAAAAATTTTTGAATATTAAAAAGTATGCAGACATATGTAAAACTAAGGGCAAGTTAAATTTTGAATAGCTTAGGTGGGACATGACATAAAAAAGGTTGAGAAATACGGGTGTAAACGGTACTTACGGAAGGTAGAGGTAAGAAAAGCTCTCTCATATGAGGGAATAGTCCCAAAAAAGTCCAGTAGCAAGAGAGTATGAGTTTCGCAGTTGTTGAAAGAGTCTATTTTTCTCTAGTTCCTATCCTACGTTAACTTTGATCTTTTTCTATCCGCTTCCTTTAAAATCCCCCCCCCCCCCCCTTGCTACTGTAGCGCCACCCTAATTTAACGCTATTTGGCGGACACTTTTAAACATACAGAGATGGTCCGTACTTCTACCCTCAATAAACAGTACTGAAACTTTTTATGCAACCATGAACAACAATTTTTTGTAACTCATTACTTCTCGTGTGTGAACTTAATATACAACTTTTGCAGTTGCAATACAAAATTACGTAATGAAAGTTACGGTATGTGACTCTTATTTTAGTTCGTAGCGAGCACGTAAATTCACACAACGCATAATCAATATAAAAATCAGGCAGCAAAAAATGTTTTGTTGATGTTACAGAATTGTTATGTAGTGTAATGTTTTGTGCTCACTGAGTTCTTTTTCAGTGAGATCTCCACATCTTACGATTTGTTAAATGCTATATTATTTTGAAAATGTTGAAGTTTTGATTTATTTTAACAGAGCATCGAGTATGCGACAGTGATCAGTTTACATGCAACACAACTGGTCATTGTATTCCGTTAGCTTGGGTTTGCGATGGTGATCCAGATTGCGCTGATCATGCTGACGAAAGTAAAGAGCTCGAATGCCACCATACAGGAAGTGAAGATGATAACACACCAGCTTGTATGCCCGATCAATTCCAATGTTTCAATGGCCAATGCATTTATAAGGTTTGTAAAATTAACAACTATCCAATAACAATTATCCATTGTTTGATATATAGTGTGTCTCAAAAGTCATGAAAATCAGGAAACAAGAGTTAGATTCCGGTATTATTTGGTAAATTTTTTCGACGTGATAACGTCTTATAAATTGATGAACACTTGGTAGTTTGCATGAAAAAGTTACGTTTCGTTTGAACCTGTGCGTGCAAGCGAGAACGCGATACAAGTGATAGAGAGGCAATTATTGAATCCTAGACAACGTGTTTTGTGTTTTTTCTACAATTTACTTAATAAGATTTAATTGATTTCCTTCATAAGTTTCAGTCTGATTTCATTTTGAAAAAACTGTTAATTGTCAATTAACTCCTTCTTTGTATAATAGAAATTAATGATAATTCAGTGATAATAATTCAATTCAATTCATAAAAGTATGCCGTTTTTTATCAATGTTTCTTTGTTACGTTATCACGTAAAACTATCGTCCGTAAACCGACTTTCCAGACAACCAATTTTTAAAAAGTAATTTTTTTTACCTCCGAAAAAGCGTCATTTGTTAGAAAAGGTGACCTAGTAGGAGGTGGGATTCGCCAAAGAACGTTTAATCTTACAATTGCGTCACCACTCCCAGTTTTCGATATTTTCATGACTTGAGACATCCTGAATTTGTGTTCGCATATTATTTTGTTGTAACATAAGGCATCACGTAACGTAATATTTTAAAATTTGATTTCAAACTAATTTTCTTCCTATCACACTTAAAGAAGTTTCACTTCAAAAGTTGTAAAATGTTTTTATTGTTACATTTATAGTCATTTTTCTGTGATTATGACGATGATTGTGGCGACAACTCGGACGAACCAGAATTTTGTGCTCATTTAGGATCAGATTTCGTATCATGTCACAAAAACGAATTTAAATGTGCCAACGGACTATGCATCCTTGCTAAATGGAAATGCAATGGCGTCGATGATTGTGGCGATGGAAGCGATGAAAACGCAACTCTTTGCAGTAAGTAACAAGTTTTACATTAAGAAATCGATAGTTATCAATTAATGTTTACTCACTGTATACTTTCTTACTATACCCTTTATGAGTATAGTAACATTGATAACAATAATTTCACCTTATGCATGAAAACCTAAATTCTTCGTTAATATTTTCAGTCGACACAAAAGAATACAATTGTAAAAATCAAGGATTATTCGAATGCAGTAATCAATTGTGTGTTAACGAAACGTTGTTGTGTGATGGACAAAATGATTGTGGAGATTTCAGTGATGAAAATCGATGCAGTATGTATTCAAATTTTTCTTAGTTGAAACAATTTTTATTAAATCATATCCTTTTAGATATTAACGAATGTAATGATCAGACTCTTTGTAAACATCATAAATGCGTTGATAAACCCATCGGTTATGAATGTGAATGCAAAGAAGGATACCAAGAACTTGTTCAGGGTGACTCCCATACATGTGTAGATAAAAACGAGTGTTTGATTGAACGACCATGTTCTCAGCTATGTAAAAATTTACCTGGCTCCTACATGTGCAGCTGTGCTGAAGGATATACCCTAAAAATTGACGACCATTCATGCAAAGCGACCAGCGACGTCCAAGCTTCATTAATATTTTCCAATCGTTATTACATCCGAGAACTAGATCTCAACGGAAAAGTAACACTGTTAGCTCATAATATGACTAACGCTGTAGCTCTTGATTTCGATTGGCGTGAACAATACATCTATTGGTCGGACGTAACAGTATCGGGCAGTACAATTAAACGAATGAAATTAAGACGAAATGAACATGAAATGAATCAGACATTTGAAACACTTCAAAAGGCCACGTTAAGTCCAGATGGATTAGCTGTTGATTGGGTTGGAAGAAATTTATATTGGTGCGACAAAGGCTTGGATACAATCGAGGTTTCTGATTTGAGCGGTCGATACAGAAAAGTTATAATCAATAAAGGATTGGAAGAACCACGTGCAATTAGTCTCGATCCAAAGCACGGGTAAAATAAATTAGATGCATTCCACGTGAAGGGGACAAGTAAAAAAACTGTTGATGTTTTTGATTTTGGTAATTTTTGATTAGGTTACCAATATCCGTAACGCTTTTAAAAAATTTGAATTTAATCTTTTAATTTTCTTTTAAACTATTAAAAACATAACTCGACGAAATCGAAGACATCAACATTTTATTTGCCCTTTTCATGTGGAAGTTATCATTAAATTGTACCAAGCTCAAAAAATATATTTTTAATTTACAGAATGCTTTATTATACTGATTGGGGATCAAATCCTCATATTGGTAAAGCTGGAATGGATGGTTCAAACCAACACATTATCGTTAGTGATCAGTTGGGATGGCCCAATGCACTGACCATATCCTACGAAACGAAGGAAATATTCTGGGCTGATGCCCGTGAAGATTATATAGCTGTTGCCAATTTGGACGGAAAAAATATGAAAATCATTTTAAGTCGAGCTCATAATCCCAATTTAAAACTACATCACATATTCGCAATTGCTGTTTGGGAGGACTTCCTATATTATACTGATTGGGAAATGAAATCAGTGCGACGTTGTCATAAGTACAGAGGCGATAAATGTGAGACTTTAGTGACTACAATTCACCGTCCGATGGATATCCGGGTGTTGCATCCGTATCGACAGCAAGATTTGGTATCGAACCCTTGTGCAAAAGCCAACTGCTCGACACTTTGTCTTTTGACACCGGAATATCCATTTTATAAATGTGCATGTCCCGATAATTACGTTCTTGATCCTCTCGATAACGTCACATGCAAGTCTAACTGTAGCAGTGCGTACTTCATTTGTAAAAATACTTATAAATGTATTCCATTTTGGTGGGAATGTGATAATCAGGTAGGAATACTTTTTAGTTATCAAATTATTTTTCATTGAAAAATTACATGGGTTTCGAAAGTTAAAAATATAAACGCTCAAGTGCGAGTAAAACTCGCACTAACGAGTTTCGTGCACTATCTGCAATACTTTCTTTTGGTAAAATTGGCATTTAGTGTCTTGGAAATTATTTGTACGAAAGGTGTCCCGACCGCACCAGCTTTTTTGATGTTAAAAATAGTATTTACTTTATGAGGCTAGAGATTTGTTTCAGGTGAAAATAACACCGTACATTGGACATACATTGCACGTGACATGCGCAATATAACATTATGATAATTTTGGTTTTATTGCGCATGCTTTTTTTGGAACAAACCTTATATTATAAAAACTGTGTAAAAACAAAAAAGCCAGAAAATGTCTGTAATCTTCTGGTTCTAAGAAAATCTAGAATTTAATGGGAATCGAACCAAGCATCACTTAAATCTAACCATTACGCCTCTAAGTACGCTACATATTATATTTAGCATTAAAATTATTATCATAAACTATTTTACACACTTTGTTTTAGATATGTACAATAATTTTAAACTTATTCTTAGTGTATCGCCAAATTTTCATATTTTTAAAAGTACCGCCGTTAAAAAAATCTGCTGCTAGGCGTCACAGTGCTTTCTTTTACTTTCATTTCTGAATCTGAAATGAAAGTAAAGTAATATAAAGTAATATAAGCACTTTATAATTATATATATATATATATATATATAAACAGAACTATATGCATCAAGTATACAACCTATATGTTTATACGAATTCCCAACATTTACCCCAGAACCGTTCTTATTCGAATTTTTCCAGAAAAAAGTATCAAATAAAAGTTATAGCTATTAATGAGAACGATATAAGTTTAAAGAAAATCGTTGGTGCCGTTTTCGAAAAAAATCTCAAAAACTCCTAAAATAAAGTGGAGCTTTCAATAAAATAATTTTATCCAAAAGCTTCACGGCACAACTAAGAATAATATGGAGGCCAAATTCCAAGTTTAGTGAAATTCGGATAAAGCTTTTGATACGATATGGCTGTCACACACACAGACATGTTTCTAAAACCCAATTTTTTGGACTCAGGGGACCTCAAAATATGTATTTCCGGTAAAAACTCAGATTCGAAAATTCGACCCGATTACAATACTTCCCTTACTATATAGTTGTAAAAGAAAGTAAAAAGCTTATGGGGGTGTTTTGGTCTAGCAATTTAAAAAAATCGATTTTTCTTTTCTTTGATATTTTCAAAGCTTAAACCTTTAAGAATATGTCCTTAAGAGGACTTTTCAAAATTTTAAATATTTTTGGAGCAAGAATGGCTGTTTTAAAAATGAAAGTATTAACTACAATTGTATGGCCACTGTACGTAATTTTACCCGAAACTTTAAACGCATTTTTCTTGAAACTACTATTTTTGAGACGGTTGTCATGATATCTCAAGTTCTACTGAGCTAATTTACTTGAAATTTGGTGTGAGCCTTCTCAATACATTACTCTATCGTACTAACTAAAACTATAATAAAATTTCAATTATTATTATTTTTTAAAAATTCGAAAAAGTCAAAAAAATGGTAAAAAAGTTTTTTTAAACTTTTCCGTAGTTCCAGACATTGCGACGTTACTCTAGATTAATAATCTTTTTTTTTTTGTTTCAAATTGTTAGGAGGGTTGGAATTGTGGGTATGATCGCGTGTCAATTTTTTGAGACCCCCCATTTCATCAGCTGCTAATTTTTTGAATTTTTAACTTTTTAAAATTTTTTCTGTATTCTTGTAGGTAATGTTAATAAATAACTTATGAAAAAAATGTATAGTTAAAATATTGATTGCCTTTTTTTACGGTACTTCAAAATTACCTGAAACTCACGCCTTTACATAAGAATACCCCCTTAATAATCGCTTACTATCATGAGCCTATCTTACTATTATGACTTAATATATTTTTAATTTTTATTATTTCTTCCGATATATCACCTGGTGATAAGGTACGACACTTTTCCTATACTAAACGCCATTTTTTACTGACCGTTTTAAGTTATGAAAAATTGAAAAAATGTAATTTCTTCAAAAATCTAAATTCAACCCAAAATGTAATTTTCATCTAATTCTTTAAACTAAATTAATTAATTTTTTCATTGTAAAATTTTAATTATTATTATATTTAAACATAGGACGATTGTGGAGATGGTTCTGATGAACCAGCAGATTGCCGCAAATTCAATTGTATGGCAGGTCAGTTCCAATGCAGCAACGACAAATGCATACACCCCTCTCAAATCTGTGACGGTGAACAAGATTGCGGTGATGGTTTTGATGAAAAAGATTGCAACAATGTATGTATCAATTTGCTTCAACTTTCAAACGAGCACATTTAATGTAATTTAATTCTCTCCTCTTTTTTAGTTTACATGTTTAAACACACAGTTTAAGTGTAAAGGAAATGAAACAAAATCCGATTGGTGCATTGCTGTATCAAAGCGTTGCGATGGATTCACTGATTGTTTACGGGGCGAAGACGAAGAAAACTGTCCGAAAAAAATGTGCCCATCGAATCATTACACTTGTGGAAACAACAAATGTATTCCCGCTATTTGGGTATGTGATGGAGATGACGATTGTGGTGATAAATCGGACGAACAAGAAGATTGTGAGCATCGTGAATGTGCTAAAGATCATTACAAGTGTCCCGGAGGACGATGCATTCCTAAAACTTGGGTTTGTGATGGAGACCATGACTGTTCCAACGGTGAAGATGAACCCAGTACATGTGGAAATGACGAGTTTCATACGTGCGAACCTACGTATTTCAAATGTAAAAATAATAAGTACGTATTGATAAAAACGTGTGAAAGATTATAGAACGCAAAACTAGATGTTTTACTTCAAAATGTTAATAAAATTATTCCTCTAATTTTTTTATATTTATTTTAGGTGCATACCAGGAAGATGGAAATGTGATTACGAAAATGATTGTGGCGATGATTCAGATGAGACTGGTTGTAAACCACGGGAATGTTCTGAAACCGAGTTTCGTTGTAATGATGGAAAATGTATTCGCGGTATCCATCGTTGCGATGGTGAATACGACTGTGATGACCATTCTGATGAATTTAGATGCCACATCACGTGTAAAGACAATGAATTCCAATGTGCTTTGACCCAAAACTGCATGTATATGTACGTAATTTTCTTTTATCTTTTCAGTCAGCTAATTACCATTATATAACTATAATATGTTGTGCTTTTATTTTGTAAACAGTGAATGGCGTTGTGACGGAGATTTCGATTGTGCCGATGGAAGTGATGAGGCAAACTGCACCGAAACGTGTGATGCGTCTCATTTCACATGCAAAAATAAAAGGTGCATTCCACACGCGTGGCGATGTGATGGTCAAAACGATTGTGGAGACAATTCGGATGAGGACGATACCGATTGTAAAGAACACGTTTGCTTACCGAAACGGTATCGTTGTCGTAACGACCGTTGCATATTATTCGATCACGTATGCGATGGACGTACAGAGTGTAGCGATGGGTCCGATGAAAATCCACAATTCTGTAAACTCATCGAAGAATACGAAAAAGAATATGGCCACCGTCAATATTGTCACGTTCATAGAGATTTCATGTGTGACAATGGGCATTGTATTGATAAAAAGCTACACTGTGACGGTGAAAATGATTGTGGTGATAACAGGTATAGATATTTATTTACTATCATTCACATAAATTATGCTATAGGGGGTCCCAGCATATAAGAAAAATCTTTTTACAATTAAGCTTGAAATGGAAACCCTTGATTTGTGTTCCATTTTGGTCTAAGTGCGTAATAATACAATTATGTAACTAAAGAAAAATATTAACCCGTGTTGACTTTAGAGTAAAGTTTTTCACGGTAAAGAATATTAAGTAAAGGTTTAATAGGTCAGATAAACAAGTGTTTCGCCTCAAATTAAAGACTATAAGCGGCAAAGAGTAAGTCCGAGTTATGCGAGAAATCTTCCCACGCGGCTTTTTTATTTTGCATTTGAGGAATCGATTTAACATTAAATAAAAATAATTCAGGTAACTTTTTCGCTCGTTATCTCAAACAATTTTTAAAATTTTCAAGAAACGTTTTTCTTTTTTTTTTTTTTGTGTGTGTTTTAAGTCGCAATATAACGCAAGGTCATACCACGACTGATACAGAGAATTTCTGTTGATCATTTTAATTTTAGGGGCCATCCATAAATTATGTCACACGAATTACATGATTTTTGACCCCCTCCCCCGTCCTTGTCACAGTTGGTCACATTTGTGAGACCCATCCCTCCTTACTGTGACGTCACATATTTTACAATTTTACATCTAAAAATAATTATTGAATTAAAACAGCAGTTCCCAAATTGTTTTATTTCAATTTAAATAATTTTTTAATAAAAATAACATCAAATCAAACATTTCAAGAAATAAACAAAAAAAACAAATAATTATATTAATTAATGATCAAACTTAATCATCTTGACAGTCAATTGTCTAATGAAATAGAAACAATATCACCGCTAGGCACGGTGCATTTAGCGGAATTTATCAAAGGGCAATAGTATCGGCGCGTAACACTACACCGAGAAAAAAAATTCTCTTCGGACAATTAAATCTAAATATTTGATTGGCAATGGGCTATCAAATCATTTTGTTGGCGTAAATGAAATTCAGTTGTCAGAAGATAATTTTTTTCTTAGTGTAGTAGAGGGAGTGGCTGACAAAACAATTTGAACCTTATGTTTCTACAGATAGTGTTACAAATGTTATTGAGTTTTTCGTTAAAAGGTCAAAGTTCGTGTTTTACTTAACACTCAGATTAAAATATATTTTGAAATGTCATGTTACAAAATTTAAGACCCCTTCCACCCCTAGTCACATTTTATCGACCCCTCCCTCCCCCTTAACGTGTGACGTAATTTATGGATGGTCCCTTTGGTCTAAGATCGAGGATATTTAGGAATCAAAGCGGATCGAGCCAAGTAACCACTTGACGCATGTCGGAGAGAGCAACTGCTCTAACCACTGCGCCAATAAGTGGACCTTTTTTCCAATTCTTAGAAGTAATAGAGATAAAAACATTTAAATTATGAATCGCAGGTGGAAAGCTCTTTTGTAAGAACACAAATAAAACTATAATCATTTTTACCGGGTTATTTAATGTCTTCTATAGTCTGTTACACTCAGGAATTATTTTATTTTTTTTGAAGTTATGAAAAAAATACGATAAAAAATAAATGCTTTTTTATTTGCAAAATTTTGCGCTTAGGTGCATTAATACCCATCTTACTTGTATAAATATTAATTAAAAAATTAAGAAATACGTTACTTTAATAAATAAAGTACATTAAAAATTTATTGAATTTAGCAACTTCTATAGAGTGAAAAATAGGCTCTGAAAGTATTATGCATTAAAATGAGTAACGCTTCAATTTTATTTTTGTAAAATTAAAAATATGAAAAGGTCAGAACTTGCATGATTACTATCCCATTCGTTACAATTATTGAACGGATGTATAACCACGCTGGGTTTTGCAAATAATATTAATACATTTTTTTTTAATTATAGCGATGAAACTAATTGTACTAAAACATCTTGTCAGTGGAACTCTTGTTCACAATTATGCCTTGAAAAGAAGCATGGACATTATTCTTGTCGGTGTGCTTCTGGATATAGTATGTTATCTGTGTCCAAAGGATCATCTTGTGAAGCTCAAGGAGGCCCTGCTTCTCTAATGGTTGTAACAGAAGCAGAACTACGTTTACTTTCGCCTTACAAAGCAGGAGAAAATTCTCCTAATCAGCTCCTAGACCAAACAGCTACAACCACAGCACCTGGTTTTAAAGTTGAAGCGATTGATGTTTTATGGGACTTGCACGGTTCTATTGTATTCTGGTCCGACAAACAAAATAAAAGAATTCAAAGTTTACGTTTGAAAGGAGATTCAACCACATCAAGCGAAACCTCTGATGTACAAACAATTGTAAGTTAGTTAATCTCCAATGAAAATAAAAATTGTACATTGTATGACAAAAGACATAAAATAGATACCATAATTGCGCATGATTTGTATTGTACAATGTACGGTTTTATTTCTATCAGGAACAAAAATTAGTTAAATTAAAGTATTTAATTAAAATCATTTTTTCATATTTAGTTGTCTGGGCTTACGAATCCTCAAGGATTGGCTGTCGATTGGGTCACTCGCCGTTTATATGTAATTGAAGCGACTGAATTAACACCACCGCAGATAATCGTGACTAAAATTGATGGAACTGTCAACGTAACATTGATTACCACTGATTTAGTTCAACCACATGATATTGTACTTTCGCCTGCTATGCGTAAGATGATTTGGTCTGATTGGAATCCTTTCGAACCACGAATTGAAATTGCTTCAATGGATGGTACTGATCGTAAAATTTTGGTTGAACAAAATTTACAATGGCCTACTGGTTTGGCTCTTGATCATCCTACTAATAGACTGTATTGGACTGATCCGAAAGAACATGTAATTGAAAGTATTACGCTTGATGGTCGGGATAGACAAATTGTTCGATACTTTAATAACTGTAAGTAAAAACTTTTAAACTCTAAACTATGAACTGTATATAAGAACGTATATCTCTTATATTAGAAAAGTTGAAAATTTAGTCAAATTAAGAACACATGCTATGTACATATTTTTTAAATTGCTATAACTTTTAAACGGTTAGATTATTAATTTTGAATACTTCAACAGGAGATTAAAGATAACTTAAGTAACATCTTATGAGTTTTCGTTTGTTTGTATCATTGCAATTTACCTTCCAAACATTCTAAAGTATATTATCAATTATTTACATTACATTACATTGTGTTGGTAATGTAGTGCACTACCCAAACACTTAAATATATGAGCCATTCAGTGCACACATCGATTAACTCCGTAATGCAAAAAGTTGAGTAAATTGATAAAATAGACTTCTGAAATACATTGCCTCTTAGAGAAAAGCTAAAAAGGAATTGTTATTTTGAACTATTATTACTTATTATTAGAATTTTTTTCGGATATATAAAATTAGGAGTCAACCAAGTGTTTTGACATGAAAATTGAAAAAGTTGAAAAAGTGGATTTAATCGATGAGTGCACTGAGCGGCTTATATGTTAAACGGCGCCAATTGGCGGAAATTCTCCTTTCTCTAACTTTAGTAATCTTTTGGACTCTTTCTTTAAGCCAGAGATATACCTCTTTGTATATTTATCATATTCTCTAAACGATTATAATAATATATTTTTTTTCTTATAGTTGAACAACCATTTAAATTGGATGTATTTGAAGACCAAATGTACGTGTCGAGTTTACACACAAACAACATTTTCCATTTGGATAAATTCAACCGATCAGAACCAAAATACCTCGTCCAAGGACTGACTCGATTGACTAACATTTTAATAATTCAAGAACATAAACAAGATCATAGCAGTAAGAATCAATTAATAAATTAATTTTTATAAAGGTGTAATTTATATTTAAATTTTTAGTTTCAAATCCATGTCACGAGCATCCCTGCAACCATTCAGCACTATGTTTATTGAGCTCTTCAAATGATTTGAAAAGAACGTGCCACTGTCCTGAAGGCTTCACTGTTGTTCAAGATAAATCAGAAGTATGTAAATAAAGTGCAATTTTTGAGCGTTTAAATATGATTGTGTTAATTTTAGGTGATTTGCAAAGAAGAATCATCAGACCATAATAAAACATGTCCTCTTGATTGTCATATGGGAGTTTGTCAATTATCGAGTTCTGGTCCTAAATGCATCTGTCCGCCACTTTACCAAGGATCACGTTGTCAGCGATATCGTTGTTCTCATTTTTGTAAAAATAATGGGATGTGTTATCCTGATCACCTATCACAAAAGCCATCAGCAGACTCTCCACCTCCGTTAAAAGTAAGTATTGGTTTATTTAAATATGATTAGTGGAATCGTCATAAACCTACGTTATCAATGTAAAATCTCAGTTGATTTAATAATTGAATTAAAATAAATCTGAAAATTAATAACGACGTAAGTTGTAAACACTTTTGATCAAAATCAAAAATCTGCTTCGGATGTTTTTTTCTTCCATTAAGAATAGAAGAAGAGCAGGAGCTTAAACTTAAATGGAACGGATTTATACAATCTCATTTAGAGATGCAACATCGTTCATAAAAATCGTTACTAATATTAGCTTTGTTCTCACAGTTACCTGGATTAGATTTGAACTGCTGAGTGTTCGCACAGCATAATTTCAAATTTGAAATTCAAATAAGCTGTTCCATGCAGGGAATTTAGTATGGAGATTTGATTTGAACTGGCAGACAAAAAGCAGTTTGAATTCATGAATTTGAACTACTGTGAGAACAAAGCTATTGATATTTTTCAAAAAATCAAATATTGACTTTAAATATTGAGAGTACTTGAAAGACGTGCCCGCGCTTTCCTCGATTGAATTTTTAGAATATATTCTTGGCATCTTTATTTTAATTTGAGTATACGTAATTAAAAAAATATATTTTTTTTTATATTTAGACTTTTTTCATTTACTCGTATAAAAAAAAACTTTCAATAACAATTTAAAATTTGTTACCATGTGCAATGTGCAAATACAACCCACGTATATATCGTTACCTCAGTGCAACATTGAGACAAGTTCAAAAATACAAATTTTAGGATATATCACTTTTAAAACCACCAAAAACAGAAGAATTGAGTGCAACATTATGTTTTCTCTGAATTAAACAGCTTCATGCATCCAAAGGATATATCTCACTGTATGATTTGATTGATTTTACCGTGTTTTAGGATTAATTAATTAATTTAAATATAGCTCCATATCAGAGAGAAGACTGAGAGAGCCAGATCGCATGAATACACTTGCTGCCATCTACTCCGAGTAGAGTAGTTTGGAACTATTCCTTAGTCAGTTTGTGTTCCTTTCTCCACCGTTCTACACTCGGAACGTCTGCCATAGAGAAGGTTCTTTCTGTCAAAATATACTCGGAACGCTTTTCTTCTCTCTCATGAGCATAGATAAGTCGTAAGCTATCGCAAAATAAGTAGAGCTATATTTCTCAACTGAAATACCGATAGCTTACGACTTATCTATGCTCATGAGAGAGAAGAAAAGCGTTCCGAGTATATTTTGACAGAAAGAACCTTCTCTATGGCAGACGTTCCGAGTGTAGAACGGTGGAGAAAAGAACACAAACTGACTAAGGAATAGTTCCAAACACCTCTACTTGGAGTAGATGGCAGCAAGTGTATTCATGCGATCTGGCTCTCTCAGTCTTCTCTCTGTTCATATTAAAAAAAAAAAAAAAAAACTATTCTTTTAGACAATACAAGACATATTAAGCTTTCAGAATAATATAATTTCTCTTAACAAATCTAGAAATACTCTTTTTAAAGATGGAACATAAAAGTTACTTATACATTATCTCAAAACTAGACTTTTTGAGATATCTCACTGTTGCACTGAGGTAGTGACATTTTAAAGAATTCATTAACAGTGTTGATGGTTAGGCAATCACTTATGCACCAATGTATAAAATATTGCCGTTAAAAAGAATGAAAATTCAGTGAAAACGATTTTTTATAGAAACAAGACCAAGATTTCAATTTTTCACCTCCGAAAACAACTTAAATTTTATTGATATGATTGCAGCCTGTTTCGAGAACACGATTACAAATATACATAGATACAATTAGTATTGCTCGTTGAACAGTATAGGTCTATATTTGTATTCTGGAAAAAAATATTGGTTGATTGCATTTTTACTATCATAGTATCATGAAACATATATTGAAAATATGGTAAAACTGGCATTGTGTGTTAGTAAATATTTACCATTATTAAGAATTAACACTTCATTTAGCTGTCGAATGGCGATATGCATGACTGATATACCGATATTTTGAAATATCATTTGTTTCCTTAGTCTCAATACTAACCGATAAGCGATAAATCGTCAAAATGTTTCTAAGTCAACCACTCGCTGCGCTATCGGTACTTGCAGCATTTTGAAAAGAAACGGCGGAAGATATTTTCCTTGCAGTGTGCAGACTACTTTATTTAACTTACCTTTCACTACAACTACTGTAATTAGATTAATTATCTTAGTGGCATTTACAATAGAATTCGTGAGTGTCTTCTTTTCCATACTACTCTTAAAACATTAATTTGGATTCCTGGTTTCTATTCTTCACGATTTTACCTTTTTTTTTCAACCAAATATTAAACATTTTTTTTTTTTTTATTTCAGTGTAACTGTGCACCTCAATGGACTGGAGAACGCTGTGAAACTCCTGTTCGTCTATGTGACAATCGGTGCCACAATGGAGGAACGTGTACATTAAAAAGTGGTTTCCCTGAATGTAACTGTCCTGCAGGATTTACTGGTATGTTTAAAATTATTATGTATTTGAATATAGTTGAATAGGAGTGTCAATACTTTTACAGTATATCGATTCTATATTAAATCCATTGGGTAAAACATAGTTGCACCCAACATAAATTGAGTAATATTTGAAATGGTTGATACTATCTCTGGATAAAGTTGCGAAGTACAAAAATCGAGTTCACAGTACATAATAAATATTTATGATTTTGAGTTAAAAAAAATAATGTACAGTATGAAATATGTTCTCAATTATAAATATTATATATCGGGTAAAATTTTTAACTTGAGGCAGCGTCACTTTCTAGCATGGTTGAGTAGATTGTCGTCCTATACTAGGCAATTGAAACATTTTTTTTCTAAATCGCTTTGTTTTATGAATATTAATTCGTCTCAAGTTAAAAAAAACTCACCCGTTGCAGCTATAGTGCAATATTTCCATTTAAAAAAAAAATAATATTGTTGTTTGTTTTTATGTAGGCAAACATTTTAACGCATTTAAAAAACTTTTAAAGCTCTTTTCCTTTGGAAGTTTATGGACGTTTATTTTCTGTTCGATGAAAATAAAACCAGACATTTTAAGGTGTAAGTCATGCACAATATTAACAGAGTTATCATAATTTTATATTCTACATGCCATGTACCATGCAATGTTCAGTTTTTTTTTTTTGATTGGGTTTGGTTTTTTAAAAGTATATTAACCAACGTAATATATAAATAAATTTACTTTTACTTTTATCATGTTAATACCTACTTTTCTTAATGAGTTTTGATTGGCGATAGTATAATACTATAGGTTTGTTCAATACGTTGATGCCAAGCACTGCTAGAAAGACAAAGAGCAAGGTACATTGACCAAGAAACAAGAGTGAGTGAAGAAATGTTTCAGCTTACAGCCGCTCGGCCGCATCAGGCCGAGAGTCGAGCTATGTACGTATGTTTTCGTGATAATCGCGTATTTCGACACTGATTTGGAGATGTTTAAACATCGGGTAATCGGTTTTAAACTCGAGGGAACTTCTTGCTCTATGTTCTTCACTCACTCTTGTCTATTGGTCAATGTTATCTTGCTCTTTGTCTTTTTGACAGTGTTTGAACATAATCAGAAGGACAATAGGAATAAACCTTACAATACACAAGTGCTGAATTTTTCTCTCCATATATAATATATATTTCATAAAAGTTTATTATTATGAAGGTTAGAAAGTTATTTGAAAAGAATATGCCGTATTTAGGCGCGTTACGCACTTTTTTTTTATCAAAAATAGTTAAGTACATTTGAGGTGCGTCTTATACATGGAATATGCAAATAATTAACAGTAAATAATTCCTATTGTAAATACCATTGTATTTTTGTAACTATCTTTGCTATGCTTATTTTTTTCTGACAAGACAATAGTTACATAATGACTTAAAGAAAATCAAATAAAATGTAAATAAGTAAACATCTTATTTTAGTTTAAAATTAAAAGAAGAAGCACCAGTTGTTTTCAAAGTCGGGGGCCGACTTTTACATTCTTAAACAGTGGGTAGCCGTTTACTCCTCTACTTTCTTACTTGATTATTTATACCAAATGGATACCACAACAACAAATGTGATAATTGAAAGAAAAATAAAGCTGCGAGTGTGGTATCATTACTTAAAAATTATTATTATGCGTCCCTTAAACCCTTTGGATCGCACTTTCAGAGTTTGTGGGATTTACAGGACCGGATCTAGAATTTTTTGGCATCTTAGACAAAAACACATTCTTTCCTTCATTAAAGTGGGGGGGGGGAGTTGCCACCGCGCATTACAACTCTACACTTTTAAAGTACTAAATTATTATAATATTTAGTTTGTTTTTAAAACTCTAAATTAAAAAAAAATTGAGTGTGCTTGCAGGGCCGGCGTTAGGGTCCTCAACGCCCGCATGCAATTTTTATCCTAGCGCTCCCTATTATTTTCAAATTTTTTTAACAGTTTCTTATCATCAAAATTATATATTAAACTACATTAAATTTTTTAATTACTATATAATAAATCTGGATTTAGTACACAAAAAATTGGATATAATGGTTTTAACATCTAATTCTGTTGTTATTCTAGTTCTTAAGTAAGTTTTAAACAATTTCAATTTAGAAAAACTAAGTTCACCACTTGCTACACTAACAGGTAAAGTTAACAGTATTCTGAAGGCAACTGAAAAGTTAGGGAAAGCTAAATTATTGGATACAATATAATTAAGAATATCAGAAGGTTTTCGAATATTAAAAACATTCTTCTGCAAAATATCCCAGAAAGCACAAAACTGATCAAATAACTATTGCTTTTACATCTTTACTGTCGCCGTCCTTTAAAATAATCTCTAAATCGTTACAATATTTTCTTAAAGATTCATTGTTAATTTCCGGTAATTTATTCAAAAATTCGAAATTTTCAAAATTGTCTTTAATTGTTCAAAACGATCGTTTGTCGAACACATTGCAACATCTAAAAGCGTATAAAATACATTGGTTTTAAATTTATCTAGTGGAGATCGAGGCGATTCCTCGAATTGCTCATAATCAAATTGTCGTGTCTTCTTTCGAACTATTTTTAAATTCTTGTTCTTCATCTACCTCTTCGCTCAGTTCTTTTGCTGTCTTTAGAACATCCTTAAATTTCAGTTTTGATCGATAATCTTGCAAAAATATTTTTAAATTTTCAATTGATTCTATTGCTTATGTAATATTAATATTTGGGTCTTGAAGCATTTTACTTACAGGGTTTATTATATTGAGCAAGTCATGCCAAATTATAAGAGAGCAAAGAAATTTGTAGTCTTTTATTTTCAAACATAATACTCGTACTTCATATTGGATTTCTTTATTAAAATTTTCATTATTTACAATATCAAAAAGTGCATCGTAAACTTCTCCTTATTGATATCGTAAGGGCCGAATTGCATTAATCTTACTTTCCCATCGTGTATCTGATAGTTGTTTTAAAGTTAAATTTTTAACTTATTTTAAAAGTATTGTCCAACGCTTAGTAGAAGATGAAAAAAAATTATATATTTCTTGAATGATATTAAAAAAAATGTATCTGTATTCACCTTAGCTGCATCGTTAATAATTAAATTTATTTGAGTATGGGCAGCACAAGGTACGAAAAAAGCTCGAAGATTTTTGTTCAAAAGTAAATTTTGCAACCCATTTTTATTTTATGTCTCCGTATTCATAGTTAAGTTAGATTATTTATTGTAATTTTTTAAGTATTCTGTAGATTCTATATTTTTAAAAAAATATACTATATATCCGAATCTCGTGATGGCGCCCCCTTTGCCGAGACGCCCGCATGCTCCGCATGCGTTGCATGCCCGTTTCCGCCGGCCCTGTGTGCTTGTGAACCACACACTAGAAGTATAACTTCTTTCGCTATCTTTGTATAATAAATCTATGTAACATAAATATATATAGCATGGGTTCTAACATAACATATTAATCAATATTTTTAGATTTTTTTATTATTTATATTCACTGTTTTTATTATCGATTACGTCAGTAATTACTGTAGTAGATTGTAAGACTGAAACAATAGGCTTATGATAAGAACAACTGGCAATAAGAGAAAAGCTCCCTTGGTCTTACAGTGCATCTAAATCTATGTAAACTCTCGACTCGAGACGTTAAACTCAATATAACACACGAAGATCCATACAAAAGGGAATCGGAGAATAGGCCTGCACTGTGTATTAGATATACGAACATAATTCTCTCTCTTTTCGGTATTTACCAAGGTATATTTTCTCTCTCAACTTCGATGACCTCACCAGATCACACTTTTTGTAACGCTTCTTGTAACACATTAACCAGTTTACTCACCAAGTCCAGCGGGAGTAAAGAAGTTATACTTCAAAAACTCAATTTTTGCATCACTCAAAATCTTACTTCCTAAAGGGTCTTTCAACAAGGACGGGTCGATGTTGAAATTAAATAAAACAAGCTGTATGTGAGATATTATAAAAATTTTTTTTTTATTTGAAAGGCCCATTTATGCCATTATTTATAAAATATTATATCGTTTAAATGTCCACCGCGGCTTCGAACGGTGGCACGGATCCGAGAGGACCAATTTTCAATTACTCTACTGCATAGATCCGGCTGAATCTGAGCGATGGCCTGCGTTATGTTGACTTTCAGGACATCGGTTGATTGTGGATTATTGGCATAGACCTACGACTTGAGAAAACCCCACAAGAAAAAAGTCTAGCGTGGTCAAATCGCATGATCTTGGTGGCCAATTCACGTCACCTCTGCGAGAGATAACCCTACCCTCGAACCGTTCATGCAGAATGTCCATTGTATCGCTCGCTGTATGGCACGTAGCGCCGTCTTGTTGAAACCACAAATTGTCCACGTCCATATTGTTCAATTCAGGCCAAAAGAAATTGTTGATCATTGATCTGTAGCGCTCGCCGTTGACAGTAATGGCCTTGCCATCATCATTTTCAAAGAAGTACGGACCAATGATGCCACCGGACCACAATCCGCATCAAACAGTTACTTTTTGTGGATGCATTACCACCTGGTGAACCTCATGTGGGTTGTGGTCGTCCCATATACGGCAATTTTGCTTATTTACAAGACCATTCATCCAAAAATGCGCCTCGTCGCTAAAGATGATTTTTCGGCCAAAATTGGAGTCCTCTTCCAAACGTTCTGTAGCCCAGTCAGCGAACAAACGGCGTTTTCTATGGTCATTAAATTTGAGCTCCTGGGTCAGTTGGATCTTGTACGGGTGTAGGCCCAAGTCCCGATGCAAAATTTGCCAAGTTGAAGTCTGCAAAAGGCTGATTTCTTGTGCACGGCGAGAAATCGACTGCCTTGGAGTCTTCTGCACACTCTCACGGGCAGCAGCGATGTTCTCGGCTGATCTGGCGTTCCTTTGACGTAAAGGTGTTGGTTGGTTGTTTACCGAACCAGTCGCCTTGAATTTGGTCACCAAACGTTGTAGAGTCGACTTTGAAGGGCCACCGCGTCTGCCGTAAAATGGACGTAATGCGCGCAACGTTTGAACTAACGAACACTTATTTTGATAATAAAATTGTATCATTTGGACGTGTTGCTGAACCGTGTAACTTGCCATGGTGATTTGGCATCAGTAACTGAAGAAATAACAACGCATTTCATAGATGCCGCCAAAACAACATAGCCGCTACAAACTGTCAACATCGACCCGCTCTATTTGAAAGACCCTTTAGTTGACCACTTAGTTTGCCTATATTTTATTTTTGGGTTTCAGCTTGGTTGAGCTGGTAATGTTGTGATATAAGTTACTCGAGTACAAAGTATCTGGGTGACCGAGCTTTGTTCGATTAAATTTACAGAATATGCTTGGATATTCTTTGTTTGCAACAAAATCTTTCAAAAACGATTTAAATTGTGTTACTGTGTGAAAGGTTGGATAATGTTGAAGGGTAGGCAATTAATTATTCATCAATGTATAACAACATTACCCCATAACTAAAAATTCGAAGATAGAAAGAAAACGAATGTAGATTGCCGAATGTATTTTAGTAGCCCAGGCTCGGCTCGTGCATAGCCACATAAATTCGAAATATGTAAACATGTATGGGGGTGATGTACATACACTGCCGGTCAAAAGTTTGAGACCAGTTGTAATATATTTATGCTATCACTTATTGTATTCAAAGTTTCGGTAATAAAATAAAAATTGTTGTCCATACATATTTTTAAATTACTGATGAACATCTAAAGAGACTTTTGTAGGTATGTTTCTCAGGTACAAATAGAATTAATGGGTTCTGTTTAAAAACATCCAAGACCGCAGGGTGTCTGGCCAGTGGAAGGGTCATCATTATATTTAAAGTAGCTCCGTATTAATTGTTCTTTAATTCTATTCTTCTTTAATTTTGCACTGGCTATTCTTTGTTATTATTTAGACTTTCTAAAACAGGTTATTTAAAATTTTTTTTTAAGTTATGTACCATTTTGTACAAATAATTTAATTTAGTCTTAACTTGGGGTTTCTATAGTTAAAACGTTTTAAAAATGGGAAAAGTACGAGAAATAAATATCGAAACTCGATCTGCCATTGTTACTTTACATAATGAAGGCAAATCAGAACGTGAAATTGCGTCTCAACTTAAACTTTCGAAGACTTGTATTCATCGCACAATTATTCGGTTTAAGGAAACGGGTAGTTTTCAAGATTTTCCACGTTCAGGAAGACCGAGAGCTACTACTTCTAGTGAGGATCAGTTTATCGTTATTACCAGCAAAAGGAATAGACGCTTAACAGCACCAAAAATTCGTGCTGAAGTGAACAAATCTTTAAATAAACCAGTTTCGCTTACCACAGTGAAAAGACGGTTGAGGAACGCTAAACTGTTTGGTCGTGTTGCCGTTCGGAAACCTTTACTAAGGCCGCAAAATAAGAAAAAAAGGATGCAGTGGGCCCTATTCCATCGAGATTGGACAGAAGATGATTTTTAAAAAGTTCTTTGGACTGATGAGTCAAAATTCCAAGTATTTGGCTCAAATCGACGAATTTACGTTTGGCGTAGCACCGAAGAAAAGATGTTACCAGATTGTGTAGTGCCAACTGTTAAGCACGGTGGTGGTTCAATAATGGTCTGGGGTTGTTTCTCAGGCCATGGAATTGGAAATTTGGTTAAAATTGATGGAATTTTGAAGAAAGAGGAATATAAAACAATTCTCGAAAAAAACGCTGTACCATCAGGCTTAAGTTTAATTGGCAATGGGTTCATTTTCCAGCAAGATAACGATCCAAAGCATACTTCCAAGCTATGTAAAAATTATTTATTACAAAAAGAAGCAGAAGGAGTTTTAAATCATGAAATGGCCACCGCAAAGTCCGGATCTCAATCCAATCGAGCTTTTGTGGGACGAGCTTGATAGGAATGTCCGAGAGGAGTGTCCCTCTTCACTTGCAGACTTGTGGAGACTACTACAAGAAAGCTGGAACAAAATTTCTCAAGAAACCATAAATAAATTAATAAGTAGAATGCCGAGGCTAGTAGAAAAAGTAATAAAGTGCAAGGGAGGATTTTTTGATGAAAAAACAGTTTGAGTAATTAGTTCATTTTTTTATAGAATAATTTTTTATGTTTATTTTCTATACTAAGTATGTTTAAAGGTTATAACTATAATATTAATAAACATTTTTACTGTATTTGTCTTTGAATTTTTAAAAATATTTCCTTTTTTTGGCTTAAATCTATATGGTCTCAAACTTTTGGCCGGCAGTGTATCTTAGAAAGTGCATGGTCAGCACGCATATTTTCGCATTATTATCGCAAAGCGGCGTGTCACCAGAAGAGTTCCACTGTATTGTTGTGTTTGATATACCTGTAATATTGAGTATTGTAATGCATATTATGTGAATTTACTTATAATGTAAGGGGTGTACATATACCTGCTGATGGAAGTTTGTGCAAGTTTTCTTCACTGAGCATAGCTAAATTAAACTCATTATTTTTAAAAAACCTTTCAGTTATTTTGACACAAAAAAATAATGGTTTTTCCTTATTGTTCGTAAATTTTCCAGAGTATAAATATTTTTGTATAAGAGTTAGATTTCATAGTTAGTTTATGAAAATCAGTGAAACTATTTTTTTTTTTGAGAAGAGAAAAATACAAACGGAAATAAAGAAACACTGCAAAGCCCATTAAACTATACCCATTAATATTCATATTTAGGTATTTGATAAAAGGCTTAAAAAAATATTCGAAAATTTTACAAAAATAATTTTATAAATTTTTTCTATTTTAGTTCTATAAAAATTTATTCGATTTTCAAAATATAAATGATACATTCGACCGAGTTTCAAAGTAATTTTAATCCGATCAAGGGTTTAACTTATTTTTCAACCTTGACATTTTAAATTTTGCATTTAATCGATATTTTTCTCATTACTACAGAAGCTACAGAACATTGATTAAAAATCATTGCTTCAGATAAATATACATTTTTTTATGATCTTCAAGGGTTTCATTCAGCCCCCCCCCCTCAAATAACTAACGTTTTTTTTTCTTGCGACATGTTTGCTTTTTTTAGTTGGTATTTTTTAATTTATTATTTTTATGAATTAATAACTAATAAATATTACAAAAAAAATCCTAGTTATTTTGACAGGAAAAGATAGTAGCTATCCGTCAGGAACAGTGGATTTTTCTTAGATTCATAGTAAAAGTTATTAAGGTTAGATTTCAATATTCTTACAACTACTTTCCTAGGAAGAGGTATTAGCTATCCTACAAGCTTCATACGATTTTAAGGTTTAAGGTTAAAAGTACTTATGTTTTTTTAAGTTTGGAAATTTTTCATATAAAATATCATTAAAATCCGTTCTACCATTTGAGTAGAAAATATTTATAAGTAGATCAGTAATCAACTTTCAGGAATTGCACAATTTTTTGGGATATATTATAATTCAATGTGTTATCTTAAGATCTGGAGTATATTTGACTGATTTTTTTATTATTATCAATTTTATCACACATTAACTTGAACCATTTTCAAACAAAATGGCTCATATTATATTCATTGGTATGACGTCACTGTTTGTTTCCTTGGTTACCCAGTAGCAAATTTAGTCGATTTACAATCGTTTAAGCAAATTTCAGAGGTGGCTATAACCTGGTTTCCAAGAAAAAACTTTTGGATAGCTCACTCGTTAAAACAATTATCACATTCTGTACTATTAGACGAATCAACGATTCGAAAAAAATGAGAAAGGGACAATGAAATCTGAAAACTGAGTAGCCTAGACTCTAGAGCTATCTACGAAAAAATCCACCTCAAATGGTCATAATCTCATATTAATACGGGCAGTAGTTCTTATGTAATTGAGTCTCAAAAAAAGTATTTTCATTATGCATGTATATACAGTGAATTTCATTTATAACGACCTCTGTTGTAACGACTTTTTGGTTATAGCGACGTTATATTTAGGTGACTTGAATTTAAAGTATACTTTCAGAAGAAAATAATGTGACTATAACGACTTCGGATATAACGCCGATTTCTGGTATAGCGACTCGTTTTAATGAACAATTTGTCACAAGTAGATACCTGGAAATCCCTTGCACCTTAACATAATGCAACAGATCAAACATACAAAGATTCATTTGTAACATACATATAAAGCATCATTCAAAGCTGCATTAAGCTTTCTTATCTTTTGTTTACATGCACAGTTGGTCAGCAGTTTAGGAATACAGTAGAATTCCTTTACTTTCGAGGAGTGGGGAGAGTGTAATCAAATAACGTTTTTCATTCATTATTTCTTGCTTTTTTGTGCCTTTGTATTTAACGGTTGCCGGATAGAGCGACGGAATTATAGTGGTCCTTCATCGTCGATATAAGCGAAATCCATTGTATATAGATTAAAGTAAATCGCCACTGTCCACAGCACAATTCCACGGTTTTTTTTTCCATTTTTCAACATGTTTATACCTAAAACGGATTTTTACTGATTCTAGGAATTTAGAAAAGTAATCTCATGCAATGGCTAGCTCTAGTTAAATGGTAGCAATAATTCCAAGTGTTTTGAAATACATGAAACGAGTGGTTTTTAAAACCAGGTCACTATATGGGCATTTGCATAGGCAGCCAAACATACATCTGTAAGTTATAGTCATTCATAGTCAATGAGTCATTGAATGGGTCGTTCTTTTACAAACCGCACAAAATCTGAACAAATTTGAACTTGACATTTAAGAATCGCCTGAAAGTTTTTTTTACAGCTTCTATGCGTGAATATAACAACCCATATTTTTCGATTTTGCTCAAAAAAATTTTCTTTTGAAACTATGCCCATTTAAATTTTTGATGATATTTGAATTTTCTCCAACCTTTGCTTATTTGAAATTTTATATCTCCAGTTCTACTATTCGGATTTATGTCGGATTTTTTTTATTCTGTACTTTGTTACTTAAGGTTTAAAAGTATATTTTTTTAAAAAAAATTTTGCGTAAATTTTATAAACAATTGCAATTTAATTGTTTATAAGCTTATATCACCACATTACCCCAACTTGAATCGATTTAAAAAAATATCATTTTATTTCTTATTTTATTATCTACAAAACCCAGTTTACAAAAAGTTGGGATCTCTCATATTTTGGAAGATATTAAATATTTTCGAGCGCAAGGTACTGAAACGCGCTCCGCGTGCGTCTAATTCCTAAGATGAGCAACGCTAGCACCTATTTTACATTGATGAATGTTAACCATTTTGCGTTTGAGTATAAACATGTTTGTAAGAAGAACTTCAAAATAGTTTTCCCATTACAAAACTAAACGTTAAAATGCAAAAATGCATTGAAACATAAAAATGAGGTAAATTGTTACTGTTAAAATTTTTACAATATTTTTTTAACTTAATTTACAAAATTATAAAAAACTCACCAGAATTATCTATGTCCCTAAATATTAATAAATATTTTTAAGAAGAAAAATATTGATTTTGGGTCGTTGGAAAGTGATGACGTTGATATGGAACGTTTCCCAACAAATTCCGATGTAGCTTTTGAGGAAAAAGAAGTTGTAGTATCTGCAGCAATTGATTCGTTTAACCAGGATTTTAATTTTATTGGATCTTCTGCTATTCACAAAAGAAAAATTTTCCAAAGGCGTTATTTCGATTAAAAAAATAAAAAAAGTATCTGAAGCATTGTCGAAAAAATTTTTTCATCCAACTATTGACGAAAATGATGATACCATTGAGGAAAATGATGAAAATAAATTACTAGAATTTAGGCAAAGGTTGGAGAAAATTCAAATATCATCGAAAATTTAAATGGGCATAGTTTCAAATGAAATTTTTTTGAGCAAAATCGAAAAATACGGGTTGTTATATTCACGCATAGAAGCTGTAAAAAAAATTTCAGGCGATTCTAAAATGTCAAGTGTTGAATGGTGTACGATTTGTAAAAGAATGACCCATATAGAGTGTTTCGATACAACAGATGTAAGTTTGATTACATATTATGCAAGTGGACTATTTGCTTCCACATCCTTCACGGATCAATAAATTCGGAATTGTTAGTAACACTTCGATGTTTGTGGTTCACACCAAGTTTGTTCGTTGTCAATTCAGATTCAAGCGATCCTCGAATTTTTGGAATAGATAGAACTGAAAATTTGATTCTCTTAGTTATCCGCAGTTTGATAGATCGTAGCTAAATCTAATTTTGTTGAACGAAATTTTAGAGAGTAGGGTGTAAATAAGAAACTTTAAAACCTCACATGCTTGGACGACCCCTAATCGTCTACCAAATGGACCGGGACAGTCATATCATTAAAAAAACAAATACGCAATGAACCTAATTGGTAATCTTTGGTATAGAATACAAGTCGAGGATATGAATGTTTTGTAATATTAACGCCCAATGCACTATTGTAGTTTAAAAAAATATCCAAATATTTCGAAAATTTATTTATAAAACTTTGGCAATACGAAATATAATTGTAGTTATTTATTATTATTTTATTTTATTTATTTTAGCCGTGAGAACAAATCGCGTAACTTCCAAAGATATAAAATTATGTCTTAATACTATGAAATGTATTAAATTACATACTATTTCCTTTCAAATGATATCATCTATATCTTTCCTTCATTTATATTGCCGTGAAGTGATTAATTTTATTTATACCTCAGTTTTAATTAGTTTCTTTGATAATGTCTTTCTTTAGGCGCTCAATGTGAACATTGCATGTTTTTAACTTGCCAAAACGGCGGCGTGTGCTCGCGTGACGATAACGGGAAGAACATCTGTAAATGTCCTCCCAATTACACGGGCCTTAAATGTGAAACATCTCAATGCGACAACTACTGCAAAAACAATGGAACGTGCACGTTAAGTACCCAAGGTCCGCGTTGCAGTTGCCCATTCGGATACAGCGGTAAAAAATGTGAATATGACGCCTGCAAAGATCACTGTAAAAATGGAGGTATGTTTTTTTTTTTTAATATTCATTTATATAATAACACAGAAAATATGGATTTAGTTAATAATGTTGTAAGTAGAATTTTCTAATTGGTACTAATGCAACAAGAAAAATCGTCTGGGAATTTCCCACGAGTTCTCTGAATTGAATGATCAGAGAAAGTATTGATTGTTAGTTTTGAGGAAATATTAATTTAGAAGATAACCTTGGGGCGAGTCGTAAAAACCAGTTTACCATTTAGAGTTATGTATTTGTATATATAATTAATATTTAATAATGTTAAAATAAACTAGCAAAATTCACGAAGATTATCTTTTATATCCCCCACCACTTAGTTGTTGGATTTTTTTCTTCAAAAGTCTTATGGTTTATTTGCGTAATTGTTTAAAGGTATTTGTCAAAAGACCGCTAAGCAGTTAACGTGCAAGTGTCTGCATTTGTATGAGGGCAGACGCTGTGAATGGGATATGTGCGTAAACGGGACATCCACAGCCATTGACGGGTGCGCTACTCGCGCTGTACCCTGTCCAAACCAAAATTGCTCAAATGGAGGCGTTTGTGTTGTCATTCGCAACAAACATATTTGTAAATGTAATGAGCCATGGGCTGGACATCATTGCGAGGTAATTTTTAATGATTTCTTTTTTTTTTTCGTTTGAAGTTTTTTACTTGATCTTATTTTTTTGATTTATAGATATATATTGGTCATGATAGTCCTTGTTCCGATTATTGTGAAAACGACGGAATATGCACCGTGCTGAGCGTTTCTTCACGACCACGTTGCACTTGCTTACCGGGTTGGGTGGGTGATCGATGCAACTTTCGAAGGGCATGCGCTGATTATTGCTACAATGGAGCGACTTGCATTGAATCCAAAGATAATCTAAAAGCTCAACCAATATGCGTGTATGTATTACTTAATTTTTTTTTAATTTTATTTTAAAATAACAATGAGGGTATATTTGATTATTAACAAAACAAAAAAAAAAGATTACTTTTATGAATCGAGTGTAATGCCACAGTGCTGTTATAGTACCGAGAAGGGCAAAGGATGGTAGTTTTCCCTCCCCTGGTCTGTGATTTTTACCAATTTATTTAACTGGATAGTTATTTTTTTATATCTAAATACTGTTGTAGGAAAAATACATTATTAAAGTGAACTGTGATATCCACTAAGAAAGGATTTTTTGATATTCCACCCCTAAGTGGTTCAAAAAGGGGTTGAAAATTTTTAAATTTTTTAGGTCTTTTTTTTAAAATGTCAATTTTTTGAAATTCTAGTTTTGTAGTTCTTAATCTTTATATAAATGTAAAGGGCCCCTGCTTTTTTAGTTTCCTAATACATTCGTCTAAGGGTTGAAAATTTTTATTATTTCAAGAAAATCTCCAAAGCATTCTTCAACTCATTATAACCATTATAACGTCCTCTTTAAAACATTGCATTGAAACAGGTTGTATTTGAGGGAGGGAAATATTAAAATTAAAAATTTTTAATTATTATGTAATTAATGCACAAATCAAATTTTTATCTTGGAAATGGTGCTACAAATCTGTTAAGTGGGGTTGTCAATGTTGTGAACCAGCGTCGACCAACGAGATCAGTGAAGTTAAACACATGACGTTTGGATGTGTAATTCCCGAGTAGGTTATGACCACTTTAACTTTCATATAGGATGAAAGTTGTTGCCTGTTTCGGAGGGGGGATAAATTACATAATATTTATTACTATTTTTAAATCTTACAAATTCATGCTTTAAAAAATTTATTTACAGTTTAATTTTTTCATTGTTATCTTTTCGATTTTGTACGTTTGGTAATCTCGATAATTGTTTTCCTTTAGGATTGTTCAATTTTTTGATTATAGTTTGTTTGTTTTGGTTAAGGTTTGAGGTTTAAGGTTTTTTTAGCTTCGCATTTATTTTTTAAATTTTAGTTATCATTGTTTTTACGATAATATCACTTTAAATTATTTACATATCGAGGACTCCCATTGAGTCATCGTTTCAAGTTGTAATGAATTTTCAGAAGTTGTCCTATTTTTTGCAGTAAGGTAATTCATATGATTTCTTTCTTTAAAGGCCGTATTATTTAAGACAAGCTTCGGTTACCTCTTTTTGTCCAATTTTACGTGAACGAAGTCACAGGTAGCTGCTTGTTATATTTTATATTACATCAATAACTTATAATTTCAGTATTTCTTATAAAACTAGCGAAACAATTTAAATTAAGGAAATTTGTTGAAACTTATAGGCAAACAATTATGCGTAGTCGTTAAGAACATGGAATACTAATCGTTGTTGACATACTGGCCGTTTTCCAATAACCGCATTTAACATAAAATGTAGCATTATTTGTAGCATCGAGTGTTCCAACTACAAATGCGCATTGCATTTTAGACTTGAGAGTATCGGAAAAAGCGTTGCTTTCTGATTTTATGCATCACTGGTGCCAACAAGTAAACATAAAAATAGGAGTTGGCATTAGTGAAATCTATTGGTCATTTTCATGTCATTATCATTTGTATAGGACGATTCCATTAAAAATGAAATTATTTTATAGCTCTTCTTGAAGGATTAATTTATATGTACAATTAGTAAACAATATGATTACACTAAAGTGTTCAAGTTCCTAACCTGGCTAAACCTAGCGAAACCTGCACTCTACTGTAGCATTTACAAACCAATCTACGCTAACCTTTTTCTAATTAAACATCAGCATTATGTGCTGTAAAGAGGCACAAACTCCGCACAATGCTTTGTTATTGAAAAACGGCTACTAATAGCTCGTAAGTCCACTTTATACTGAAAATCATTTTCTTGTACTTTCTTATAGGAAAAAGCATACAAATCGCTACTCTACATTGTAATGGTTTCCAAATATGAAAATTACATGGACATAGATGGCTGAACTCGAAATAGTAATTAGTTATTAAAAATATAGTTAGATGAATTTTTTAATCTGATTTTTCCTCCTCCTATATAATGTTGTTTTTTTTTTGGACTTACGAGGTATTAGTATGTCAACGACGTAATATATAGAGATGAAACGGATATCCGGTCTATCCGGTGGCGTAAATACTATCTGGCCGAATACCGGATAACTACCGCCTATCCGGCTGAATATTGAATTAAAAAAAATATTTTTTGGTAATTAATTGCTTTATTTAGTTAGTATCACTTAAGAAATACAATCAGTCATCACAAGATAATTATACAACTTAAAAAACAAATTAGTACTCATACTGTACTAAGGGCAAATTATGATGAATAAAAACTAATTTATCTGCATTAAGTAGCAAGCGGTTTCGCTTGTATTCATAAATAAGGCCAGCTTCAGAAAAAAGTCTTTCGTTGTACACACTGCTGCAAGGTGCTGAAAGGTAGATTTTAGCAAACTTGGTTAAATTTGGATATTGCTTTGCGTTAGCTGCCCACCAAGCGTAAGGGTCGCAATTGCGATCAATTCGCACTGACTTATGATAAAAATCAAGCTCATATGCTATCGCGTTTCTTTCTTCAAATTGAACCTGGCTCGTGCTGTTTTCATTTGCTACCTCATCAAAGCAATCCCAAAACGTGTCATGAGCTTTGTGAGATACAGCTGACTCTGTCTCTTCTTCTCTACTTTTTTTAGCCGGTGTTGAGGATAAACTCCTACTGGAGGATTCTTCACAAGTAATTTTTAAACATTTTAATAGAATCTCCTGACGCGCTCTTTCAGCATCAAGCACCCCCAAGTAGTTTGTTTTAAATCTCGGATCAAGGTAAGTTGCAATCAAGTAGTTTGAGTCTTGAATTATGGAGTTAAAACAAGATTCAAATTCAGCTTTCAACGAGGCCCGCATATATGATACATCTGGAGTTCTTTGTTCAGTTTCATCTTTATCCAAGTATCGTTTTAAAGCAGCGACATGTGGTATTACTTCCGACACGCAGGATATACCCGAACTGATTATTTTGGTTATTTCTTCGAAGGGCTTTAATAAATTTATACATTGCTCCATTAAACTCCACTGTTGGTCTGTCAAATTGATGAGTGTATCGTGATCAGTAACATACAATGATATGGCCTGCTTTTGTTCTAACAAATGTTCAATCATATAAAAAGTGGAATTCCACCTAGTGCTAATATCTTGCACTAACTGAAGCTCGGATAAATTTAGCTCTTGTTGTATAGTCAGTAGTTTTTCTTGAGCTGAATCTGAGTGATTGAAGTGCGTCACAAGTAGTCTTCCAGTAGCGACCATTGTTGTCACTTCAGCCTGGACTTTGAGCGACTCAGCTATAGCTCTTTGAAGCGTATGTATGAAGCATCTAGCAAAATTGTACTCAGCCCAACGAACACCCTTTACCATGTTAGCGTCACTATCATGAATGAGTAAATGTATTTTAGTGTGATCAATATCCCAGTGGTTCGCGACAATGTTAAACTCCTTTGCTATATTTTCTCCTGTGGGTGAATCTGAGAAAGGTTTTATTGCCAAAACTCCGTGTTCTAGTTTAAATTCAGGTGATATCCAATGAGCTGTGAAGCTCAGAAAGCTAGCATTGTTGTGTAGGCAAGTCCATATGTCAGAGGTCACTGAAATAGCGAAAGCACTCGAAATGTTCTGTTTGATTTTCTCGTAAATTCTGTCACATATGTCAGGAATGATATTTTCAGTAATATAAGTCTGGCTTGGTAATTTATAGCCGGGTAAAGCTTGTTCTAAAAGTCTTGTAAATCCGGTTCTTTCTACTATAGATAATGGCTCGTTGTCTAGTGCAATCATTTCGGCTACTAAATAATGATACTTTCTGGCTTTAGCATCATGAGCAAGAGCTATGTCCATGAGAAATTTCCTTTCAAAAGGTTCTGTCGTAGTCAATTGCTTATTTACTACTGACGACGAACTTGTTCCCGGAATGGCAAAAGGAATTGTAGGAGGCACGACAGCGGCATTATCTTTATTCAATGCACAGAATGCATGTGGATGTTTTGATTTTATGTGATTTTTCATGGCAGTAGTACCTGGAAAAAATTAGGTTATAAATAAGATACCATCCACAAAACTCTGTTATAAATAAACTTTCAAAATAAATGTAATAAATAGATAGATAGATAATCCAAAGTTACAGTTAAAAAAACGAAAGTGAGCACATGGTTTTCACAGTCAATCGTAAAAAAAAAAATAAAAAACTCCGAAATAAATTAATTACGTTACGAAACTTGAAGGTACTACCATCAATAAAAAAAAAATTGTAATTAGATATACATACCTGCTTTTTTCCCTTCGCCGCCACGAGAAATTAAAACATTGCATAATAAACAAACAGCAAACTTATTATTATCACTGTATATACCAAAATATTCCCATAAAGGCGATTTTTTCCTCGCCGACGCCATTTCTCGTTGTTAAATCTTTTTAGAGTTATAACAATACTTCAGCGTCTGCCCTGCGATCAATACAACAAGTCAATGAAAGAATAAATCGTTAACGTTGCTTATCGCATAGTTTGCTAACCCCACACGCAAGCGTGCTTCGTGCGATGCACCAAACGACGACGCTCCGGCGGATATTCGGCCATGCGGCTACAAGGCGAGCGGATATCCGGTATCCGGCGTAACTGCTATCCGCTCCATCTCTACTGAAATAGTACTATTGATTAAAAATAATTTATTTTTGAAATAATTATATTTTAACTTCAAAGAATATGATTTTAGAATTTATACAACAGTTAGCACAATATATTTTTATTTTGACCAACGCAAAAACGAAAGAGGTTCTTAATTCCACATGTATGATAATATATTACAGGGGCGGACACCCATGGCGCTTAAGGGGGTATTCTAGTCTAGGATTTTAAAAAAATCGAAAAAATGTTTTTTCATAATCCGATAGTTTATATATTCAAAAATATCTCCCTAACAGGATTTTTTAAAATTCAAATTATTTCCGAAGTTATAGCCGTTTTAGTGTCGCGGGAAATAGACCGGTTGCGGGTTAACGTAAAACTTTAAACGTGTTTTTCTCGAAACTACTTTTTTCGATGCGGTCGCCATAATATCTCAAGTTCTAATCAGCCGATTTACTTGAAATTTGGCATGAATATTCTTTAAATATTTCTCTATCGCATGAACCAACAAAAAATTAAAATTTTAAATTTGTAATATTTTTTAAAAATTCAACAAAGTTAAAAAATGAATGAAAAAATCGACCTTTATTTTTGAGTAGCCGCCATTTTATGAAAAAAATGTTTTTTTCAGTTTTGGAGGTTTATGCGATAGCGACATTTGTACTTATCAAGAATCCATCATTGTTTAACTTTTCAAATGACCACAAGGGTAGAAATCATGGCGACGAGGACACGGTCTTTTTTTTCCCTCTACTTCAAAGTCGCATAACTCAATGAAAAAATTTTTTTTTTGTTTTGAAATTAATTTTGTGTACCCTCTGAATATGAACAAGCAAATGATAAAAAAATGGATACTAAAAATATCAAATGCTTTTTTTTAATCAATTGCCAAAAAATGCTTGAAATTCGGGCCTCTAGACTAGAATACCCCTTTAAGCAAGCCAAAATCCAGTTTTTAATACTCTATAAAAAGCCATACACAAATTAAATTTTTTTATTTAATATAATTGCATATTTTCACAAGTCAAAATAAAAAAATCAAAAGCATTATCATTGTAACGTATAAAAATAGAACTATGAAATAGAAAATAAATATTTCAAAATTTTAGTAATGGAATTCAAATATAATTCTTTCCCTCAAAGAATTTAACAAATCTCCTAAAGTCCTCTACTAATAAATATATGACGTAGCCGAAAAATTTGATGGGACTTGGGAGCCGCACTTGACTCACAATCAGTGCAGAGCCGCATTTGCCCACCTTTGATATATTTTATTTTACACGTAATATTAGACTGATAACTTTTTACTTAATGATTCGAATTTGATGATTTTTTTACGTCGTATTTTATATTAATCTCAATTCAATTTTTAGAAATACAACTCTATTCATTAAGGGTTAAAAAAAGTGTAAAATATTAATTTTTAACTGGCTGATCCGATTTCGATATTTTTTTTTCTTTTACGTACAGTGTAACTTTAAAACAGGTCACATTACAATTAGGAGAAAAAAAAATTAACCCCTTAAGTAAAAATAAAGTTTGATATAGCGACGTTTAATTGAATCATCCGATTTTTAACCGACTTCAAAAAAAGGAGGAGGTTCTCAAGTCGACTGTATTTTTTTAATGTGTGTTACCGCAAAAGTCAGAACTTTGTTTTGGGTAAACCGATATCAATGATTCTTTTTTTTTTTATTTGAAAGCTAGCAATTTTCCATGTGGTCCCATTTTAATTAAAAAAAACCCTTCACTTCTAAGGGGTTGGAAATAAGGGATGAAATATTAATTGTTTAATGGATAGCCCGATATTGATAATTCTTTTTTGAAGTGAAACTTCCTTACGGAGGGTAAATCAGAAATTTTTGGGACAAAAAGTGAAATCCCGCGTCAGGAGAAACATTGAGTGAGAGAATAACCTTGGAGTGAGAGTACAGAATGGAAGAGAAGGAGAGTGCTCGCCTATAATGTGCGTCAGTGGGCGTGGCATTAAGCTGATGTTACACTGCGGTCAAATCGTGGGATATTTTTACCCTTTCCTAGTAATACACACAATGAAAGCTTCTATATCGGTTTGTCGGAAAGCCGAACAGAGTCGAGGAAAACCGAAGATAGCGGGTAAATTGAGGAGAATAATTCTTGGAATTATCCATGTTATCCATTATGAACGTTTAAACCCAGGAATGAGGAATTACAGGAAATACAGTACCTGCTGTAGTCTATTGTGAACAGCTTGAAAGGATAAACGAAAAATTTAAAGTAAAACGTTCACTGGAAAGAAGTTAGAGTAGAACTTTTATTTATTTTTTATTAAACTTTATGTCAAAAAATTGCTCCAGGTATATAGTTAATGAGTAATTCAAATTTAAAAAATTTGCAAACTCAACAATTAAAATCGCTTTAAAATCCAAATTAATAACTCTTTTTAAAGATTTTTTTTTAAAATTGCTCCTTAAATGTTTTTCCGAATCCGCAATTGCTCCAGTTGTAAAGTTAGTAGTTGAGTGGTAACTCAAATTTTAAAAAAAGTTGTAAACTCAACAATTAAAATCGCTATAAGCTCCAAATTAAAAACGTTTTTTATAATTTCTTTTTTCAAAAAATTGCTCCTTAAATGCACTTTCCGAATCCATAAATGCTCCAGGTGTATATATAAGCGATAATGAGTAATTCAATTTTTAAAAATTTGCAAACACAACAATTAAAATCGCTATAAAATCAAGAATTCCTAATCACTTTTTTGTAGTTTTTTTTTTTTCAAAAAGTTCTCTATCTGCTCTATCGATTACACAAATAATTGATCATAGTTTTGCAGTATATATAATAAATCATTTTTTTTAAAACTATTTATAATTATATTGTTTTACTATGACGCAGTAATATGATTCGGGTTGCAAAATATTCAACCACAGTTGATGACGTCATTGTACAACAATGCATGTATAAATAGTTTAAAAAAATGAACTCTTATATATATTGCAAAAATATGATCAACTATTTTTGGAATCAATAGAGCAGTTTGAGAGCTTTTTTTTTAAAAAAAAAACTTTTGATTGTTGAGTTGGAAAGTTTAAAAAATTGAATTACTCATTTATTATTAACTATACACCTGGAAGAATTGCGGATTCGAAAAGAGCATTTTAGGAACAATTTCTTTAAAATATAAACTTTCAAAAAGTTATTAATTTGGATTTTATATCAATTTTAATTGTAGAAATATAGAGTTAACAATGAAAGATTTCTTGATATCAAATACAGAGTCATCTACAATTCTTCTAAGCAGCATATTTTGCATTGATACTAATGATCTTAACGTATTATAATTATTATAAATATTACAATAGATTATTAAGTGGCATTTTTTATTGTGCATTATTTATGATTTTCAATTGAAATGAAAATTTTGAAATATTCAATTTAGTAAACCAAAGTCTTCGTTTTTTATTACAGTTGTCCTCCTGATTTTACGGGTTTATACTGTGAAAACGTGCTCAATTCGCAACTATCCGGCTACAACAATGAAACGGCTCAAACTAGCGTCGGACATTTAGTTTTGGGTTTCGCGATCGCTCTAGGCATCTTATTCATTATTTTTGGAATACTATTTGCCGGATTCTATGCTTTACGTAAAAGAAGACAGTAAGTTTTATTTTTTCCTCCTCATTTCTTTTTCTAATATAAAATTAATTTTCAGTGGAAATCCATTTATGCATGCTCGGCTACAAGACAATGTGGATATATCAAATCCTATGTATATGAATGAAGATCTTGATGATGACGGCGATGATGCTCTTGAGAGAAGTTTTGCCTTAGATCCCGATAAGGTACAATTTAATGCATGTAAAACTGTTAGAAAAAAAAACATTTAAATTTTATTTAAACAGGGTACAAACTTTACGAATCCAGTCTATGATTCGTTGTTTACGAATGATAGAGGCGATCAAGGTCGAGAGGAGAAAGCGGTTTTGTTAAAAAATCTCAAAGAAGACGTCCCTGTTCCAGATAACGATCCATTATAGTTTAAAAAAGAATAATTTTAAAACAAAAATAATTGCTTATCTTCATTATTCGTTTCCTAACGAAATCGTACGGGCTGTAAATAGGTTGTTTAGTTTTTTTTTTCAAAAAAAAAAAAAAAAAGTTGTGATATATAATCACTTTTTGTATTAAGTTTAATTTTGAAGAAAATGGTGCTTTTATTTAGCTAAAATGGAAACATATCAAGCACACCATATCGATTTGTGTTTTTTTATATATAATTTCTTTTGTGATTGATTTTTTAACAACTTCATACAAAAGTTAACTTTCATATTAGCTTAAATATCAATTCAATGTAAATATTATCATAAAAAAAATTAAATGTGACAATAACAGTGCCGACGAAAATTTGCCAAAGTTTCCTTGCATTTTACTATGATAATTACGTTTTGTGTATATTTTGTTTTATATCCAAGGGTTATTACGTAAGCCGTATCAGAGTCGTCTCGTTTTTGTATGTTATTTCAGGTATCCTGTAAAGTGTAAGTCAGTGTTAACTATATACGACGCGACAATTCCTTGCAAGTCGTCAAAAGTCGATTTAACAACTTTTTTAATCAAATCGTATTAAACGTAAAAAGGTTTATTTATTAACTGAATTTTCAACGGTTATAATTTGAAAATTATTTTTTTTCGTATTACTTATTACAACTTTTTAAAAACTATTTTTAGTATCTGATCAAGAATTCAAAAAGGAGTTGTAAATCTTCTTAAAATCATAATTTATCCGAAGTGAATTAAGTCAGAAATAGAGTTGTGGTGCGAAGGTATAAAACTCCCCGCCTTTCGTCTTATATCAGAAAATATACAAAATCTGCATTTACAGAAAAAATTTTCCAGCGGTTTCTTTCGTGTTCGCTGCTTTTATCATGTGGTGAATTTAACTGTAGGCGTCTACCACGGGGGCACCGCTTACATCATCCGCATTACGGCTCTGGTTAGAAATGACAAAAATAGAAGAGAATAAAGTAAAAATTATTTTTATTTTTTTTTTTGAAAAAGTGGGATTTTCTGGTGTTATTATTTGTATAGTTCAGCGTTTCTCAACCATTTTTGACCAACGGATCGGCAACATTTATAAAAACAATTTCGTGGAACGATGTTATATTGTGTTTGCCAAAGTTAGTATAAATCGTCGGGGAGAGGTAAAATTTTTCCTCAAACCGGGGTCGGTCCACGCGACCAGTGGTTTAGAATCGCTGATTTTTTTTGAAACTAGAGACCATTTAGAATTGAAAAATAACCTCATACCTGATGGGGGTCTCCCGACTGCACTAGTTTTTATGTTTTAACCTAAATCTCTTTTGCAATTAGATGACGATTACGTTAAAATTATGTTTGAATTTACCTTTTTGTCACTGAAATTTTACGACTTCATTTTAAACAATTATTGTAGGTTTACATCACTTTACAAAATACCAATAAGATATGAGTACCGTCGCATATACGACATTTGTCGTGAAGCAATAGCTTCCAGAATATCAAATTTGAACTGTCGCCTCATTTAACAGGTGATACGTCTTACGTAATAAACTCGATTATTTTTCTAATGCCATATTAAGGATGTTTGGGAGATAAATCAAAATGATCACAAATGAACAAACTTCACTAGAATATTTTTTTTTTCTTTAATCCTACTATCTACTACTATCTACTGTGAAACTTGTAAAATGATTGACAGCATCGTTTAAAAGTTAAAACAGTTTTAAAATTTGTATCTTAACAAGTGTTCTAATGAATATTTGTTCGCTAAATAGATTAAATTCTTTTAAACTAATGTAAAAAAGATAGCAAATGTTTCAATTTTTTAAGTTACATCCATTAAATTCTTTTCACTAAACGTTTGTTGAGAAAAAAAAATTAAAAACAAATCAAAAATCTGATATCACTGGTTATTCATAGAGCATTTAACATTATGAAAGGTTAATATATCTCTGTCTGTGCCTGTCGGTGCCTAATGCATAGTATTTTAGGTATATTCACTTTCAAAATTAAGTAGACTTTTTCTCATTTTTTTTTAAATACAGTTTAAACTATCTATTTGAAACTATTTATTAATTTGGTAACAAGCTACAAGGAGTAAATATTCATTAATTAATAATGTTCAGTATTTTTACGCCCGATTGTATCTCCTATTCATCCTTAAACAATCTTTTTTTATTTAATAGAATAAAAGTCCAAGTCAAAAATCGAAATAAAATATTTCAAGAAAACTTGTAAAATATCGACTATTTAATTTTATAAATATTTGCTATACTATACAATTTTTATGATAAATTTTTTTCTCTCAAACTCGCTAATTAAGCTCACTACATTTTTGTATGGTTAGTGATATATTCTTAATAATATTTGTAAATATTAATAATTGTGGAAGAATGGAATACAGTGTTCCTGTATGTTTTATATTTAACACTCCTACTATGTTAATTGAAACGAACAAAATTTTTTTGAACTTAGGCCGTATTATTAAAAAGCAAAATATTTTACTGTAATATTTTTTACGGGTAAAATTGGCGTTTAGCGTTGGTAATTATTTACACGCACAAACAGTTCATTTAGTTGTTGAAATGATGGCTATTTGTTTTTACCAATTTTACTTTTTTATGTTTAACAACGTCCTAATTTTAGTTAAATTAATTTTTAAAGCTGTGACCTGTGCCATTAATTGTTTTTAATAATTTTTTAAACTTAATTTTTTTAAATCCTATATTCTTGCTTTAATAAACATAGACGTACATTGAAATTAAAAGTATACTTTTTTATATATTTGTACCTTTTTATGTACCTATATACTATTTTTAAAGCAAGGTATAAACTTTTAACTCTTTAATAAACCATGTTCAAATGTAACAACTGAAAGTTTTTACAAATTTATATATAAACAAAAACTGTAAAATCTATTAAAATTTCTGTATAATAATTTTAATGTGATATGTGATTGTAACTAAAAAAAAATGTACGGATTCGTAATAACTGGTATAAAATATTAAGAATAATGATAACTACAGTCATCAATGTAAAACAAATATGCAAATAAAATGTGCATGGTAATTCGTATTATATTGTTTTATTTTGTACAATAGTTGGTCAATTTTTTAAATTACCTGTATGGAAAGTTAACTTTACTGCAGATAAAATTTGTAAATTTAATTCATTATTGTGTAGAAACTAGCCGAAAGACCTGGCGTTACTCAGACTGAAATTGAGTGGAAACCCGGCTCGAAAACTAATGTTTGTGCCACAGGAAGGTGTGTTACAGAACGATAAAGTATTCGTTTAGAAAGATTAGACATAATCCAAGCGAATTATTCTCGTGAATTTAACTCTGGAACGTAGCTAGAAAAATACTATTAGAGTACATTTTTTTGGAATATTTTTTGTGAGAAATGCAATTTAAGAAAAATGCATTGTTATATCATTACAGGTGTTACTTTTATTTAAGTATGCATCCCTTTTAGTGTAAAATTTCAGGATAAAAAGTGAAAACATTACTATAGAAATGATAACCAGTTTTGCATAGACAATCAGTTGTGTCAATACGTTGTACGGGTTGCATATATTAGGTATACAACTTTGCTTCTGCCGTTCTTTTTTTTTGTAATTTAAAGTTTTATTGTAAAAAACTAGTTGTACATTTATGTTTCAAAATATTGGTCATCGTTTGCCACCACCATCTTTCCGGCAGCAATTGGATCCTACGTTGAAAGAAGTGATCATCTTTTGAAGCGAACCACGAATCGTTCGAATTTTGGACTTCTTCATAATACCTGAAGTGCTGATCTTTCAGGCCGGGTGTCATCGCTCGAAATAAGTAATAATCAAAAGGAACAACGTCTGGAGAATACGGCGTATGGGGTAAGACTTCCCATTTCAACGTTTCTAAGTAAGTTGTGACAACTTTCGCAACATGAGGCTGATCGTTGTCATGTTACAAAATAACTTTTTCGTGTCCTTCGAGGTATTGTAGGCGTTTTTCTTTCAACGCTCGACTCAAACGCATTAATTGAGTTCGATTACGAACCTGTAATGGTTTTAGCAGCTCATAATATACATACTATGATAATGACCATAGTAGTTGAACTTGAGGGAACTTTAAATAAACAAAAAAAAAAAAAATTAAAAAGATTAGCATTGGAACAACAAAAATCTGTATATTTTAATTAAATGTTCTTATATTTAAAGTATCTTTTACCAAGTTGTAGTTTTTAATAATTCTTTTATTTACAATAAGGCTTTCACTTAAAAAAAAACATTTCAAAACATAACAATAAAAGCGACAAAAGATGTATAGGTGTATAGAAAATCCATAGTGTTGATACGTTGTTTGGGTTGCATAGATTTATTTTTAAAAAGTTAAAAATTCTAATAATAACAGTTATGCCATTGAGTAATACTAGAACTTTTATCAAACCTTCAACAAAAAAAGTTGCTTGGACATAATATGATCACGAATTTAAAGCATAACTATGAGATTTGTCTTAAGCTGATGGCCGTTTTATTGGGAATATTTAAATTATTAAAAATTAAGTTTTAATTCAATGTATCTTAACATTTTAGATATTACAGTTAATAAGTAGTTAAACTTCAAATTTTTTTTTCGTATTCGTCAAAATTAATTATCAAAACGTTTTCTTTAATTGTTTTTTTAAAACTCTTATTCCTTTGACAGATGACAATAATCGATTGTTTAATAACATGACTTAATATAAAATCGGTTTTACGAAATTTAAATAAATTCCCTTATAGCAATATAGCAGAGTGCATAAACCGACAAGCAGTGGAGCAGGAGATTTCAAATTCGAATCCCGTCATCGTCTACATATTATTTCTATATTAATGTATTTCTTAATGTTTATAGCGTTAGTTTCACCGATTGATGGAAGCCATCTTGATTTTATTTTTCATATATAATTAGATTTGCTTTTCCCCAATAGCCTTAGCTTAATTAGATGGGGAGAAATTTAAATTTTTTAGAAAAATAAAAATTGGGTCGGAAAATCAGGGTCAAATTTTCCGACTTTCACTCGTAAAAATTGTAGTCGTTATAGACGCTCAAATTTTATGTAAAATGTTGCATACATATTTCATTTATAAATTTTCCTTTTTTTGATGCGGCGCCGCATAAAAACCGCATCAAAATCTGAGAAGTTCCTGAAAAAGTGCCTAAACCGTGCATTTTTCCAAACTTTAACGCCAAATACCTCATTAGCAAAACAAACATCAAGAAAGTCCTTATATTATATTCCTGGCATAAAGTAGTTAAAAATAATTTCAAAAACGTTAGAAAAGGCATAGGTCTTAAAAAATACAAGTATATAATATTTATATAAACATAAAGCACAAGGAGATCTAAATATAACGTAAGTTTTCTAATTTTTAGATTTAAAAAATCAGTGTCTAACGTGAAAATGTTGTCCTATCGATTCGTCACACTTCTCATATTCGCCTACATTTTTCTCGAATAAATTGGTTTTTAAAAACTCAAACGAAATAAGTTTCAAAAAATGGAAAGAATTTTTTGTGTTGTAAATTTTTAAAAGACCAAAAAATTAGCACGATGTAGAAGATTTTCCCTATAGAAAAATTTAATTTTGAACAATCAAGTTGTATCTCAGATTCATCCTTCATTCATTGCATAAAATTTCTATTTAGTTGACTTTATGAATTCCTAAATGAACTACTCGTACCAATAATTTTTTTTATAAAAAAAAAATAAAGGTACAACCGGTACAACAGACTGTGCTGGTAGTTATTACGAAATTAAATCATATTGATTTTGATGGCTTGACGTAATATTTCTATATACATACGTTAACGACTTAATAATGCGTTAGGTTATTAATCAAATCAATTATAAACGGATTACAAAACGTTATATTTTCAATTTCTGTAATTTCTCGTTAAAATTTGACAATGTTCAATCACGTTTTGAACACATGTGTAAAATGAACACCATTATTTAAAATCGAAATGATTTGATTTTGATTTTTGTTATCATTTCGACGAATCAATCGACACGACTTTTTGGAAAAAATATTTTCCAAACAATCAATTTCGATAAGTACACAGGCAGTATTTACCAATATAATATCGCCAATAATATCTACAAATTATTAAAGTGAATGGGAGTTCAAGCCACCGATATATATTAACGAAATTTTTATAATAAATGAAGTAGGTACAATTATGAAATTTTGCGTTCTCCACTAATTAATTTGTTTTATTTTTGTTGATCACTTGAATTATAAAATAGACGGATTGTTAAGTTATTTGGCCTTGTACAATGAGAGTCGCATTTGGAAAATATGAAAATATCAAATTTTTATTTTTGTAAGATCGATTTATTGTAATCATTCGTTAACGGATATAACGTGACACACGAAAAATTGCTTTTTATCGGTTTTATGTGGAGACCTTGGATTTTGAGTTTTATTTTGCCAGAAAAAACGCCTTGAAATGATACTCGTATGATTTTTTTTTCAAATTAGAGATTGTTTGAGTCGAGAAAGCGCGTGAATGACGTGGAAAAAACGCCCCGTTTTTATTGTTATAGTTACACGTCTTTATAGAGCTGCTAAGAATATGATTTTATTGCAATTAGTAACAGGTTTTCATTTCACATAAATTTATTTTTTGTTCTTAATATTATTTTACCCGTTTTAGAAAATGCAAATATTATAACGATTTCAAAAGATTTTCATAACGCATAAACGATATAATACTTGCGAAATAATATTCTAAAACGATAAAATAAAATATTAAGTAGGCATATGGGATATTTGTAATAATCAATCGATATAAGATGACGAGAAGTAGAGTAATTAATTCCCAAAGGATTTTACTATAGAATTTAAATATCACTAACTTCTAATATTTCTACAATTTAAAAAATATTTGTGCTCCTTTTCTTTCAGAGCCAGAAACCTATAAAACCTATAAAATATTAAATGCCCATAGTTTCACAGTGGACCTTTAAACTCCACTTTAAGTTTAAGCTTCAGTTCAACAAATAATTCAGTTTCACAGTTTCGTTTAAACCTTGAACTGAGTTCAATCTGTCGTTTACATGAAACGACAGAATTCTTCCGTTTAAACTACAGTTCAACGTTTGACGACTGTATTTTTATATATAACCAAGTAACCATAGTTTATTTATATTATAATTATTATATTTTTTTGATCAAGTTTTATATAATTTCCTTAATTCATCCTTTTTCATGTTATATTTTTTATTTTTTAAAAATGCTATCGAATTTGGTAAGTGATTAAGTATAGAAAATATTTATATTTTAACTTCTTTTTTTTATTTGAACTATAGAATTATTAGGTATTTGTTTTCATTTTTTTTTTTGTGAAATTTCTATATAGACGGGGTCTTAGGATTTTTTTCATCACGAAAAAGTGTCACGGCCGCTTGGTGGGAAACGGGCAGTATACAGTGGGAGAGAAAGGATGGCGGGGGCGGAGAGAGGACAACGGCTGTATTTGATAGATATACTTATGAGGCGGACACTTTTATCAGGAGGGCGGATCTTCTGAATTTTAGTTTGACTTTGTTCAACTTGGTTCAAATTACATCTATGCATTATGCGCTCGCGCTGTGATTATATTACTTCTGGTGCCTCTATTAACACCGTGCCGTACTAATAGCCCAAAGGAAACTTGGCTGACTTGACTTTTACCACGTGGCTGGGATTCGTTTGGGATCAAAAAAGTAAAGCGCAAATTGTATATAAAATTAAATAATTGTTTGATAAAATAAAATGGTGCGATTTAAATGAACGCCGAAAAAGATGAAAATTATTTTATCAAATATTATATTAGGGATTTATAACTGCAACAATGGTTATTTAACAGCATTAAAATTTAATTTACAGCTATATAACGTAAAATTATTTGAAATATGATCAACATCTTAATTTTATAATGCGTATAATAACATTAAATATGCTTAAAAAAAATTCATTCGTTAAAATGTACCTAACCAAACCAAATCATAATTTGCAGTAAGCTTGCGAAAAAATCGAATTGTGTGCTGGGACACATAGTAAAAATGAAACTTAAACGGACAAGTGGAAAAACAAATCGAACCAAATTTTACAAATGAAAAATAATGTAGTGGCCAAATTTAAAAACGTGCTAAAAGTGCTATTCTAGTGCTATTATCATTTAAACGACGTTCAATTAAACTGAAGTACAAATTAAACTGTGAAACGGAAAGATTTAAACTAAAAATTGCAACTCCACTTCAGGTTCAGCTGAACTTAAGCTTAAACGGCCACTGTGAAGCTGGGCAAGAATCTTTAAAAGTTTAAAAAATTCCCATGAAAACCATCTATGAAACCTAATAGGTAAGGGAAAGTTGGGTATTTAAGAACAACGGGTAATTTGAAACAGTTGAAATTGTATTATTTTTTCGTTCGTGAAAATGTTCATAAGTGTTTAAATAGACATGTTCAATGACCATTAGTTCCTCGATAAAAATATATTTAAATTGACGTCCACATACTGTCACGGTAAGTAAATAATTAAAATGTATTCTTTTGTTACAATTTTTACTGCATGTAAAAATCTTTGAAAAAATAATTTTTTTCGAGCTTTAGTGCGTGGATATTTTGTTATTACACCTTACATGAACAATCCATTTATAAATTTTATGTGGCTATTTAAGTTCAATGAAGAAAATATTATGAGTATCGATTATTTTAATTTGAATTGTCTAATTCGGAAAAATTGAAACGGCATCCATGGGGACGTGGGGTAAATGTAAACGTTTCTTATTAATCTGTAATAAATGAATTACTTCACAATTTTTCCGATGAATTTTCTTATTTTAAATTATGACGTATCGTTTCGTTGAGGTGTTGTTATTCAATTTGATGAATTTTTTGCATCAATTTTGTGTTCCGACGTTGTTTTTATTGTTAATTTTATTAAGTAGTTAATTGATCCAATATTGAAAATGTTTTAACGATAAAAATTCTTGTTTAGATGCTCAGAAATTACGAAAAGAAAACTACACCGCGGTATTCATTTGAAGATCTTCAACGTGCAAAACAAGATGTTAGATGTGAACGGCTCTCAAGACAAAGCAGCTATCAAATACAGAGTGCCAAAAACTACATTATGCATAGACAAGTACATCAAGAAGTTTTTAAGAAACCAAAAAAAGTTTGACACCCTGTCCTCAATCAAAATCACGAAACTTAATTGGAAAGATACAAACTTGATTGTTGCAAGTCTTAAAGTTTATTATATTTGTTATGTTGTTTTATTGATTAAGAGTATTTTAAGTTAGGTGCTCTCAAACACCCCACTTTCCCTTACCACTTATATATGAAGCCCATTCAAAAAACCTATAAGCTCAATGACTTACAAAAAATGTTCAATGTGATTATGTGGACCGTCATTTTGTTGTTCATGCACGTAAATGTACGCTTTGTCTGTTATCTGGAACGAAACTGCTGAATCTAGTTATTGAAGTTGCAAAAACGATTTAAAATTCCATAACGAGACCTTTCCTTATGCGTGGTTCGACGCACACTTGATCGTTGTTTTAACTATTTGCTATTAAATAATCCTCATACTACATATGAAATGAGACTTGCAAATCATAATTCCATATAATAGTACAAAATCACAACTCCATAATATGATATTAGCATAAATTAATCCAGTTTACTAAACTTGTTAAATAAAATTAAAACTGAACGGTGATCGAAACACTACTAAAGTTGTAGGTACAACAAGAATTATTGCTTCAGCACACGACCGTCAACGTTTAACTTATCTTGTCGAAGCTTAAATAAGAACTGGTTTTTATGAATAAGTTAATGAATTAACGTAAGAAGTTATTCAATATTTTAGCAAATCATCACTTTGTACTAATCAGATGAGAAACTTCTGAATTGATTGAATTTTTCGATAATAAGATAAGTAGAAAAATTAAATTTTTGTTCTCTTAATCAAAATTTCTATTTATTTATTTTTTTTTAATTGCGATTAAGCAATTTTAAGGTACATTAAATTGATAGAAACCATGTACCTACAATTTAAACGGTAATTAAGAAATGTTTAAAACAAATAATTATTACATGTTGAAATTAAAGAATTTACTTTGATCAATTGACTGCGAAAGTATTCATTGTGAATATGAATCGGGTATATACGAGAGATACATTTAAGATCGTTTTGAAGAAAATAACGAGTAATGAGAAAACATTGAAATTAATACCGTAGATAGTCGACTATTTGAACCATACCTCTGTAAAATTTCAGGTCGATTCAGAGCTTATTAGTAGAATAGAAAAGCATCAAGTTGCCTAATTTTAACCGCTTATAACTACAGTGTAGGCGCTTATAACTATAACTGGACATGGTTTTTCTGATAGTGAAATTAACTTGCATAGATTTTCATAATTAACTTATAATTAATTTAATTCCTCATTTATTGCACCAATAAATATACGTCTGTATAATCCTGGAGTCGGCGGTGTACAACTCGTTTATATCTTTGCTGGTACAAAATAAAGCTGTATCGCCTGCAAACTTTGTCGTTCTAATATTGTCATTCGTTGGAATGTCATATGTGAAAATTACATATATATGTAGATACTTCTGCTTTGATAGGTCGGCAAAAGCTGAATTCTTTGCCGATTTGAACTTGGAACATTTTGTTGCTGATATAGCTGGTTAATGTTTTGTGGTATTGGATAAGCAATAGTAGACGTTGTGATTGAATTTGTTGAAACCTTTAGAAATGTCAAGAAATATTCCTGTAAAGAGGGATTTTAGACCAGAGCTAAAGCCTTTGAAAATGGTGAAAAGTGAAAAAAAATTATAGTAGGATGAAACTCATTAGAAACGGAAGAGAATATAACAAAAATGAAAGGAAAAATAAATACGGTGGATCTAAGGCGGGGAAGTTGAAAAGGAGGGTGTTTTTAAGGGTAGAAACGGTTTATCTCAATTTTCGACAAAACTACTAGTCCTATAGAAAAAAAGTAATGGCAAAGTTGTAGGTTATAAGAAGACCTACAACTTTTGTACTAACACTTTTTTCACATAACCTTATGTGAAAAATTCCTATTACCAAGTTTTTGGTTTTTTATTTTTATCTTTTACAAAAAAAAAATTGTGTCATGAAATTTGGTGAAAATTTAGCTTTTTATGTTCGAAATACAGTATACTTTTTTTAATTCAATATATTTTATTTTCACCTTATTTTGACTTAATATTGAAAAAGCACCCTAATGTCCAATCGAAAATTCTCACGACAAAATATCTACTTTTTTAAATAAATCAGTGAGCTTTTTGTTCGTTTAAATCTCTACTTTCTCATGGTAAAAAAAATACATTAAAATGTTAAATGTTCACAGAAAATGCAATAATTAAAGTGTTAATTTTAATAAATTGCTCAAAATTGTATATGTACAATGTATAATGGAATTATAATGTATATTTGTAGACTGTATTTGGGACAAAAAAAGCTAAATTTTCATCAAATTTCATGACAATTTTTTTTTTGTAAAAGATAAAAAAAAGGTTATGTGAAAAAAGAGTTAGCACAAAAGTTGTAGATCTTCTTATTACCTGCAACTTTGCTGTTTAACTTTTTTACATAGGATTTGTAGTTTTGTCGGAAATCGAGATAAACCGTTTTTACCCTTAAAAACATCCCCCTCTTCCACTTTCCCACCACAGATCGACTGTAGTTTATTTTGCCTTTTATTTTTGTTATATATTCTGTTTCTTTTCTAATGGGTTTTATCCTACTATATTTTTTTTTGGATCAAAAATTATCTACCCAGGTCTATTTACCTATTTTCTAGAGCGTTCTGGATTTTGTTTACGACTCTGTGTACTTGTAATATTATGCTGTGATTTGATTGGAACCCATTGGTGTTGAGGGATAAGTTTTGATTTGATGGGAGAGCATTGAAAATTAGAAAAATCTGCCTGATTATAATATACAGTCACTTTTATTCCACCATGTTTCATACAAAAAGTGGCTTAAATTTGAACAAAATCCCAACATAATAAAATTTAATTGATTTTCGGAAAAATCGACACATTTTAAATGTGCTATGTTAAAGTAGCAAATCTAAAAGGGACGTTTCTCGATGCCAGTGCATCAAAAATCCCGCTATAGAAGCCATTCAGATTCATACTGATTTGTATTGATTTAAGAACTATACTTTTTAATGCAATATTTATGAAAATTTTTGAGAAATTTTTTTATTTTTTTTTTCTTAAGAGTTGTCTCTAACCTTCAGATTTGTTAGTTTTTTCAAAATCTCATTAGTTTCTATTCCAAATGAGTTTCAAAATTGTTCCTCTTTTTTACCATTTTTAATTTGAGTTCAGGAAAATTCTATTAGATATTTTGATAAACTAACATATCCTAAGCCCAGATAATCATATTTTCTTAGTATTGCAAAAAATCAATGTTCTACTTAATACTAGTTCCAAAAAAACTAATGTGTTGAAACACTATTTTTTCATATATAAATTCTAGGTATGGACTCACTCTTAAGATTGCCTATTTGGCTTTTTTTATCTAATATGAAAACGATTTAACAAACCTTTTATGTTTTCAATCAACATACATTTACATAAAATTTAAACAAAATTTAAGTACGTTCATAAAAATAAAAACTATTTTCAAAAGAATTTTTGTACTTTTAGTTTGTGGTTTTAATTTACGCGATATTGTTGGGAACGAATTATCTTTGTAAATATCAAGGGTTGAATTTATATTTTATTATGTACGTATTGAAATTATTTATTTTAATTGAACTTCAAAAAATCCATTTTTAAATTTAGGTTTCCTTCCATTGTCATTATCTAAATAAAATCAGAGTCAAGTGTGGCTCTTTTTTTGAGAAAGGCGATATTGTCTCATTATATACACCAATTCATTTTTCATTCTCATTTCTCTCACATATTTATAAGCAAGATGCATTCTCTTATTAAATCGTAACACTTACTTATTATACAATATGATGACTCAATATGAGGACTCAACTTACAACGGTATACTATATATACCTATAGTTTCAAATGACTTCTTTTGTGTTCTGAGAATTAAATCGAAAGACAAATTGAAATTTATATTTAAAAAAAATATGTTCCCAAAATTGTACTGCTAATGATGAACAAGCTTGAAATGAAAATGAACATGGACTCGGTTGTGTAATATTTAATGAACAGCAGTGATTTATCAATGCCAAACTTATTGAAACCCATATGGCTTCGACAAGGCAAATCTCTTCAAATCTATCAAATAAACGAAATTCGTATTGAATTTTAGAGAAAAACATTTCAATAATGATTTTGAAATAAAATAGATCTGTTGCGTATTGATTATTGACTGATTGAATAAAATGAGATTTTTTATGTAGTAGGTCAAGTTTACAAGTTATTATAACGTTTGTTCTTGATGATTTCAATCTTAATTTTTAAAAAATTGCAAACTGGGTATTTGTTTATTGACAGAGAAAGTGCGAATGTTACTGATCTTTTAATTGCATATAGAAATAGAAGGTATCTACTCGTTTTTCAAGTACTAGACTTAGTCCAGAGCCGTAGCCGTGATTGATATTACGACGCCCGTTGCGAAAGGATGAAATCTCCCCCCCCCCCTCCTTTCGTTTTATAATCATCTTTAATAGTTTACAAAATTAATTGCATCATTATTGTTCGTACAACACCATCACTATTGTCGCCGCTTTTATCCTGCAACGCCTTTATCATTCGGCGCCTGAAGGTAGGGCACCATTTACACCGCCCACGTTACGACTCAGTCTATAACCATTAAAAGCTGACTACATAGTTTATGGTACCCACATTAAAAATAACGGCTGTCCCATAGTCTGTGGGCACAACTAGATGTGATATGCAGGCTAAATTTCAGGTTTGGTGAAATTCGTATAAAGCTTTCGTTACGATATCGCTGTCACGCACATATATATGTTTCTAAAGACTATTTTTTGGACTCAAGGGACCTCAAAACATGCATTTACGAAGAAAGCTCGAAATCGATAATTCGACCTGATTACAATACATACTTCCTTTACCTTCTAAAGGGTATACCTGGTTTTATATGAAAAATCTGCTCCCACGGCTTTTTCGATTTGCAGTTGGGGGATCAATTTGACATCAAACGAAAATAATTCACCCAAATTTTTAGCCACCTATCTCAAACGGTTTTCAAGATTTTCAAAAAAAAAACTCATTTTTCGATTTTATTTTTTTTCAATACTAAAATTTAATATATTTTAGATAATTATCACGTTATTAAAGACCAGTTTTTTCTTTTAATAATTTATTTTCTTTTTACACTACGTTTCGTCAGTTTTATTCTGACTTCATCAGGTATCTAACAAGACAGACATTTTATAAAAATTAAATTAAAAAGTAATACATAAACAATATAAAAATTTAATACCTTGAAAATAGTTATATCAAATATAATAAAAAATATAATTTGAAAATAAATTTAACAATACAAAACTTCAGGTGTTAAATATTAGATAGGCAAATGTTTAAATTTATTTTTTTATTTTTTTTAGCGCCAAGGCTGGCTCCGTTGTGAGCATTGGCAGTTCCTACCTGGACACCAAGCCGTAATCGAGTTTAGCGATGTGACTTCGTAGAGTTGAAGGGGAGACTGGTACTAAGTAAACCATAAAGGCTTTAGGGTAGATACGCAGCCCTTCCTAAGATATTGAGGGTGAAAATTTTAAAAAGTTTTGCCCATTTATAATCTCTAAAGTGTAATCTAAATTATCGTAGCAAGTAGCCGAGCGGTAAAGGCTCTGGCTTACCATCCGTGCATCCTGCAAAGTTCAACTCTCGGGTTGTTGTTTTTTTTTTCTTTTTTTCCTACAAAATTGTCTTTATCAAGCTTGCAATCGACATTTTTCGAAAATATCCTACTATTCAAACTGGCGAGAGTAACGCTCTTTCATCGTCTCCTTAAGCTAGCACTGATGTTGCAAAAAAAATAGTTTTTATTTTTTTTTTTATAATGTTCATATCAAAAATTATGAAAAAATTTGTGAGGGTAAATAAATACAAAAGACATTTCTTGAGAAAGTTTGGTGAGTGAGACTTTTAAATTATATGTATAAAAAATATTTTAGTTTTATTTTTCCTCTGGAAAATCGGCTTTTCTTCTGAGATTTATTATGATAGTGTCATAACATCTCTTTTAGTTCTGGAAATTGGGAAAAAAATCACTATTCATTAATATTACATTATAGAATTGAAAAAAATATAAAATCGAAAAATGAGTTTTTTTTGAAAATCTTGAAAACCGTTTGAGATAGGGCGCTAAAAATTTGGGTGAATTATTTTCGTTTGATGTCAAATTGATCCCCCAACTGCAAATCGAAAAAGCCGTGGGGGCAGATTTGCCATATAAACCCGGCTATACTCTTTACCTCCTTTTGTATTATAGTCGTAAAAGAAAGTAAAAATACTCCGGCCTATATGCCAAAACAGTATGGAAGGCATGCATGAGACAATAGAATAGTTGAAATTGTTTTTTTTTATATTATTTAGGTAAATGTAAGGATTAAGAATTTATATTTTTATTTTTCAAATAAACTTTGAGTAATATTTGGATTTTGTTACGAAGATCTGTCATCTCTTGACTAAACTCGGCATATATGCCAAATTTCCAATTTTTTTACTCTGGTGATCTGGAGAAAATGGCCCGATGACAGAAGAACATCCATCCAAATCAGCGAATAATATATATATAAGAGTTTCGTTTCTGGTTTTTAACGCATGGAACCTTAAAAAATACAATGATTTATTATTTGGTTCATGCATGACAATCAACAAACAAACGTTTCTATTGATTGGTATCCTGCAGGAATTTTACATTTTTGGTATACCTACTTTAAAAACTATTTCATATAGTTTTTAAGATGTTAACTACATTTATACCAAATATTTAAAATATTTTATACGTTTCAGAAAAACATCGTGATTCTCTAAGATAATGCATTTATTTTGGATAGTACATAGCTCATGTTACTCAGTAATATTCTTGATCTTATTAGGTAAAATAAATTTTTAATTCGTTCTAGGCCCAAAGTTTCCACCTACTTACAAACAAACACCTCTTTTAAAAGTATTCTCTATTAGTCTAGAGCAAAATGTATATATTGGTAATGCTTAAACGTTATCTCTAAACTGATCCTCTACATCGGTTAAACATTTTATTACTGCAGCTATAACTCGATCAAAAGTGGAATTAGTTGGGACCATGGGAGGGTTTATGATAGTTGTACTTTCCTCGATTTGAGTCGTTTCTTCGAAATGCGTTGTTTCTTCGGCGGATGCTTCGGTGATTGCTTCAGTCGTTGTTGTTCTAGTTAATTTTGGTCTTGGTCTTACTCTTCTTGTAGCATCTCCTTTTTTAACAAAGAAATAAAAGATTAAAAATAAATAAATAAAATAAAAAAATATTTAAATAAGCGTCCATTTACCCGTTGAGAGGAAACCACAGATCAGTAAAATAGTCAAAAAAATCGATAGACTAAAGAAGCGCATTTTAATTCTGTATTGTGATCACAAACGCAAAATTGTCAATGAAATATTTGATATAAATTTTTCTGTTGACTTTTTTTAGTATGGTTATTATTATAGCTGGTTGTTTAACAGCGTTTTTGTTATTAATAAATAAATGTTACCTATTTACATTAAGTTGTTAATTTTAGCATAGTCTACTACAATTTACAATCACTACATTTATTTACTAGCGACACATAAGAATACATGAAAGGCGCTTAATTTTTGATAAGTATCATTCAAAAGTTATCCACTTCAAAACTTTAAAATACTGTGTTATCTCATCGAATAATTACTACCATTAGTGTGGTAATAATTAAAACCTTTCATTTCTCAAACTAAAAATCTTTACCTCGACTGAAATAAAAATATAGAGTTGACTACATGTTGTGAAGTCCCATGAGTTTTTGGGTAAGTTTACGATTTTGAATTTCTAAGAGAATTTTCATTACTCCGGATGAACATCTTTACATAGTATAAAACAAAGTTGCTCCCGTTGTCTGTTACCTTAGATCTTCTAAACTACACAATGGATTTGTATGCAGTTTTCAGCAATTGATAGAGTAATTCAAGAGGAAGGTTTGCAGGTATAAAACATGCATATTATAGTAGAGAAAAGTCGGGAAATTTCAAGATTTATAATGTGAGGTCATAATCAAAATATTTTTGACACTTAAATTGCAAACGCTGGCTAAACCTTACGAGATAGATCAAACGTATATGCGGCGAAATTGTGTATCTTAAAAAGATTGATGAAAAAGTCCGCGACGGTATATGCCTATCTCCTAAGAATAACCCACAGGAACCATTTTTATCTTTTAAATATTATAAAGAAATTATTGGTTATTTACCAAGCTATTTTAAATAATACAGTATTATTCCTTATCCAATTAAATACATTAGATACGTTATGCATTTCATGTAGATCAAAATTGCCGTTTACAGTATATCATAAAAATGAATATCTTAGAAGATATCACAGATTTAAATAGCGTTGGCAGGAGCGACTGGATATTTTACATCGTACGGTGTTGCTATTATTGGTATCTTCTTCTATATTATATGAAAATAATAAGTTGGTCCTTATCTAATTGTAAGATAAAAACTCGAAAATTATACATACAATCCGCTTCCAGATTCCAGAATGTTTTATCTATATTTCGCGTCCAGTATTCGTCGTACTATTATATTTGTCTATGATTTTTCCATAATTAACTAAAATGTATGTATCTATGTATAAGAGAAATCAACAGTAATATTAAAATTAAATATTTAACGAATTTCATATTGACGGTAAATTAATTTAACAATAAAAATAACACTCCTAATTAAAATTTAAAAAAGCAACAATGAAAATTCAAAATAACTTGCTATTGTCTTAATATATTTTTATTACCCTGCCGAAATTCAAATTCAATCTAAAACTAGCTGTACCCGGACTTCGTTCACGTAAACTCCGTAATACTACTCATAAAACTTTTCAATGTGTGACTTTTAAAGATCCGCCATGGACATGAACAAAGAGCCTAGAACAAATGAAACCTAGAGGCTCCTTTTTATTCATAGTATATCTTCATAAGTATATCTTCTATGCAGCAAAATAAAAACTTTTGAAATTTTGTAACAAAATTCGAAATTATGGTTTTTGGTAGCGTTTCTATTGATTTAGTATTTCGAATTGATCATACGCCTTTGTTTAGCCCCTAATGTAAAATTTCTTTACGTAATAAACAAAATCAGTCATTCACGACTTTAATTTTTGTTTTTTATGATATTTTTAAAAATTTTGATTGATACTTTAACAGTAAAACTGTGAACGTTTTATCTTTAACGAAAAACATTATCACTATACGAAATCAGTTTAAGAAAAAAAAAATTAAGAACTGATAATCTTTTTGATCAACTTTATTGAATCAAGATTGAATTAAAACGGAATATAAAAAATGTAGCTATGGGGGTTTCTATTAATCAATTATTCTAATTTAATTATGTCCAGTGAAGCGGGCGGGTATCAGCTAGTTGGCTATATATTATCCTAGAAAAAGCATATTCTTGGGTTATCGAACGGCTGCACGAAATTCAATGAAAGGCGTAGAGAACTTAAAATAATTAGTACTACTTAATTATTGTAGTACTACTTTATTCCTGTAAAAAGCAAGACTTTAATAAGATAGCAATAAATAGAAAAAGTGTTTTTTGATTTTAATGTAGGGATGAAGAAATGAATCAACGTGATTTTTTCTTTAGTTACAATTTATGATAAAGACTGTTATTAATAATACTCCCGAAAAAAAAATTATCTTATTATTTTATCTTATTATAGCGGGGATCGTCAAACTGTCGACCGCGTTGACATTTTCCGCCCGCCTATCTAATACCTACATACCTATTACCTACATAATGCAATCAAAACAAAACATCGCTTTCGTTTGACCTTTGATAATTTGGCAGTATGACTACGAATACCTGTAAGTAGGGATGTTACGGAGCTTTGACTCCAACTCTGATAAGTCGGAACTTCTGATTGTTATTTCATCTTCGGTTCCGACACTCTTAAATCGGAAGTTTTAACGGATGTCGAAACCCAGCGAATTTTAACGGTTTTGAATTTGAAACATTTTCCTGAGAAAATTCAAATAAAAGAGGGTCATGGATTAAGGGTGGTTATAAAAATATATGCTGTAAACATCAAGTTCTATTAATACAGATATTTAAATATATTTGAATTGATAATTTTTTTATCCAACTCCGAGTTTTATTTATGGTTTTTTAACCAACAGCAAGTTTCATATGAGAAAGTAGGTACTGTACCGTCTCGCAGGAGATATTTTACTGTCCTTTAGTACCATATAGCTGAGGAAGTATAGAGGAAGTGAAATCGGGTCGAATTTTCAACTTTCAAGTTTTCTCCGGAAATGCACGCTTTGAGATCTCCTCAATGCAAAAAAGTGGTTTTAAGAAAAATGTCCGAATGAGTGACTGTGTGTCTGTGTGTCTATGTGTGACAGTGATATCGTATCGAAAGCTTTATCCGAATTTTGCCAAACTTGGAATTTTACCTTCATACCACATCTAATTATGCCACGAAGCTTTTTGTTTAAATCGGTTGACAGGAAACCCCACTTCTTTCTATGGGTTTTTGAGCTTTTTAATTTTTTTTTAAAAAAGGCTACAACGATTTTTTTAAAACTTCCTTTAGTTCTTAGAGCCTACAGCTTTTATTTTAAACTTTTTCCCTGGAAAATTCAAATAAGGACGGTTCTAGGGTTGCGGGTTGGAGTTCGTATATATACCTCAAAGAATTATAAATATATTTCTGTTTACATAAATGTTTAAATGTTGTTCTTTTTATATTTTTTTTAACAGCAGTGAGTTTATCGCTTATATCGACACTGATTTGGAGGTGTTTTAGTACTGGTGAACCGGTTTGTAACTCGAGCGAACTTGGCACCTTATGTTCTTCACTCACTCTTGTCTCTTGGTCAATGTGTCTTGCTTTTTGTCTTTCTGTCAGTGTTTAAGCATCAACGTATTGAACAAACCTATAGTATCACCTACTCACGACCATTTTTGTCGTCTCTTTTTGTGACTAATTGTATGATTTGTTATAAAAGACAATAAAATTACATTTTGATGTCACTCCTTGTGATATTGTCATCTGGACTGGTTCCCCTCCCTTTAATACGCTTCTGAACATTAGTAATGTTTTAATTAGTGAAAACACTCTAGAATAATTTTTAGTTTTAACAAGTATGAATCATGTTTCCCGAATTGCTTAAGGTTTCCATATGAAAGACTTACATAACTTAGGGTGGTTTTGATTTATAAAATAAAAATATACTTGAAGACAAGAAAAGTCTATCTAAAAATTAAATTTTACATTAAACATGTATTAAAAAAATGAAAAAATCCCAATTCTGATTTCGTAAAATCTCGTGAACTACCTATGAATAATAATAATAGCATATGCTATATCTAAATGTATAATTGCCCTACAGCGAGCACCATTCATAATTTAATCGATTCCATAAAACGATAGCCTTTATATTTTCGTTAAGTTGCGAATGAAATACTTTCAAATAAATTTACAATAAATAATTAATAATACCGTCCAATTATAAGCCAATATTCTCCATCTATATTCCAAACATGGTTCGTGCAAGAAGTTGCAAATTTATTAGCCGTTCTCTTCCCTTCGCTCCAATCCGTTTTATTTATTTGTCTCTATTTGAAAAAGCTTGTAAATCAACTTTTGCAATTAAATTTATTTATATATTTACATTATTTGCGTCTATATTTTTCCTTGTGCAATAATAAAGAAAAGCAGTAGTAAACGTTTAAAATGTTTACTATCTACATAGATTATTTTCATTGATGTTACGAAGAATTTTTTTCAATCCTTATTCAAAATGAATGATTTTATTAAAACAGACACAGGACAGGCTAATTTAATTTGTAGGAGCACTCATATGAGTTAATCACAGAAGATTTATATCTTCATAAGAATTTCATCATCTTTCCATGAAAAGTAGAAATGACTTGATTATAACGTACCTATACATATGCTGTATGCAGATGATTTACACGGTTAATTAGTTATAAATTTCAGTTAAAATCGAATCAAAAATGTTAATTAAAAATTGTTATTAGTTCAAGGTGTCGTTAAACCAAGTGCAAAATACGCAATCAATTAATTCCACTATACGTGCATCGTTTAAATATTCTATAGAAAAAATTTCGCAACTCTTTTACTCCATTTGAAGTTAACTCCTTTGAGATTTACTAAGTCGTTTTTTTCGCTTGGCGTTTATTACTTTACACTTTTTGTACGTAAAAGGAATTCAAATATTATAAAAATAGTATTCGCATTATTTAAACTTGGCAACTGGTGAATTGTAACGGTAAAGCCGTTAACGTTATGCAGTGAGAAAGGTAAAGGTAGAGAGATAAATAATATTCGCTAATATCAATAAGGTTAATTAACTGGATATGAATTCAGTAGCAAAACAAAATGAGTCATTCCACATTAACTTCTATTTCTTGTACAGATCGAAGATTAATTGGTCGTTTTTATTTTTAATTATCGATAAAATCGATCTAGAAATTCTTTTAAATATAATTTTTCTTTTATGAGTTTTAACGTATTTCATTAATTCAATTGAATTATATGTGAGAAAAAATATTAGTAAAAAAATAAAAATGAGAAAAAATTTAATAGAAAGATCTTAAAAAGGCTACTAGCCCAGTCAAAATCAACAATAAATTCGCAAAACATGATGTATCTCTGATTTTTGAATATGTTGTTTGGACCCATTGAGGCTATCTATTCTCAAGTTTTCAACTCCCAAAAAGTTGTGGAAAAATTTTTATAGAGGAAAAAGCGTGAAAATTTTGGACTTGTTTCAGATTCTGCTCGGTATCTTCTATTCTATGCATTTTTCTTCAAAAGCTGTTCTGTACGTTTTTTAAGAACATCAAATTTGTGACAAATTAAGCACAATCGGAGGACTGGACTACCCACCAAAATGCGGTTTTACCTTATATGGGTTTTCTAAAATTTTGAGAGAACTACGAGGCTTAAAGGTCCTGCTTTGTACTTAATTTAACGCTAAATAAATTGTCTACAAATTATATTCAATAAGTTCTTCTCGTAGGATCAACGGCCTCGACGCAACTTCGATCCAAAAAAGGTCTAAAACTAAAATTTTCAATTTTTGAAAAAACTGGCCTATTTTCATTGTGGCGTAACTCAGTAACCAATTAACGTGCAGAGCTCCGATTGAGCTTAATTTGTCACAAATTTGATGTTATTAAAAAACGTACAGAACAGCTTTTGAAGAAAAATGCATAGATTAGAAGATACCGAGCAGAATCTGAAACAAGTCCAAAATTTTCACAGTTTTTCGTCAATAAAAATTTTTCCAAAACTTTTTGGGAGTCACAAACTTGAGAATACATAGCCCTTATAGGCCCAAACAACATATTAAAAATCAGAGATACATCATGTTTTGCAAATTTAGCTATTTTGACAGAAAAAGATGATAGACACTTCCAGCCTTTAGATTCAAAGTGAGTTCATAAAAATCCGTAAAACTACTTTTCTAGGAAGAGATATAAGCTGTCTCACCGGTTCTATATGATTTTAAGTATAAAAAGGTTCTTTTAGAAAATTTGAAAATCTTTCATACTAAATGTCATTTAAAACCGTTCAGCTATTTTAGTGGAAAAAATTAGGAGACCCTACAGGAACCGTAACTATGACACTACCACATTAGAAATCTTTGAATTTTCCGACTTTTCTCTACTATAATATGCATGTTATCCCTACAAACCTTCTTCTTGAATCACTCTATCAATTGCTGAAAACTGCATTAAAATCCGTTTGGTAGTTTAAAAGATCTAAGGGAACAGACAGCGGAAGCGACTTTTCTTTCTTTTTTTTGGTGTTTTAAGTCGCTTTAACATCTAAGGTCATATCACGACTGTAAAAGCACAGAGAATTTCTGTTGGTCAATTTCGGGAGCGACTTTGTTTTATACCATGTACCTAAAGATGTGGAATTCCCAAAAGGTGTAATCTTGTGTATACCTAGTACGTCTTTACATCTAATTATTTTAAATTTGAAAATATTGATTACAACTCAAAATTGTATCAGCTACTGATTTCAATTTTTCTTCTTTAATTGAAATTTATTTTACTAAACTTAATATAAAAAATAAAAAATCCAAATGCAATTAATTGCAACAAGTATAATTTAATTGACTACCAATTAATTATACTAATTTTCTGGTTTGAAAGATGCAGATTATCATCAAAAACACATCCACATATCATATTAGTAACATTGAAGAAACCACTGCTAATCTTACAAATTACAATTTCCATTTTAGCAACAGTAAAAGGAAAAATAAGAAATAAAAAAATCGTGACCTAGTTTGGTTTTATTTCACATCAAAAACAGGTTTAAATATTGTAGAAGTCATTAAACAAATTTCGTCTTACTGAATATATGTACTCGTATGGGTAGTGGGTACCTCCATACCAATCTATACATTTTTTCATTAATTCGAATAAAAATTTATTTTATTTTAACAGCTTAAAATTATATTTAATTATAAATAATTTCCGGTTGCTGTTTTAATTGATACTCTTTTTAAAGCAAAACCTGCGTGTTGAGTTTATCACTTGTAAAGATAGAAATTTTATTCTCGTTGAAATGCATTTTTTTAAATTTTCTCTGCAAAATAGAAAAAAAATTATCAGTTGAGTGAGCAGAAAGTTTGATGTAAATGTTAGAAGATAAACTCGTCTTTTAATTAGATTAATAGGTTGAAGAAGTAAGAACAACAAATTTTTGATTAATTTGTTGGAGTGATGCACATTAATTACATAATTTATTCAACAAGAAAAAGGCTTTTAAAAAGATTTTTTATTTAATAATTATCTATTAGTTCATATGATGCATACATACACTGTAAAAAAGCGGTGTTAAAATGGACTCGTTTTAACAACGGTGGATTAACACCGGTTTCGGTGTTGAATTTAACACCGGAAATTTTAACACCGTACACCGCATGGACTTACACCGGTTTTTTACAGTGTAGGTAAGTATAGTCTTTTATTATTTTGTGACTTTTTTATCCTGAAAAGTGGGATCATTTTTATGATTTTACAATGCAAGCTTTTGAATGTATTCATCTTAAGCTCAGTTTAATTATTTGGGTTATAATATCTCTGAAATCAAAAATCATCTAAAGTATCACTTCGGGCTCCTCAGCCAACTGAGTCATCTAAGCCATTCTTGGATCAAGTTTAACCCCCAACCTCAAATTTTTCAAAATAAATTAATTAATCTAAAACTATAAAAATACTACTGTTAACGACGGGTAGCGCCAATCTAAAAGCAAATTTAACTCACTGTAGGAACATAGTAATTAAGGATTGACATAGAAGGTGGGACTCAAGTAAAGATTTCCTAAACAAATTTAAGAAAAAGGTCGATTCAATAAATGTTCATCATGGATAATATGGAAAATAAATGAAACCCACGATTAGTTAAAAAATTATAAATAGAATAATGCATAAATATCTGTATACGCAGAAATGTCTCTACGTACATACGAGCTTCTACCCTTTACCCCAGAAATAAAATTTATAGGCATTGATGAGTCATTGAACTATAAAGTTAGCAAGTTTAATGAAAATCGTTAGAGCCGTTTTCAAAAAAAATTAAAAAAATTTAAAAATCTCAAAAACTCCTAGAATAAAGTGGAGCTTTCGGTTAACTGATTTCATCTAAAAGCTTCACAGCACAACTAGATGTAATTTGAAGGCAAAATGTCAAGTTTGGTGAAATTTGAATCAAGTTTTCGATACTATATCGCTGTTAAACACAGACATTTTTCTAAAAACAACTTTTTTGGATTCAGGGGACCTCAAAACCTATATTTCCGGTGAAAACTCGAAATCGAAATTCGACCCAATTACAATACTTCATTTATTATAAAGTAGTAAAAGAAAGTAATAAAGAAAAATATAAATAAATCAAGATAAATGTGTTATAAATAAAGCACAAAAAATCTTCTTACAGTAAAGTTTATGAGAGTGGCCTGGGCTTGCATTTCAGGCTTATAATGGTGATTGGCTAATGTAGTTTGTAAGATTAGGCGGAAATTGGGATTATATTCGATTTCCTTGTCTCCAATCTTAATAGTTCTAGTGGAAATTTTACAAGTTTCATAACAAAAGATCATTTAACTTAGTTTAGTTTCCGTTTAGCTCTTTTCGCACTAAACGTCCCCATTAATATAAATTATAGACTGAGTTATAAAAATAAAGTGCAAAAAATACGTCATAAGCTCCTCATTTCTGAGTAGTTTTTGCTGTGTATCAATGAGCATTGATTCAATACCTAGTGAACTTAAAATTTAGGTTTTGAACTAATCTAGAACTGTTGTATAAAAAATTAAGTGATTGATTTTAGTCAAAATTAGGCCTTGATACTTTCTTGAGTATATTTTACTAGCGATAAATGTTGACTGCTTATGTTCTACGATTTTTTTTCAAGATAATAACTCGACAAATTCTTACATTGAAGTAAAATGAGAGAAACTAACTAATTTGCTCGTTATTTCTTGATTTATTTTGTAGTTGTAAAATATCAATTTTCCACTTTCAATCAACAACATTGATTAGAAGCATTAACTGATAAATTAATATTTTTAATATTATTTTCAAATAATTGTATTAGGTACTGCAGTAAGTACCTACCTATGGGAAAATGTTGTTTATTTCCTTTCTAATTTGATTGACGGAAATGAAGTTTATAATTCGATTCGGAATTTTTGTTGACAATAGATAAAAGTGGATAGATTAAAAGAGATAATATACGACGAAGAATATCTTATTTGTAACTGACCAAGATTAATTATATGTTTCTTAATTTTTTCTCATCTTCCCCAGCATTCTTTCTATTGCGCGTAATTTTTGATTTTCAAATTAGATAACGTAAATCTTCCAATTACCATAATATGTTGCATTCTTCAAAATGTTTCTTTAATTGTTACCTACGATACGAAATTTGAACATAGAATTTTTTAAGAATTTTTTGATCAAGAGAAATGGAATGAGATGTAAATTGGTAGATAGAGTGATTTCACCCACTCGTGTGTTTCTAAATAGCTAAAAGCGATTTTTTAAGAACATTTGGCAGTTATTATTTAAATTTATCGAGATTGTTTTATTTATTGAATTATATAAGCTGTTTTAAGTGAGTTTTTTTTTAATAACCTAGTTTTATGTTTATGTGTTTTTATTTTATTTTGATTTTATTTTCAACAGCGATTTGCAATTGATTGTAATTAATCTACAAATTATTAATTTTGAAATACTCTCGTAGCAATACTTTCTATAATTTGCTCTTGGATCTTTTGGAAAAAAATGTCGGTGCAGATGTGGTACGTATCCACACATATGTATATGATGTGATTAGATCATTCATTCACTTATGCAAAGAAGCAATAAATCGATTAATCGGTATTCTAATTAAATAATAATAGTAATTATAGTAAAAACGTAAGAGGTTCACTTTTTCGAGTCACTTTATTGATTTTGTGAAATGTTCAATGGAAATAGAAATAGAAATTTGCCAGTTTCTCAAATGTTTGTACCAAACTGAACAATTTAATACAAGCCATGGTAAAAAAACCAATGAATATGATGTTCTGATAAAATCTCTAAACTTTACCTCATTTATATTTTAGGTCATGAATACATCTAAATTAATTCTAAATTGAATAACTATTGTAATGCTTCTTAAGCTAACTAAATAATCGGATCATGAAAACATGAAGACGTTATGCAATTTTCTTTGGCGAAGAGGTCGCTTCGTGATTACAGATATGCAGAGTTAAGAATTTTAAATTATATTTTGTAGTTCAAGTTTATGAATTTATGTTAACTATTTATTTAATAGTTGCAACATTATACGAATTACTTAACAAAATAAAGTTTAAGAAAATACAAACTTAATAAGTTTGATTGAACCGAACGGTTTTTTTTTTGTTTATTTATTTTTTTAAAGACACGCTGAGAAATATTTTAAAAATTACAACTTTCATGCAAATTCGCACCCAGTAAGAAAGATCGCGTGCAACTTAAGTAGACTATCTTCGAATGTACCGAAAACTATAATGATTTGGAAATAATAATAAAATAAATTATTTGTGCCGATAAAAATTTCTCAATTTAACCGGTAGGAAATCATTGGTTAAGGTTCATAAGTTTTACTTAATTTATTATCCACATTAGGAATGAGATTATGAGCTAGATTAACTCAAAAATATCAACAGAGACTGGACGAACATTCCAACTATCTATGGCTATCAACCTTCTGGACAATTCGGACCACCATCGAGGGCTGAATCGCTTCTCATTTCTGGAGTTACCATTCAGAGAACCACAAACACCTTAAGGTACTCCTTTTAGGGGGTGCCGTCTTCCCCACCTGTTCATTCATCATATTCGCTTAGTGTCCACGGACAGATTGCGAATTCATAAAGATGAAAAAACTTATTATCCTCAAGCTTGATTTAAATATAAGAGAGGAATGTTCTAAAAATTAAGACTAGAAATATATAAAAAAAAAGTCATTCGTGGGACGGGCCGTCATTAATCATTCGATATTAGATATTCGACAGTGATTAAAGCGAAGTTAATTAAAATAAGTGATTATTATGTTATGATCTGTTTATCAACAAGTTGACGTATAAGTCCAGAGTCAGGAATAAGATTGAACAAGAAAATAAGTGGATATTACCTCTTTTTAGTAGCTGTACAAAATTTACGACTAGGAATGAATAAAACCAAAATTCTAACAGAACGTAGGTATATCCAATCTTATTATTACATGTCGTAAACTAAGAATATGTTTGCAAATCATAGAAATATTAATTAATTGGGTTTATCAAGTAAAGTTGAACATGTTTACAAATGATGCTTGATATTTTGACTTGAAATTTATACCTCGTGAAATTAATGCTTGATTTGACTTGATATTTAAATATTAATTTTTGACTTGACTTCAAGTCAAAATTAGCTTTAAACGTCTAAACTATAAAATCAAAAATTGGTATTTTAAATGATTTTGAAAATTGCGCCAAATTGTCATTTCGTTAATTTATTTTACTGTTAAAATGACCGCCCCCCAATTGTTTGGCTGTGATTCGGCCTGTAAAATCAACTAGTGAATCTCTACATCTTAATGACCTAAAAGGCATATGCTGAAGATATGGGTATAAAAATGTATTCCATTACTATTTGTACACATAACTGTGATGGCCAGTGGAGGATTCAGGGGAGGGGTCACAGGGGTCATGACCCCCACCAAGCTTTTCTTTCATTAAAAAAAATAATAAATTAAGTTTATTATTCAATTGTCTAATAAATACTAAACCTAATAGAAATTTGGTTGTTTGGTTTGCTGTCCTTTCATTCCTTTACCGTGAATACCGAACATAGTATCAACTGTTTTTCATTCAAATGACAGTGTTCTCTTCTCTATAATACACTTTTTTTTATTTTAAATGTATGTATAGGCTTACGACTTTACATGTTAGGCGCATAGCAAATAATTATCAATGTAAGATGCAATAAGTTTTTAAAATTTATAGGCCTAAGTCAATTTTCATTGTGTTAAATTCCAGGCTAGTTAGGACCGATGGTAAAATTTCTTTTTATTTTTAGGTCCATAGGCCATGGTCCATTTGTGGGTTGTATTGTTTTAACTATTAAGTTGTCAATTGTATATTAATATTTTCTGTATGAGTTTTTAATACAGACCTAAACCAAGTAAATGTTGGTATTTCTTTTCTCGTGTTCTTGAATTAACGTTTTCTTTCTTTCTTAACTTAGGTAGGTACCACTTGTTTTAAGCAAGGTAACAAAAATGATTAATAGGCCAATTCGTAACAATTTCTTTGTTTCATGAGGGATATTATATATAATTATTTTACATTTCTTAAATTAAAAATACCAATTCCATTGTTGAATTTCTTACATTTTTAACATTGTTACAGGTTGTCTGCTAAATAAATAGTTTAAAATACAAATCTATTAGGTATTGTTTTTAACCAAGAAACGCATAAAAACCCGTTTTTGAGAGATATATTTTCATAAACTTTCCGAAGGGGGACCCCCACGTTAGGGGGGTATCCCCACTCCCCCCGGTAGTGACCCCTCACCAAGCTAAATCCTAAATCTGCCCCTGGTGATGGCATCATAATTTAATAAATTTTCTACCAAATTAATAAATTAGAACATTTTGAAAAGCATCTTGAAAAGCTTTAGCTTAATGACATAGCCAGATTTTGTTTTGACTGAGTAAAGAGCAATTAACAGCTGGAATGGACTTAACGTTCGTTAAAGTGGTATGACATTGGCTACTGAACCAAACATGTTGTCAGGACGAATACAAAAATGTTTACATTCTAAAAAATGAGCTCAAATTAAGGCTAGAAATGAGCTTGCACTTCTATTTAAATAGGATTTGTCAAATACATATTATTACTGTTGGTTAAAACTGAATCTAGCGATTTATCGTTTACAAGTACTTCTAGCCAAAGAGCATCAAATGCGCGCGTTAGTTCATATAAATATCAACAATGCAATTTTCAACTATTTCACTATATACATGAAATATGATTCTTAACAATATTTGAAAAAAAATGACTCTTTTTGGAGTTAATACCAATAACTTTTTCATAATTTGCTGTCTCTCAAAAACCCTAAAAAGTGCTGCTCAATGTTATGCAAATAGTATAACCTGTCTTCTGCTAATGCTTTAATATTACTAATATTTAATGCATTCATTCTCGCGGAATGGAAAATTTCAACTAAATTTCTAACCAGGGTCGTAACCAAAAAACGCTAATAGGTGCATTCGTTCAGGGTCCAGATCGAAGAGGGGACTAAAAAATCCTATTTTCTTTACTTATTCTATTACTTATACCTATTAGTTGTGTTTATGTATTAAGTTCGTTTTAGTTTTTTTTTTAAGTTTATTTAAGGTCGCATTAACTACTATGGTCATTAGCGACCGTCGAATCCGAAAACCCAGAAAAAACATCTTGGGCTTTCACTGGGATTTGAACCCAGGACCACTGGCATATAAGGCAACTATCTAGTCCACCATGCCACTAAGTGACTTGTTTTAATCTTAAATAGCTTCGAAGATCTGCAGACAGTGATGACTGTTAATTTTTCTAATATAAATATAGTTTAACTTAATTTATTTAACTCACGAGTCCAATTTGAAAGACTGGCCCAGGGCACAGAAAAATGTAGTTACCTACGACGCTCCTTATAAGCAATAAAATATATGTTCATGAAAAATTCAATAACTGTACAAATAACGCTTAACTTCATAAATATAACATACTCGTAATTTAAGTACTTTATAACTATAACACATGTTAATATATGTTTACTACTAATTTGATGATCTTAAAAATAACAACTTTAACCATCAGTACATCAACTTTTTCCATAATTAAAGTTTATGCACCATAATATACCAGTAATACGTTAATGACTTTTCAATATTTTCTCACAAAACAATAAATATTGCACTAGAAATGATGAAAGTGTATGTTACAAATAGCTTTGAGGTAGTTAATGATTAAGAGTTGTTAAACTTTTTTTTTTTGAAATAACTTAATTATACTGACTATTTCTCAGAGTCATCAATTAATATAAACTGTCTGACCTAAGGGCGCAATTTCTTTTCCTCTATGAGAAGTTACTTTACCTCTTCCGTATTAATTAAGAGAAGACGAGTTGAGAAGGTAAATATACATGAAATTATATAATAGATAAATTGATTCACAAAAATGTGTAATAAAGATTATTCAACCCAAAGCGATTCCCTAAAAAAAGAAAAGCTATGAAAGTTGTAGAGATTTTTTACAGTCAAAGCAAGATTTAAACTACTTATTATGTGTTCAATATTGTATCAATCAATTGTAGCTTGTTGTGTATTTTAGGTATAAGCATTGCAATTAAGTTTTTTGAGGTAGTCGCTTGGTAATTACCATAAAAAATCAGGAAATGTGTAATTTTTGAATTAAATTATTGTACAAGTTCATAAGCAATAAGAAAGGAAAAACTTGCAAAAAATTAATTGTCATTAATTAATAGATATCTACGAATTTTTGAAACGAAACCATAAACAAATAATTGTTAAACAGTGTCATCGACATTTGAAACAGTAAACGTATGTAAGAATTTCCTACAAAATAAACCTTGAGAATTGTAGGAAATAAATATAAATTATACTCAACTCGTATCAGCATGTACAATATATGATCGTGACCGTCACATTTTGACATTTTCTCGAACGAATTGATCAAATTAAATAAAAAAAGTCGTCTTATAATCTCACTTTGTAATCGAGTGCATTCACATTTGATATTTACCAAATGTAGTAATATAATATAGATATGAATGAACAGAATGAGTGAGTATAAAAATGCAAATACCAAAAGAAACTCCTACTGGTATTTAATTTAAATAACTCTAACTGATATTGTTGCAATGTGGTTTCAAGTTCAAGTTAAGCATTTTTAATAAAAGAATCATTTTCAGTGTCAACAAGAAACTTTATCGGTATAAGGTGACCAACATCGTTGAAATTGAATTGTTTCAAAAGAAAGACTAGTTCTGCCCAAAGTAAATGAATGAAACAAACTGATAGTAAGCATAACAATAATTTTTTTAAATTGGCAAAATTTAAATGTAAAGTATACAAATTATCCCTTAAACATCCAGTTAGTTACTCTCAGTAAATGGACATACATGCTATTGATAAACGCTTTAAAATATAATAATATTTTTGAAATTTTCTCTTTTGACGGGTTATGAAAAAATATAATGGTGAATTTTTACGACACTCCCACAGGACTCTAAAATTAACGCACATGAAGTTAGTTGGTTGATCTTGATTAAGTTTTTTTTTAAAAAAGCCACCAACTATATAAAAGTATAGGTAACGACTTCTACTGCATAAGTATGCACGTACTTTTATCATGTTAAAGAAGTAGTACAATTTACATAGATCACTTAAAACTTATAAAGAGTTTAAGCTACTGGATTTTAGTTTATTATTTTCATGATAAATTTTTTTTCAAAATGTGTTTTTCTGCCCGGATCAGCAGTAGTCCGCTATACACAAGCTTGCTCGTTTCGTTCACTTTATGTTCACAATATGGATGTACACCCTTTTACTGCACTATCATTTATATTTCCCTGGGCTTCATAACATTTTCAAACAAGAACAATGTTTAACTAAGATTTCGCCGCATAATTGCTACACTCATTGTTGCTCAATCATTTATTTATTAAATTAAAGCTCTTTTTTCTGTGCATCATGATATAACGGTACCAATCTAAAAGTGCCCGCAAATAAGCGCAAAATAGTTAAAGATGCTGTAAATTATAGATAAAGTGAGAGAGCGTGCAGATACATACATTTTTAAATTTTACATTTTAAAACTTGTATCGTAAACATTCGCTGTTACCTGTTCTCGTTTGGCAAATTTTGCTGTGCATTAGCTTAAGAAAAATACAAAGATTTAATTTGATACATATATATAATATTGTCTTGTATACGAAGTCTGACAAATAAATTATTGACACCACTGTGTTTCTCTATGAATAAAGAAACGACATTTAATGTTAATAATTATAAATGTTAGTTTCCAAAATTTAAGTATACAATTATAATAAATAAATATTAATAAACAAGTAACTATAGTAACATGAAAAATACGGGATGAAACCTTACATATATATAAAAATGATTTTAACTACATTATGAGTGAAGCAATCATGCGGCGGGATCTTAGGCTATTAGGGTATCATCTTTAAAATCTCCTTATCGTTGTTTTTTTCATAATAATAAACCTATGGGGTCGCCTGGTAGCGTTAACTAGATAGTTTCCTTATACGCCGTGGTCCTTGGTTCGAATCCCAATGAAAGTTCAAGATTATTTCATGGGTTTTCGGATTCGACAGTCGCTAATAACTATAATAGTTGAGGCGACCTTAAATAAACCAAAAATAAAAAAATAATAATTTTGCAGTCGGTTGAGAAACAAAGCAACTCCTAAAATTCAATATTGCCATTAATTTTCGATTATATCAAAAATATAAAAACTAAATTCAATAAAAAATGTTATGTTCTTTGATTTTGATCATTATATTATATCTTACATGTAAGACTTTTGTTCTCCAGATATCAGCAAAAAATGGCGGAAACCTGCATTTCAGATAACTAAATGAAGTAGAATACGTTAAATTTAGTAACCTACGGCTCATTCACCTTGATCATTGCTTGATGAGAATAAAATATATTTTCATTGGTTGACAATTGCTAAAACTAAGGATGAAACAGATAGCAGCTTAGCCGCATACAGGATATTCGACTAATCTTGTAGACAAACGCTAAACGCTAATAAGAAACTCGTTTTAACTTCATAAGTCAAGACTAAAACTATCTGATTGCAACTTACTTAGACCCGAGATTCAAAACAAACTATTTGGGGGTGCTTGATGCTGAAATGTCTTGTGAAGAGTCCTCCAATAGCAGTTCATCTTCAACAATGACTAAAAAAAAGTAGAGGCAAAGAGACAGAGGCAGTTGTCTCTTGCAGAGTTCATGATACGTTTTGGAATTGCTTTGATGAGGTAGCAAATGAAAACAATACTAACCAGGTTCAACACAAAGAAAGAAACGCGATAGCACATAAGCTTGATTTTTATCATAAGTCAGTGTGAATTGATCGCAATTATGACTTTTATTGTAGGTGGGCATTCCAAATTTCCAAAATTCCAATTCCAAATTTAACAATGTTTGCCAAAATATATCTTTCAGTACCTTGTAGCACTGTGTACAGCGAAATATTTTTCCTGAAGCTGGCATTATTAACGAAGACAAGCAAAGTCGCTTGTTACCTCTTAATGTAGAGAAATTAGTATTCATTTACCATAATTTGCCCTTAGTACAGTATGAGTGCTAATTCATTTTCTTAGTTGTAGAATTATGTGTGATTACTGATTGTATTTCTTGAGTGATACAATAACTAATTAAATAAAGCAATTAATTACCTTAAAATATATTTTTTTAAATCCCGTATTTCGTAGGATAGGTGCTAGTTATCCGGTATTCGACTGGATAGGCACTAGTTATCCAGTATTTGACCGGATAGTATTTACACCGCCGGATAGGCCGGATACCGGATAGTTACCGGATATCCGTTTCATCTTTATTTAAAACCAACAGAAACCACTTCAATACTCTAAAATTAACCTCGGTTATTTATTTTTGAACAAAATTTAATGTTTAAGATACCTAGGATATTGTACAGAATGTTTGAAATATCTGCAGATTTCTCTATTACACAAACATACGTAATAAATTTAGCATGTCGTTATAATATTAAGGAATCCAAAAATAAGCGACCTATGTGTAAATATTGTATTTTTTGGTCATTAAATTTAGTTGCTTCGATGACTACAGCTTGAACATCAAATGATTTTATACTGATTATGTTTGTTTAAAATTTCGAATGTTTTTCAGAATCCAGGGGTTTGTGGGGTTTGATAAGTGTTGATGTCTTAAAAATATTCTAGCTGCATGCATTAGATGGTATTAGATTATGCAAGTTGATTCATTCATTGTAAATTGAGAAGACTTCGATATGCCCTACTTTTGTAATAACAACTTACTCACTTTTATTGATACCCCATTATGATTCTTTTGACCTCAAATTTGAATATTCTTAGTTGGACAAAGTGACAATTCCCATCTACGTTGCCAAGTTTTCATTAATAGTCATAAAATGAAAACTATGTAAAACTTATGGAAAATATATTTAATCAATTATATTATAAAATAAAATGATAATTATATGCTGTATAAAAGACAATGAGTCATAAGAAATATCCTAAATAAAAACCTTATAATTTCTTTGATTTGATGAATATATTTTTTTCTATATATTTAATAATTTAAAACTTATGAAATTTCCTTTGTGTTGTCAAGGAAATAAAATATCAACACTTGTTAACAATATATCAAAGATTTCAATCGTATTTCCTTCTTCACGATTATCCCATTTAAAAAGTTACACAACCCAAAAAAACTGTCATATGACTTAAACAATGGTTAAACTACCGTTTTACCATAATTTATTCATTGCAAATATGTTTTTTTTTTAAATTCATTAAGTACATTTTCTACCCATTAAACTTTTCTTCGTAGTTCGAGTATTTATTGTTACATAAGAGCAGCTAATTTGCTATTGAAATGAGATAAAAATGAAAGGCCGAACAAAAGTTACATTCAAAAAACTAAAGAAAAAGTCTCATTTTGACAACTTACGCACTAATTAAATAGAATGCGAGTTGTAAGGTCATTACGTCCGTGTCGTTCGATTCAAATTCGGGGTATCAAAACCCTTACATTTTATTCTACTTTTTATATACATTATTACGTCATTGCCGTGTAATTTCTCAAGTAGATATGAGTTGAAAAATTGATATTTTGTGTGAGCAATTAAAAGTTGTGGCCTTGGATTTGACTAATTATTAGTATAATAAGGAAAAGTAACTCTTTTCATATAGCACTTACAATTTCTTAAGTTCTACTTGCCTATTATTAATTCATAGATACCTGAAGTAACGCCTTTATTATATCCATAAGTCATTTCATCTCAAATTGCAATACTTAAAGCTAATAACTTATCGTTGTAATTTCACTAAATTTTTTTAAAAAACCACATTAGCACCAAATATGTTTAGTCATTCCATCTATAATGATAGTAAAATATAAGACCCGTTATTTATTGAGGACAGCGTTTTTCAATCTTTTTTGATCCACGGACTGGTAAAATTTATTATATAAAAATATTTCGTGGACCGGTGATATTTTATTTGCAAAAACTAGTATAGATTTTAAAGTAATTTTGTTTTTCTTTGAAGTTTCAACAAGATTTTTTTTAAACGTACGGTTTAAAATTCTTCGCAGACCGATAAAATTTCTCCGTGGGCTGGTCCGCCAGACGGTCAATTAACGTCACCATTTCTGGAAATCACACCACTAGGAACACATTCTCTTAACAAATTGATGGTTTCTCTTGCTGTATGTGGCACCATCCTGTTGAAACCATATTTTTTTGAAATCCATGTCGTCCAATTGTTTCCACAAATAGTTCAGAAGTAGAGAATCAGAAACTGGTTTCTGATAATTTGTGATTGTTGAGAGCAACGAAGTGTTCCTGAATTCTCATGGATATTCACATTAACATTTTCAATGTTTTCAGCCGACCACAAAGGTTAGGGACGCGGCAGAGTTCTTTTTGTTCACAAGTGAATAAGTTTTATAAAATAAGTAAAAATGCTGGACTCTGTTCATCACACAGACATCAGACTGGTTCTAGAAACATTCCCCGCATGCCCAAATAGCAGCCTTCCTATGGATGCTAATGAACTAGGCCTTTATCTTAGAAGAGAATAGCTAGTTCAAAAATACTCTCTAAGAATAAAAAAAAAGCCTGAATGCCCAAAATAATGACCTACTTTCCGCAAAACCTTAAACAATACCTTATACTCCAAGAAAAACCTCCCAAAACCTCTTTTAGTACGAGCAAAAATAGGCTCCAGTCTTAACAAAATCCACATCTCCAATTTGATCTTAAAAACTGAGCCGTTCATCCTTCCCTGGATAGAATTCAAACCTAAAACAATAAGTAACGTGGAAAACTTGGGAAAAGCAAATACACCAATTTCACAACTAGCCAAACATTTAGAGATTATTAAAAACAACTATATCAATCATAAAATTATATATACCAACGGTTCAAAAATGAATAGAAGAACTGGATGTGCTTGGGTCCTGGACGACTTTGAAGATCGTGTTAAACTCAACAAAAATTGCTCATATTACACCACGGAGCTAAAAACCATTCACAGAGCCTTATCGTACATTCGTGATTTAAAAACCAATAGGCAGAATTTTATCATCTCTACCGACTCCCAAAGTTCCATCAACGCTATCAGGGGAAACGGCGTTAAAAATCATCACTAATCTGGCAATTGTGTCCTAAAGAATTAATTATGTGGATCGCTGGCTACATAGGTATTGAAGGTACATGAAGGTAAATAGGTATTGAAAAATGGAAAAGAATAAAAACTCCCCCCAATACAAAAATCTCTGACTAATCACTAAACAAAAAGTCTATAAAACACACAAAAATTTAAAAGTATATTAATTTTAATATTATTAATTATAATAGCCAGCATTATTAATATTATTTTATTATTGTTTGTTTTGGTAGATATAAATATTGTTACTACTAGTATTATCATTAGTTTCATTAATTTTATCACTACTAGCAATATTATTTTCAATATTATTACTATTATGGTAATCATAAATTTTATTATTTGTTAGCGACAAAGCGACTTTAAATAAAAAAAATTAAATAAAAATAAAAAAGGTTTCTTAAATTTTTTTAATTGATCTTCAAATGGTGGACTCATTAATAGAAATATGAATAAGCCAAAAATTCCACGACTTTTTCAAACTGCATAACTTTCGTATAATGTGTAATATATTTTAACAATAACAAAACGTTGTTCTTTAGTATATCAATTTATTTTTAAAACCTTAATAAGAAGGGATGATGACTATTAAACATTAGAGTTGCCAATTTTAATGCAAATTAAGAGAAATTTAATTCCGCAGCATTCGATGGGTCACCCTGTATAAATAATTTAACTTTTTTTACCAAGGACTGAAAAAAAAACATTAAAAATAAGTTTAAATTCACTATCTTTAATTTAATTTAACTTTTAACGTATTTTTTCATGATTAATTTTTGTAATGAAATTCTCTAAAATTATGGTTTTGTATGATAGTCTCTCTCTTCATAGACAGAGGTTTATTTTCTTAAGTCTGAACTACGCTTACTTATTTTGTTACGTGAGCAAAGTCACAAGCAGCTACTAATTTTTATAAAAATATTCAAAAGGGAAATAATATTAAAAACACGAGACATTTCAAGAAAACGATGAGCTTGAAAGATTCAAAAAAGGGTTCACTCCTAAAAGTGTAAAAGAGAAAGGACCGTTGATATAATAGGTTCCCCTTTTAAGAGACATATAGAATTAGATGAATTATGTAAAATAATTAGGTATTGATAAAATTGCAATGAAATTAATGAAGCTGTTCATGCCCAAGTACAATAACTAGGCAATCAACAAAACTATAGTGCAAATAATTTATTGACAGAAATTAAAGAGAGTGTAAAATGAAACGTTGACATTAATGGAAGTATATTAATTACAAAAAGTTGTTCACCCATACCAACGACTTTATTTAGAAATAGAAAATTTAAAATTTATTGTCTTTTCATGTACCTGCCGACTAAGAGTAGATATCTTGAGAGTAAAATCAATGTTTGACATAATAAATCCAATATCTTCAGCAATCGAATTATATTCACATTAGTTAACTGGATTGCAATCAGTTTTCATTGAATATAAATAAAAGAGGAAAAAATTGCGTAATGGAATAATAAATTGTTTTTCAATTCGTATCATTTACAACACGTTACATTGTATCAAAGGAAATGATTATTATTATAATCGTTAAGAATCTCAGCGTACATAGCGCGTATATGAATATTTCGTTTAAATTACATTTACATCATAACTCAAATTTGTAGGTCAGTCGAGTTAACGATAACGAAGATGTTTTTGACGAAATTTCGAAAGTGAAACGATCCGACAAAAGAGCGATTCAATCTCAAAATTGATAGTTACTTATATACAAAAAAAGAACTTCTAACTCCAACAAAAGAAGCAATTCCGAAAAGTGTCTAGTAAACGACCGTTTAATTTACATTTTATTTGACGAAGGAAAGTTCATGTTAACAAATTTGAATTGTTAGTGTAAATTCCTCGAGTCGTATATATTACACAAAATAATGAATTAAACATGGGGTGAAATTATTCGGATATAAATTTTTTATTAAATTAAGTAATTGAAATTTACCTTTCTTCACCGAAATTTCTTTTCTTTTCTATTACTGTAGGTTCTCTTGCTGTTAGACAATTATGTCATGTCCACATAATTGTTATTATCATGCATTCAATTAAAAGAACCCTTTCACTAATTAAATGACTCGAGTCTAACGCTACATTTAATTAAATTCTATTTGATTTATTAGGTGTTTGTTGCAAGTGGTTTTTATCGTTTGCCCAAAATCTTAATGTACGACATTTCAACGTATAAATCTTCAAATTCATTGTTTCTTCAACTATCTGCACTTTATCTTCTAGAAAATTTGCAAATTGTGCATCTTTTGTGGCTGTTTTAAATATATGCAAATTGTATGAGTTCTTACGGAAAAAAAAACTAAATGCCGGAACTTTTTTACTAGTATTGTTATGAGAGTTATATTATGAATTTGGGCATTATTATTTTAGTTATGATGCAATCAGTTATTATGGCAATTTTTACGCAGAACCAGTAATTTTCATTTCACTGTTATTTGAATCGTTTAAGTGGAACAGAGTTAATGAGGGATTCGCAGTTGGTACGAGGTGACAAAAAATATTATTTCATGCAATTTTTTTTGAAAAGCCAAATTTATTTATTATATTTATAAAATACCTATTGACAATAGCGTAGTGTGAGTTAATGACACCCGGTATGCGAACTACACAATTTTCAAAATTTAATTTATTTAATTTCGCTACAATGACATGGTCAGTAGCGGCTAGTTAATCTTACATTTTCATACAATTATTCATACAAAAGAATTACAGTAAAAAGTATTAAGATGTAATTAAAAAAATAAAAAATTTGTAATTGATAATAAATTAGTAAACAAATAAATGTAACAACTTCAAAAAAATGATACTATACCTACCCCATTATGTTTGCAAATAAAAAGATTATCTAAACTACTTAGAATTACCTATTAAATATGTAGAGGAAGTGAGCCCAAAACGGGTAAACAGTTTTTACGCTCCTGTATGAAGCATTAGCCTTACCGTGGAGATTTATCTAACTCCGACGAGCTTTGATCAGCTAAGCTCGAGCGCCGGAATTGTTTACCAACATAGAAATTTTAAATAAAAGTTTTTTGCTAATAATACTAAAAAATGTCAAGTTAAGTATGTCATGATTAGTCGAAAATCGTTATTATATTCGTGGTGTTTGTATCATCGCTTTATTTTAGTTTAGTATTAGTTTGAAATTACACGAACACTTTGCTTGCTTTATCTGCCATTTTGAGTTTATTTCTACTTTAAAAAAAAGTGTCTCGGGCAAAACGGGTAGATAGATATAAACAATTTAACATAAACAAGACGCGGAAAAAATCGAAAATTTATATATGCCTCGTTTATGGTGATCCGTATGAAAATCCACCTAAAGAAGAATGGATCGAATGTGGAGATTGTAGAAAATGGATTCATAAATCTGTACTTCTTATTCTGATATAGGACATATTTTTGTAATTTGTGTCAAGAATGAAGTTCTGGAGCATTTTAGTTTCAATTTACTATCAGTTTGTATTTTATATTTGATATCTAATTGTAATTACTATTGTTCTATATTACAATATTAACATATTTTATCTCTCTCTAGTAATAGGTTACTCTAAAAGCCCGATTAAATGAGTATAAAGTTAGTGTCATAAATTAGAGTTAATCTCTATCGACTAAATAGCCAATAAATATTGAAACTCATTTATTAAATACTACGTAAATGAGTAATATTAATTCATTATTTTTAAATAAACCAACAAATAATTGATTCATGACTCATTACAGTAAATAGTAAGACGTTAACCCGTTTTGCCCTAAGCTTACCCGTGTTGCCCAAGGTAGTTACCCGTTTTAGGTTTATATATTGGGCAAAACGGGTTTTGATTTTATTTTTTGGTTTTATTTTTTGATAACTTTATTATTTTTAAAATAAACAAATACTGGACATATAATGTGGTCAAATCGTGTTTTGTTTCAAAGTTTAATTAATATACTATATTATAAAGTAAATCAATCTACCATATAATACGAATGTTACATTTTTTTACCTTCGCGCTTAGCTTACTCGTTTTGAGCTCACTTCCCCTACCTACTTAGATAGTACAATACTTGTATAGTACAAATTTTTGATATTTACAAATTTTATGTTCAATTTTTAATGTTTACAAGCAGGATTAGCTAATTACAGTCCATATTTGTACTACCCTGTTTCTTTTTCAAAATAATAATTGTTGTTTATAAAACCAAGAAGTCTTAGTTGTAAATGTTTCGACTAATATAAAAGTGCAATTCAAATATCAACTAGATTTTCAATTTTAATAAGAACTTCATCAAAAATGTGCTTACAGTTGCACCTTCCAATACAAAGAACAGTAAAAGAGCCTTCAGTAATTATCCTAAATCTCCCCAACTATTAATCATTTCAATTTGAAACTTTCATACTGTAAGCTCTTCAATTATCTATCAAACTTTATCGTAATGTATCTATTTTTTAAAAAACTTATCTCAGTTACCTTTAAACACTTATTTGATCTTGACAAATAGAAAACAACAAAAATTACTTGATTTTTAAGCTTTTTGATTTAAATTTAACTTGAAATCAAGTCAAACTTAATGTTTCAAGTTTCAATGTTTTAACATCTAGATACCAAGAGAAATTTTGCATTGCTTCGCAAGTTTTTTTTTTTCATTTTAAAGCCATAATATCAAGCTCGAATCATTTCATAACATAAGTAGTTAGTTATTTGACTTGATAAATCTCTATGTAACAGTTGTTTTGCAATTAGCAGAAACCAGTTACTTATTTTGTACGTTTAGTAATTTTTGAAATTTAAAACCTTATCTCGTTAGAGGAATTTTCTTTGTTGATTATTTTGTGGCTTTAATTTGTTATTTATTTCATAAAATCGCCAACGAGAATTTTAGTAGAGTAAGCCCCTTTGTACACAAGGCTACGCATATCTTCGATACTCGACGATTTTAGGCTCCAAGCGACTGCCATACTGGCATACAAATCCATTTTTTCAGGCAAAGACTTAGCAGCCGTAGTGGACTCACACATTTGTTGCCAGTAGGCTACTCAGATTTTCCCGTCCCTACTGAACTATATATTTCGATACTTTAGTTCATATTGATTACAATTTTTTATCAATAACATTTTAATGTTATGCTTTGAATATGAAATTGTGCCTGAAATTTGCTGCCCTTAAATCTGCCACCCTAAGCTTCAACTTACTCAACCTGTTGATAAATCCGCCACTAGATGAGAATAACAACGAAAGTTTTTGTTTAATTTTATTTTACTTATTTCATAATTATTTACACAAAATGTGAAAAAGAACAACATTTTTCGTCTAAAAATTGTATCTTATCCTATTTCCTATTTCCTATTTCCTATTTGTAAGTTTTTATGGTTATTTTGTATATAAAATTTAATGTTCAACATGAGTATTTTTTCTTGAATAAAAAATAATTACCATTTTATGTTTTCAATCCCTATTAACTTAAACATAAACTTCTCTATTTTTTCTAATCCAATTATAATTTTAATACATACGTAGTACGATAACTCGTAGGTATCATGTATAATATGTTGTTATAGCATTGGATCAAATCGAAGTTTTGGTTTAATAAATACATATATCTTGGTCTTGAAGAAGAGGAATATGCAGACGAATTAAACATCGACTACATATTCTTCGGTGAATGTCTACATTTACGCAAATAAGAGCTAATGAAGGGAAAGATATGCAGTAGCTTGGTAAATTAACAACAAGATCGTTGAAAGTGAAAAAAAATATTACAATTTTCAATTTTAATTGAATTTATTTCAACTCAGTGAATTGAATTCAATTAAATTCTAAAGAATGTAAAAAGTTGAACTAAAGGTTTATTTAAAATCAATTTTAAAATATTTCTGTCTTTTCTCAATTACATTTTAGATTATTTTTTCGATTATTAACAGACATTTTTCAAAGACAAACTACGTAATGACACAATTGGACCATTTAGAATTTTATTTTTCTATTAAAAAAAAATTATAATCAATTTTTCAAAATATTTTTTTATTGGACAGATGATTATACATATATGAGGCATATAGAACTTGACGGAAAAAAATAATTGTTCGGTTGTATGTCCTTTCGATGGTTTTAAAATACATATAGGTAAATATTTTATTCTAAACAGAGATTTCAAAACAGATTTAGGAAAATTATTTTTAAATTAAGCTTTCAACAATAACGCCACTTCATGCTCCATCTTTCGACAACAATTCGATATCGGAAGCTCGACTGAAGCCTGAATAGTAACCTAGCCCATCAAATAAACTGAGGACGCAGAAGATTAAAAAATATATTTTGATAAAAAAGACGCAGTAAGCGATCTAAAACGAATTCAGGTAGGGGTGCCTCAGGGAAGTATCTTTAGACCCTTATTACACCTTATTTTACAGCTGATCTTCCAATAAAGGAAGGATCTTCCACAACCTCTACGTATGCGGATGACACTGCATTGATGGGAACTGCAAGGGATCCGGATATAGCTTATAAAAATTTCAGGAGGTATTAAACATTTCTAACCTGTGGGCCAATAAATGGAGGATAAAAGTTATCGAGGGTAAGTTCATACATATCACGTTTACCACCAGACATCAGCACTGCCCTCCGGTGAAATTAAACGACTTCGAACCACCTTAATCCGATCACGTGAAATATCTGGGAATGTATCTCGATAGAAGACTGACTTGGTCCATACCAATTAAAGAAAAAATAAAATAACTCAATAAAAGTTTATCAAAATGTACTGGCTCCTTGGACAAAGATCGAAAATAAAGTGCTACTATACAAATCGGTACTAACAATAAGTCCTATTTGAACATATGGAGTGGAACTTTGGGGCACGGCATCCAACGCCAATATAGAAATTCTGCAGAGGTTTTAGTCCAAAACCTTTTGTACAATAATAGATGTACCGTGGTACATTAACAACGATCGACTGCATAAGGACCCTGGAATTGAAAAAGTGAAAGATGTGATTACGGAACGATCACATCGTTATCAGGTGAGACTGGACAACCATCCTAGCCAGCTTGCAATTAATCTGCTTGATAATAGCAATGAAAACAGGAGATTGAAGAGACCCACTATTTTAGAGTTGACCAATAGGTTTCAGTAGACATCACAAGGATGTTAATAAAAGAAATTGAGTTGTGTCAGTGGACATAACCAATTCAAGAGTGTATCCATATAGACACATTGCAATTATTGCCAAGAGGCAGACTATGCAAGAAATTTGTTATAAAAAAAAGATTCAATTTTTCCATTAAGAAAATAATATTGAAAATACTGATTAGTTCTTTTTTTAATAGAGAATTCAAATTCTTAATTTTAAATGACCCAACCTTTACAAAAGTTAATTTACTCAGGTATGGGCAAAATATTAACAAAACTGAGAAATTTAAACACAACAAAAATTCTATTTTCTGTCATGGAAAATGTTTTAAACCCTATTATATTTAAATAAATTGTTTTTATTTTCAATAATAATCCATGAAAATGTTACATTGTAGAATTATAAAAAGTTATTTCCCATAGATAAAGATACATTAATTTTTCAATAATTATAAGAAATATTACTTACATTGAAACGTCAAGAAAAGTACATAAACAGGTCTTTTTTATTAAAAGGTATTCATTAAAATTATTATCCACCTTTCGATAACATTCCCTAATTAGAAATATGGTAAGATTAATGAACGAGAAAAATCTTAATCGGAACCACTTTTAATTGGAAACGAATTGACCATATATTCCTCGCAAATCACTTTATTAGTTTTAATACTTTCAAATATAAGCACGAGTAGGTGCATAAAAGTAAATGTGGCTTAAAACTACTTAATTGAATCAATTAAAAATATTTATATTGCATTATTTTAGGCAACTTTTTAGTCACAACTAGCCTAAAGATACAATGAAGAAATTTCGCACCACTTGACAAACTTACTAAATAATCATTATAATATTATGATTAATCGTATTATGCAATAAATTATAGAATCATAGATTGTGCATATATAAATGGTATAATTAAGGTTTTTAAAAGCGTTGAAACAGTAACTTGTTTTTTTTTCAATTTAATATATTTAGGGATTGTCTATCGAAATTGTTTGATTGCTTTTGATGTAACTGAAACAGGTATTATATTATTGCATTATATTATATTATATTGTATTGTATTATATTATATTATATTGCAGGTGTTATGTCCGTCATTTGAATAACGCATTTTAATACTGTTGAGTTGTACCTATGGTTATTCCTAATATAATTATACTTCTTTAGTCATTATAGATTTTAATGGAAATTAGCGGAAAAAATCAATGTTATTGTTAACAAAATAATCCTGAATTATTGAAGATTGAGAGTAATTCTAAACCAAGACATAAAAAAATGAAATTATTTCTGACAAAATAAATTTTAACATGGGTTCTTCTATGAAAAATGGGAATAAACGACAGAAAAAAAAAATCACAGAAAAAACACATTTACAGAAATCAACAAAACTGTTTCATCAAATGAAAACCTTATTACAAAATATAATGTTAAAATTAAAAATCCATTTAAAATTTAATTGTATCTTCTCTTAGCATATGTTAGAACAAAAACTCGAAAAATTCTACACCAATTAGGTATGTAAGGTACATATATACTGCCCTACAAAGGATAGCATAACAATTGAATCCTACAGGGCCCGTGGATTTTGGGTAAGTTTTGTTAAAGTTCATGAAATAGCATTTTAACGCATTTTTCTCAAGAAGGAGGCCTGACAAATGTTAAACAGTAACGAAAAAAACCTCTACAAAGTTTAAATTAAAAAATTGACAAAGTTTAGTGGAAAATAAATATTATGAATTTCAATTAACACCAGATAATAATAATGAAATTTTGTTTCTTTATTGTTCATTGTCGAAGATATTAATTAGAAATAAACGTATTAAAATAACGGAACTAATTTTAATAAATTTTTGTTTAAGATACTTCAGATGTTAACGTATTGAGTACCATTTTTTATCCTGAAAAAAGGCACGGTTCCTGTAGGATAGCTACGAAGTTATTCTACTAAAATAGCTCAACGGTTTTTAATTAAAATTGTAATGAACCTGTAAGATATCTAATATCTCTTCTAGAAACGTAATTTTAAGGATTTTGATGAACTTACTTTGGATCTAAAGTTTGAAAGTATCTATCATCTTTTTCTGTCAAAATAAAATTTTTGAATTTCGTTTTGAAGGTAGGGTATCAATTAATCAATCAATTAAATTTAGACACTCTCAGCAAAGCGAGCGGGTATCAGCTAGTGTAGAATACTTCTTACATTATCAATGTGGTTATAATCTAAGCGGTTCAAAAATGTTGTCAAAAACTTCTCCACAAAGTCCAAACCTGTCTAACAAAAACTAAAGAGTCCACTTAGTGGCGCAGTGGTTATGCAGTTTGGTCTCTCTGCTAAATGCGCCACTGGTACTGGGTTTGATCCCCGTCAAATTCCTAGCTTTAAGACTTATATGATCTAAGTTTTAAGACCTACAGAAATTTTTGTGTACAAGATAGTCGTGATATAGATAAACTTAGATTTTCTAGTGACTTAAAACACCAAAAAAAAAAATAAATAAATATTTATAGAGTAACTTAAGAAAAGTTAAATTTTAATTTTTAAAAGTAATATTACAATATTTATAAAAGCATTAACAATATTTTTTATAGAATCTTTTTATGTGTTACTATTATTCAATTTAGTAAACACCCTAACTGATAACTTCTCATAATTTCTGATTTAAACTGATAATTTCGATTGTGCACTTACTTTTCTTCTCTATTACAACGATCTCTTTATCAATTAAGCAAGAAGCATTTAACGTAAAACATTTTCTATGGTTTCTTTTAATACATTGAATATGTATATCTACATACTTAATTTTTAGTAATTCTATATAAATAAAATGATAGCTGCTTTCCAATGTTCGTTTTAAACTCAAAAACTACTGGATAGATTTCGATCAATTTTTTTTTTTGTTTTACTTTCTATATATTTAGTCCTTATTTAAAATAGAATTATCACGATATCTCCATTAAAAATAAAGTAGGATTAAAGTTTTAAAAAATGCGATTTTTACAAGCAAAACGCGTTAAGCGGTGAATTTTTCGTCGCTTTGGTAGAGTGGGGCAAACGGTTTAATGCACATGGGCTGCAGAGACAGTGTTTCTCCTTCCATTGCCTACTGATTATTTCATATTTGAGCGGCTCAGTGGACACATCGATTAACTCCGTAATGCAAAAAGTTGAGGTAATTGATAAAATAGACTTCTGTAATACATCGTCTCTTAAGAAAAAGCTAAAAACCAAATTGTCATTTAGAGCTGTTATTTTAATTTTTTCGACATGAAAATTTGCAAAAGTTGAAAAGTAGAGTTAATCGATGTGTGCACTGACCGGCTCATTTAAGCGTAGAGTTAATGCAGTTCAGCGCGATATTAGATTAATATAGCTTTTTTTTTTTAAATTCTCTTTTAGCATTTTTTATATTTTACTGTCAATACAAATTCAAAATACATTTTTAAGTTACAACCGTTACAATAATCAAATTACATTTCAACACTCCCTTTTATTATGGCATATATTTTTTAAACAGAAAGAGTTAAGTTGCCGAGATTAAAGTTTTTCTTTTAAAATTTACTTCTTAAATGCTCTTTCCGGATCCGCAATTGTTCCAGGTGTATAGTTAATTAGTAATTCAATTTTTAAACTATTCATGTTTATAAGCTCCAACGGCAGTTGATAACGTCATAATACAACAATACATGTATAAATAGTTTAAAATAATTAATAATTAAAAATATTGCAAAAATTTGGTCAACTATTTGCGTAATGAAAAAAGCAGATAGAGAGTTTAAAAAAAAACAAAAATTTTAATTAAAATTTATTTTGGGCTTTAAGCGATTTTTATTCTTGAGATTGATAATTTTTATTTAGAAATTTTTGAAAAATTAATTATTAATTAACTAATAACTATACGCTTAGAGCAATAGCGGATTCTGAAGGAGCAATTTTTGGGCATATATTATAGTTAAAAAATGCTCTACGCTAACTTCGTTCCGGTTATTTTTAATATATTTTTGCATTCAATTTTTTAAATGTTTTTCCTCGGTAAATTAAATATGTTTTTAACATAATAACCTACGCAGACGACGTCGCGGGTATCAGCTAGTATTTAATGTAACGACAAATATTTGTTCTCAGCAATGGATTAAACTGTAACTTAAGCTGGTTTACATAATCCAAACCCACAATAATTGTTAAAATTTCATCAAATAATTTTACAAAAAAATTGTCGTAGTTGTTTCAAAGATATTATTAAATGCTCCATTTCAACGAACCTTTAATTATATGGTGGACAATATTGAGGTAAATACATAAATGTGTGCATCTATACGTACGAGTAAGTCAATATCCGCTACGGTTTTGAAATTAGTTATTAAATTATAATAAAAACCCAAAGTTATACATTTGCCTCGAGGTATAGGTGTAAATAAAAGTTCTTTTGGCTACGTAATGAATATTATGTAATAAAAGATATTCCCATTATTTTCACTTTGCGAAAATTAAACAAATATATGCAAAGTTCTTTTAGTAGAAAAAAAATATTTTTATGATTTTTTTTTTGTTTGTTTGAAATACCTACTTAATTTAACTTTGAACTCAAAAACAGCTTTTTTATTTAAAAAATTGTCTTATAAGATTTAGTATAGTACCTCCATTGTAAATTAGTTATACTAGATTTCATAAATGGTTCAATCTTTATCTTTGATAAACCACAAATGATTTTGAAACCCCATATAAAACATGAATGTTTTAAGCTTGTATTACATTTCCGTTATGACTACAAATCGTATTGGCGGTATAAAATTTTTAATAACTTTTGAACGGAAATCTATAAAAACTTAAAGATCTAATAAAACATTCCATATACCTTATGTATTGAACTTATTGAATGACGAAATTTTTTTTTTATTAAAAATATAAGTAACAAGTCATTAAGATATCATTTATTAACATGGCATTATCAAGATCATTTTTCCGGTGAGTTTTGTTCATTCATCCACTCAAATTGCACAAAGTTTTTATTCCTTTCCTTTTTATTGCGCGAAATATGTGAATATAAAAAATGGCTATCTCTTTTTTAAATCAACACACTTTTTAATTTGTTGAGAATTAAATTAATAAATTGGATTTAAAATTAAATAATTAATAATAAAATTATAACTTTTTTTCAAAAATCTACATTTCTTAGTTTATTCGTTAAAATATATTAAATTTCAAATTGGAAAGTATAATTAAAATAAATATATTTACAAAAAAGCCGATATTTCCGAAATACTTAATTGATTAAAATTTCAAAATTTTTCTTTTCGGGTTTTTTTCTTTATTAAAAACCGATTCAATTACAAAAAGAAAAGGATTTCGAAATTTTTAAATGAAACTGAACTTGTATTACATAGAGTTACCTAACAATAGCGACAAATATAAACAAGCTGCGCTTATCGCTTTTCATTGTTAAAAATATAAAAAAACGTAACCAAAAAAAATTAAAAAGTATCAGTACGGTATATCTTACTTTTATATTTAGTTTTACGAGCAATAAAAATGCGTTTCACCAAAAATTTTGCAAGGGCCATCAGTATAAAGATAACAAGGAGAATATTTGAATAGGCATGTACTGAGTACAAGGCAAATATCGTGGTTGGAACTTGTTGAAAAAAGTTAATTTGTGCAACATTCAACGTTTAACGACCACACAAAAATCGCACATATTTCATTTAGTCAAATCGAAAAAGAAATTCTCACTCTCACCTACACACACCTAAATCCTGTATGTACATATATTTTAAAGACTTTTTGAAAAATGAAATTAAAGTAAAAGAGGCCTCTTGACATAATTTTGTCAAGTACACCATAAGTAGGTGGAATTGAATCAAAAGTTATTTTTGCTAAGCTAATTTAACAAAGAAAAAGAAAAATGAATTGTCTGAGATTGTACTTGACCACAAAATTGAATTAAAAAGTGCAGAAATTAATTAATTTATTCCATCTATTTTTGTTAAGTGTAACTGAATTTTTATATACTTAATTGATTTTTGTTAAAATCAAGAGATCCGAATTAAATCAATAAAGAAATTATTTATTGTTGGATTTGTTGCAATTTTTCAATTAAAATTTCGCTATACTATAAGACAAATAACAAAGTGTTTCATTTTGAATCCTTAACAAAAAGTCATTGCTGCTTGTTAAAAGAAGAGTTGGAAATTTTTTTCTATATCTATAAAAGCAAAATCGCTAAGGACTTATAACAAAGGTAAAAAATTCAAAGCTCAAATTTATTTAAAAATCACTTTTTTTTAAATTTTTTACATTTTGGCTGAACAGAAGTAAAAATACTTACTTCAAATTAAGCGAATACGTGATATGAAGAACGGAAATTAAGCAAATTATTGACATGAAATTTAACGTTTCTTTATTTTATTTTTTCTTATTAAAACTCGAGTAGAAGTTAAGTCTTTCTGCACCAATCGCAGAAAACCTACTCTTGACGGTATACCCATTACCCACACATGTCAAACACGCATTTAATATACGTAACAATTGTGAGATTTACTCTTTCTCTTACACTCCTGATATTCAAATATCTATTTCTATTATGTGTCGTTAGAAACTTCAATTGTAAATAAGAATGAGTTTGATCAATGAGATCTCATTGATATTTGTAGTTAATTGGATTAGGTAGTGTTATTTAGGTAGTGTTATTACTAGGTAGTGTAGTGTCTGTTCAAATCATCAGCACTGATCATCACTTAACCTATTTTGCTAACAAGAGTCAGGAAATATTATCATAATGAACGTAAAAAATAAAATACAAAATCAAAATTTCGTATTAATGCAATTTTTCCGTTTTTTAACCGACTTCAAAAAAATGAGGTTCTTAATTTGACTGTTTGTTTTTTTATGTTGGTTACCTCAGAATTTTTGACTGGGTGATCCGATTTTGATGATTCTTTTTTTATTTGAAAGCTGGTACTTTCCGTGTGGTTTAAATTTAATTTTAAGAAAATATTTCTTAAAGAATTAAATATTAATCTCTTATTGAATAGCTCGATTCTGATAAATCTTTTTTTATTTGAAAACTGGCGCTTCTCGTGTGGTCCCATTTTAATTTGAAGGAAATAGTTCACTTTAAGGGGGTTGAAAACTAAGGGATGAAATATTAACTTCTTATTGGAAAGCTCGATTTTGATAATTCTTTTTTTATTGGTAGAACATAATTTAATATTTTTTAAATTTTAATTTAATAAACTGATTTTACATCCATTTTTTATTAAAAAAACTCCACTCATAAGGGGTTACAAATTAGGGATGAAATAATATTAAGCATAGAGTTTTCCTGACTAACCCAATTTTGATATTTTTGTTTCTATTACGTACATCGTATCTTTGAATTGTTCACATTTCAATTTGATGAAAGAAATCCACGCCCTAAGGATGAAAAAATGACGTTTAATTAAATCATCGAGTTTGAATTTTTTTTTTCTATTGGAAAGTGTATTCCACTTAGTTCTATCATTACATATAAAAGCAAAAAATTTTAACCCTCAAGAGCCAAAGGCGATGAAGTAGTAACTTTTAACATTTAACGTTGTCTCATGACACTGTCTCATATGAGCAGCGCGTTTAGTAGGTTTGCCCATATTCAAAGAAATAAAATCAGTTATCAAACTTCAGATGATTAAAAATCGAGAAATAAATAAAAATTATAACAAAATGAAAAATCGACTTCAAAATAAACAAAAACTCTTAAACAAAATATACACTAAAATGTAAAGAAATAATTGCGTATCCTTGCAGTTCCTACACTTATTAATTATTAGGACGTTATAATGTACAACTATTGTTATTTTTGGAGTTGGTGTCAGCCTAAAAAATACATATTTATGTTCATTTGTAAAGCGGTTTAATAAGTTATTGGTGTATTGTAGTTTAGGGTCGCTAGATATTGTCACAGTACAAACTTTTGTATAAAAGTTCATTTGAAACATAAATTTCATAAGGTATTTTTGTTTATTGCTAAGCACCAATATAGTCGCATTTTCTTGGCTGACTCCAACTTAAAAAAAATAATAATAGTTGTACATTATGTCATCTTAATAATTAGTAAGTTGTAGACACTGCAAGGATGCGCAATTATTTTTTTACTTTTTAGTACATTTTTTGTTTGAGAGTTTTTATTTATTTTGAAGTTGGTTTTTCATTTTGTTATAATTTTTATTTATTCTAATTCATATCTTTCTGTCTTTGATTGATTGCATCTTTAACATAACATATAGAGGAAAAAATAAATAATTAATATTCTTATCTATTTTTGTGCTACGATTCTAATATATGTCGAAATCTTCTATGCCTTTTTACATCATTAAAATAAAAATTAAAAATCTAAAATATTGATTAATATGCGAAAACCCATGCTACATTGTATACAGTATACACATGTTTATAGATAGCGAAGGAATTTATACTTCTATAGTGTAGGGTCCAAAAGCACACTCATTTTAAAACGAAAAGATTTATGCATTTTGTTTTACACTATTTTAATCTTTCCGTGACTAATTTAGAACAATTTAATTTTAAGTTTTTTGTATTTTCCTTTATTTATTGATTTTAATTCTTTTTTTAATGAAAGTAACCAATTGGTTTGTCAATCAATCGTTGGTAAAAAATGAAATTTTTCAAGCAAATAAAATTGTACTTATTCACCTTATTACTATTATACACTTATTACCCTATTGGCTGTGTGTAAGTTTCAAAGGTAATTAAATTATATTAGGATTTAATTACATTTACTTAAAGAGGAAATGCATGAATTAATTTTATTAAAATAATTAAATCAAAGCTATTTGTTAATTGAATTTTGTGAATGTGGTAAGTGTGATCAAACGAAATAAAATTAAGTAAAAGAAAGTTTTTTTTTGTTACAAAAGTATAGTAGGTAATCAATATTATGTCACAGTACCCGAAATAACAAAAATTATTCAATGAAAATTGAATCTATATTATTTTCACTCTATTCGATTGCATTTTCTTATGAAAGTTATTTTTCGATTTTTTACGAGCTACATTTTAGGAAGAAATATATTCTGAATACAACAGAATTTTATAAGACGTAAGAACAAAATTTCAAAGGCAAATTGGAAAAAAATATCGGCTTAAATTCCATCGAATCACGCAAATGTAATTTAATGTTTGACCCGCAAATTTTTATATCACGAATTCAGCGAATAAATTAACGAATCAAATCAAACGTCTTTCCCAATTGCACAAATTGAAAAAGCAAATGGCATCATTATGTTATTATAGCCATTAATCAGAACAAAGAAGAAAATTGATTTTCAATGAATTTCGTTTGATATATGAAAACTTAGCCAAACCTATAATTATTAGCAAGTTATTGATAAATTAGCCAAGCCTTTCAATTCTTTTAAGAAAAAAATATGAAGCTGCTAGGTATATATTAAAAAACGTAGATACACACACAAATGAATAAAACATCATATTCTTGTCAATAAATTAACTTTTAATGTTTAAATTTTCTGCTCCAAATCGAGTTGTTTTAACAGTAAAAAAATTTTTTGTTCCAATAAATTATGAGAATCTTAAAATATGGCATAATTTAAATGGTATGGTTACGTAGATAAACATTTAAGGGGAAATATTAGTAGTAGAAATTTAATTTTCTCTTTTGCTTTTGTCAAAAGTTTGAATGTTTCAAAAATTGTTTTGGCTGATTCATAGATGGATGAAGTTCAAATATGTACCATATACCTATACATATGTATATGTATACATAGACGAATAAAATGACTTGAAGAAACTCGAGCAATGGAAAGAGAAAGGTCTGAGAGTAAAATGATTCTAAAACATCAATTATGAAATTTTCAATTTTATAATAATACATAAAGATATCATCAAATATAAATAATATCTATGATTAAAAATGTACAAAACAACGTCGATATATATTTGATCACATGTAGAGACGCATAGTCGACTAATTCCGAGATAGTTTTCAAAATTTTATTATGAAATGTTTCAAATAAAATCTCTTTTGAAATAATTTTTTGTTAAATTCTTAGAAATAAACCAGAAAATCAGTTTTAAATTATTGCAATTAATAAGTAACTAATATATGTGGTCAAATAAAAATAAATAAAGGAAATAGTTTGCAAATTAACTAATTTACGGGCATTACTATTTCTTGAGTCCCAGTCTTTTAGGATAGCTCTGAAATAAACCAGACAAAAACGCTAACCTAGTGTTGACGAATATAGGGGACTTACAAGTATGGTACCAACTACGAACAAAGAAGAAACTGATAGAACGACAAGTGGGAGAAAAATGGAATGAAGAATGTACCATATTGCAAACCCTGTTGAAAAGTAGGATTCCATCTCTCCCGATTTGATCGGGAGACTCCCGAAATCATATCGTTTCACCCGACTCCCGATTTTTATTTCAAGCTCCCGACTTCGGTAAAAATATTTTTGCATTAAAATTAATTTTATTTTTACAATCATGAGTTCTACACCTGATGTAAAGAACCTTTAAATTGTTCAAAGTACATACATTGGGTTTTTTTTCAATTTTTCTTTTTTTAAGAACACGGTGTGACAAATTCATTTTTACTGACGAGGATAATTGTAGCAGTCAGGAGACTGACTGCTCCCGATTTCATGAAACTTTAAGGTAGCAACGCTATTGAAAACCATGCGTAAGAATATCTGGAAAGCACTCCAATCAATCAAATCAATCAAAGAAAATACAAGGCTAGGTAATAATTACCAAATTATGAATAGGCCATACTTCGTTCTCCTACGTACATACATACTAGAAAAATCTGTAATCAAACAGTGTCCCAAATGTGGTGATCTACTAATGGTCATCCATGCGTTCTTTCTATACCCCTTACTACAACATGACTTAATGAAAAGAAAAACCTCTGTGTGATCAACAAATTAAAGAAATCCTCCTTTTCCAAACACTACTGGAGGAAATTTAACAAAATATATACGACTGGGGTAAAGAATATTCAAGTTAATGCGAAATTGAACAAAGTCCCAAAAATGTCACTATGCAGTAAGATTAAATTAATATTGAATTAAGACTAACAATGTAATTTTTTAACTTTGTCTTCTAAAATTTCTATCACTCTTACTATGGATATCAATTCCCCATCACCTTCTGTGCATCTTCTACATATTACAATAATATTAGACACATTTAAAAAAAATAACCACAATCAATTTTGATGCGAAAGTTCAATGCGAAAAAATCGATCGAAAAATGTTTAAGTCCAGCAAATTCGTCAAAAAAAGGCTCCCTATGCAAAATGTTGGGTAGTTCTGAGTTTTTGATATGTTGTTACTGTAATGCTTTAACTTTAAAATCTACATTTTGGACCAAAAATATGCAGATTATATTAAGGTCACTTTTTATTAATATTCAGTAAAAATCCAACAACTTGAGAAGATATCCTCATACCATGTTTAATTTTTTAATGAAAGCATAAGAAATACAGTAAAACCTGGATATAAAGAAATCCTCTATGTAAGGAATAAAATTCCCGTTCCCACCCCCTTTGGGCTCAAAAACCTCTTTGAAAGGGATTTCGTCACCTCTATGTAAGGAATCTCGGCTGTCCGGATTTGACCTCTGTGTAAGAAAGTTCCCCCTTTCCCTCCTCAGGAATCATCATGATCCACCATCGTTTGATCATATTTGGGAGCTTGAGAAACACATTAAAAGAGTAGAAACTGATAGCGTAAAACAAGCAAAAGTGACTGATTATTTCAGTAGTACTTTGTGAGTTTTTCAAATTTAGTTTTCAAATTACATTCAAAAATGTATACGTATTTCAAAAATACATGTTTTTCAATTCAATTTTAAAAATGCATTATGTACCTCTATATAAAGAATTTTTGACTGATAAAACCTGAATATAAGGAAACCTGGATTCAAGGAAAAAAATTCTGGCCCCTTGAGATTCCTTATATCAAGGATTTTACTGTATTTGTATATTATACCTAAAAAAATCTTACCGGTCTAAAAATCTTCCTCGTTTTGATTGATATCTTTGTTATAATTACAAATACGGAGAAAACTGCTGATTGGATTCTTAAGCTATTTTGCTCTTGGCAAAAAATTAAATATTACATATTGATCCCTTTTTATGTTCCTGGAATGAACTCTGGGATAGTGACCCAAATATTCATGATATTTTTTTGTTTTAATTATTATGGTGAACAATTAAAATACTTATAATAAAAGTTTGGAAGTTGATGATAAGAAGATAAACCAATTAAGATTCAGCAATCTTCGATACGAGCTCTGGTTGTAGCAAACTGCTAACGTTTTTAAAGCTGATAGGGCTATACCGGAACATATAATAAGAGTCAACCAGTGAAGTATGTTATATAGTATATCGCATAGTATATTGTAAGTCGCAATATGACCGAAGATGTTGAAGCAACTTAAAAAAATATATATTAATTTTTTTTTGTTGTTTTTTTAAATCGCTTTAACAGCTTAGGTCATATCACGACTATCTAAACACAGAAAATTTCTGTTGGTCAATTTTAATCTTAGGTCTATGATCTTAAGTCTAGGATTCAACGGGAATCGAACCCGTACCACTTGACGCATGAAGTGGAGAGAACTACTGCTCTAGCCACTGCGCCAATAGGTGGCCCAAATTAAATTCATGTTAAAAATAAAATTTGAAATTATTTTCAAGAGCGAAAGTTATAATGATTAAACTAAAATATAAAACCAATTGCTTTGCATATAAAATAAAGTTTCTCTATTAGCATGCGATTCAAACGGGTAAAAGATTATAATATTGCACTTTTTCAAATATTATTCACACTAATGAGATGGTTTTGTTCCATAAATAGTGTATGTGCCATATAAAATGTACCTAAGAATTCTTTATAATAGCAAAAAGTCTTTTAATCAAGTCTAATAAAGTCCTTTTTTTTCTTTGCGTCTATATGTATCTATATGAGTTGAAACATTTCTCTTTCGTGTTTTTTTCACTATCTAATAAGTAAATAAATAAAAAAAAAGTTTTAATGACATTGATTCTAGTTTTATTGAAGAAACCTGTTGCATTTCTGGGTTATGTTAAATTTTACTTTTATTACAGACTTTAGGAATCAAAGCAAGAAATTAATTAGATGCTTATACTACAAAGCAATGTTTTATAATTTTTTTTTAAAAATTAGTTATAATAGGTTATTAAATAGCATGGTTAATTAAGTTGTCACCCAATATGCTAGTGGTTCTAGGACTTCTAGGGTTGAACCCCATACGTCAGTTCAAAATTTTTCTTGGGTTTTCAGAATTGGTTAATTGAAAAAAAGGATATTGTTAGTTTATTTTTAATTTATCAGCTTTAAACATACAATTTTAATTAAAACTACAAAATTAATAAACTCAAAAGCTTAGATCTCGACATTAAGTATTTCTTGTAAGAAATTAGCACAAGTAAATAAGGCATAGAAAAATCACAAGGATAATGTAAAAACTAAAACTAAACACCTCAGTTTTGAAAAAAAAATTAAGAAAAGAAACTAAAATTATTAGAATTGCTTCTTGTATTAAATTATTGTTACGTACTCGCTTCTCGTAGTATCTTAATAGTTTGTTAATTACCAATAAGAAACGTTCTGGATTTACAAGCATAATATGCGATTCAATTTATTAGAACTTTAGGCAAAATCACAAACAAAATGTTTACAAAACTTTTTTTGTTAAAAAAACGTTTCAAACGTTTAGATTTTTCATGATCTTTGAAAACTTGTATTATTAACGTTACATATTCTCATTTGACAAACGATTTTAAATAAAAGTGATTTGTAAAACTACTTTATTCCTCATATAAAATTAGAACTCCTACTTTGTATACAAAACTGCTGTAACAAAATACTTCCAACGCATTTTTTTTATTTTTGTAAAATTACCATAGATTAAAAGTAAAGGGTGGAATCCATCTTTGCACTATAAATAATATAACATTATATAATAGGACTCCTCAATTATCTCAGTTCCACTGTTTCATAATTTCCATGATTTCATCTAAACTAAAACTAAAAATAAAATTTTTAAAGAAAAAGTTTGTTATAGGTATTTGCTGTGAAAACTGGAACACATTGTTAAATTTGTTAATGATATAGAGAGCCAGAGATTGTCAGCTTTGTGCTACAAAAAATATCTCCCTACATAATATCTAGATACTATCTGATAACATGAACACAATTTCATATTTTCTAAATATATGTATCTATCTACATATTTTTTCATTTATTTATTTTAATGTGAGAAAAGAAAAATGTGAAGTGTTTTCAAAAGCAAGAATATAAGTAATTGTAATAATATAGCACATATATTTGTTAAAAAATAAAAATTGCGTGCAAAGTAGTTGAAGCGTTACTATCTACAATGCATGCACTACAGGTATAGATTTAGAGTTCACGTATTGTACTAATCAGTTCAATTCACAGAAATACTTAAGCATCATTAAGTAATCGATGCATTCAATTTTAACATACGCTTATAGTTACTTAAAGTAGCGTGGGAATCATACATAGTAACATATTTATTAGGTATAGTGAAACAAAAAAAGTGTAGGTATATAGTTAAATTAAAGTTTAAGTGAAAAAAATTGAACTGTATTCCTTACAAGGAAATTTTCTTAAAAGAAATCTCCAAAAATCATTTTTTTCGTAATATTGAGACAATTTCAACAATGTCGAGTCGAGGTATTTGAAGAATTTATTATTTGTTCATATCGAATTATTCAAGAATAATCAATTATTTGAAAGAAAGAGTAGTTTGTGGTTAGTCGTGGTAGGTACCAGTTACCGTAACCGGACCGACTAGACTTGACAGAGGGAGAAAGCAAGTTGAGCGTCCGGACGCCGCACCAGCCGTTTGACCTACTACTACTACGAGTACTACTATAGCAGACGTTACTGACAGTGATCTACTAGCCGATGTCGACATTAACTCATACACGTCTATCAAGTTTATTGCGATCAGCATCAGAGAATTTATTCTTCTACGATACTTATATACAAACGCAGAAATTATATTCAAATGATTTTATATAACTTGACCATACAATTATTATCATATGAAATTTGTTTTATTCACTTATTCACGTTTTTATGTAACAATTTCTTTCATTTTTAATAAAAATAACAAAAATCTTAATACTTCAACCTTGCAATATTTTTAATTAAAACTTGTAAAGATTTCATTTTCTATTCTTTAATAAATCGAGATTTTATATTATAAAAATGTACACATTTTTTTCTTTGAGGATAAAGCTGTCATTTTTAAAAGTACCTACGTATGCCTAGGTGAAATATCTATATATTAATACGTGAAGCAAAAATTTTAAATCCCTTTTACCGAATATTATACAAACGGAGGAGTATGAAATTTGGCACAATTGAAGTTTATATGGGGAAGTTGCGTTATGAGATAATATTTTTTTATAATAATGTTTCAAAATACCTTAAATTAATGAAAAAAGACGTCACACACACTACCACGCATTTGACACACACAGACACACAATACACACAAATATGTAGATTTTTAAATCTCAGTTGTTCAGTTTGACCACAGACTTCTACCATATTCCAAATGTCTTCATCAGGTGTTTCTTGATTATTATATAACGTATAAATAATTCATACTATATTCTTTTGGCAAAATCATTCAAATAAATTACACAAAAAATTAATTTAGATAGGTAGGTACTATTTGAAAAAAAAAGCTTAGCTTAATTCAAAGTTTTAAACAGGACTATGCTGCCTATTTCCATTTTTTTATCTTTGGCTTTTAAATGAAAAAATCTAAGCATAAAGGTACTTTTGTTTTACTTTTGAACGTAGGAAACTCATTTGAAATTACTTCTGATGTTTCATAGTCATATTTTTTTTTGTTTGTCTAAAAAATATTTCAGAATACTGTAATTTGAATTGCCATACAAGATTATAAAAAGAAAAATATCTGCTGCGTGGCGTCACAGTACTTTCTTTTACTTTCATTTATGAAACTCGCTGTTGGTTAAAAGAAATATATAAGCACCTTATAACTATACATAGCAGAACTATATGCATACAAGTATACAACATATATGTATTTATGAATTCCCAACCTTCACTCCAGAACCGTCCTTAATCGAATTTTCCGAGGAAAAAGTTTCAAATAAAAGTTGTAGTCATTAATAATTCTAAGAACTATCGTAAGTTTAAAGAAAATCTTTGCAGCCGTTTTCGAAAAAATTTAAAAAAGCTCAAAAACTCCGAGAATAAAGTGGAGCTTTGGGTTAACCGATTTCAACCTCCGCGGCAAAACAAGATATAATATGAAAGAAAATTTCAAAGTTTGGTGAAATTCGAAAAAGCGTTCGATACGATATGGCTGTCACACACAGGCACACACAGACATGTTTCTAAAAACTACTTTTTTGGACTCAGGGGACCTCAAAACATGTATGATATGAACGAATTGATATTTAGTTTTGACATTTTTAGAGAATATTCTGAAATAATTTTGTAAAAGATTTATGGAAGAAAAAAAATAAATATTTTGAAACCTCTACACCTATTTCCTTCCTTAACTTAAAATAAATATTTTCAATCATTATATGATGCACTTTCTTTAAATGAACCTTGAAGAAAAAATTAGTCAAGAAATTAGTTTCCAAACATTCGCAAATGAAATTCATTATCTGCTGTAGTTAGCTTAGTAACTAAAGTTTTTGAGGCAGTTACAAGTGAAGTGTACCCTTAGGTATGTAAAAATTGTAACGAATTATGGTCAAATTTCGACCACTGGGCGACCTCTAGTTTCAATTAAAACAATATCTTCATTAACGTCTCTCTCATAGATATTTTAAGTTAAAAAAAGCTGAAATGCTTTATTAAAACTGTATTGTTCCGACTTTACAAAGGGAGATATGAATGCGTTCATTGTTTCTCAAACATATGTGTACTTTTTCATTCTAGTTAGAGGGGCTTAGGAAACCTTTAAGAACTTTATCTTTAGAAATTTGTTTTCAAGAAAATTTTTTAAAATTTGAACTATTTTGAGTTACAGATATTTTTGTGGCGTGCCAACAATCCTCGCATATTTGCCTGCCAACGAGATTTTAACTATAAATAGGAGCAATTTGAAATTAATTTAATTTAACCATCTATCCACGAATTGGCACTTTTATCTTTGCTAGTTTGTTGAAATCAAACTGGCTTTCGAGTGCAGCAATTTACCATAGCTCTGTTCGCGGGTGCGATTCTGAACCAGTTCTAAGAATATTTGCATTTTACGTAGGTCGATGAGAGCCGTAGAGTACGGGGGTCGGTAAATTATGAATTTTTAGTTACAAATCAGTGTTTATGGTTCACACTAAAATCGGTAGTTATCGATTCAGAATTAATTCTACCGATCCTCGGATTTTTATTAGGAAGACAAATTTGATTCTCTTAGTCATGCCCAGTTTGGAGAATTTAAGATGAAAAAAAAATCCTTAATCTGTTCATAACTCGACATTCGCTTGATAATTCTGATTCTGTTTTGAACTTGACCCACAAACAAAAATTATAAGAAAATAATACACTTAACAATAATATAGTATCAGTTTCAATTATGCTCCCTATTGCAAAAAATAATACAAGCTCAATAGAGGACAAACATTAAACTATAAGATATTTAAGGACAATTTTGATGACTCCTTACAGTGAAAAAAATTAAGTCTAACAAAGATCTAGTTTCAAAACGCTTTTTGTAAACGAAAATCTCTAGCCTATTTAAAAACTATACCTACTTAAAATCCTACAAAACCACAAAAAACATCTTTTACGTGCTTTTAATTGTGCTTCATTAATTTTGAACTTTTGATCTAATTTCAGTCATTCTCTATAAGAGTCAAAAAAAATTCTAGATCCCACTTGCCCTATAGTAGTTATGAATATCCATTGAAAATGCATCAGAAAATGTACATATGTTTATATTACCGTATACATGCGTAAGAAGTGAATCTTCTTTCGGACATAAGTAGGTATACCATTTTTATATTTTCGATATTTAAAATAAATAGAATATTTTTTGTTAAATTTTTTTTATTGTAACGGATAAAGCTTAACTCTTAATATTCATAACATTTTTAAAGTTTATACCCGAGTAAATGTGTTTTCCTACCGCTCTTAAAAAGATTTTTTTTTCAAAAAGTTTAGGGAAAAGAAAAATAAAAAATAAAACTTAAGAATCAGTATGGAGGTGATTTGAATGCCCTTTTATAAGAGGCACCTTCGATCAATGTCAATGTTCCAGTCATCCTTTGTACATAAATGGTTAATAAGATATTTCCGAATTCCAGTTTCCTTTAACTTAAATAAAACGTTAAACCTAAATTCATATACAAAAAAAAATACATACAATGTAATTTAATAACGCTTTTCAGACTTTACAAATTGAGATTAAATTGATAAATACTTGATTGAATGATTCATAGAAGTCTTTAGCAACCTCCAGCTGTGACAATTAATAACGAATGATATGTACCGGTTAATTTTTTATCTAGCGTTTCTTAAACATTTATTCAAATCCAAAGGAAAGCAATTTTCAAGAAAAATTATCTAATTATAGGTAGGTCTTTATTTTTTTCTTTTAATAAGTACTAAGTATACCATATTTATCTATATTAAACGTGACTTGCTTTGAAAATTTAGAAGCGCCATGGTAAATTATAATATTGTATTTTTTTGTATTATTATATTTGTCATTTTAGACTTCGAGAAATTGATGGTATTATGAATATTGGTATACTTAAAAAAAAAAATAAAATTATTATTTTGTTAAAATATTAATAAAATATTCAAAGGAAAACATAGTTTACAAAAGATTGGATCGTATTCATAAAAAATAAACATTTTTAATACTTTCAAATTACGATAGAAATTCACCGCTTGATTTGATTTTTAAATTCTAGGTTTGGGCCTTGATTATCAAGCTACTTGACTTAAACTCAGCTTTAAGTCAAATCAAATCTAATATTTAAGTAAATATCAAGTCAGGCCAAGCATTTAAAAGTTAAAATGATAAGTTCAATTCAATGCACGCAATGTCCATTTACTTGACTTGATGATTCCCTTAAAGCACGTAAAGCATGTATGTTTATACTTGCAAAATATGAAGGCAATTCTTCAGTTTATATTACATACTTATGTCTACAGGAAATCTCAATATTTTTCGATTATAATTATTTCTTTTAAAGCCTAATAATTTGGTTCAAATATTATTTTTAATACAAACTGAAAAATTGCCTTCATATTTTGTAAGTACAAGAATTCTTTTTGTATTATCAAATTATAAAATTGATTTTTTTTTTAAAATAATTAAGAATTGAAGGTAAAAATAGTGAATTCCATTCAAAAATGTGCCTATCTGAATTACAACTTGTACTTGCTCGCATTATTCATGAAAAAAATAATTCACTTTAATGAATGGCCATAACTCTCCTCTCTAATATTTTATGGTCGATTCAGTTTTAGGAGTGTAAAGCGGTGGGGCCGTTGTGGGGATATCGATACAGCCATGGGGCCCATCTCACTTGTGGAACCCCCACAAGGGCCACTTTCTCCATTAACCCCATGATTATAAAATGCGACTGTTGTTTTTATTTGCACATAAATCATTGTGTGTTGTCCGTTGAGGACACCCCGTGTGCAAAGCTTCAATTTGTTTGGCTTTTTAATTAATCTTAACTCAATGTGTCTGTAATAAATTTGTCTTATTATAAACATAGTGTTCTTACGAGAAAAACAACTAGTGGAGCTTTACTTACATTTTTGGATTTAAAGGTAAGCGAGATTTTTTTTACCATATCCCTTTGCCAAATTTTTGCTTTACCAATGCCCTTTTATTCAATGACTTAATCAAACCCGTAAGAAAACTTTAGTTAAATAATATTAGTTCCTTGTTTCTATTTTATTATCGATATCAGAGTCCAATAAAATAATTATATATAATTAACATTTCATTATTATAAAAACGATTTAAATCATCACGCGTAATAACACGTTCCTAGTCAATCAAATGGCAACTTTCGAAAGCAAAACTGTACCAAAATATGAGATTAACACTTTTGGATTTAGGAAGTTGCAACAAATTTCATTCATTTTTACGTAACAATGATCGATCCGTATTGCGGTGCCATAAAAAAAAACTTAGACCCAAATCAAATCGATCGAGTAGATAAGAAATTGATTATTAATAATTTCCGTTTATGAGTTCCATTCTTTATGGAATTAAATCTTCATAATTTTTTAATTTGCGGTTATGAAGTTGATGATTTTTTCTTGGTAAAAAAATTTAAGAGACTGTGAAATGTCCATAATTTTCTTGTTAATTATATATGAGGATATGTAGTGTGTTAATTTTACCGTGGAAATGCTACCGAATTTATTTTATGCTAACGTAAATAAATTAAACAATATTATAAGATTCAGTGATTTTGTAGTTGAATACTTGACCAACATGAGTACAATGACTTAATAATTTTAAAGAAGAGATTTGAAAAACGAGATTTAAAAGATATTTATATATTTTATAGATAATTATTAACTCGCAAAGTATTCAAATTAATTACTTACATTATAATTTTTTTTTAAATATCGTAAAGAATCTCAAAAATTATTTCAATTATTTTATTTGCTAGAATTTAAAAGAAATCAGTTTTTGAAGTGAAACTTCTTTGGACATAATATAAGGGAAATTAGTACTGTATATAATTGAAAACTCTTATTTTATGTTACGTGATATTACGCGTTACGCTCAAAAAAAGTACTTATTACAACTATATGCTTTACTATAATGGCTGAACGGATTTTAATAATACTTAGTGTTAAAGAGCTTTAAGTTTTAAAATAGGACACTCTTTATCTATTTATCGTAAAAAATGAACAAAAACTGTAGGATAACTACACCTTCCAGTAGGAATAGCTTAACGAATTTTGATGAAATTTACTATTAAATCTAGTCTTCACTAATGATCTTAAGTCTGAGAGTTACATACATCTACTATATCTATTATTCTAAAATAATCCACACTTCTTGAGGTATAACTATTATCTTTTTCTGTCATAATGGCTGAAATAAATTTACTAAAGTTTTGTTAAAGACTTTTATAGTTTGCATATTATTTTAAAAAATCATTCTTTTGATAAAATTCTCAAAAAAACTATTTAGGAGAAAAATTTATTCTAATCGTCAAAACCATAAAACGGTGTACAGAACTGGAAGAAGTTTTACTTCTTATGGGTATACCAATGTACAAGTTATATTCTGACCTCTGATTTGAGATGAGAATTTTTTTTTTTAGTGTTTAAAGTCACACTAACATCATACAAGTTTTACATTTCAAATCGGACAATTTACAAATCAAATTGGATATTTTACTTGTTAGGTAGTTCTCATTCATAATTTTTATAGATAATTGATGAAAGTCATAGTCAAACAAAGATTGATACATGGAAAATTAATTTATTTATAAATATTCTTTTACGGCAGTTATTAATAATTTCCTGTTGGTACATATTCGTAAAATATTTTTAATAATAAGTAGAAATGACGATATGAATAGACTGATTTATAACATCTTCAAAACTTGAACAATTTGTTGGAATAGCCAAACAATTCTAAGCAGAAAATGTAAGTTTGGAAAATGCCTCTTTGTTATATTTCATTATTGGTGAATATGGTGGTAAAAAATTAATGCATGACCTGTGTGTTCAATAAGCTCACGAAATTTTTGATTATGATATATTTTTACAGTTCTGGCTTTTTTGAAAACACAATTAAATGTCCAATTTGATTTGTATAGTGTCTAATTCGATTTGTAAAGTGTCCAATTCAATTTATAAAATATCCAATTTGGAGCTTAAGACGTGTAACACAACCGTCATAATAAAGAAAATTTTTGTGATTCATAAACCAAGAATTATCTATAATATTAAATGGGAATCGAACCGAGTACCACAGACACATAAAGAAATTAAAGTTGAAGATCTAATCGCTATGCCACTAAGTGGACCGATAAAATTAGGTGTATTTTAAGAATTTTTCGGTAACTGTTTTCCGTGGAAATGTTTAAGATAGATAGTTGTGTATATTAATTAGAGGAAATAGGAATTTATTGAAGGATTTTAGAGAGGTGGAGAGTTCGTGCTTATAGGTTTCATAACCCACGGATCAAATTTTATAGAATTTTTATTCCATAAAAAAGTCTCTTGTAAATTTTCATGTTTACATAGATATCAAATACCTACATTTGGTAAGTATACAAAAGTGCATAGATACCAGAGGCGTGCGGTCCATACATGCTGTAGATGCGGCGCATGCCTATGGATTGTAAGACGATTTTAAAAAATGAATATTTTTTTATGATTTATTCATTTAATTTTTAATTTACGTAATTGCATTTGTAAAATCATTCTAAAAGTGATATATTTTTACATTTATAAATTTTTTAATTTACGTAATAATGAAAGGTATCACTCATAAAATTGGCATAGTTTACCAAATAAAATTAACGGCAAAAGCCAAATGAATGCGTTGGCGACAGTAGCATGCGATTCTTTACTTCGAATTGGTCGCGCATGCGCACTAGTACGGTCAAATACTATCTCTCTCGGCATTTCAAATAGCAATTAACGGCCAGGAGATGCGTTTTCCGTTTTGAATCTAAACAGTGAATTTAATTGTTACTGATACTTTTCGTGAGTTATTTTGAATTATTGACCCAAAGGCCATACAAATGTTCTGTTCTTTAGGATAAAAACTATTTTCGTAGTTTTTAAATACATTATATGATGCGGTTGTTGATGATTTTTGTAAGAAGGAGCGTCGAATAAGGCTAATTTAAAAAAAATACTTATAACACCACGTTTATCAAATAAAAAAATAAATTTTAAAAATGTGGTTCTTATACCCTCCCCCCACTTCTAACCGCATGCCCTGTTTCAAAAGTCACCGCACGCCACTGATAGATACCTAAGTATACAAAATTTAATTTTAAGAAAATAGCTCGTTCTTTTTTTTAGTGTAGGTTCGAATGAAAATGTTTTAATCGAACAAAAATAGTTATGAAATATAAAAACAGCATTAAATGAACCACTTTCATAGAATTAACTGTTGTTGAAACTTGCATTAATATTAATATACTTAAACAGAACAGAGATAAAGCCGGATATAGCTATCAGCTAGTTGTAAAATAAAATTATTTAAACGCACATTGACGAGCGTAACTCACAATAATTTATTCAGTAATATATAATCAAAGCCACTAATAATTCGTAAGTTACATAGATTATGAATAAATTATTATTCAACATTCCTGCTACTTAATCATTCAAAGTTTCTGTCGGTTCTGTGACTGTTTAATTGCTTCATTGCAATTCATTATTTAAAATTGCCTTCCAAAATTAGAAGTAGTTGGATGGCTCGTTTTGCTATATGAAATCACCTCTTCGTTTTATTTTGAATCTATTTAAGGAGAAAATGTATCAATCATTGAGCGCAAAATAAAAGAAAAAAAAAACTTGAAAAATTTGCATCAAATTGTTATTTTGTAAAAGTTGTAACCGCAATTAAGTTTGAAATTAGAAAGAGAAATTTTTGTGGAGGTTTTAAACAAATAGCACGTGTGGTACATCAAGATTTGAAGCTATTAAGAGCAAATAACTACAATATATTTTTCATATTGAATTTATTAGAAATTAAAAATTAATTTATTCCATATATTTACAGTGCTAAGGTGTATTAAAATTTATATCCTACGATACATTTTTTTTTACTTATTCTTCATGTATACTTGTGATTGTATTAAATTATTCTATTTTTATGAGTTTAAATGAATTTACAGGCATTTGTAACGCCAATTTTACCTAATTAAGCTTAGGCTTATTTAAAAGCTTTTTTCAAACGTTTTTATTCGGATTTTCCATACAGTAGATTACTCATTGCTCCAGGTGAAAGTAAAAATATTAAATTGTTATTTATAGAACGTTTATTCTAAATTATATTATTAGAATACAATTTTTATTTTATTAACTATATATTAAAAATTAAGATGATTCAAACAATTTAAATTATTGAAAAAGAATAAACCTGTACTTTTACTTCACTAGGAGACTTCAATCTTCCACACTTTTAGGAACCCTCCAAGCTCAACATTTTCTTGAAGGCTTACTTATGCTTATGTATCAGATAAAATAGTTTATCAAATTTAAAAAAGCAAAACAAAAAGTGATCACTTATGAAATCCCAGTCAAAGGAACGTCCTAAAAAACGTTATGGTTTTGCGAGATTCATCTTAGAGACTTCTGTGCTCAACTAGGTTTGTACGAATTATGAATCGTACTGTGGTTCCTTAGTAAAATCACGAAAGTTCATTTTGACAATTTGGATATCGTGATTTTAAGTTTATTATTATTTTAATTTCTATCGACACATTTGGTAGGTAGTGCTTTCATATTTTGATTTCTGACAAATAATTCTGAATCAGGAGTTCTCAAAAAAAATGGACTAAAGTGTTTTGCTAAGAAGCCACTAAGTTCAAAAGCTGGTTATGTATTGAGATCAGGAAAATAGTTTTAGAATAGTCACCGTAGAGCTGTTGGTAACCAGTACAAGCCTGTTATACAAAAATAGTCATTTAATGCATAACATTACCAAATGCTTTAAATTTTATCCTAATAGCGACAACTGGCAAAAATTTGACTTGCACTTTATGTTCTTTCTTTAACACACACATTTATCTCCTTCCTATATCCTTTATGTTATCTACCATTTGTGGATTTCTATAAAAAAACTCACCGTTATACACATAGATACAGATTAAATGTTCCATGTTTCATATTCTGACATGTAAATTGTGAACTAGGTAAAAATTTGCTAAGAACAAACCTTTATAACCTTATAACCATATAACCGTATATAATATAATTTAATAGCTCAAATGTCCATACAAATCACGGAAATTATATTTAAAGATTTTTTTGAGTCAGATTATATAAGATGTAAAGAAAAAAGATACTTCAAAATATTTTTGAACAAGAAGAGCAATAACTTAACTCAATTTTCAATAAGCTTCTTCTAATGTTAAAAAGCACATATTAGAAAAAATAAGCTGTAAAAACTGAAATTCATACCCTATTTTCTATAACTTATCTAATTATATGATACACATTACCAAAATTTGATTAAAAGTATAGCCCAATTTCAACATGTTTCCACATAATTAATGACCTTTTCTTAGAATTAGTTCTAAATCAATCCAGAACTGAAGAAAGAACAAAGCTTTTAACTATAGACGTTAAAAAGTCACGCCAAAATATAATATAAAAAATGTAATAACGCAGGCATTAAACCAAAGAAATATTTGTACTGACGGAAATTAATTAATGATTTTTGATAGCTAAATTAAAGAAATCGTATTTTTTATAACTAATCTAAGTAATCGATCATTAACTAATTATAGCCGTCTGCACGCTCATTTTAAATATTTCGCTGGCTTCCTTCATTTAAATAAACTTCTTTTGATAAAAAAAACTTTTATTATAAAACGTAACAACTTATAGAAGAAATTATTAAGGCAAACAATTATTATTTGCCCACGCAATTTTTTAGGAGATCCATTTAATAAAATAGAAATTCGTTTACTTTTCTTTAGTAGATAAGTATAAGATAATACTTGCTCAATATAGCTTTGTTTTTAGATGACAATAGAATAAGAAATTAGAAAATTCTCGTTTCATATGTAATATGGTTCTTTTGAGTGTATCAAAAGTCTTAACAGTTGAGATTTTTGTTATAATAAATTAGATTTAATGGGTTCTAAAGAAGATATTACGCGGCCACAGGTCAAAGTCGTGAATGTCTGTTTTACTTTTGCTTTTTATTTCTAATGCATGCAAATTATTACAATTATGACGTATTCTATAATTTTTTTTTTCAGTCTTAACACTTCGTGTGAGTGCATGTATTTTGTTATAAATTCAAACTGTTAATAATTATTGTTCATCATTTGTGCTCGAAGAAAGTTTTCTATCGTTTCAATATTATATTTTCATGTGTCTAATATCTTAACAATTCCTTTCTCTTTGATTCAATATGTATAATTTAATTTAAGAATCAAAAATTTTGAGTCGATTTTTTCCACTCGGAACATGTAAATTCCTAAGTTTATGATAGCATGCAAATGAAAACGTGCTTTATTTGGTATTAACGTTATCGTTTATTGCAGTTTGCGTTTGTAAAGGATTTATCACGAATTTTGAGAGATTAGAATCATTTTCATGTAGTAGCCTTTTTCTGAAGAAAATATCATTGTGTTACCTTGCTCTTACGGATTTTTAGTTTCATGTTATAAAGTGTATTGCGTAATTTTACAAGAAAAAAGGTTCGATATGAAATTCAGAGGAAAACGTTTACTACAAAACACGGTTAATACAAAATAATACTTAATTTCAACTAAATATATACTGTAACACTCTATGCATTTTTCTTTTTTTAAGACAAATTTAGTTTTATATATGAAAACATATTTTAGTCCACTCAGTTTCATTATAACTTTTTTCTACTGTAGGTACATGCATAAATTTGATGTTGGACTTTTTTAAGATAGCACAAGTTAGAAAAGTAGTTGTTACAAATCTTCATAACCATTTATACTTACATTATCTTACTATCTACTTTTCGTATATTAGCCGATTTCAAAGAAGTTGGTGCATTTGTCTGAATTTAGTATATGCATGTACTTTCTTAATTAGTACTTCAAGTACTACTTATATGATATGAGCCAAATAAATTTTTATTATAATTTTCTAATTAAAATGGTGTAGTGTTTAGTTAATTTAATTTGATATTTAATTTTAAAAAAGAAACATCTCACCACACCTTTCGGCTTTTTGCATTCAGCTTAGGGAAAATCGTGCAAAATATTCAATCAAAATAAAATATATTTTTTGCTTTGTACTCATTAATGAACTATCTGAAATAATTAATATTTAGTGCCGTCAAAAACTTTCTCATCTCTTTCGTCGATTATTTAAGAATGTCTACAAATAGTTGTGCTATTTTAGGAAGTTGTTATCTTAAATTTAATACAGATACCTACGTATAAATATGCATTGGTATTTTTATGAAATTAGATAAACGTTACACTCTAATAATTAATTAAATAAAATCATGAAAATTCATCTGAATTCTCATGAATTTTCTATAATTATTTTTTTAAATTAAATTAAGAAATGTTTTTTGTAAATTTCCAATAATGATTATTATGAGACGTATAAAAGTCAATTTTCTTCTAAATTAATTTTGTCAAAAGTAATTACAAAATATTGAATATAAACTGTAGCATATGTTTTTAAAATTTTTTATTTGTTTTTATTAGAATTACCAAAAAAGAGTAATGAATAAGACTGTATTATATGCCTTTTTGAAATTGAAATGAAAATAAAAAAGCTAAAATTTATTCGAAATTATGGACTTATCGCCATAGAAGTCAGACTATCTTTACCATTACCATGCTCTTGTTATTGAAAAGTGAAATACTTGCATAATTAATCACTGCAACTTTTTTGACCAGTGATGAAAAATTATATTACGAAAAAAGTTTGGTTATTTCTTTCAAAACGTTTCTCTCTTTTTTTTATTTTTACGTGATTGTGTTGGTTTATCAAGTTACACACAAGTTACACACAAAAATGTTTGACTTTACTTGAAAATTAACTAGTACCATTTACTGTTGATTAAAATAATAAGCTTAGTTAAAGAAAGAAGTTAAAACTTTTAAATTTTGGTTTTGCGATTAATTTCCAAAAACTAAAAACCGTATGGCGAACGCAATGGCTACAGGCAACACAACTGCTATTACTTAGAACACATTTTATCGAATCTCTAAAAAATTGGATATCAAGATCTTTGTTTTTGAATACCTAAAGGTCAAAAAAAAACGAAATTTATTCAAAATGCTCATTATTTTAGCTATAGCACTGATTACCACCTCTTCAATTACTAGAAATCGCTAAGCTCTCCAAAATTGATGCTATCTAAGATCACGAATCCTAAAAGCGTAAATCCCAAAAAAGAATTTTGTCATTTTTTAAATTTTTTTTTTTTTTTTAGAAAAACCACATTACTGCTTTATATAAAGAAAATTATTTTTACAGTTACGTAATTCCTAGCATTCATCATCTAATGCACATCTAAGGAGTTGAATTTTTGAAATACTTTTGAATACAAATTCATCAGAGATTCATCAAGCCGAGTAGCTATACATTTTATGAAATTAATGGCGCTTGGTATTTTGATTTGAAAATTAAATAATTTACAACAGTTTGCAGTCAATGCAATACTAAATTTGATACTTGAATTTATAATAATAATAATGATTGATATTATAAATATAATAATCGTTTTTGACTTGAGTTGGACTTGATTTCTTTTTACTTTTACACCAAAAAGCTTTAAAATCTAGTCCAGTATCTTAAAAATTAAATCAAGCAGTGAATTCTTAATTACAAAAACTGAAATATTGCCTACTTCAAAGTTTTCAAAAGTTAGACGCAAGGCATTTCAAATATTTACACAAATAACCGTGTAGTTGAACGTCTTTAAATAAAGTTAAATAAAAAATAAAAAATATTTAGAAATGTTAATGATTTTCCTAAAAATGAACTGAATCTGAGCTGTAGCAAAATCAAAGTACCTAAGTATCTCAGGCATTTTTATACACTCTCTTAAATCGAAATAGTGACTTTTTTTTGATTTTTATTTATAAAAAAAATATTAAGACATAAAAAAAGCCCAATTACGCCTAAAATTTCAATACGATTAAAATTATGATTTATAAGAAATTTTAAACAAGCAAATCAAACTATTATACAAATTTTTACATATTCAAAGTCTTTGTGTAACTATGATATCTTTAATTAAGCAATATTTCCAAACAATGAATTAAATAATTTTATAAGCACTTTCAATATGATTAAAAGTAAGTAATAAATACAAAGATTTAAATATCACAATAAATCGCCCTTGGTTTTCTATGTAAGCAAATTAAATTGGAGCAAAAAGAAATTAATGTAAAACTGATTAATTAATGGGAAACTTTTGCAATATAAACCTCATTTTTAAATAAAAATAAATGATTGGATTCTTGAGTCAAAAAATCATTGACTTGATGCATAAAAAGAATAAAATATGGTTTATTAAGGTTTACTTTATTTTTTAATCAAAAGACTTACCTATATAAGTGAGAACATTTTTCATGTTAATTGATCTTAAATTAAAAAAAATAATTACCAACTAATAGCTTATACTTTGTTGAAGATTTAGTTAGGAATATTTACGTTCCATAAAAAAACTTGAAAATATAAGAGAGACACTTTTTGTTTAAGTATGAATAAACAAAATATTTTTTAAAAAAGTTTTAAAATGGTAAAATCCATTAAATGGTTTAGATATGATTTTTTTTTAATTTTAGCCAAAATAAATGGTTACAAACATTCTATTCCATTTAAATGATTAGGTATTACGCAATGTTACAGTGATCTACATTACGTCTGAGTATGGTAATTATATAATTATTGCAAATATACACATGTTTTAAACAGTGTGTAGGTATTATTATGTATTTATTTAAAAACGATCATAGTAATTCAAGTATCTAACAGAACCTCGCAATAAACGTACATACTACATAGGTACAAGCAAAATATACAATGTCGAGCTGTCGGAATTCCGTTCATTTTTCCTCTTCTTTATGATTACAATAATCGTGAACAGGCGTGGTTACAAGCCATTATTTATTTTCTTGCATATTAACAATAATTATTTATGATTGTACTAAACTGAATACTCATTATCAAGTTTTATAAAGCTATTGTACTTCAAACTTCATAGTATTATTAAATAATTTCAGCCCATTTGAACCTATATAAAATCAACACACAAATTATCCTGTGGCTTTTCAAATGCATATTTCAATTTTCGGATTTTTTTTTTTTTACTTTTGGTTTGATAAGACTGCCATACACAAAAAAATGACCCATAGATGCGGGGTCCTGGCGTATTTTTTTACGCTAAACAGGAATCCGTGGTTGCAAAATTTCACTGACACACAAAAAAAAATCTAGAGATTTTTAGAAACTGAAGGGTCCTGGAGTAAAACTGTACTTATACTGATTTGTGTTCAGCAACCAAAAATACTTCGAAACCTATATATCGCATCTAAATTACCGACGATGTGGCGTTTTCTTCAATTTTCCGAAAAGTTTTTAAAGAATTTTCTTTCTCTTTTTTTAAAAAAATAATTCAATACGCCCTTCATTTAAAATTTAAATGTATTTGCAACGTAGAAAAAAATAATATTATGCTAATGTTTTTTGTTTTAAGTCGCTTTAACATCTAAGGTCATATGACGACTGTCTAAACAGAGTAAATTTCTGTTGGCCAATTTTATCTTACAATTAGATCATAAGTTTTAAATTTAGGGAATTGACGGGGTTTGAACCCAGTATCACTTGATGTATCAAGTGGAGAGAGCAAGTGCTCTAACTACTGCGTCATTAGGTTGTCATTATACTCATTTGATAAGAGGGTTACTAAAGTTTAAGCGGAAGCGAAAAATTTTCATGGTTTGATTTCTTATTTGTTGGTTTTAATACGCAATACCGTTCAACGTTTGATAATTTTTTTGTTTTTAATCAAAATATTTAACTCATATTGTTAAGATCGAAAGTATCCTCCGTTCAAATTTTTTATACTTAATGAAGTACGTGTTTTTTAAAGAGATTATTCTTAGAGAAAAGCTTCACTAGCATTATGAGATCAGGTGAAATTCCAAAATTTCACCAAGCTTTGCTATTGTACCGAATTTTAATCATTACTCAAGCATTGATTGGAAATATAAATATCAATTTTCTTTGAGTTTTACATACACCAGTCCTTAATGAACTTTTTATTTTTATGCAATTTGCTATTAGCAAAGTTAAATTGTTCTTTTTTACAATAACAGTTTGAATTTATGGCAAATTTGGCTGTTCCGTGTATACGTCTTTAGTTGTCATAATTCTAAAGAGCCTATTTTGGAAAACTTGTATTTCATTAAGATTTTTCTTTATTATTGGTAATTATACCAAACAGGACATAAGTATGTGAAAAGTTGCCTAATAAAGGACTCATAAATTGACATAGAACATTCCATACATGACGGTGTTAAGATACAGAAAACCAAATTCGTGATAATTTTCACTAATAACAAAATAAGGCAATAGGAATTACAAGATTGGGACAAATTTTCTAAGATTTCAAAAGTGGGAGCTTCTGCATTAAAAAAAGCATTCAACTTGAAGTAAAGTTGATACTGTATTTCGATAGATAACGAGCATCTATTATAATTTTTTCGGAATTCTTTTTTATTTATAGCTAAGTATATACCTACATAAATACATATAAAGCTTATGTATATGATTTATATTGTACGCGTATAACGAGAAAGTTCATTTTTCAAATCAGCAAATCAGTTTTTCTATTTACTTTTACTTTAATGAATACCTTTTTATTCACAAATTTTTTGGAAGAATTTATAACCTGAGCTGTTGCGTGGATGCTGCGAACAGTTCCCCGAAACTAGGTGCCGAATGAAAATGGTTACGTGCAATAAAATCGGAGTAATTTTATTCTTTTGCAATTGACGCTATAATATCATGCTACGGCTCTGCGTATTTATTGTGAGAATTACGTGTATATATATATATATATATATATCATTATTATAACCGATGCCGTTTCTAGTGGAATCGCAAACTACCCTAAATTTTTTTATATCTTCAAGGCTAATTTTTAGAGGGTTGAAGAATGTCTATCATATCCGAGCCCCCCCATGTTATGATTTACATCATTACCTTCGAATTTTCGAATAAAGATACAATAATAAGACTTTCAAAAATTCATTAAAACTTTCAAACTTGAAAAGATCAATAGCTCAATGCATTTAAATTAAAAATTTTGTACAAATAATGAGAACTAATTTTCAATAATGTATTTTGTTTAAAAATTGCAATTTTTTATATTAATATCAATTTAAAAAGGTGTGATCAAAAAATTGAAAATAAATCAAACAAGAAAAACCAAGTTAAATATTCATTGAAATATACAATAGAACATTTTTCATTCACTTAATTTTTTAATTAAAAAAGATATAACTGAAAATTTAATTAATTTTACTCTAGTTTTTATAAATATAAAAAAAAACATACAAAATATTTTTAATTTTATCTCAATTAACTGAACGCGATTTAATTCATTTGGTCATTACACGCATCAAAAATTTTCTAATTTTCATTTTTTAATTGATCTGGTTTTAAGCATTTCTCATTTAATTGCCGGTGGCTATCGCGTTTTTCAAACCCGTCAAACTATGCGATAGATTTTAGCTGTTAGATAATAACGTTTTCGATTTGGGCTAATAAATAAATAAAATTCTTCAAGGCGTTAATATAGACGGCTGTTACGTAAGTCAGACAAGAAATCGAATTTCCCTGAGATCTTGTCGCAAAAAGTAAGTACTTACTTAATTTAATTAATAGTACTTTCCGGATTGTATGAAGGTATTATTTGTCATTTACACATATTCTGGAAATTGTTGAGTGTGAAACATTGCATTGTTTCAGTAATAAACTCGACTGAAATCCGGTCTGCTGTATAAGTTGTTAACAATCTTTGCATTTCTCATTTGATTTACCTCAACCATGTTGATCTCTCATAATCATGATGTCTCAATCGTCAAGGAACAGTGTTAATCACGCAATGTCTACCTACAAGTTTATCAGGAGTGAATTTCGTAAACGAATGAGAAAGCCTGAATCACATGATTTTACCTGACTCATATTTATAATTACAATCGATACATTTCTATAATTATGAACATTACAAACCAGAATAATTATTGCCTGATTAGTCAATGCAATTATTTTTGTGAAAATTTACATATTTTTTTCCATCTTAGAATCGTTACATGGCATAGTATCATATATCTATATATAAAAAATTTTATTCACTGGTTATATAACTATATAACACCTAGTTTACGTGGTATTCACACTAGAAAACCACAACATGTTTTTATATATTTGATAATTATACCATTTTTTTAAATATTGGCTAGTGGCAGATTCGTAGATAGTATTTCGAATCAATTTGTTAATTATTCAAATGATTAGGCTTGTAGAAAATAATACTGCACGAGCCACAAAATCGCTTTTAAAGGGAATATGTAATTTAATATCTTTTTTTACTTAAAACATAATACAACCATAAAACAGCTTCATACTTTTTAAGTTATCTACCAAAATCAACCATCCAAATTAACCATCTACCAAAACGTAACTTATTGCATTTTTCATATTTTGTGTTTGGCATAGTTAAAAGGTCTTCTTAAAATAACTATTTTATCAACCTATTTTTTTATTACCTAATATTGTTTGATTTACATAACTTTAAGTAAAAAGATACAAAAATTGGTTTTCAATCTCCACTTTTTAAAGAAAACTTAAGCTTGTCTGGTTTCTTATGTTTTTGTTGGAACCCAAATTTTGTGATAGCTTGAGTTACCAATAAGCTGCATATTTCAGCTTTATTTCAATGAAACCTTAATTTAGCTGAAAGCTCATAAGAAATTTAAAAAACTGAATAAAGATTTGTTTAATACTGCGAAATTTTACTATATTAACCATGCTCAAGCTTTTACGCAACTTTTCTCTTTATTTTTCTTATGAATGTGAAACATCCATAATGAATATAACTGAAGCCAACTTTGTCAAATGAAAATATTTTGTCATCTTACTGTCGATTTTGTTTTTATAAAATACCACATTCACTATTTGTGAACTAATCTTTCGATATTATACTTTTCTTTTCTATTAATTAAATACCTACGATTATTTATCGGTTTCGCCTGACTGATTCTAAGAATAATAAATTCTTTTTCTTCATTCAAATTGGCTTCTTTAGATTAAAGAAACTCTAACGTTCTAATTTAAATACGTACGGTGCTCATTAAGTTTTAATTTTTACTTTTGCTTAATACAGGTAGCATTTTATAAAAAGAGGATTACATTTATACTTTCCTTAAAGTATTGTTAATAAAAGAATAAAAAATTTGATATTTTTACAACGATATTCCAAATAATCTATTGAACAGGCATAAACCAATGCACTTCATAAATTTCAGTCTACCTATTATAGTTTATTTACCGTATATCTTGGCTTATAGTACGCCCTGGCGTATGATACGCAGTAAGATGTTAGATAAGTATTTACCTGTTTATCGGGTGTATATTACGTACCCTAATTTTGGGGCGGAATTTTCTGATTGATAACTGTACGCAGAATGTAATTTGTAATGTTTGCTCTAGTTAAATACTTTTCAAATATACCTCTATTCATTCATTCAACAATCTACTAAATATTGAAAATGAATTACAATGCAAAATAATTTTTTTTCTTGAAACGAGATATTCTGTAATTGTCCATTTTGGATTATTTTGTGGCATTAACCAAAACAAACTGATATTTATGAGAATTTTTATTTGAAATTCATATTCCTTGAGTTTCACCAAAGTATGAAGTCGTTTTTAATTTATTGAAATTAACGATGGATTTTTGTATATTAAATAAGTCAATCAGCTTATAAGAACCCGAAAGTTAAAGCCTTTGTGGTTTAAGAATCTACAGTTTAAAACAGTTCATCATTTTGGATTCTTTAGGAACTTCTACGACCTCAAATAATTTTCCAAAAAACCTCGGGAATACAACACTATTAAGAATATATTTTAACACCTATAATAATGAGTTCCTTAAACATCATAGTATTTTTTACCAGAAAAAAAGTTTTAAAAAATTTGTAAGAAATTCAATCTCAAATCAATACTGTTGAAGATAAATAATAGTTTATAGTTTGATAATTTTTAATGCTTAAACTGTAAGGCCATTGTTGCCGTCAAATTTGAAAATCCATAATAAAACTCTGGAATTCTATCGGGATTCAAACGTAGGGTCACAACCGTACTAAGCAACAATTTTTTCACTACATCACTAAGTGAACCAATAATTATAATACTCTATAATCTTTCGCCTTTTTTCTATCTCAAATTCTCTTGTGGGATAAACGATGTTCTAAACTAAACTTTATCGTTGTTGTATATGCCAGTGGTCGAATCTCAGTGGAAACCCAAAATTTTTCTTGAGTTTTGCGATTCCTCGGTTGCTGGTAATCACAGTATCTAGTTGATACAACCTTAAATAACAAAACAAAAAGAAGTAAAACATAAAAAACAAATACACTATAAAAGGACCACCAATTGGCGCAGTGGTTAGAACAGTAGTTCTCTCCGCTTTATACGTCAAGTGGTACGGGTTCGATCCCCGTTGAATCCTATACCTAAGATTAAAATTGACTAACAAAAATTTTCTGTGTTTAGCCTGTCGTGATATGGCCATAGATGTTAAAGCGACTTAAAACACCAACAAAAAAAAAAATAAAAATAAAACACTAACTTAAGAAAACGAAAGTATAATATAATAATGATTTAATATCATTGTACAGGTACATAACTTTTGAATGAACTAAAAAGCTTTTGGTTTTAGAACTGAGGAATACGAAAAGGAATTTAAAGGGGTTTTTGTTAGAAATTTTTTCTTCACCAACATGATACGAAGTTTTTCTAATAATGTTCACTAATACTAGGGCATGAATGTGGATACCTACTGACTATCGATTGATTATTCGCGCACTCTGAATTAAGAACCGTTGATTTATTCAGTAAAATAAAAAGAAAATAGAGTATAATAGAATTATATGCAAATCATTGATGTCATTTGTTATAAATTACAATCTAATTTTGATATAATTATTTTCACAGACTTCCTGTTTGGTTAGCATTAATCAATACTTATAAGCCCTCCCATATCAAAGAATAGAGAAACCAATGGATTAACAAAAAGAATATTAATTTTTTTCTTATTATTTCAATCCACACACGATTGCATTATTCACTTCCGTAAAATAAACACGAAAATAAATCTGTGATATAATAAAAAAGACCTTGTGGTGTCGACTTATTGTGTGTGATCAACTCATTAATACTTACACCATTTATTTAAAGGATTTCTTTTTTTATAATTATTTTACCCTGTTGCGTGTTATAAAAAGAACTGTCGATTAATTTAATGTTTGCAGGCATTTTTGAGTCATTTAATGTCACTGGCAAAGAAAACGAGAAGATTTGTTTGAAATTAATTACTGAAATAGTTTCACTTTATTAAAAAATTTCATTTTCTTTAGAGAGGAAAAAAATATTAAGCAATTTCTATCTTGGTTAATCAAATGGAGTAGCTATTTATTGGGTCAGTGACATTTTTTTCTTCAATAACAACATATATTGATAATTTTCAATACTTATAAGAATTCAATTGAAAAAATCTTCTCAAGCACTTTCGTAATTTAATCCGTTGGTAATGTGATAGCTGAGCAATATCAATAATTATCATTAAATATATTTTCCGTCATGATCTCATTTTTCAGTCATATTAAACATGTTGGAAATATAGGCGTGCTACACTTTTTCTATACTATATATTATATTGAAACTGTAATTATTTGAATGTTCACATGAATTTTAATTTTATCAATTCGGTTACGTACAGGTCTTTAATAATATGTAAGCTTGTTGTGTCGAGATGGTAATTTATCTATATATTTCATTGAGTTTCTCGAAACCTGCAGCATTTCACGCGAATTTTTAGTATTTATCGAACAAATAGATAACAGTTTTGTATTGAAACGATCGTAAGAATCGATTTGATTGTACACTGGTCAATATATGTTTTCTTCGGCGAACGCAAATGAAGATAGAGTGAAAGGTGTTTTTATTACAATTTATTTTTCAATACTTATAATAAATTTTACTTGACGGACTTCTTTCTCTATATCTCTACATAAGTATCTCTACAGAAACAAATAAATAAAAAAAACGTGCCGCATATTTCTATTTAAATTATCGCAAATATATCACATCACATTTAATCCGTGTAAACCAGGAGCATTCATTTCACTTTTATTTGCGATTTGAGGCGAGATTTAGTGGGATTTAATAAATGATGAATACCTACTATAAAATTTAATTCTTATATAACTGATTCGTATTATGAGGTCAACTACACACATCAATGATCTCCTTTCCACTTTTATTTTAGTTTAAATATTTTTTTTGAAACCTGTCTGAGCGCCGCTATGTAAGACTTTGATAAATTGATTGAAGTAGTTAATTAATTTATGACTACCTACCATTTATGATAAAATGTGATAATTCACAAATGATTGATAAATTTTATTCTTTTATTCTTTGTTCGTATTTAGTAACTGTTGTCGATACATTGTACTAAAAAATTAGATGTTTCAGACGCTTTGGTTTTAAAGGGTTATAAAAAATGTAATGAAGTTTAAACATTGAAAAATATAAAACTCATGTAGGGTATATGATGTATCAAATAGTTTTTTCAGTGTTATTTTGTTTTTTGAAAAGTTGTTAAGAGGATATCATTGATGGAGCTAAAGTGCTTTCTAGAAAAAAGGAAAACCTCCGCACCACGATCTAAACCATTTCTCGGTATTCAATCCCGGTTATTGCTTTTCTTGAAAAAAACGTAAAACGATTACATCTAATTATTTATACCAAAAATTAGTTTTTGGGTATAGGGCCACTTTTTCTAAAACTAGAAAGTATTTACCCAGGATGAGCGCAGTTACCACTCGTGTTACTATCTAACTACGCTCATAGAGATTATTAAAATAATAAGAGGTAGAGTAAAGGCTTTTAAAGGCAAACTTAGAGTCTATTAAACTGAAAAAACATTCTTGCTCAAAATCGATGTCCCAACAGAAAAAGAAATATGTGCATTGTTTGGTTCCAACAATACGGAACAACAATTCACAAAACCGAAATTATGACCAAAATATGACTGTTTTAAGAAAAATGTTTTCTCAAGATTTATGAAGGCTTTCACTCATCAGCGTTTAGCTTTTCTAGTTTTTCTTTCTTCTTTTTTGTCTTTGTCTTTTTCTTAGTTCGTTACTTCCTTACAGAAATTGATGATCCACACAGCTAGTATTGTCTTCAAAACAATGCTCTCTACATTGATAAGTAATCAGATTTTAGAACGAAGTTCTATTATTGGGTTAAGAGTAAAACCGTGGAGACCATAATCGTAACGAAAAAGCGACCAAGCAACTTCCCTCTCTTTCTCTTTAATTTTAATTTCTCTCTCAACAGAGACTAGTGAAATGAAGTGAATTGAGTGAGACGAAGGAAATAGAATGACAGAGAGAGAAAAAAAATACTAACTACCAGTCTAGTAGTCCGTTGACTTTGCTAAATTATAAATATTGTAAAAATCTATAGGTATTCTAGAAATCAAATTTTGTCGTTAAAAATATTTTTACTAAGAAAACTTCAAATTTTTTTGCTTTGAATTCTGTTTTTGAATGGCACTTTGGGTTGATGAGTAATCCTAAATAGTAAATAGCTGATGTTTGCACAATAATTGAACCATAAATGATTAAACTAACGGTTGCATCTACCATAGAGAATACCATAAACTTGATTTTGGTTAAAGTTCATGAGTAACTCAAAATATTTACAATATTTACTTAATTTTTTTCCTTCAAAGGTATAGGAACTTAAAAATTTGACCCTAAACTTTTCAAAAAATCTTACTCTGTCTTTGCTGTTTATTGCCTTTTTCATTGGGTTGTAGCAAAAGAGAGAAAACTGTTTTAAGATAAAAATATTTGTTTGAATGTCTCTGTATATAAATTTTATAGTTTTTCAAAATAATGAAGCCTAAAATGCTTCTATACTAGATATACAAAGAAATTTTGTGAGTTTGTGGAAGAGATTTTAACCGATTTTTTAACTTTTAGATGTAATATTTAATATAGTATGTAAATTTTGACTTTGTGTGAATATGAAATTATTAACATAAGTTTTTCGATTAGAATATTTCAATTAACCAATGCCGTTTTCCCACATTCATATTCCGCAGGTAATTGTGTTCATTTCCATACCCGATTTCTCAGTCATGAAGTTAAAACTTAATACAAATCGAAAGAAATAATCGCTATCCCTATTCATACCTACTCATAACTGCAATAATTATGATCTAAATGTTTTGTAATTTAATCAAACACGGTACGATTATATTTATTTTGTTGTTCTCGCGGAAACATAATAAAATATTAATTATATTATTTAAGCGATACTATCATTGTTGCACGATGATAATTTTTCTCACTCCTTTTTCATGTAGGTTTTACTTGTCTCTTGATCTCCATTGTCTCGTATTCATGTTTTTTTTTTATAGATTGTATATACATAGATTGCAAGATATCGATGGTAATTTTTATGAGAATTCGATTGTATTATTAGGTATAAATTCATTATTTTGAAATGCAGAAGGAAGTTTTTTTTACTACTGTTGTATCTGTATTTGTTTTTCAAAAGAGAAAATATGAAAATTTAATGTTAATTAATTATTAATTGATTTTAATTTGAATAAATTCATAAGAATAATCAAAGAAGTAAATGTAATAATAGAAGTGGGAATCTTCTATAAAACATAAGAATAATTTTCGTTTCTATTTGAATAAATCATTAAACAACTACAGGTAACACTAATAATTTGACTAACTCCATTTTTTTAAACTCTTAGATTCAATTTTTTCCGCTGGTTGAAATGAGATCAATTTTGAGAAATACAATATTATGTAGATATATAGAGATTCATCAAGTCAAGTAATTCAATATTTTTTAATGTGTTATGCTTGATGTTGTGAGTTGTAAATGAAATAAATTACACATTCAATGCTTAACTTGATTTGACAAAATATATATTTTAATATTTAACTAGAATATTGATTTCAAGTCAAATTAAGGTCAAGTAGCTTGAAAAACATGTCAAGTAGTGTGTATTTCTTCATATAGAATTAAAAATAAAATCATCAAAACTTGTTCTTTCAGTAAAAAACTACACGTGGTGAAATGAATGGCCACGTTTGCCTCAGGCCTTTTTTTTTCATCGGTTAAAAATTAATTGTAACGCCCTTAACGTATCAAGTACTTTATAAACAAGAATATCATAACTAAGCTCAAATATAAATATTTTTAGATACGCCGAAAATGAAACAAAAAAATCATGCGGGTCGAACCAAACTTAAATATTTTCACTCTTTAAATAAAAATGAATTAACCGTTATTTAAGGGTAACAACGGAAAAATAATGATTCAGAATATTTACTCGTACAACCAAAAGTTTATATGTGTTAGTGTTTGTTTATCACTTATAAACCAAGAAAAATTTTAAATGTTTACTTTTTTATTCCTTTTTTTTTTCTTTCCCTTAATAGGCCATCAGGATCTGGGTCCTTTTATCCAATTTGATGGCTAAGAGTTTTTTTTTATTTCTTGAAACCAGGTTTCGAGAACCAGAAAGAAGCACCCCGCTAGTTTGACACCCCTGTTTTGCATGCAGAGATAAAAAATGTACCCAATACAGATCAGCAAATTAAACTTTTTCTTAATTTAAAAATTTGCAATTATATTTAATTTTTCTGTTTAAAATAATAATCTAAATTGCAATTTTAAATTTAAGGACTCACTACTTGATTTGCTTTTCAAACTACTTGACTTTAATTTGGCGTAAAATCAAGTCAAGCTTAAGTTAAATATTAATTCGTAAATATCAAGGGAAGTCAAATATTTAATTTGCAAGTTATTTATATTCAAAGTTAAAATTTTAAGCTCAATTCATTGTACAAAATGCTCAGATACTTGACTTGATGAATACTTACATATAGTTATGAAATTGTCATTGCGAAGCTTACATGCACGATATGTAGCGCTATATAGTTACGCTATAACGTCATTTTAAATAGTTCTTAACCCTTGACGTAAAAAGATGGGTGTTGTAAGTTTGACGTATGTATCCGTGTGTCTGTCTAACAATAAGGCATCGTAACTCCCAAACGAGATATAATAAATTTTGATGCGGTTTTTTCTATTTGAAAGCTGGTTTGATCGAGATATAATAAAGTGCTAAAAAATGCATATTTTGTCATATTTCTAACTAATTTAAATAATTTTTAACGTCAATTATTTTTCAATAAGGTCTCCATATTAGAAACGGATTTTTCTAAAACTCAAATTTTTCGGAGTTTTCAATCGGTTTTATTAAAAACTAAGATTGTTTTACAAAAAGTTTGCTTTTGTATACATAAACCCTAGTACACATCCATATGAAAACCATGGAATGCTAATTCTTAAACTTGTTTCCTTAAATTATTCTCAACAAAAGCATTTTTTAAATGTTCTAATTTTTGTAATTTTGTTTCAGAATTGAACGATGCTTCTTAAAAGCATGGCAGCCGCCGTGGCTATTTTCGGCGTTTTAATTTCCTCCGTAAACTCTTATGAAGTGTTCGTTCGTCAATCGACGCCTCACTACAAATATCAAATTTTCGGTGGCAAAGGTCAAAATATAAATGAACATGAACAATTTTACACGCCGATCAACAACAACTATGAAACTTTCGGTGGAGTTTTGTCCCATTCCCATGAATATACCCCAATTGGATCAAGTCCTAATTTATATCACCAGCCCAACATATTCTTGTAAGTATTTTAAAAGTATACTAATTTTTGTTACTAGAAGTAAAATGTTTACTTTTTCATAGTAACGAGGCAGACACCAATCCAAATCGTTGCGGAATTCAAGCCGCTTATTGCGATCCTAAATCACGATACCGTACTTATGATGGTACTTGTAATAATTTGGAAAATCCCAGTTGGGGAACTCCCAATTCATCTTACACAAGATTGCTTCCTCCAAGATACGCTGATGGTAGATATTTTTTAACAATCACTTAATTGTAAAACTTATATTTTGTCTTGTTTGTTAGGAATTCAAAGTCCTACTGATGTTGGTCAACAAGCATTCCCTCTTCCTCGAGTTTTGAGCTTAGTTCTGTTCCCTGACGAGGAACATAAAGACAAGAAATTCACTTTGGCTACCATGCAATTTGGACAAATTGTCACCCACGATATCGCTATGATTGCTGGAAGTACCCAAGCGAGTAAGTGCATGTGAAATATGCGAGAAAATTGGGATATTTTCATTAAATTTTCTTTGAAAAAATTAACAGAAAAGCATAAAACTCAATGTTGCACAAACGATGGACAGTTATTGGACCGTAAATTCATGCATTACCATTGTTATCCAATGATTATTCCAAACGATGATCCACTTTTTTCGAAAGACAGCCGAAAATGTATTAATTTCGTACGCACAATCACTGACCGTGATCGTAACTGTGTTCCGGAACACAAACCTGCAGAACAGGTAAATTGTTAAAAATTATTTTATTTTATAGCATGGTATAGTACAAGTTTTGAAACAAAAATTTCGACAATATTTCATGGACATTATACTTAGTACTTTAGCGACATTGGATGTCGTGTACCTACAAGCTATAGTAATTATTTAATACAATAAGAGATAGCTATAGACAATAATATGGACTTCTATTATAACATGTTTGCTTTGAGAATTTTTATTCATTTAGAAAACGAGTGCTTATAATTTTAGTCTTAAAGAGTTAACGAAACGGAACGAACAACATGAATAATCAATTTAAAACTTATTGATTCGCAAACAATTTTCTTTCATAATTTACGTTTTTCTTTAAGAATATGAAGTAATTTATTATAGTATGCCTAAGTTTATTATGAAAGTACAACTCTTAAGAGATCTATGCATATAATTTATTTCTTTTGGTTTGCTTTGTATAGACAAAACTATTTATTTATTTGAAACAACGTAGTTCATTTATTTATAACAAGTAGCTACCCGTGACTTCGTCGATGGAAAATTTAATGAAAAATTTAACAAAGTATTTTTTTTATATTAATTTAAACAAATTTAATCAATTGATTGGATAAATATTCATAAGAAAATATGTTAAAAATAAGCATTTTAAATTATCATAACTTTTGAATAGTGTAGTCACTAGTCAATCATTTTAAAATTTTAACAATAGATTAAAGCCTGTCGAAGAAATATCCTCATGAATTTTTGTTGGTTTGTCATCATTTTGTTTTACCTTCCAAACATCTTTGAGTGGAAAGAAAAGAACCCAACGATCGTCGTATCACACAGAATAGCTTTAAAATAATAAATTGATAGATATATACATAAATAGTTAGAGGCCAGAGGGACAATGGATTTAGATTTTACAATGAATGCAACAAGAGTATCAGGTCGCTTTTAAAATAGAAAAACAATTTATATAATTGGTATATGCAAGGCTACAGAAAGACAAGAATGCTGAGCATGTATCAGAGGTATTGTTAGTATTGTCACTGATATAATAACATTGTAAATTTAATGTATCAAATTTTATATATTTATTTCTATTGAACACAGAGCTTGATGAAGCTTTTACATATGGAAAAAACGTCACCCCCTGATACTCTAGATCAGTGGTTCTTAACCGGTGGTGCACGCACCCCTTAGGGGTGCGAGCTTGAATATTTTGGGGTGCGAAATTGTAATTTTACAAATTCACGTGTAGCTAGCAAAATAAAAAACTAATCTTAAAAATTCATTTTGGTTAGTAAATTTTTTATTCCCTAAACATTTTTTAAATATGTTTGTAAATTATAAACCATCGAGACAAATTAATTTTTGTATTTTTTCTACAATTACAAAAATTCAAATGCGTTTCTAGTTTCTATAGTAATTTTTATATTTCCTCGAAATTTCAGTTGATTGTTGCGATTATTCTTAGAAATATAAATACTGTTGATGCGCACATTACATTGAATAAAAATTTAAAAATAATTGAATTTTAGTGTCGACTATTACAAGTTTGAATTTTTGTGTTGAATATTAAAAGTTAAATATTAATAATAAAATAATTAATACAAGTTAATTTTACAAGTTTAGTTGAATATTTATATTCTAATTATTAGAATATAATTTGGTACATTAAAGTCAAATTCAAAAGGTAAGCTAAAATATAGCAATAATAGATAGAAGTTTAATATTTTTTTAGTGTTTTATTAAAAAATTTAATTTAGTTTACGCCATGTCAAAGAAACGATGTTGGAATGACGATTATGTTCGTTATGGTTTTACATTTACAACGGAGAAGGATGGAACGCAGCGACCACAATGTATTCTGTGCTGCAATAAATTTTCAAACGCCAATCTCAAGCCGTCGAAACTAAATGAGCATTTTACCAAACAGCATGGTGGTGTAGATGCTGGCTATGATTTTGAAAGTTTGAAATCTAAACGAGTTCGATTTGATAAAAGTGGAACTATCACAACTTTTGGATTTATATCACACGAAAAGCCGCTGTTGCAAGCGTCTTATCAAGTTGCATATATCTGTGCCAAGAAGAAGAAACCACATACAATAGCTGAAGAACTTGTAAAGCCTTGTGCATTAGAAATGGCTAAAATAGTGTTGGGTACTGAAGCACAACAAAAGCTTCAACAAATTCCTTTGTCAAATGACGTAATCCGTACTAGAATTTCTGATATAAGTAAAGACATCTTACAACAAGTAATTGAAGATATTAAAGCTAGTAATGTCCCAGTGGGTATTCAATTGGATGAATCTACAGATGTTGAAAATTGTTCTCAGCTGATGGTGTTTGTACGATATGTAAAAGAAAAAGAAATTGTTGAAGAATTTTTGTTTTGTGAACCATTAGAATTGACTACAAAAGGAATTGATATATTTAATAAAGTCAAAGACTTTTTATTACAATATGAGATACCGATGAACAAAATAGGATCAATTTGTACTGATGGAGCTCCTTCCATGTTAGGCAAAAATTCTGGATTTGTAGCGTATGTAAAAAAGGAAGTGCCTCACGTTACAATTACCCATTGTATTTTACATAGACATGCGCTAGCTACAAAGACATTGCCTGAAAAATTAAAGAAAACATTAATCACTTCAGTCAAAGTTGTAAATTTTATCAGAGGTCGAGCTTTAAATCATCGTCTCTTCCGTGCTTTATGCGAAGAACTTGGTGCCGAGCATACTGTCCTTTTATTTCACACAGAAGTAAGATGGCTATCGCGTGGACGTATGCTAAATCGTGTGTACGAATTGCGAAGTGAAATAATGCAGTTTCTTAATAATCAAGGCAGTAGTTTAGCTGATGAATTCAGCAATAGAGATGCTATAATTCAGCTAGCGTATTTGGCAGACATATTCACGCACCTTAATGAATTAAATATTTCAATCCAAGGATTTGGAGTGAACACTATAACAGCGAAAGAGAAGTTGACTGCGTTTAGTCGAAAACTTTCAATTTGGATTAACCGTGTTGACAAGATAAATTATGCTAACTTTCCTTTGCTTGAAGAAGTTCTTGTTTCAGATGATGAAAGAAACAATATTACCACCGAAATTAAAGATCATTTGCAAAAGTTGAGCGAATCTTTTGAGGGATATTTTGCTACTGGAGATATAGATATATCAGAAAAATGGATATTAGATCCATTTATTTATAATCTGGACTCAATGGATGACAGTAATTTATTGAAAGATGACCTTGTTGAACTACGGACAAATGGACATAATCAAATGGAATTTGAAGCAGAGAATTTGGAAAATTTCTGGTGTGCTCAAGTAATGTCATATCCACGATTAGCTAAAATAGCGCTTCAGCATCTTGTTCCATTTGCCACAACATATTTGTGTGAGATGGGATTCTCGTCACTTGTGCATATAAAAACAAAAGCTAGAAATAGACTTAATGCTAGTAATGATATGCGTGTAGCTATTTCAAAAAAGATCCCCCGGTTTTCAAAAATAATTGAGGAAAAGCAACAACAAAAAAGCCATTAATAAAAACTTTGATAATTTATAATTGATTATTTCAGCTAACAATTAAAATTTATAAAAAATTTGTTACGTACATAAAATTAATAAAAAATATGTTTTGCATAATGTTTGTTTTTTAATTTATATAACTCAATAATTTCTAGTAAGGGGTGCGAGAATATTGTTTGAAAATTTTAGGGGTGCCGGTAGCTAAAAAGGTTAAGAACCACTGCTCTAGATGCATCCATTGTAAAATCCCGATCTATTGCCCCTCTAACTATATTTATAAATTCAAAATAACAAGGATCTGAAGAAATATTAATTAAAATAATAAAAATATTTTTCTTCTACAACGTCAATAAAAAATACAAACTTAAATGATACAAATGAACCCCTGTTATAATAAGATATATATTTAAAAAAAAATAATTCAAATCCACTGAATAGTTTTATAAAAGAGGAAAATTAAGTACAAACAATTTTTTATATATATTAAAGATAAAGATACTCAATTATTTACTTTTCTAGCTCACGCAAGTAACATCATTTTTGGATGCTCACGTTCTATACGGATTATCTACTGAACAAAATGCTCGTCTCCGTGAGTTCCGAGGAGGTCGTATGCTTTCTGAACATAAGCATGGTCGTGAATTCTTACCAAGCGCTCAAAATAAAACTGCTTCTTGCGATGTTGGTAGTGAATTCGAATCTTGCTTTTTAGCTGGTAAGTGCCAAGGCGGATGTAAAGAATACGCATTCAGCTATAAAACTATGTCACTTTGAGTTTGCTTTACCTACTTATAAAATATTTTACTAGGTGATGCTCGAGCCAATCAAAATCCCCAACTTACCATTTTACATACTATAATGCTTCGAGAGCACAATCGAGTAGCTAACTATTTGTCGCATTTAAACCCCCATTGGGACGATGAGACCATCTTCCAAGAAGCTCGTCGAATTGTGATCGCCGAATTCCAACGTATCACTTACTACGAATGGTTGCCACTCATAATGGGAGCCAAACCAATGATTGACAGTAATGTTTTATACCATACAAACGGATTCGTTAATGATTACGACAAACATGTCAATCCAGCTATCATTAATTCCCATTCCACAGCCGCATTCAGATACTTCCATACAGCAATCGCTGGACATTTAGAGTAAAATTCTTTACCTTCAACAATAACAAATGATTACCTAATTTGTTAATGTTTATAGATTGGTTACGCCAAAGCGAAACATCCGTGGTGCATTGAGATTGAGCGACTGGTTCAATCGACCAGGAATCATTGAAGCCGATAACAACTTTGACGATTTGTCACGAGGATTGTGCTCACAGCCCGAGGAGGAAATCGATCAGTTCCACACCAGCGAAATCACCCAATTCTTATTCCGAGAAGGACGTCGATTCGGTAGCGATCTGAGAGCTATTGATATTCAACGTGGACGAGACCATGGTCTTGCTTCATACAATGATTTCCGTGAATTGTGCGGATTACCAAAAGCCAAACGATTTGAAGATTTCTTAGATCTTTTAAGTGAAGAGGTAAAACGATTTATAACTTATTAAAAATTTATATTAAATGATTTCTTTTCAGCATGTTGGAAAACTTTCTTCGTTGTATAACAGCCCTGATGACGTAGATATATCCGTAGGAGGATCGTTAGAAACACACAATCCTGGAACTTTAGTAGGCCCAACCTTTACTTGTATTATGGCTGAACAATTCCGTCGTCTACGTAAAGGAGATCGGTACTTCTTCGAGAATGGTGATCATGTAACTGGATTCACTCCAGAACAACTTGGTGAACTTAACAAAGCAACGATTTCCCGATGGTTCTGCGACAACGGTGATGCTATCAAAGAAATGCAATTGCGTGGATTTGAAGTTATTTCCAAAACGTAAGCATTTAAATAAAATACCTACCCTTAAATGAAAATTAAAATATTTTTTTTGTTTTTCTTTTAGAAACCCAATTGTTGACTGCTCGATAGTACCTACAGTCAATTTAGATTTTTGGAAAGATATAAGTGTAGGTCCATCTAATGAATATTCAGTTTATGGATTTAAGAAATAAATTGAATTATTAGTAGTATTAACTAGTATAATAGCTTCATTTGATTATTTACGATAGAGTAATCGTAAGTAATTTGTAATTATATTAGTTTAATGTACCGACACGTATTGATTGAAATAATTAACGGCTTTTCCAAATTTTTATATCAGCTTACCGATTTTGTATTGCAAAAATTGTATGAAATTATTAGTTTTAAGTGTGAATTTATATTTTGTGTAAGTTAACTAATTTTTGATGTTTTATTAATTGTTAAAAAGAAAAGTAAAGTTTATTTTGTATGAAATTTTCTACTGTAAATAAATTAGTTTTAAGGCTTTTGTTTATAAAATTATGACAATAAAATTGTATTAAATAAATTATAAAAAAAAATTTTTTGTTTATATAGTTCTCAAGAATACGTAAATAACACGAATAATTCATTTTCCGGTCGTTTTAGAGAAGATTAGTCTCAAAGATAAAAAGTTTTAATCCGGCTCTGCATAAAGTATCTTATCTTACAAAAGGTGGCAAAGACGTTAAGGTTCATTTTAGATTGGAACGGCCAACACACATGCACTAATGTGTTGTGGGTTACCTATAATTTACTTGTCTAGGAATCTTCGGACTTTAGATTAGAAAAAAAAACAATAAAACTACTAAAGCCGTTTAACTAAAGAGTAAAAAGCGTACTCAATCTACAATTCTCTTTATTTTTTATTTTTCAGCATAATTTTCACTAACTTCATGAAGTCTGATTTACTTGAAAATTTCATCAAGATAAATAAAAAAGAAAATATCTATATTAGTTTGCAGATTAAATGTACGTACAATCCACAGAACGACGGTAAAAGTCATTCTTTTTTCCTTCAAAATATGACCACTAAGATTTACATATTCTGTTACTTGAAAAAAAATTGGATTGAATTTATTTCATCAACTTCAAGGTCTAATAAATAAAAATCTAACAATGAAAATTTGAAATAATCAAACAATGGAAGTGGAGAAACCGTATAAATATCGGGACAAGAAAACCGAAAGGACATGATTTCCCCCACCTTACTTCTGTCAAAAAAAAATCCTGAAAGGATAGTAACGTCTTAGCCATTGTGCTCTACAGTCTACACAACGCCTTAATAATTGCACCTGTGTGTCTAATCTCACCATCCGCTCCGAAGCCCGGAAGGATCAAAATCACCTGCCAACCGTCCGGCTTAAGATACTTAAGCTACTTGGTCTTATAGCCCTTGTTATTGTTAAACAAAAGACAATTCACAAATAAGAGTTATTTCTACGACAATCGTCGATTGCTGTTATTTACTTCATACGGTCCCCTTCAAGTGTTTTGATACATAAATATACTACTTATTCAAGAGAAGAAGACTTATAGTACGAGAGCTAGCGACGTCGAAAAAAAAAGAATTTTAGATCGGCCAGTTTTTATATATGTTATCTCTCGCACTATCTGGGACATCATACGGCTGTCTGGCTGCCGGGAGGGGTTGCGTTTATTAGTGCGCATCGCACCTATGACAGGTAAAATATTGAAATTTTCAGAAAAAAGAAAAGTTTTCAGATGAAATTTGTAGAAAATAACATTTTACATAAAAAATGTCCAGTGACTAATTTTCGTAAAGTTGCTAGTATGCCAGCTACAAGCTTGTAAAGCTAATTGTATACATACATGTCGGAACAACGGCTGTATCTCTGAACGGTCGGCCACTCAAATAACGTCACAATGAGCCAGCCTTTCCAAGCCTGTAGCGGGCAAACTAGCAACTTTACGAAAATTAGTCACTGGACATTTTTTATGTAAAATGTTATTTTCTACAAGTTTCTTTTGAAACTTTTTCTTTTTTCTGAAAGTTGCAATATTTTACCTGTACAGGTGCGATGCGCACTTATAAACGCAACCCTTCCCGACAGCCAGACAGCCCGTATGATGTCCCAGATAGTGCGAGAGATAACATATATAAAAACTGGCCGACCTAAAATTCTCTCTCGAAAACGTTGCTAACTCTTAAACTATTAAATGTTAACAGGTCTGTTCCAGATGAAAATAAAATCGTACATTTTCATACCAGTCAAGCGCAATATAAAAAAGGGGCTATATTTTGTGCATGACTACGTCGTAAATTTTCATCTAGAATAGACTTGAAATGTTTGTGAAAATAATTTAACATGTCCGGAGATTATCAACAGGTCACGTCCCTGTGGTAAGATAAAAAACTGGAGCTGACTACAGGAGTAAAGAAATAGTTAACACTTAACGATAAACAAAATCAATGCGATATAATTAACATCGTTAATCTCCTTAAACAACTTAATAATACTCTAATTGCTTCAATTCTTTAAAATTCTAAAACTAATTCAGACCAATCTAGGCTCAAATTCGACGTAATAACTGATTTATCCTCGTTTGGCCTTGTTATCCTAATTGTAATATTTTAAATAAATAGTCAGTTTTTAGAGCTTTAAAGAACGATTTGTTAACGGAATATTACTGACGGTTTTAACAAATTTAATGGATTTAACCGATTTAGTAGAATATAAGATTAATAACTTAGTAATAGAAATCAACAAATTAATTGTTATAATTTTTGATTAGGTCGATTCGGTCGATTCAATTTGATTGATTTTAAATAAATAAATTCACAACTGTTCTAAACCAAACTGGAACTTTCAACCGTTCAACCAATTCAACATTCTTTGTCTGCTAGGGTAGAGGGGAAACGTCGGAAACGTCTAATCGTCTAATACAGTTTTAATATTATCTTTGATCATTAAATAATGATTTTCTAGACTTTAATATAAATTGACACTGAAATTGTATTATAAATGTAAGTTTTTCATAATTTTCTACTATTTTCTGACTATTGATTAAAACGATTAAAAGCAATTCGCAATAAAAACATTAAACCTAACCTATTTGTGACTTTTAGATTTATTTTGTTTTCGATTGACTAAAAAAAAATGTCATCGGTAAGTTCGGCTGAATCGTTGGCTCGTTTCGATGCTCATTACATAAACGAAACAATGTATACGGAAGACATTAACAAGAAGATGCGAGTTCCAAAACGAATTAGAGTCGGAGGCGCAGAAAGCGACGATGATCTTCCAAATGGAGTTAATTCCCATTGGAATGGTGGCATGACAGAAGATCATTTCGATATGCAAGTGCCTGAGCGTATTATAGTCGCAGGATCAGGCCAACATGTTGGTAAGTTCCCAATGAATAGATTATGTAATTTTTAAGGATTTGGACGTCAAAAGAAAAAAAAAATATGAAAGCACTCATGTGTCTTGCTGGAAGTTTGTCTATCACGGGTAGTTTCCTCTGGATATACTCAACAAAGACGCTGAAATTTGGTACATTTATAAAATTCGATGAAGTAATGACAGGTGTCTATCTATAAAAGCAAATATCGTATTTGATAGATACTTTTAGGTGTTAAAGTGGAAAATTAAAAAAAAAAAACTTCCTCTAAATGCATCATGTAGCACCTTAGTTAACAATATCTCAAAGATGCTCTTTTATATTTTTAAAATGTAAAAGATACTCTGAAACATATTTAAGAGATTAGACAAAAATAGTCAATTCTATCCCTGTATTTACGAAACTATTGGTCAACTACAAGAAAAACAACGAAAATCTCTAGTTCTTAAATTAAGGAAATATTTTTAAAAAATATTGTAGCAACTACATCGCAAGAGGAGAAAGGGTCGACTTATAAATTGGGGTTGGTCCGTGACTGTTTTGTGAATCATCACATTGTAGTTGTGGAGCGATCCAATACTACTTGGTGAACGATGACCACTAATAAAGATTGTTTGACAATCGAAATGCGTATCTGGGGCAATACGTAAAAAATTGTTTGGACTTTTGTTTAGATTTATGTTTATAGTTTACTTATGTGAATTATATTGGATAAATATGACCACAATATCATATGTATATAACTTCTCTTTCTTGGCGTGCGTCCGTGTAGAATGGGATGTCGCGATGCCAACTTAATGGCTGACAGGCTTGCCCTGCATGTTTCAGTATCACAACTCTCTCTGTTATCTTACTAACGCATTCAAAACGTTGTAAGGGGTAAATTGACACAGCGCACGACATTCAAACATGCCTATTTGCTCAAACCGAGTATTTTTTGTATTTTTTTCATCAGATCAGGTAAAACCTTTAGTTGCGAATGCAACGGGCAACTACTAGTATTTTATATTTTGTATAAAGTATAAACAGTGAGACACCTCCTCTTTGAACCACTTAGCAGAGAGAAGACTGAGAGAGCCAGAATGAATACGCATGAATACACGTGCTGCCATCTACTCCGAGTAGAGGTGTTTGGAACTATTCTTTAGTCAGTTTGTGTTCCTTCTTCCACCGTTCTACACTCGGTATACTCGGAACGTCTAAAGCCATAGAGAAGGTTCTCTCTGTCGAAACATACTCGGAACGCTTTTCTTCTCTCTCATGAGCATAGATAAGTTGTTAGCTATCGCAAAATTAGTAGAGCTATAATTCTTAACTGAAATACATTTAATGTATAAAGAAAGCAATATTATATTTGATTCTATTATTTCAGAAGTTGCAGAAGTCTCGAAAAAATAACGAAATAATAGAATCAAATATAATATTGCTTTCTTTATACATTAAATGTATTTCAGTTAAGAATTATAGCTCTACTTATTTTGTGATAGCTAACGACTTATCTGTGCTCATGAGAGAGAAGAAAAGCGTTCCGAGTATGTTTCGACCAGCCCCCTACAACTCCATGTTACAAAAATGTGACCATTTTTACTGGATTTGCAGTCACTAGTTGCGATTTAGTTGCTAACGAGTTGAACGAAGAAGACCACAAAGACTGACGAAGACCGAAGACTTTTACGAAAGTCGGAGGTTAGAAATAATTTTTTTTAAACGCCAAGCAAGTTATTAAAATGAAACTTTTTTAAATGTTTTCATTATTATTGTTATTATATGAGAATAATTATGATAAGTATTTTTATATAATAATTATAATAACTGATAAGTTTAAGTGGTAGGAGGCTGTTTGAGACGTATGACTCTTATAACAACACCGATTTCCGTAGAAATCGGTCACGTTTTTTTAGCCTTTCTCATATCTAAGTGACAGGGGGCTGGTTTCGACAGAGAAACTTCTATGGCTTTAGACGTTCCGAGTGGAGAAAGGAACACAAACTGACTAAGGAATAGTTCCAAACACCTCTACTCGGAGTAGATGGCAGCACGTGTATTCATGCGATCTGGCTCTCTCAGTCTTCTCTCTGCACTTAGATAGAATTTTGAAAAATCTTTCGGGGAGAGTAAGGTTAGCGTGGCGCCAAAAATTGACGACGGTTCCTGATAAAATAAGTAAAAAAAAAAAAACAAAAATGAAGAATGGTAATTTGCGAGTTTTCGCTTCGTTTTCGATAAAAACCGGATTTCAAGACGAATTTTTCTTATGGGAAATGATTTTGATAAATCTGTCAATTAAGACGTAACTATGGGAACTGTCATGTATTTTAAGTTAATTCATATATATTCATCCAACAATTAATGCCAAAAGGGTCCAGGGGGCCCCCTGGTGGGGGTTTGGGAGCCCCCAACAAAAGAAAATATAGTCACTGTTCGTTTACTCAATTTTAATTCATTGACTGAAAGTGCATTTCTTGACACCGCGAAGTTTTTCACAAAATTAAATGTTTTAACATCAAAATTATGCTGCAAATACGATTTGCAGTTATTCCTATGAAATCTATTAGTTTTCAGTATTCGTTGAAAACCTTGATGAAAACAGATCCTGCATTTTTAGAATATTTTAAATTTAAAAAATATTAAATATTAAGAACTTGTATGTATTAACAACTTGAACAATTTTCATCGGTTAACCTCGTTCTGTACTTTGGTTTTTATCGAACTCATTTTTGAAAAAGTTTTTTCGCATAAATAAGTACTCGAAAAAATACAAATCATTGATTTTACAAAATTTCTTAGATTAGGAAATTTATTTTCTGACAGACCCGAATAAAAACAAAACAAGTTATTTTCATCGAAGTTATTTTAACTTTCTATCTAAGCCAATATAATAACTACTCAAGTACACACCAAGGTATATAGAATGACAAGGTAATATATTCCGAGATTTTTTTTCGACTTCTACTGCGCACCTACGTCATCAATGAGGCAGAACGTAATGTTTTGATGTGTGTCTATATGAAAAGCATGGAAAGAATAAAGTTCAAAATGAGAAAAATAAGTATTATTTTAACAAAATATTTAAAATATATAACCAAAAACATTCTTTATATTATTATAAATATACGGTTTAATTATTAATTTTTAGTTTTCCCGCTTTATAATGCAAACTTATATTAATTGACTGCAATTTACCAATATTTTTAAAAAATCGTTAATAAGTATTAAGTAGTAGTTACCAAACTAAATAAATTGAAAAAATTATAAACAAAATATAGTACTATCATCTAATTAATAGTTTTATTCAATTTTCTTTTTTTCCTGTAATAATTTCAATCATTTTAACGTTTAAAATTCGTATTTTAAAAAAAATTTTAAATCTAAAATATATAATTGTTTAATTTTAACATCTAACAATAAGTTGATATTTTCTGAAAGTGCAAGTAATGTTTTAATATATTTACGCCCAACTTTTAACGATCTCTTATTATAGTTATTAAATAAATTTTCTAATGCTAACAAAGGTTATAAATTTTAAATTTGGTTTTTGTAAACAGCCTTCTGTTACAGCAGCGGTCGGGGAACCGGGGTAAATTACCCCATATGGGGTAATTTACATGGGGTAAAAATGAAATTCTTAGGGGTAGCAAAACTATTTTCTAAACATGTTAGCATTTCCGAAGACTATTCAAATTGTTGTTAGATCGAAAAGGCCCAATTTTGAAAATATTGTATCAAACATGAAGCAAGATCATTTATCCAAAATCTGAAGGGGAAAAGTTTTCAATTAATTTTTTTTGTTCCAATATCAGAATTTTATTTTACATTGATTGTCTCCTTTTCAAAGTGAGAGGGGTAATATCGACTAGTGCAAAAATATTTTGGGGTAATGGAAAAAAAAGATCCCCGACCGCTGTGTTACAGTGTCTGTCCATGTAAAAACTCTTCTATCGACCAGTTCCAATAATAACATTTTTGAATCATACAGTTTGAATAAAATCTTGCTGTTAACTCGCAACTTTCCTAATCGTCTACAGTAAATACTAAAAAATCCCTTTTGAGGTTCTTTAATCCTTTCGAATTGAAAAAAAAATTATATTATAATTGATAAAAAGTAATATATTCCCTATTTTCCTATGGTTTGGATCGTTGTCTTCCTAGATTTTAGAACGTATCAAAGATTGATCACACCTTTTTTTCAATAGCTTGTGTATGAATTTTTAATCAAAGAATAAGTATATATTATCTAAAGTAAATTGTACAACTGTATATTTATTTCATTTATAAAAAAATCTAGAGTCAGAACACTACATTAAAATTTAAAATATAAACCAAAAGGCCACTCGTTTTCAAAAAACCCCTTCATTATCACAGCATAAGATAACCGTTTGCCTCATTCATGACGTCATTAAACAGAGAGAATGTGAGAATGAGATGACAATAAGTATGCGCAATATCCTACCTTGTGTAGTCTATATACCTTGAGTACACACAATATATTATTGTAGACAAGCTGATACCCACAACTTCGTCCACGTAGTTCATTATAATAATAAGAAAATATTTAATGTACTGCAGATGAACAACGTTTGAAAGCAAATATACATTGATAAAAATACAATAATAAAAGTGGGCGTTGAATTCTTATTTGATTATTGTAACGGTTGTAACTAGAAACGTATTTTAAATTTTTACTTAATAGTAATTAGTAATATTTAATAAAGTAAAATTTAAATTAATAATAAATTTTTAACATCTGCTAAATGAAAATTAAAGAAAGCTACTAAGAAATATTTTTAAAAAATTGAATTAAAAATATTATGATTTTTCGCTTATAACTGCGTTATTATAAGCGCATAAGTATAAAGAAACATTTTCTTGATTGGCGGGCCGCATCCAATTTAACAACGGACCGCATGTTGCCGACCCCTGATCTAGACCAAGATCGGTAAAAAAAGAAAATTACAGTTATCATTATATGAGTTTTATCAAGTCTAATTTTCCAGAACCTAAATTTGGCTTCAACAAAAAATAAGAATTTAAATAGTGCAATTACAAAATTTTTCCACTGTTAGTTTTATTCTCACTTTGTAACACTTATCGTTTTAGGGACGAAAACTCTACCTCGTGAAATGATATTGGAAAATGAAGTAATGCCAGCCGATCCAGGAATGATCCGTGTAGCTACACCTCCTCGAGTTATTACTTTAGATAAATATCACTATCCGAGTGTGAAAGATCCCCCATCAGAACAGGAGAATTTGCCCATCGTCAAACCTCGATCACGTTTTAATTTGAACGATAAAAATTCGTCATTTCAAAAGTAAGTCAATACCCCAAAAAATGTATGTTAACAATCGAAATCATTCTAACAATATCTAACCCGTGTCCTTTATGTTGGTTTCCTGATTTATTTTAGCTCACAAGAAGGTAACGTTTTGACAATGCTTAACAGTTCCAATGCTCCGATTGGAGCTAGCGGAGATGGACTTACACCAGCCGAGGAAATAATGCATCTACGTCGTCAATTGGCCGAAGTAAAACGTCGTGTCATGGCTATTGAACTAGAAAATTCTCAACGTATCCAAAAAGAAAAACTCGTCTATGGAATAGGCTTAGCATATTTCATCATAAAGGCCATTATTTGGCTGAACAAATAAACTTGTACAGAACATATTATATATTTGACTTGAGCTCTTATATATTGCACTGTTTAGAAACATAACAATTGTATATTTAATAACTGTTAAAAATATGTATTTAAGAATTGTATTTAATCATGGAAATTTAAAAAAAAAAGTGATTTCCTTAGTAATTTTCTATTTTAATTATCAGAAATACGTGTCTCAAACGGCCAAAGAACTTGACAATTGTTTAAAAAAAAACTATAAAACAAGCCATAGGGGCTATCTATAAACCATATAACACTTTTTTAATATACTTAGTATTTTTTTAATCCACTTTCGTATTATGTAACGCCATGTCGACATTAAGTCGCTCCTTACATCGTAATTACCATAAAGTTTCTAAAGTCCGGCACGTAATGTGATTATATAATAATGTAAAGCAAAAATTGTGATTTTTTTTATTTTATTTTAATTAAAACATTTAAATAACTTACAATACAAAAATAAAATATTATGTACTAACACACTGTGACCCAAACTTTTTACATATGTGTACCCTTTTTATAATTTTTGTAAACGCTGAGTAACCCTTGTAAAAAATGGATGTACCTAAATGACAATCACTTTCATTAACAAGCACGGTGCAACGCGCACCCCTACTAAACTATTCCTGTACCCCTGGGGGTACGCGAACCAACTTGAGAAATACTTTACTAAGATAGTATATAAGGTTATCTAATCTTGCAATCCATGAGGATGAATTTGTCAAACGGTAACACCATTACAAGCGTGTCAAGTGTTTAGATCAACCCCCTATCACTTAAATACAAGAAAGGCAAAAAAAGTGACCGATTATCCCGAAAATCTTAGTACCTTTGGGTGGCGCTGTTAGCTAGTTGAAAAACAGCTGTTAACTATTTGTGTTGTTATACGAGTCATATTTCTCAAACAGCCCCTGCCACTTAAACTTATCAGTTATTATATAAAAATATTTATCATAATTATTCTCATATAATAACAATAAAAATAATTTCCTTAACTTAAAAAACAATTTATTTCTAACCTCCGACATTAATCAAAGTCTTCGTTCAACTCGTTTTCAACTAATATTGCTAGCGATGTCTGCAAATGCGGTCAAAATAGTCACATTTTTGTAACATGAAGTTGTCGGGGGCTGGTTTAGATCAGTGATACTCAATCACTATAAATATTGTATCTATGTAACGTGATTTGAAGTTGCATTTACCTTCTCTCGATGGTTATAGATAGTCCCATACTTATGGTTCATTTTTATAATTTATAATGATTTGTATAGTGTTATTTTAGATAAACTTCCCGTTTTCTTTTGTATTTAAATTCGAATAAAAGATTTTCTCTTGATAATATTATTTTATTGAAAACGTATCTTATAAATTATTTGATTATAATAAGATTTTTGCTGGGATCTGGTTTCGGATCGGCATCCATATCGGCGCGACATACGGCGTTTTGAAGTTCTCGTCGAATTTCTGCAGTTATTGTTGGATGGTTTTGTGCTTTTAAAAGTTCAAGTAAAGCATCACGTTGCTCATGAGATATATCGCTCTTGTAGCGTTGGACGAATGATAAAAATGCCTGGTGCCATAGAACGGGTAATTCTCGTTTATCTCTTTCGAATCTAAAAATGGACAAATAATAGATATATTGTAAAATTCAAAAAGAAATAAGGATATAGGAAAGAGTCGCTCCAAACTTTAAAGCATTTATTATAGGGGGGTGTTCTAGTCTAGAAATTCGAAAACATCGGTTTTTGATTTTATTATATTTTCAAAACTTAAACCTTTACCCCTTAGGCAATCTCGACGGTAACGCTCACGACCCTGCGCTTCAATGTCAAAAACGCTCAGAACGCTTTAAAAATTTACTGGGTAGGCAATCTCAAAACGTCGCTGGTTTCTGGCATTTTGAAATTTTTATAAATTAATACAAATTATAGGGTATAATTTAAAAATTATATTAACTAAACAGTTTCATTTAAAATTTCCACAATATTCTTTCACTATTCTGCTGTTAATTTTATATTTGCCTTATGTTTTTATATTCTTTTGAAGTTTTATCTTATAATATTTTATTATATATCACCAATTCATTTAATTTATCTTTAAAATCCATTTTAAATTATCCAATTTTTTCAGTTATAAATTTGTGTAGTACAGGTAACCCTCCTATAACAAGGTATATTATAACACGATTCGTAAATTAGCTTTTTTCTTGGGAAGATTAAAAAAGATCCGCTAGGGGCAGCACCGGTGTCGGGGTACATAAATTTTAAATTCTCTATTGACAACAACGTAAAACGTATAGAATTAACGGAAGATGATGTACCTGGAGCGAAATTGAAATTTGCAAAAGTGCAAGATCATCTTGTCCGGGATTTAAAACGATGGCTTGCATGTAGTGGCTTAACCGTATCAGGTAATAAAAATGTCCTAGTTGAAAGGTTAGTTGGTTCATACATTTTCTCGTATATGTCATTGTGTTGTTGAAAATTTTATTATTTTAAATAAACTAAGTTGATTTTTTTTGTGTATATTTGAGAATTAAAGAATGCATTGCAAACGGTAATGATAAAAAAACTTTTTGTTGGAATTGATGGTGATAAATGTCTAGCGGATAAACAGCAACGAATGAAATTACTCAACCTAACTCTACCAAGTTCAACATCATGCAGTTTTCCTACTACAAACTGGGCAAATTTTCCATCCCAAGCTAATCCTCGTTCTTTCTGCTATGAATCAACTATCAGACGTACAATTAGCAAATGCACAATCTTATGTAGGCATGACAATTTTTTTTTTTTGGTCATAATATTTATTTATTCTAATATTAATAATTATTAATATAAATATTTTTTAATTATAATATTAGTAATAAGACGTATGTTTGACGTTGTCAATAGAGAATTCAAAACATATGTACCTCGCCACTTGTGCTGCCCCTAGTGAATCTTTTTTAAATCTTCCCAGGAAAAAGGCTAATTGCGAGAACCCTCCTACAACACGGCATCCTATATAACACGGTTTCACTATAACGTGATGAGAAAACTGCAAATCCTTTGTACATACAACACTGTATGTACTTCTAAAAACATCAAACTTAAATGCGTGTTGGAAGAAGATAGGGCCTTCTTCAGTTGAAAGAGAAAACATGCGTGAAACATCAGAAAATGAAATTGGTGCCATATTAGAAGTCGCTAAATCAATTGGAGGCGAAGGTTTTGTGGATATGGCTATCAAAGACATTCAAGATTAATTAGTGAAAGAAGAAGTTGACGAAGCAGATTTGATGGAAATGGCATCCCTAGATGCAAATCAAATCAATTTTGAGGACGCTAGCTCTGATGAAGATTGAACAGTTAAGAATTTAACATTAAAAAAATACAAGAAGGTCTATGCTTATCGAAAAATCTCGAGTCATTTTTCTTGAATACAGACCCTTCCACGGAAAGAAGGCGAAAATTCAAAAGGGAGCTGCAAAACTCTTTAACTCCATACCGCGAAATTTACAATGACCTAGTAAGAACCAGCAAACAAAGTTCGATTACCGATTTTTTTCATCATACATTTATATTTTTAATAAAAATGAAGTTTTTTTTGTCGAATTAAAAAAAATTGTTTTTAATAAGTTTTTAGAACGTAACCCCCTTTTTGTACTAGCTCTGGGTCTCATGCAACTCGGTTTCACACAACACGGCATTTTCTAGGAACCTAACAACCGTGTTATAGAAGAGTTACCATGTACACATTTTTTAAATGACCGATACACCATTGACATTTGGCAGCGTCAAAAGTGAAAATACATTCTACTTTGACGCGTCGTGAACGTACCGTCCGTCGCGTAGCCGTCGAGTTTAATCATTCTATGGAATTCTATATTTTTAAATTTTTCTTGACATTTTAAAGCGTCAGCGTCGTGGACGTCGAGTTTAACCCCTTAGGCAATCTCGACGTCAACGCCCACGACGCTTTCGCGCCAATATGTCAAAAACGCTCAGAATGCTTTAAAATTAGCGGAGTAGGGATTCTCAAAACGTCGCTGGCTTTTGACATTTTTAAATTTTTATAAAATTGATAAAAATTATATATTATTATATATATTATATATTCCTAAGGAATTCTATATATTATACTTTTTTTTGACATTTTGAAGCGTCAGCGTCGTGGACGTCGAGTTTGACTCAGGCATTAATATGTCTTTCAGAAGATTTTTCAAAATTATAATTATTTTTAAAGCAGGAATTGCAGGTTGAAAAAATCTGCTACCTTATACTGTGCGTTACTTTAGCGTGTACTTTAAATCGTTTACGATATATCGCCTTAGTGTGCACGACGCCTTACATTTGTTACATATGAACCCACATTTAAAAGATTTAATTTTAAACTTGTTAAGTATATTTACCCGAGAAAATGAAAGACGAGAGCATCCACTACTCGATATGGTAGAGCGTATTTTTTATCGATCAAAATACGAAGAAAAATAGAATTGGCTCCTGTATAATCCATTTCAGCAATTTTCAGTAAAGAGGCCGAAGAATGCAAAATAGGAATTGAAAATTTGGCGACGACAGATCCAACAATAATTGCCTCGCGTAAAGAACAATTTCCACTCTAAATCAAAATTAAATTATAATTAAGTATTTACTGTATGTAACAAATAATTTTAATAAACGTACTTCTAAAAGAGGTAATAGGATGCCTTTCATGAAAGCTCCAGGTTTAAACAAAGCTTTGCGCAAAGCTTGATATAGATGGAAGTTCAATCGTTTATATTCAGCTAAATCGTCTCGTATTCGAGGCAAAAGCACGAGATTATAAAATCGTTGAGCCATTTTTTCTTTAAGGTTTGAGGCGAAGATTCTTGTAGCTTGATACATGGCGGCTGCCGACCAACTGGGAGGATCCGTTACATAGAGAATTTGTTCCCAATTTCTTAGACTGGGGATAACTTTGAAGGCTTTAGGAATTTTACCACTGCGATATTTACGTAAAACATCTCGAACTCCTTCGTACATTTGTTTAACTCTCGGATCTAATTCTTGAATTTGCATCGAACCAGCATCGGAGAATTGGGCTTGAAGTTCGGTTTGCTTTTCGGTGATTTTTTCCATAATTATATCAGCCAGAGTTCGTCGCGGTTTTGGATCTTTACTCATAAACATTTCTAAGGCTTTCTCATCTTCTTCATTGATTTCAATGTTTTCATAAAATTTGTTCATATCTTTGTCTTCTTCCGGTTCTTCATCGCCGGATTCATCGGAATTTTCGTTGGCTAGACGATAAATTTTTGATTTTTTCTCGCCATAAGCCTCGGCTGGAGTTGGTCCAAACTCATCTTCGAGCTCACGCTGCTGACGTTGAGCGGCCGAAAGAATTTTTTTCGACAAATTTGATTCAACAAACTAAAAATTATAACAAATTATAATTAAGAATGATTATTTATTACAAATATTTTTAATTCTAACCTCTTCATCATTGTCTTTACGTTCACGGATTTTCACACGACTTCCAGTTTTTGCAAATTTTGTGTGATGAATTTGCTCGTCTAGTGGCAAATTTGTGTTTTTTAAGATTTTGATTTTCTTTACTTTTCCCATTTTTAATAAATTCTATTTATTTTACGACCACATGGAACCACCTCAAATTGGTAAAACACGTTGAATGTGACAGAAAAGATTGAGGTTATGGTTCTATTTTTCTTTATTATTAAATTTGCTTAAACTATTGCTACTTTAAAAGATTTTAGCAATCGTCGAATTCAAAAAGTAAGACAAGAAATTCTTTCTACAAATTGGGATTCGAACCTAGGATCACTGACATATAAAGAAGTAATTTAACTGTTTACCCTGTTTACCATATTTCCAATGTTTCCAATTATACTACTGTATATATTATATTAGGCAATTTTATAGTAATTAAATAATAAAATAAACTTTAACAGTTATTTATTTCTTTAATTTTATAAGATACAATAAAACATTCAAAGTATTTAACATTTATTCTTCTTCGAAATCGGTGAAAAGGCATCGTCCATTGACTTCCGTTTGTTCTCATTGAAATCAATTTTTCGTATTTCAATAACTTTTTTTATCAAATCTTCACTTAAATACTGACTTAAAATACTTAAAACTTCCTTATTGATTGCTTCTTCGCTATTTTCTTCACTCTCAGCTCTTTTTGTTTTGAGAAAATCAACCAAATTTGAAAATTTTTGGTTCAGCCATTTTTTTAGTTTTTTCTCATCCAAAAGTATATTGTTATTCTAAAAATAATAGTAAACTGTGTAAAAATACTGAATAACTACTTGATTTATTATTAAATCGAATTAGTTCACCTTAATATTAGCGATTAGCTTAATTAATTTGAAATCATTGGAAGTTAAAATTTTTGAAATCAATTTCAATTCTGAATGATTCGTTATTTCACCAGTGGACAATTTATCGTTTAAATATGGAAGAACTGCAATATAAAATAGGGTAAATAAAATGTATTGAGCCCCATCAATTAAATGATAAAAAACATTGTGAATATCTAAGTTTAAACTGAACTGAAAATTTGAAATTTTATAATGTTAATAATTTATAGTATATTCACAACTTACGTAAGAAAATTGGATCAGTAGGTGTTAAAAAATTAAACACTGTTTCACTTTTATTATAATTGTCGATAAATAATGACTTATTCGTTTGTTTATATGAAATTATTTCATAAATCTTAAGATCATCCTCGGAGATCGCATACAGACTTGGTTTTTTTGATTTCGGGTGTGTTAATGTAACGATATTTTTGGTACTTTTATTAGAAATTCCATCTAAAAATAGTCATTTTATGCATATCATTTATTGCATACAGTAAATTATAATTTACCTTTATTTAAAATAAATAATTTCTTTTTATTATCGTCATTACTCTCATCTTCCATTTTAAAGCAAATTAAACCGCGAAAATGATTAATGTGAAGTTTAAGCGGTTTAAGCAAGTATCATAGAGTTCCATTGACTTTTAAAAAAATCGAAAAAATATAAATGATGTAATTTTTAAATAATATTAATCAATTTAGTCATATAAATTGAATAAATTAATGAACAACTAATTTATTTTCACTATTAAAAACAAGTTTTTTTCAGAAAAATTATATAATTTAAAATTAGAAACATTGGGAACCATTTGGGGTGTTCCGAACTGTTAGGGACATAAACATGACATCTATCCCTAACTTCATTTCTCTCCATGTTTTTCATGGAAGTAAATAATTGAAACGTTTTGCAAACGTTTACTAATTAATCGAATCAAATTGATATAAAAATGGGATCGAACTCAAAGAAATCTCGAACCAAGGAAAAGGAAAGTCGTAAGCGTCACCGAAGTCGTAGTCGCAGTAACTCAGTGGAAATAGTACGGGAAAAACGTCGGCATCACCACCACAAAAAGCATCATAAGGATAAACGGCATAGATCTTCACGAAACGCTTATGAAAGCGATGGAAACGGTAAGTTCGATACACTTTCTATTCATTTAATGAATATTTTAAAAAAAGTGTCTTAACTTCGTTTAAATATTTCTTAAAAATTATGTCAAAAATGAATTTAAGACATTTTTTTCTTGTATCAGATCGTTGTGATTGGCTGTTTTTTATTGATTGATTTCAGAATTCCAAGCGATGAGATTGCACTTGTGAGCATCTAAGAGTTTTGGTAATTTAAAAACACTGAATTTCAAGATTTGAATGCCTTGAATGAGGTTTGGCCTTAATCCACATTGCTTGTCACAACAATTAGTACAGAATGGTTTTTTGTCTCCCGAAGTATTGAAAAGTATTTATTTTCTTAGGGTACGACGCCGGTGGACATTCTCCATCTCAATCACCACCTAGTGCACCTCCAATAATTACGATTCACGATGACGATGATGACGTCTATGAAGAAACTGAGTCGACGAGCCATGAAACCCGTAGAGCCAAACGCAACCGTCACAGCAGTCAAAGTAGTCCGAGTCCTGAACGACGTCACAACCATGAGACCGATGAAAAACCACGACATGAACGCGATGCCACACCTGAACCCCACGAACATCATTCCGGTGGAGGCGTTGTTGAATCGATGTCGATTGAAGAAACCAATAAACTCAGAGCTAAACTCGGATTGAAACCACTTCAGATCGATGATAAATCTGAAAAAACTTCTTCATCGGATAATCAGAAAAAGAAAGATGACTACGGTGAATTTTATCACAAACCCGCTACTAATATTTCTGACAAAACCTACCAAGAAAAGTTACGAGAACGGTTCACTAACCGGAAGCAAAGGCGTGCAATTGAAGAAAAGTTAGCTCAAGTTAAAAGCTTGGGTGCCTCTGATAGTGAAGATGATGTTGATTCGTGGGTGCAAAAAAATCGACGTGTCCAGAAAGAGAAAGAACAAGCTATTAAACGGGTAAATATTTTAAACTAATAAATAATAAATTCTTCTAATTAACTACATCTGATATAACTGATATAATATATATATATATATATAATATATATAATATATATCTGATATAACTGGATCACTCTGAGTTTAAATCACATTCATTATAGTATGTCTTAGGTACTTGGACTTTAAAATTTTAATGACTATTATATTTAATTAGTTTAGTCACAAATAAAATAGTTCAGTAAAACAATATTAGGTTTAAGTATAAATTTTGTATATAAAAGTATACAGGGTGTTGTGAGAAAAGGCCTAAATTATAGGTAGGTGGGCAGGACAAGTCCAAATAAGTATTTTTTACCATATTCACCAACGGTAGACAATCTCCAGCCCGCATGCTGGTTAGCCCGCATAAAATTCCAATCTGGCCCGCGCAATCGTTTAAAGAAATACAGATTTTTACTTCTAATACAATATTTTTTTCACTACAAATAAAATTTTTGGAATGAAGTTCTTTTATTGGGGTAAGAGTAAAATCGTGGAGAGCATGATGTAACGAAAAAACGATCAGCTCTGACCTTTCTTCTTTTTCTATTAAAATTCTAATTTCTCGCTCTCTTTCTATCTTCTTATGCTCACTGCTTGCCAACTGTAAAGAGTGGAGTGTGCGGAGTAAGAGAGGGAAAATCGAAAGAAAGAGAAATCTGATTCTACTGACCATTAGAATTCCAAAATCTATAAATCAAAGTTTGTGATTGACATCTAAATACGAGATTACTCAAATATGTAAATATTTTTACTAAGAAAACGTCAATTTTGAATTATATGAACAAGAAAATTGTAGAAAAATTGTTAATTTTAAATGTTTTTTTTGTTTTGAAATAAGAGAACGTTTAGATTTGAAAAAAATAATGTAAAGAACTTCGTTCCTGACGGGGGTCCCCGATCACACTAGTTTTTTTAGTTAGTTTAAATTTTATTATTTATAGACCAGTGTCGAAAATTTTTGAACCTAAAACAAAATTATAGTAGGAAGAAACCCAAAGGAAGAGAATATAACAAAAATGAAATGAAAAATAAATTACGATTGATCTGTGGTCGGGAAGTGGAGTGGGGGAGGGGGTTAAGGGTAGAAACGGTTTATCTCGATTTCCGACAAAACTACAAGTCCTATGGAAAAAAGTTAAATGATGAATGTGAAAAATCGGACATTCGTTACATCACTAGTTCTGACCAACATACCATATGAATCATCCTGCTTTTATGGATAATTTTTGAATTTTGGCATCAAAGTTTTTTTTATAAATGATAAAATATCCCAAATTTCTTCCAAGAATGCTTTCTCTCGTTTCTAAAATTTCAAATCAAGCCCGACCTCTTGAGGCATCTGATTCTGAGTCAGTTTCTATGACGAATAACTCGTTAATGCTCGAAGGTGAAAACGTAAAGAACCTTCCGTCTTAGAATTGCGCCATTTACCTCCAGTTTTTTATGAGAACCCCTGTATATGATATCTCTTTAATTTTTTTTAAATAAATTATTATTTTAGGAAAAAATGCTAGCAGAATTAGACGAAGAACTTGGAGTTGGTCAATTAGTGGAAGCTGCCAGCCAAGAAAAACGCAATAAAGCTTACACTCAAAAACATTTGCGTGGTTTGCGAGTCGAACACGACGTGGACGATCTTAAAGAAGGTGCCACCACAATTTTAACATTGAAAGACCAAGACATTTTAGCTGAAAACGATGACGATGTTTTGATAAACGTAAACCTACTTGACAATGAACGATACGCTAAAAATATACAACGCAAAAAACAAAAACTCGATTACAATCCGTATGAAAACGAAGAAGTTGATGAATTTGGAAATTTGCAACGTAAAGATTTGCTTTATAAATACAATGAAGAAATCGAAGGTGAAAAGAAGAAAACGTTTACGATCGGAACTGAAGCGAGTCTTGCTGAAAAAAAACATCAAACTTTACTAGCAATTCGAAGTAAATTAGAGCATAAACGAATTGAATCTTTGGCAATGCCAGAATTAAAGTTAGCCTCTGATTATTATTCCGAGGCTGAAATGGTTAAATTTAAAAAACCAAGTAAAAAAGTGAGAAAGTTACGACCCAAAGGTAAAATCTTAAAAGCTTCTGATTTGGAGGCGCAAATTCGCGCTGAGGATGCCGGTAAAAGTGGAAAAGATTTGGGAAGTAGAAGTAGACCAGGAGATGGCGACAGTTCCATTGCGATGGAAATCGATGATGTTCCCGCTGTTGATATAAAACCAGATCAAATCAAATATGAATTGGACGACGATTTGGAGCAGGCTTTGAATAAAGCACGAAAATTAAAAACACAACCGAAACGGTTCGCACGGATCGAACCTATTAAGATTGAACCGGATAATGATGAAGAAGTGCCTTCATCATCCGCCGATGACCTGGGTAGTATCGTTTTGAATTCAACAGCTGAATTTTGTCGAACATTAGGAGATATTCCCACGTATGGTCGAGCTGGAAATCGAGACGAGGAAGAAGATCTTCTTGATTTTGAACGAGAAATGGATTTAAAAGCTGAAGCACCCGATACGACCAACGATTCCTCAAATAATGAAAATCTGGGTGGTTCATGGAGTGCTGTTGATATCGAACGAAAATCGTCATCGAGTAGAAAGAAGAAACCGGAAGTTGTAGTGCCCGATACACCCATTTTGGATGAAGAACCCGATGTGGGTGCAGGAGTCGCAAACGCTCTACGTTTAGCTTTAAGTAAGGGATACTTGGATAAAGAGGATACAAACCGACCATCAACTTCAAGATTTGCACATCTGCAAGCGAAAAATTATTCCATTGAAGATAAAGCTCATGTGTAAGTACTCTTAAAAACAACTTTTGAAACTTTTCATTAACTCAAATTATATTTAATTTTTTTTTATCTGGTGTTCGAAAATTGATAGTATGTACTATGTATATATTAAAACTAAATGTTACCACCAAAACGAGCTTTGAAAAATATTGACAAGGGGCCATCCATAAATTACGTCACACGAGTTTCATGATTTTTGACCCCCCCCCCTCCTTGTCACAGCTGGTTACATTTGTGAGACCCACCCCTCTTTAGTGTGACGTCACATATTTAACAATTTTACATCTACAAATAATTATTGAAGTAAAAATTTATTATTAAATTAACAGCAGTTCCAAAATTTAATCACTTAATCACCTTGAGGACTTGGACTTTAATCCAAGGACTTTGAACCCATTTCTTTAAACATCTAGATTAAAATAGAGTTTAAAATGTGACGTCACGAAATTTAGGACCCCTCCCATCGCTTGTCACACAATGTCACACTTGGTCGACCCCTCTCTCCTCTTTAACGTTTGACGTAATTTATGGATGGCCCCCAATGTCTAATTTGTGCTATTTTTGAACTCTGAAACGGTTGACTTTAGGAACTTTATTCTAAGCATCTTCTTCGTCGAGCATCAAATATCCTTTAAATCCATTCGTTCAGGTTGTTGTTACGATGAACTGTCCTTAATTTATGAAAATCAAAATGTTTCTGTGTTATTTAAATGGATAATGAAAATATGTATTTAGACAAACCTTAATATTTATATTAAGAGCTCGTTTTCACCCCAAACTTTTTATTTTAATGTATGCTATCAATTTTGAGATACCAAATAGAAATACCAAAAAGAAAAATAATTTTTTTTAAATACCCTACTGAACACTCTTATAATGAGATCTCATTAACACGAAATAATACCATGTTTCCAAAAAATACAACAAAGTTCATACTTTTTTTTTCTTTTAACACGAAATAAAAATAATCAGAAGTGAAAAGTCCAACTTGTGAAGAATCATTTTAATATCTATTCGAACTTCCTTGCTTCGCATAAAGCAATGATTTTCAATCTTTCTTAGGTGTTGTACTAATAAGGTGGTGTCTATTAATTACATCCGGTATTTAAGGTCGAGGGGATCGAGTCAAATCTCATTTAATCTTACTTTGGGTTGGGAAGGGGTATCGGTGAATATCACGTAATTGTTTCCCGTGAAGAAACAGTGGAAAACTGCGAGAAAATTGGGTTAAATTATGTTAAACATGGTCTTCACTAAAATATAGCTAAATCTTATTAACGAATCTTTTGTATAGTGATATTATTTTAGCATGCAATTAGTCAATTATTGAAGTATTATACCAGCTGCTTGCCACTTTCTGCCTCTTCCTTTTTCTTATTTGACCATCTCTTCTTTGGCAATACCACAACTACAAAATATATTTTTGAAATTTGAGTGCAGCGGTAAGAATGATATCATACAGGGTAGGCCAAAACAGACAGTGCAGTTTTGAAAGGCTATTAAAAATAAACTATGCAACTTACAAGAATTATATTTATTTAATTTTATTCTTTACATCATGCCATTTTATTTATCAAGTTCGAAAAATTACATCAGAAAGATGATGGCCGCCAGCAGCGATGCATTGATGGAGGCGATTTCTGAAGTTTTCTGCCGCATTACGACACATTTCAATCGGTATAGCACCAATTTCCTCCCTAATTCTTTCTTTGAGCTCTTCTAAGGTGTGAGGCCGATGTTTGAAAACCTTTTCCTTAAGGTAGCCCCACAAGAAAAAATCGCAAATGCTCAAATACGCGGGTGAACGCGCGGGCCAACTCACATCGCCTCTCAGAGAGACGAGGTGCGTAGGGATCACCTGCCGCAGCTTCGTCATTACAACTCTTGGACAATTTTGTAGGGGTGGAAGAATAGTCTTGATACAAAATCCACCTTACTAAGCGGTTAGAAATGCCCAATGCAATTGAATGCTCCCGGGCAGACCGTGTAGGCAACCGCACAATAGCCTCTCTCACTCTCGTCAAATTTTCCGGTGATTTTGCAGTTTTGGGTCTTCCTAAACCCCTAGGTTTTAGTGTAGAACCAGTTTCTTCAAAATTTCTCACCTAATTCGCGATTACATTACGGTGAGGGACGGTATCATGACGCGAAAGGTTAAAGAGCAACCAGAAAGCTCACTGAGTTGCGGTGAAAGATCGACCATTTTCGAAAAACGTACGGACGGCGAAGCCCCGTTGTTCAACAGACCAAACCATGATAATGGCATAACCCGCCCGACGAAATGAAACTATCATAATCGCATTATCCCCACCACACCAGAAGTACCAACTTTTCAAAACTGCACTGTTTGATTTGAACCATTTGAACCAACCTGTACATGTGTAAAGATTTAGGTGCTAAAGTCATTTGAGTTGGCACTATTTCAGATGTGATGCTTCAAATAAGCTCCCTATATTTTAACATTGAGTGATAACCCGCTATATTAATCTTTAAAATTTGATTTTTAGAGACGATGAAAAATTTGGAAGGCGCGACCGCTATGCAGGACCATTAACTGATTTCAAAGAAAAGGACACATACAAACCAAATGTTAAGCTCGAATACATTGATGACGAAGGTCATGTTTTAAACGCGAAAGAAGCTTTCCGATATTTGTCGCATAAATTTCACGGAAAAGGACCTGGAAAGAATAAAATCGAAAAGCGAATCAAGAAAAATGAACAGGAAGGGGTGAGATTTTCTTTGATACAAAAATTATTTATATTATAACTTTTTTAAAAATTTTTAGTTGATGAAGAAAATGAGTTCAACTGATACGCCTTTGGGGACGTTAACTATGCTGCAAGCGAAACAAAAAGAGACCCAATCGTCTTACATTGTACTTTCTGGCAGTAAACATACGCATTCGTAAGTATTTAGTTTAGGGACCGTACTTAAATTACGTAACACATTTTGAAGGACTTTTAAACTACATCTTATATAAAAGATCATAATAACCCCAAGTATATATTCTAAAATTATATTGTACTTCTCGTTAGTCCTTCCTATTAAGAGGATTTTTCTTTGATTTCCTAGAAGTTTTCAAAAAATAAAATTATTCCTTGACCCAATAATAACAATCAGTAGCTCTGTTCCAGATGGAAATAAAATCATACAATTACGAAACAAGTTTTACGCGGTATACAATTATGACAATTTTTAGTATATTGTTAGTACATCAGTTTTACTTTCTGTAAATGTACTGTTTTATTGTCATCTGGAACAGGTTTAGTATTTTAAATAGTAACAATCTGATTTGACCTCCCCCACCTTAAATTTGTTACGTAATTTAAGTATGTATAGTAATAATAAAATCTCCTCGTAATAATAAAATCTAATAATTATTTTTTTATTTACAGAACAACAATATCGAAAATGAAACGATAGTTTGAACTAACGCATTGTAATTAACAATTATATAATTTTAAAAGATAAATAAAGTTGGTATTTAAAACGAAGATTTCGTATAGTTTTCTTCTTTATTATCATCCTCATCGCTGTAATCATCCTCATCTTCGTCACTGAAATCTTCCTCATCTTTTTCTTGCAGACACATTTGTTGATAAACCCGAAATTCTTCGAGCGTAACACCGGCGATTTTTGTCGCGAAAATTGCATCGTCCGAGTTAACGATTTGAATTAGTTTAGGATTCGGATTTGGTTCTTGTTCACTAGCTTTAGGATCACGAATTTTGTAGAGTCCAAGTTTTTTTAGGAAGGTATGTCGACATTTGAGGGTATCGAGGGATACTTGAAATACACTTGATTTGCAAATTTCAGAAATGTCTGTGATTTTCATCACGTTTTTTAGGTAGGATATAATTTCGGCGGTGGTTTGCCACTTCGTGAACATTACGTTGGGGTTTACTTCGAGGAGACGTACCACTTGTTTCTTTTTCTCGGCGAACGTCATTAGTTCACTGGTGCGATGTAAGATATGTGCTTTGGGCAGTGAAAGAAATTGAGGATGAAGCGATAGTAGATGAATAGTGGCACCTTCTCCAAATTGGCAATCTCGCCATGCTTCCACAGCATCATTTATAAATTTTTCATTACGATGCAACAACTGAGAAACAGTTGTCACCATATTAAGACTATTTTCAGTTCGAAATCCTTGATTTTTAAGTTCTTGAAAGCATCGTTTCCACTGATTTACACTACTTTTGTACAAGCTTTCATTTTTATCAAAAGCTGCCTGAAGACGTTGAGGCGCAATTTTTAAATCTGATGCTAAATCATTTATTGGAAATACTGTTTGAGCACTAATTCGACAAAATTTCACGTTGTTAATTAAATTATTTCCCAGTAAAATCTTACAAAATTTTACTGTTCTTATCATTTTTTATAATTTAAATTATAACACAAGATACATAACCTACACGAGGGGATATTGCTGTTTCCCGGGCGCCAAGATTTGACGACGGATTCTTATAGATCTCGCAAAAATAAATCGAAAATGAAGAATACTAATTTGCGAGTTTTTGCTTAGTTTTCGAGAAAAACCCGATTTTAGTTTTACGATTCCAATGTTATTTCTTATGGGAGATAAATTTGGTGAATGCGGATATTTTTAGAACTACCGAGTTTTGACAGGTGATCTTAACTATTTTAGAACGTTCACACGCCGATTTTTTTACGTATTTATGAAAATGTATGATACGTATAACCCGTATAGCAATGTAGTTTTAATGGTTTTAATATTATAAAAACGAAACAAAATTAACTTATTTAAGAATAAGTATTAATGGGGCCCTGGGGTACAGCCCCCGGCGGGGGTTTGGGGGCGAAGCCCCCAAAATAAAAAAAAATACATCTCAACTTATTTTTCAAGAAAATATAATTTGTATTCCAGTGACTACCCTGTTGTTTTCAGCCAAAAAATTATTTCTTATAAACTAAAAGCGTCCAAAAATTATATATTTCTATTTACCATTTCCTTAATAATTTTGAATTATTTTTATTATTACTAACGGTCTTCATACATTATTTACGTTATTACTTTCTTCTTTTATATAATCATTTGAAAAAGAAAAGACAATAGTGATCATAAAACAAGCATAGTTGATTACGGCAATTTAAATTGGTTAATAAGTGTAATACTAAAAACATTTCCTCTCAATAATAATTTTATTATTGCAAATATTTTATTGTCGGCATTGTATTTGTTACGTTTCATATGTTTCATATTGTTGACTTGTTGACAATGATCTAACGTAATTTCGCATGCGATTTGCTCAAGCCTCGTGCTTACGTCATATTTTCACCAAATTTGACGTTTTCGATACAATTTTTAAAAATCGATATCTCGAAAACTAAGCGAAAACTCGCAAATTAGTATTCTTCATTTTCGATTTATTTTTGCGAGATCTATAAGAATCCGTCGTCAAATCTTGGCGCCCGGGAAACAGCAATCTTGCCCTACACGACTTACAGTCGTTGACTCAGTTTTTATCAGTTCTCGCATTCATGTAAATCAAAATGTTGGAGCCCAATTTAAAAAGATTGGGGGCTCCCGATTTCAACACAGAGAAATGTAAGAATTCTCATGAATATTTACGGTTTAAAATCGTGTTTTAATCATTTATGTGTTTAATATTTGTTTTTAGATGTGAAAGAATTAACACAAAAGTGTGTTGGTGGCCAAGAACTTCAACGAGTTCGAAATAAAATCCAACAGCTATCGGATGAGACCAATGGGGCGTTGAAACGCAATGTTTATCAAAATTACATTCAATTTATCGATACTGCAAAAGAAATATCACGTAAGTGTCCTTACTCGGTTAGGGTAAAATAAGTACAAATTCAGTTCATGCTCAGCTGATATTTATACATTTACAATCTAGGATAAACATAGTTTCATAGTGAATTAGAAATAGTCCTTGCTTCGAATTCAAGCTAAGAATCACCCAAGCATAAGATATCAAATGTAAAAACTATTTCAACAAAAGTACATTTATCGTTAGAGGACTTAAAAGTAGTACAGTAAAACCTCGTCTATTTGTCGCCTTAAAAAAATTTAATGTAGAAATTTTTTGCATAGACCTCAGAACTTTTTCAAGATAATCGACAAATTTTTGCTTTTAAAACAATGCACCCTATTTAATATTAAGTATACAACAAAAGATAGTTAATAGGAAAAAAAATCGTTGGACTCTGCCTGCCATCCCTACAACTTCCAGTTATAAAACTCCCGCTGAAATAGCAGTTCGTTTAATATAGTTTTTCCCTCACCAGTTGTTGTCATACGCACATCTTTCTTTGAACGTGTTTTAATTGTTACCAGCCTCCTGTCACTTAAATACGAGAAAGACTAAAAAACGTGACCGATTTTTAGGGAAATCTTAGTACCTTTGGATGGCGCTGGTATCTAGTTGAAAAATAGCTGTTCACTATTTGTGTTGTTATTTAAGAGTCATACGTATCAAACAGCCCTCTGTCACTTAAACTTATCATCACTTATCAGAGTTACTATACTTATTATATAAAAATACTTATCATAATTATTTTCATATAATAACAATAATGATGAAAACAATAAAAAAAAGTTTTACTTTAATAATTTGCTGGCTTTAAAAAAAATTATTTTTAACCTCCGACTTCCATAAAAGTGTTCGGTTTTCGTCAGTCTTTGTGGTCTTCGTTCAACTCGTTTTCAACTAATTTACTGCAATTACAGTCAAAATGGTCACATTTTTGTAATATGGAGTTGTAGAGGGCTGATTGTTACTAATTCAGAGTTCACACCTTCTCTCTGTCACTCTGTCCTCTTTTTCTCTCGTCGTATATAAACTTTATAGTATTTGAGGAATATGTTATTTATTAAACATACAGTGCGATATTATCGGGTGGAAAAAATTATTATATTCTTTAAATCGTTGACTTTTTTTCTACACTGTTTGGTCAATGTAAATTTGTTTTTTAACGGTGATTTTTTTCTGTCGGATATTTCCTTTTTTTCAATAAGAACACATTTTAAAATTTAACTTCTTAGGTATGATTTCTTTTAGTTATATCTCCGTTCTGAATCATCCTCAACCCTGAAAAAATTTAGGCCATAACCCGATTGTATAGTCACAGAAAATTTTTGGATGTCATAAATCTTATTATTTAAGGGGGACATCCATTAATTACGCGAGTCGATTTGTTGATTTTAGACCCCCCTCTAGTGAGATTACGTGAGATTTGGCCGACCCCCCCCCCCCTTGATCCCCCAATCTCAAGTGATATTTTGCAAAACTTGTGTTTCTAGTGTACATCCGTTGGATTTAATCTAAAAAAAGTAATATTAATTCGCTTGTAATTTTTATTTGATTAGAATTGAAGATTGCTAAGAAAGTAAGCTAGCACTACAGTGAGAATTGAACATCAAAAGCTTTTCAGCATTACCACGATAAATATTATTGTGTAATATTTGGCTATATTTTCGTGAAGGAGCATGTTTTATTTAATTGATTCCAAAATTTTGGCAGTTTTTTTCTGTTTCTTGCGAAAATAAAAGTTACGTGATATTCGCCGAAACCCCTCTCCAAAGCTAGATTAGATGAGATTTCCGTTGACCCTCGAACGCCTCACGTAATTAATGGACAAGTTAATGTCTTAATATACAGGAATCGAACTCGGTGTCATTTATGAACGGATCGGAATCCAATAGATCTAACCACTGCGCCATTAAGTGGACTTTCAATTAACTTTTTTGTTATAACGTTATTGTAACGGGATTACTCAAACCTGTAATGAGCTCCTTTTTAAGATTTTTTTTATTCAACGGAAAAATTGCAAAAAATTTTATAAATCAACAACTTTATTTATTTTTACTTTTTGATAAACAATTTATCACCAAAAATCACTTTTGAAATCGCTTATCACTTGTATGCACTGACTGACTTATTCAGAAATGAATTCGACTGACTGTGCTGTAACTGACTGACTGTTTTAGCGCAAACAACCTAACGCTCTCGAATTCTTTAGAAAATTCTTGTCGAACCTACTAGAAATCTTTATTGTCAAGAATGAAACAATTCAAAATTAGTAAATAAGTTTAGTTATATTGAGATTCTCTCTGATTGACAACCTGAAGTACAAAAAATGTTGTAGAATGTTCAAAAATGATTAGATTTTTTTTTTGGGTTCTTAATTTTTGCATATCTTTGGAACGACTAACCGATTGACTTCGGAATCTACTCAGATCTAAGTCTCAATTAACCTTTTCGAATACTGCGTCATGGGTCTCAATCGACTAATTCGTTCTTGAGATCGTACGATAAAATTTTATTTATCCCCAAGCCCACACATAGCTAGAAGTCTCGGTGGGAATAGCTAGAATGACTTTCTAAAACCTTAAAACGTGAAGATCTGATGAAAACTTGACTTCTGAAAATCAAACTGAAATTAATAACTTCTCTTCAAACACTCTTTTCTTGGAAAATACGTATTTTCATAAAATTTCCTATAACTTTTAAGATAGGGATGTAAGCCAGAAAATGAAAAAAATAATTTATTGAGCTATTTTTTTGAAAATATATTTATTCTATAGTTTTAAAAAAGAAAACTTAACACTTAAGAGTTATAAGATCTTTTTGAAGAACGAGTTTTTTCTCTTGACCAAATAGTCTATTTGTAAAATTCGGTGGACCAAAGAATTCAGACTACTCTTGTTTCACTATACACCACTCATAAGATGGATTGGAAGTCGACGGTGAAGATGAAAATTGTGAGTTTATATGTAAATTCTGCGTTTCACACTCTATATCATCTTCTGCCTTTGACACTGCTTCAAATATTTTCCGCTTAATTTGTCTTTGGTATTTGATTGGAAGAACCTTAGTTGCATGGTACATAGACATAAAAAAATGATGTAAAGCATCATTGTCTGTCAAGTCTGTTCCCTCTGGATTTTGGTCTACTAAGTTTCGATGTAAATCATCCCTTTTGTTGGTCCTTTTATCATTGTCTTCAGTGTACTTCTGTAGCCCTGACTCAATAGTTATGGATTGTTTCCTTTTTTTAGGTGCCGATCTTTCATCCAATTCATCGAATGAATAAAACATTCCTTCCTCGACTGTATGATTTATCCTTTCTCCACCGCCTTCCTCTTTCGATTGTTTTTCTTCAACGCTTAAAGGCTGTGGATTACACCCGGTTGCCCTGTTTTTCATAAATGGTAAAAGAAACTCCATTTGTTTCTGATATAACCATGGTCTGAAATGTTTTGCCTGTTGTCCACTTATCTTTTGTTGTCTTCGCAAAGCTTCACGGTGGCATTCTCTAAGCTTTCGCCACGCCTCTTTGGTAGCCTTACCTGTAACAAATAAGTTTCAGTTTTTTTTTAGTATAAGATTAGTTAGAACGAAGTTCTTTTATTGGGATTAGAGTAAAATCGGGGAGACCATAACGTAACGAAATCTTTACCTCTTTTGCTTTAATTCTAATTTTTCTCTTTCTATTTCCTTATGCTCACTGTTTTGCATCGCCGAATGAGAGATGGGAAATAGAAAGATGGAGAGAAAAAAAAAAAAGAACAAAACATTTGGTTTTACTGACTACTAGGTGGTACGCCTGTCGACTTTACTAAATTATAAAAGTTGTAAAAATCTATTCCATAAATTAAATTTTGTAATTGAAATCCAAATTTAATTAAAATGGCCATTGTTCCAACAAAATGAAATTAATTATTTTAGCATTGTTTGCGGGTCTTACTTGAACTAGTTAGTAATCAGTTTAAGACAGGTTTAGAAGAATATAAGGAGAATTCTCTCTTTTTAACCCTTTAAACTTTTTTTCACATCTAAAAAAATTAAATCTCACAATTTAACCCAATTAAATAAATTATGCGCTAAATTACGGCTTTTGTGATAAATTCTATACTCTATAGTTATCGATGTTTTAATGTTATAAAATCGTCAAATCTAACGAACTTTACGACAGTTTATTTCCGCAACTGTTTTAGATATCGATCCTACATTTTAAATGTGGTTTTATAACATTTGTATTTACCACAATACCAGATTTCATCAAATTCGGACGACTTGCAATTTTCGCAACTGTTGAGTTAGCATGAAATATGTCTACAGTGATATACCTATATGCATCTGACAATTAATATTTTTAAAGCAAAATGTAATTTTTTATTGTTTAAATTCAAATATTGTGAATGTAAAAGCGGGTGACAAAAACGGGTGTCACAGTGACAAAAAACGAATTTAGAATTTAAATAAAAAGAGGTTTCACTGTATTCTTGATAATGGTATTAGATATGCTAAATACCACACATATATTTTTAAGTAAAATTTCACTTAATTACCGTCAGAATAATCTAATTGTTTGGCTATTTTCTCCCACAAATCATCCTTTGGTTTTGTCCTTATATATTCACTGTGAGTTGTGTCGTATAAAACCGGATAACTTCTCACTATTTCGATCAATTTTTCCATTGTAAATAATGTACTAACACGAACCCACGTCTCACGGAACTGTGCGACCGAGTCACAAAACTTTACATTGAACCCACGCAAGACATGGGCTAGTCGTGGAATGGGTTTGACTTGCGCTGTTGCTACAAAAATTATTTACAGAATTTGCCACGCATGGGCTTAGCGTGGGTTGGATTTAATTTATGGCGGGATGTAAATTTACTATGTATTTAATTAAATACAACCATTTACATATCATCAGAAGTGAAAATTAAATTAGGTTTAAACGAAAACAATTAATGGAGATTTTAGAAAAAAAATTAATACTAGTCGAGTGTAGAAGGTTCAAGCCGATGCATTAACATTGATTTTCAATAATAAGAAACTAATTGAAACTTTGTTCGTAATAGTGACTAAAACATTCTAAATATGGTTGAAAACTGAAATAATACCTACAATAATTTTTAAAGATATTCTCTGTGTGCAAAATATTCCTGTATTAGTTTAATATGTATTCGTATTAATAAGAGTAAACAAAACGATTTTCGTATTATACCTATGCCAGTTTAGTCAAGTTTTTAATTGCATATAATTTAACCAGACAACAATATATCTGTACATCAAAATAGCCGTTCTTATGAAAAATCCTGTGTATAGCCTGGGCTGATCCGGGAAATAAACTTACGAAAAAAAAAATAGCCGTGAGTAGACCACGGTTGTAGTGGGAGCCAGTTTAGTCGAGTCATTGAAGAGTCAAAATCTTTAAAAGTTCTTAATCCCCAGGATCAGGTCCGGTTTTTAAGAATTTAAAAAAATGTTTTATATACGTAGATTATAAAGTATTTAATTAATGTTATTCCTTCACTATTTAAAAATTAATAAAAACCGTGAAAAAATAAAAATAAATACAAACAATTTGTAGGTATATATTGTATACGTAGGTACCTACTTATTGTAGTTTATTTTGTATATATATTTTAATTTCTATGAATATTTAATTGAAAAAAAAACAAACATTTAAAAGAAATCATCAAAATTGGACTTGCCCCTGAGGATTAAGAAGTAAAAACTTCGTTGACCCGGCTATTTATATTTTCTTTATTATTAAAACACCGATCAACTGTGTATATTTCTCATACGTACATATTATACCAGTCACAGAAAATATACTAAAAATAGTCATCAGTTGGAATTTTTTTTCTCAAATTTCGGCCTTCATAAGTATTTATCTTCGAAAGGTCAGAAGAATTAAGAGTTTCCAGCTCTCCCACTGACAAAACATCCCCTAACTTCTAAACGACGTAAAATGAAAGAGGTTCTTAATAATCTTTTGGTAGACCACGTATAACTTTTTACTTAATTTTGATATTTATTTAAATTCGGTATGAAGCATTTCAAAGTTGGTTCCATTTTAATTTGAAGGAAAACGTCTGCCTTTAAGGAGTAGAAAAATATGGGATAAAATTGTAATTAAACCTTTTATCGGTCGATCCAATTTTAAGGATAATTTTTTTAAAATTATCCCCACAACTTTTAGAAAGAAAAAAAATACTAACTAAGAGTTAAAATAAGGGATGAAATAGTAACTTTTAACTGGCTGATCCGATTTTGATCATTTTTTTCTATTACCTAGCCGTACAATAAACCTAGAAGTAGGCCACGTCATTATAATTTGAAGAAAATAAATCAATCTTTAAGGATACAAATTGAGGATTAAATAGTAACTTTGATTTGGACGATCCGATTTTGAGGAATTTTTTTTTTCTATTAAGTGGTTAGTAGAGTTTAAAATTAAACTACCTTAAAAAGAACGCCTAATAAGTGTTAACTTGATATTTTTACGGGTGTGCTTTTAAGTTTAAAGTTTTACAAATGATAAAATGGGCTTTTTAAAATTCAACTTGTTACTTTTATAAATTCTATTTTAGTATTTAGTGAAAGTTTAAGCAATTTGATTAGTAATTGCACGAACCGTGTGATGTAAATCCTATCAACATTTTTTCAACAAAGCGTATAGCCGTGTTTACATGACAAATCTGCCCCACGGCATTTTCGATTTGCAGTTGGGGGATCGATTTGACATTAAACAAAAATAATTCACCCAAATTTTTAGTTCCACCACAGCAAAAATTATGTGAAAATTCATGAGTGTAAAGGAGTATAAGAAACATTTCTAAGAAAGTTTGGTGAGTGAGGCTTTTAAATAAAATGGATAAAAAATTATTTTAGTTTTATTTTCCTCTGGAAAATCGACTTTTCTTCTTAAATTCATTATGTTATATTTTTTAATATATAATTAGGGTCATACCATCTCTTTTAGTCCTAGAAATTGGAAACAAAATCATATTTCATTAATATTCAATTTTATTATTGAAAAAAAATAATAAAATCGAAAAATTAGGTTTTTTTGGAAATATCGAAAACCGTTTTTGAGATAGGGCGGTAAAAATTTGAGTGAATTATTTTTTTTTGATGTCAAATCGATCCCTCAACTGCAAATCCAAAAAGCCGAGGGGGCAGATTTGCCATGTAAAGCCGGCTATACCCTTTCGAGCCCAATGAAAACAAAAACTTTGCGGCCCCAAAGAAAGATATTCTTACGCAGGGCCGTCTTTAGCCTATTGAAGACCCTGGGCACATCAGGATAGTGGGGTCCCTATGACTTTTACATAGCGATAATATGACTTTTAGATACGAGTAGGTACTTTGTTATGATAGACAAAGGAAATATACCCATAAGCCATAATAGATTAAGGAGGAAAAAATTATTATGAATTATAAAAGGAGGAAATATCTACGTGTATAAAAAAGTACCTTTCTAGATATGAGATAGCCAAAATCTTTAATTAATTATTTCTTCAAAATCGATGTTTTTCAACATGTCACACCCAATGGCCATCAGCGACCAACTATTTAATCTCTCTTGGTGCATTGCTTGTTCTGGCAGGAATTAAGGGTCCCTATCAACCGCGGGATCCTGATGGGCACGTGCTCACGTTGCTTCATACGTTGTTTGTAAAACCTTATCTAAATTCTTTTTTAAAGTTTTTTTTTTTAATCTTGTTTATTAACTATGTATACTCGAAGCCTTAGCATAGGCGCACTATCAGCAACTCGAGACAATTTCGGCCATTTTAGGGACACATGTAGGGGAGACCGGGGCAAGACAAAGCTCGGGGCAAGATGGGAAAAGTGTTTTTGTGCGTGACTGGTGAACATAACAGAGCCTAACGAAGTGTCATTCGGGCGATGTTCGGTCACGTCACACAAGTCTGATCGGCTCGTCTTTGTCACTACTTGTTTTGGCTGCGTGCCGAGAAAAAACAGCTGTTTGGAGAATTTTTACCAAGTATATGGTTTCTAAGAAGATGTGCACAGAGGTAGATATCAGGGCTATTGTAAAATTTTAAGACCTACTTTTAGTAACGGTGAAACACTAATGAATTTAGATTGAATTTTTGCAGAAAAATTTTTGTAGGTTGGAACTGTTGTTACTTTTACAAAATATGTCTAATGGGGCAAAAAGGTCGGGGCATAATGGGACTGCAACAAATAATAAAAAAGTAAGAAAAATGAAAAGAAACCTGAAAAAAAGCATTTGAATAAAAGGCACCAAAAAGAAACTGAAACGAATAGTAGTTCATCTAAAGAAGAAAATGATGACTGTGCTTGCATCTATTGCGGGTACCTATACTCAGAGTCAATCGAAGGTTGGGTTATCTGCAACGTATGCCGTGTATGGGCACATAATTCTTGTGCTGGAGTTGATGGAGAAGATGAAGAAGGGCACACTTGTGAACAATGTCTGACGGATTGAATATAATATGTAATATGAAATTTAATATGAATATGTCCTCGTTTTGCCCCGCAGCGTTTCCCATTTTACCCCACCCGTGGGGCAAGACGGATTTCACAACTTTTTTTAAACTTCTATTTGTCAAAACAATTATGTGATTTTAGACGTTAGAAGGTATAATTATAGTAGATAAGTCTATACGTTTTATTTTTTTTGTATAAGAATTTCAATAAAGAGTTTATTTTTCTTTCTGTGACGATTTTTGTCTTAGCTATCCCGTCCTTCCCCGGTCTCCCCTACTTTAAAATAATTTCATACTCAGACATAAGGTAAACAATTTATATAACATTTCATTATAAAAATCAAATCTGTTAGTGGAGGTACCGCACCCTTGGGTGCCGCAGCGGCGCCGTTCGAGCGCAAACCGTTCATATGAATAGAATCTAGAGACATCACGTAAACTTTCAAATTTTTGGGAATGTCAGCGTTTGAAATTAGACGACTCATATAATATATCTTAGTATTTTAATTTAATTTTTTTTAAACTATAAATGTTATATTCAAAACAGACTTGGAAGGAGAAATGTATCAACTGTCCCACATGCTAACGGAGCAACGTTCGCTCTTGGCAGAACTCGCTTCGATGTCGATTTTATCTGATAGCGTTCCCGGGATTTTAGAAACAAACGATGAAAACGAAGCCACTAAATCCGAAGATGGATCGCAAGAAATTTCCACAATTGAACAAGAAGAAGATAACCGTCGTCGAGTGTTAGCGACAATTCTTGAAAAAGTCGAAGGATGTATGGTAAGTAATACCTAAGAATAAATAAAATGAAATTAATACAAAGGTGAATTTCTTTTTAATTTTCTCTTGATAGGGTTTGTTAGAGCCAGTAGGACGAGTTTTGCTTCATGAAGGAGATCTTTTAGAATTAGATCCAATTGAAAACACAGCACTACAACGAGTTCATCCTTATCTATTTAACGATTCATTCATGATCACCACGTGGATTTCTCATCGGCGAGGCCCTGTTCGATACAAATTCAATGCTCTCTACGAATTGGGAAGTTTGGCTGTGGTAAACATCCGTGATTTAGGACCTGTTAAAATGGCATTCAAGCTTCTGGCTTTTCCTGATACCCGAGTCTTCCAATGCAGCTCCAACATGAGCAAAAAAGAGTGGCTTGATAAGTTTGAACAGGCCAAGAAAGCTCGGCATACACAAGAATCGCAAATCAAACGAGACGGAACAGCCACGTCCTCGGAAAGATCACCGTCGAGACAAACATCGATTGATTCACCCGTTGGAAATCGTATTTTTTTTATTAGAAAATCTGATTGAATTTTTTAAATTAATGGTTATATTTTTAGCGTTTTCGGTTGAGGCGGATTTCGAGTTGGAAATGCCGGAATGGTTGATGGAAGCACCGGAGGAGTTGGATGTGCTATTAGCGCAGCGACATCATGAAGATGCGCTTCAGTTGTTGGAAAAGGTGCAGGAATATTTAAATGAATATGGTGGTGAAAATAAGTTTTTTGATATAAAACAAAAAATGGAGACACGAAGGAAGGGTTTGATCGACGTTTTGGTGAAAGAGCTTGAAGTTGGTCCTGAGAAGTCGTTACAAGGGGGTTTTAGAGCAGCACGACGACCTGTTCGCCTATTGAAACAACTTGGTAAATCGATGCAAGCGTGTGATTTATTCTTGCAGTTGTGCAGCAGTATATTAAAGACGAGATGTAAGCAAGTAAAACGTGAAGGTTCTACTACAACATATGTGAAACATCTCTCAGCTGTGGTCTTCACAAATATGTCAGAGATGGCCGAAGAGTTTTCACGAGCTTTTGTCAATTCACCACCGTGTGCCTCAGCTTTTTTCGTCTGGGTCACGAACGAAGTAAGCGTATTTACTTCGCATTTAATCAAGCAATTGTTTCACTCCCAAACTACGGTATCGGTTTTGGCCGAATGCATCGTTCACGTTCAAAATGACGCCCAAAAATTGTGGACTTTTGGTGTTGATATTGTTTATCAAATAACTGGAGCTTTACGAACGCCTATGTGTCGAGCTTTGCGTGATTGTCGAGACAAACTTATTGATGCAGCGCGTTTACGTGCAGCTGAAGACCACTGGAGACCTTCTAATTTTCGAACTACTGCCGGTCTGACAAAAGCTCTTCAACAACATTCTGAGCTCGGAGTAAAACTTAATTCTTATGTCACTGGTAACTATTAACTTTTTATACTTAATAGTTCATTAGCATACACTCAATTTATAAAAGCTGTAATTTAGAGAGAAATGATCGTAGGGACAAAAAGAAGAAATATAGTATTAAATTTTTGTATTTCGGGTTTGAAGTTCAAAATCGTGGACATTAGCGTTTCTTGAGAAGACCTTTAAAAAGACCAATGAAAAAATATCCAAATTGTCGTGTGTGTTTAAAAAGATCTATGACTATAACCTTTTTTTTGTAATATTTTATTTTTCCATCCTTTTAGAAAATTTTATCTGTTATAGACGAGTTAAGAGGGTATTCTAGTCTAGAGGCCCGAATTTCGAGCGTTTTTTGGCAATTGATAAAAAAAAGCATTTGATATTTTTACTATTCATTTTTTTATCATTTGTTTATTTATATTCAGAGAGTACACAAAATTAATTTAAAAAAAAATTTTTCATTGAGTTATGCGTCCTTGAAGTAGAGGGGGAAAATAAGGCCGTCCTCGTCGCCGTAATTACTACCTTTGTGGTTATCTGAAAAATAAAAGAATGACGGATTCCTGATGAGTAGTGAATACGAATGTCGCTATCGCATGAACCTGCAAAACTGAAAAAAAACATTTTTTTTTATAAAATGGCGGCTACTCAAAAATAAAGGTCGATTTTTTCACTAATTATTGAACTTTGTCGATTTTTTTTAAAATATTAGAAATTTCAAATTTTCATTTTTTGTTGGTTCATGCGATTGAGAGATATTTAAAGAATATTCATGCCTAATTTTAAGTAAATCGGTTGATTAGAACTTGAGATATTGTGGCCATTGTGGCTATACCGAATCGAAAAAAGTAGTTTCGAGAAAAACGCGTTTAAAGTTTTACGTTAAGTCTCAATCGGTCTAGTTGGCACGACACTAAAACGGCTATAACTTCGGAAATAATTTGAATTTTGAAAAATGCTTTTAGGGAAATATTTTTGAATATATAAACTATCGGATTATTAAAAAAAATTTCGATTTTTTCAAATTCGTAGACTAGAATACCCCCTTAAAGTAAGACTCTATTCGGAGAGTATTTCGAAGCCATTAGCGACCCGGTCAGCTTGGAATGAATAAATTAATTTAATTATAATAACACACTTCTTAGCGCTCTTTTTTAATATAGCGGTCGGGGAACTGGGGTAAGAATGAAATTTTTAGGGGTAGTGAGAAAATTTTTTTGGATATAGCTATTTTATCAAGGTGTTAGTATTTCCGAAAACTTGATTCAAATTGTTCTTATATCAAAAAGCCTCAATTTTGAAATTATTGTATCAAACATGAAGCAAGATCATTTACCCAAAATCCAAAGGCGGAAAGTTTTTGTTTCATGCCTTTTGATCCCCGGACAAAATATCGCCCTAAGGTCACTTAGTTCCGTTGTGGACTAGATAGTTGCCGTATACGCCAGTGGTCCTGGGTTCGAATCTCACTGAAAGCCTAAGATGTTTTTTTCTGGGTTTTCGGATTCGACGGTTGCTAATGACCATAGTAGTTGATGCGACCTTAAATAAAGCAAAAAAAAAAAACAAAATATCGCCTGACAAAATATCCTCAGACAAAAATTCCACATAGAATAACTGCAAATCGTATTTGCAGCATAATTTTGATGTTAAAACATTTAGTTTTGTGTAAAATTTCGCGGTGTCAATAAGTGAAGTTTTCATTCAATGAATGAAAATCGGGTAAACGAACTATGACTATCATTTCTTTTGTTAATTATAATTTATTTTTATATTGATTGCCTCCTTTTCATAATGATAGCGGTAATATCGACTTACGCAAAAATATTTTGGGATAACGGCAAAAAAAGTTCCCCGACTGCTGATATAGAGGTTTATCTTCTTATATTCTTTATATTGTATAGATTTTTTTTTTTACGTTGGACTTCTTTATTTTTTTATGTCGCATCAATTACTATGATCATTAGCGACCGATGAATTCGAAAACCCATGGAAAAAATCTTGAGCTTTCCTTGGGATTCGAACTTATAGCTACTAGTGTATAAGGGAACTATCTACCACGCCACTGCTGTATTTTTATGATTACTTAAAAGATTTAGTTCTAAAAACTTGTTACAAGCTACAATTTTTTTTTTCGTTTTTCTCTTCATAACTCCCTCAAACAACTATTTCTCTGAGGTCACTTAGTGGCGGGCAACTAAATTATTTGTACACCAGTGGTCCTAGGGTCGAATCCTAATTGTTTTTTTAGGTTTTCATAGTTGCCAGTCGCTAATGAAACAAAAAAGTTAAAGCAAACTTTAATAACCATTTCACTCAAAATCGCAGCTCTTTAAAACCTTTAAAACTAACGCAAAATTTTGTGATTTTTAAAAAACAATCCTTAATTCTTAAGAATAGTTAATTCTGATAATAATTTTTTTTAAGGTGAATGTTGGATAGATTTAACGAACAACACGTTATATTTTATCAAAATGTATTTAACACTTCTTGATGATTGTTTGAAACTATCATCGCCAGAACTGCAATACACTTTAGATGAGACGTTGTTCGATGTGTTTCAAGCCCAATTGAAACATGTAGAAAATTCATTGGAGAATCCCGCAAAACCAGAGGTAATTCATTCAAATTATTCCAATTTCCTCGTCTCTATGATTTTTATGTTTTCAGACAAAAAAGTTTATCGCGCGAAATGCAACATTTTTATTAGATAATTTATTGCCAATTGTTGAGAAACGGTATCGAGAAAAAGTAGGATTCAAATGTGATATGCTCGCACGACTTCATCAGGAGTTTTGTAATTTACGAAAATATTCTCCAACTTCATCAACACCAATTACAAAATACTCAAGTTCGGAGTTTCTATAAAGGAAAATATTGTTCGACAGATATAATAGTTTTGTTCGTGGGTGCGATTTTGAACCAGAGGCTATTCGGCGTTCGCATTTGTGTTCTTAAAAGAGCGTATGTGGGTCAATAAATTTTGAATTTATAACTTCTAGTAAAAAGTCGATGTTCGCGTAGTTCGCACCAAATGCGTTTGTCACCGATTCAGAATTGATTCTTAGATTTAAAAAAAAATATGATTATCTTATACATATATACGCAATTTGGTCCAGTTCTGTTGTTAAAGTTAGTTTTCGTTATAGAACGTAGATAAAGACGTACATCTCTCATGGAAAAATAATTTAAAAACCCTTGATATGAAGATACTGACTAAATAGTTCCAGAATAGCTGCCGTATCGCTATCGCTTGTGGATTGAGGCAATTGGAAAATGTTCCTACTAAAATTGGCCTCATAATAAAAACTACTACAATATGCTGTAGAACGACATATACTGCCTTTACTGCGATATTATACATGCACCCTTAGATGTTAAGAGCGCCAACTAGCGGCACTTTAACTATCATTCGCACTCGTATTGATTTCTGCAACAAACATGTTTCTCCTTCTATATGTATGTTCCATGGATTTCATTTAGTTTTAAAATCGTTTGCCGAAAAAAATCCCGAGGCATAAATAGGCATGCACTTAATTATAATTTTGAATCTGTTTTGAAATGATTCGTAATCGGTTCAAAATGTAACCCTTGAACAAAGCTAATGATAAATCAAACGACCATTTGAGTTGTTTTTATTTTTTATATTATGTATTTGATAGTTTGTTTTCCAATACCTACGTAAATATTTGTAAGTTATTGCTTTAAAAACCAACCATATTTTACATTTGCTTTTCTGAGTTATTATTATACATAAAAATAAAATTATTTTTTGTTACAAATTTTCATCTATTTGTCATTTATTTTATGAACGAATGTGTATAAAAATTAAATAAATTATTATTACTATTGATGATTTCTACGGGTTTAAATCAAAATTGTAGATTTTTGTATTTATTAATATCGTATTAACATAAATAGTGTTATACGTGTTATAGCAGTTGGTTTCATCACGCTAATAATACTGGTTCTGAAATAACGCGAATGTGTAGTAAAACCTGCTTCATCAACTACAGAACTGAGATTACTAATTCTGAAAAACTATTTATTCGTCGTTTTGTCAAAAATTTCATTAGTACTTTGGCGATTGAACAGTTTTAAAGATTGACTAAAACTAAACGAAACAAACCACTCAAAGACAAATCAAATCAAAGTGACATAGATAATTAATATACTAAAAAACCCATCCCTGCTTTGAGATTGATAAATATGTATTAAGGACGTTACCAAGGAAATAATTTTTCTTAGAATTTGTTTTAAACATTAAACATATTTTTGAGTGTCCTTTGCACGTAGAAAATTTTGCTGAAACTCCCTTAAAAGAAAATTGCCATGCTACATGGTATAGTTTTTTAAAAATATTGTTGTTGGTTTTTAAAAATAAGAACAAAAGTTCTTTTTATAATATTAATTTTCAGGTCTTAATAGTTTTATATTTTAAGTAATTATCAGGTTATTAAAGACCAGTTTTTTCTTTTAATAATTTATTTTCTTTTCACACAACGTTTCGTCAGTCTTATTCTGATGATGATACCTGAGATACCTGATGAAGTCAGAATAAGACTGACGAAACGTCGTGTGAAAAGAAAATATTAAAAGAAAAAACTGGTCTTTAATAACCTGATAATTACTTAAAATATAAAAGTTCTATTTGTTTCATCTAAAAAATTTTCAGGACAGTTGATGAAGGCAAAGTAAATAAGAACCAGTTTAACAAAATAGTCCTCAGAACCGTTTAACGTGCCAGATGAAATCAATCTATTGGATCTAAAAAGTAAGAGTAATGATGTGCATAATCCGCACAGACTCCAATTACTTTTATTTTCCAAATTTAACACAAATAGCATTATAACACAAAGTTTATGAGAATACTTTACAGTAATTATTTTTCTAAACTTAAAAATACCAAACAACAACAATGATTAAAAGTTAAGAAAGAGAACATTCCAAAATTTTAAGAGGATTCTCTTAAATACCAACGACCGGTTGTGCAACTAAATGAACGATTTTAGTTGTGTTCGTGTAACAATTCTAAAATAGACCGAGCTGAATATGCAAATGCTTAGTCAGTTCTTAACTAGTTCAGAACTGCTATACGAACATAGCGGTTATTAATTTCCTAGAAAATTTAATTAATTTTACGAATCAAGAAACTATTAGACTGCGGTTATATTGAGTACGAAATCAACTCTTACAGTTTCATCAAATTTGTACGAATTCATACCCAATGTAACCTTGGCTTTAGGTTTTTTCTCGATGAAAATAAAACCATAGAATCCACTCAGCGGTGGTATCTTTGATCGGTGGCCAGGCAAAATGTCATGGGGACAAAATATAAGATGTTTGGGTATTTACATGTCATTGATCAGTTGGGAACCGGTACCAGAACACTGCACTTTGTAGCATAAATCTAAAGATAAAAATATAAAACCAAGAACGCTACTCTTTGTCATTGTAAGAAATACACAGTATTAAAATAATTATTGTGTGGTTTTACGAAACCACGATGCAAGTGAAACTTTTTTCGAATTTTAGGCACTTAAGTAACTGAAAACTTTCGGAAAATAATTCGATTAAGGGTATGAAAATAGAATAGAAAGAAAGGGATGTGGCACGAATTCACTGTCTGATTGTGACGCGCACTGTTGGAACTATTTTTGAATTTCCATTATTGATATTAATACTCGAATGTTATTTTCATTATTGAATTTAATTGATTTTTGTTAAATCGATCATCTGCCTGTTGTTATCTATTGTAACATCACCGTCGGATATTTTTGCACTATTCTCACTAGCTGTATCTTTGTCTATCATGATCAAGTGAACAATAACATGTATCAATACACTGATCAAAATACGAATACCAATACAAATATGATTGGCAATTAATGACAACTTATAATATAATAAAACGTTGTCATGGAGAGGAAAATAGCTCATTACATTCAGTAATAGCTCGCGCAACAGGCCTGAGAAAACGACATGGTATATAGCTAACAATGTGTATACGAGCTCTGCCGAACACTTGCCGATTCCCTGCCGAGAATGTGTTACATTAAGCGACATGCTAAAGACAGGCTAAAAAATTTGAGAAGATGTATAAAAAGTTTCACTTTAAAAAGTAACGAACAGATTAAAACGTTACACTATATATAAATATACCGTACCACCTATTGGCGCAGTGGTTAGAGGCAGTAGTTCTCTCCGCTTCATGCGTCAAGTGGTACAGGTTCGATTCCCGTCGAATCCTAGACTTAAGATCTTAGACCTAAGAATTAAAATTGACCAACAGAAATTTTCTGTGTGTAGACAGTCGTGATATGACCTTAGATGTTAAAGCGACTTAAAACACCAAAAAAAAAAAATAAATAAATATACCAGAAACTAAAATTTGAAATATTATATGAAAAACATACTGGCTTAAATTAAAATAGTGAAAACTCACTATTTAGCAGTGGTATATTTTTAACTATTTTAAATAGTGAATATTCACTAACTATAGTAAGTTTTCACTTTTTTAATTTAAGAGAGTATGTTTTTCATGTAATATTTCAAATTTTAGTTTTTGGTATATTTATCTATATATAGTGTAACGTTTTAATCTGTTCGTTACTTTTTAATGTGTGTTTTTTACAATGACAAAGAGTAGCGTTCTTGGTTTTATATTTTTATCTTTAGATTTATGCTTTACACAGTGCAGTGTTCTGGTACCGGTTCCCAACTGATCAACGACAAGTAAATACCCAAATATCTTATTTTGTCCCTATGACATTTTGTCCGCGACATTTTATCCTAGCACCCTTTGATCAACTAGAACCAATATATGAAATAGTGATATACATATTTTGATGCATAAAGAGAGAAAGATGATTTTCAACGGAACCTCTCTTCATGCATCAAAATGTGTATATCGCTATTTCATTGATTGGTTCTAGTTGAAACCCATGATTTCTTATGAAGTGCAAGCTACCTGATCGGGACCAAACCCATTATTTTCGTATACTATAGGTTAAAATAAATATTTACGAAGTTCACATCAATATAATACTTTTTTGTTCATTTATTACTTCATACGGAAGTAAATATAGTTTAAAAAGAAATAATTTAGTTACTCCAAAGTCTTGATTATCAAAAGTTTCTGAGTTGCTTTCATCTCTATTTATCGTGCTAATTTTATGTTACAGAACGGAATAAGTCTAAACTAAAATTTTTTTGTTTATTTTCTAAACTTAAGTTAATCAAATAATTATTCATCAGTTTTGTTGTGATTAGTTTTTTGACGTTTTTTTGCTCGAATATCTGCCATTGTCTGTTCAATAGATCGTTGATCCTTTTTATTTTCACTGGGAACTGAAAAACAAGAAATGTGTTAAGCTCAAAACAAAATTAGTAAAGGTTAGTGGAACTAACCAAAACCGTATGTTTTATTCGTCTCAGTCTTTTTGGCTGCTTCCAGAGCTGCATCTTGGCCGATTAAGTGTACGTATTTGTCCTTGTAGTTTTTGTTTGGGATTATTTTCTCTGGTTTTCTTCGTCGTTCTTCAGCTTGATTTCTTTTTTCTTGTTCACGCTAAAATTAGTATTAATCGTTATTAGTATGTACAGAAAAAATTTTTAAGCAAATTGGAAGTACTAAGGAATCTAAAATTTGGCATAGTTAATTTTTTTTTTCAATTAGCAAAAACGTTAGAATTCGTCCCCATCGCACTGTAGCCATAAGGCTTATTGTACTCCTAGTCTACTCTCAATATCTTATTTAGGCAAGAAATTTTTTACTAACTCCAGGCTCAACATTCCACATAGCAGAAGCAGTTTTTGTACTAAGCTAATACCCTATCCATCCAATGACTTCATTCTTGCAGTGCGACTATTTTTCTGATTCTTTCTACATAGACCGAGATTAATTTTCCGTGTTTACTTATTTTGTTAAAATGTACGTGAACGAAATCACGGGTAGCTACTAGTATTGTAAACGAGGAATAACATGTGACTCAACTTTTTCCATGACTTGTTGTTTGATTTCATCGTTCCATTCGTCGCCTCTTCGTCGAGCCGCTAACTCGTCATCACATGGTGGACTATCTTTGTGATATACTCGGACATGCCGATCAACGCCGTCTTCTCCAAAGGCATACGACAGAAATCCCTTCGCCTCAGCTACATCATGTCTAAAAACAAATATTTTAACATTTAACTAATCGTTCAATATAAGATGTCGTTTGTAAATTACATAATTGTTCGAAAGACTTTATCCATCGTATCAAATTTGAGATCTGTATTATACCGGTCGGAGAAGTGTTTTTCTATTTTCTCTTCGATTTGCATTTTGAAGTTTTTCAATTTTTCCCTTTCAGCCTGTTGTCGTTTTTGAGTTTCTTCTTTTTGTTCTGAAAATAAACACGTTTGTTTAGGAAAAAAATTATTACGGTTTTTCTTAGCAAAAGCGTTTTTGACTTTGTTACTTTTTAAAAGCATCTTTTGTTTGTCGCTCAAGCCCGGAGGTTTGTCCATCGAGTTTAAAATAGACCCGAGAAGATCCATTTTCTTGGAAGTAATCGTTGAAGATGTTCCAAACTTTAACTGTCAAAGAATTGAAATAGATATTGAGAGGTTCGTAACCTTGCTAGAAAAAAGGTTGTGCTCTGCAGTGAAGCCAGATCGTGGGATTTCTTTACCCCCACTTAGCAGCACATACGTCAGAAATTGAGGAGAAAAATGTCCCTTCCATATGACACGGATAGGTAAAACAACACCCATACAACGCTTTGTAAGTATTTGTTACCTATCCGTGCATATCCGTGTCATATGGAAGGGACATTTTTCTCCTCAATTTCTGACGTATGTGCTGCTAAGTGGGGGTAAAGAAATCCCACGATCTGGCTTCACTGGTGCTCTGTAGTAAATGGTGGCATTAGATGGTGGTGCCGCGGTGCTTTTAAAATTCAATCTCCATTCTCCATTCAAATCTTATTATTATTGCGAGATTTGTTCGTTTTTAAATTTTACACTGCGTAGTTATAATAACTTAAGATAATTTTTTGCAACATTTTAATTGAAATGATTCTTTTAAAATTTCTATATCAATTTCTTTTTTAGTATATGTAGTTAGAATGTAGAGCCATGTGGAGCAGGCTTATTATTTCCGAAACGGTTTAGATTAAAGAAGGAAAACGAACTACCTTAAATGCTTATTTTGAAGTTTGAAAAAAAATTTGAAGCTTTTCCAGTGAGGCAGTGGCGGAACTACCATATCGCAAGACCCCACGACGCGGTGGGCCTGAAGCTTTGGGGGGTGTGTGTGTGTGAAAATTTTAAGAAAATTAGTACTAGTGGTGCTGCAGAGAGGGTGCAGTAAAAACAGAAATTGAAAAAGGAACAGGAACGTTTAGCAAAACTACCAAAATTATCCCGTTTTCTTAAATCGTTTGCTACGATCACAGAAAATCAAAGTACTTCTAAAGATGAACAGGTGTTTGAACAAGTTTATAGCAAAAAATTAATCCAACTGGCTTAAAACTAAAAAATCAAGGTACTACACCTAGAGATAAAGGGCAATATGAACATGTTGATAGCAGAAGCAGTACGGCAATTGATTTGAATAACGATGAAAATACCATGGATTTCGACCAAGATGTTACAAATAAGGATATTAAGAAACTGTCGTTATTCTTAACGAACAATGCTAATTTTCAAAACAAAATATTACACCTGATATGTAAACAATGATAATATCTCCTAACTCCTCTAGACATCAAGGGGCTTATAAGAAAAACCTTTCGCAAGAAAATCGGTGCTAAATTAAAATATGGGACGCTAAATACGAAAAGCAAACATTCATATAAGGTTGGAGGTCGAACTAATTTTTGCGGGGGGGGGGGGGGGGGGTCTTACATTTGTAATTCCGCCACTGCAGTGAGGATACGTAGTTTTGTTTATATTGGTAAATAAACGTTTTAGTTAAAAATCTTACAATATTTTCTAATTTTCTATTCAAAAACTTTTATATTTGTTTTACGGTAATTATTGCTTATTGGGTACCAAAATGTTCATCACTGTATCTAGTTTGATGGTCTATCATAGATAAGCGTTATAAAATGACGCAATAACGTATAATTTCAAATTAATTTCATACGGGTCACTAGGGTTAAGTGTGCGCATTACTTTGTGGGATAAGAGCGCGCATATTTCAATGTGTACTTTTACCCTGACTATGATCGTTGTTTTTTTGTATAGTTTATTTTATGTCGCTCCAACTACTTGGTTATTTCGCGACAATCATGAACTTCTTTACAGGCGGTTGTAGCAAGTGTTCTCCTTAATGGTCCTCCAATAGTCACCAACGTCAGGGTCCTCCGGGTTCAGTACGTCCTTCAGTTGTGCTGTCTCAAGATTTAGTATTTCGGATAGTAGATGATCGACCGTCAGCGGTTCTCCACATGAGTGACAAAGGGGTCGGAGTTCTCGCAAGAGAATGAACTTATGTGTCATCCGAGTATGCCCGGTTCTAAGACGAGTAAGGGCCACCTCCTCTTGTCTATTTAGATCACCAAAGGGAATAAGTGTTCCCACTTTTGGCTTTATTTGGCGAAAAAAATCAAAGGCCCGGTCCCATTCCTGCTGCCAATTTTTAACGAGTTTTTGTTTCACAAAGCTAATGGCATATTTGTATGATAAGATAATAATATGATAATAATCTTTGATTGATCGTTTTCTGAATATTGATTGGAATAAATATTTTTTTCAAGTTGAAGATTTACGTTCGATAAAAACACAATGCCTTGAAATTATAAGTGGAAGGGCTCCACACAGATGCGTTGCTAGTTTGATGCTGGTAAAATATTTGTAGCGCAGTTTTTACTACTATAGGTTTACTTGTGAAGTTATTAGAACTTTCGTGCTGTGAGCAGAGCCTCTTTATTATAAACATGATTTATATTGGTAAGTGCTCTTCAAAGCAATGTTACAGTTTCGTTAATAGCACTACGACTCAGTTTTCTCTACTTCATGCTAACAGTAAGAACTGTAAAATTCCATTTCGCTAGTCTTAAATCAATTGTTTGGTTTTAAGGTTTTTTCTATTATAATATATACAGCAGTATTTTAATTTATTGTATCTCCATTCTTTTCTTTACGGACGTAATTTTGATTTGATGCCTTTTGCACTTTATTTAACTAACTATGAAAATATTTTTGAGCACATCCTACTATTTAAATATTGGCGATAGCTTTGTTTTCAAGGCGGTATGATTAAAATTTAAAACCACTCTAGATTATTAAACTTCAATAATGAAAGAATTTTAAAGGAATGTTTATCATAATTAGGGTCAGAGAGAGTATAAGCAACTAAATGTTACAGTTTCATAACGTTTTTTACGTATAAACTGTACAAAAATGTTACGTAGTTGAAAGTTTTGTGGTCATTAGGAAGTTCAAATATGTTTCTATGCGACTCAGTATTCAAGCATTCAGTCGCTTTAATAATATGTACAATGTAGATGGATAGGCAATTTCTTATTCATCAAAGCATAAAAATACTATTTCGTAATTAAAAACATTAAAAACCTAAAAATATAAGGAAAACTATTTTTTTTAGAAATGAGACTAATAGTGAACAATTTTTCACCCTTGAAAATCTTTATAATGTAAATTTACTCGAAATCGTGAGATCAGTTTTTTAGACCGGGATACAATTAGGGATGTTAAAAAATAATCGATTTTTATTTAAATCGATTATTTTCTAATAATCGATTTTTATAGTAATATTAATTGATTTTTAAATAATCGATTATATAAATTACACGTTTAAATCGATTTTCATAAACAGCGCAAACTTAAATGCAAACTACCTGTAACGGTTTTTTTCATTCTTGTCTTTCAAATATAATAGACATTCATTCAAATATTTGTTTGTTAAATTTAAAATTCATTATTAAAAGATTGAAATCGAAAATAGTTTTTGAGGCAATAAGGTTGTAATTTTGTTAGGATGCTCATCATTTCATTTTTATTATAATAAAACGTTTAATGGTACTGAAATTGTGTATCAATAATCATATTTGCCTTATTCTTAACCTTGAAAGTTTAATGGAAGATTTGCTTTATTTTTTAGTTTTGAATTGGTTATTTTTTTATTCATATCATTTTATTTGATTTTTAAACTGATGAATTGTTAGGCCGCGTTCAGACGGATCAACTCAACTCGCCCGACTATTTTCAATCTTGTTGACTGTAGCAGGGTAAGCGACGCGAGAAGTGAAGTACAAGCGAGTTGAAAGGGAAGCAAATTGAGCAGAATTGAAAGAAAACTGATCAACAAAACTCGTTCAACAAAAGTTTGATTCAGTCAATCTTTTGTTGAACGAGTTTAGTTGATCAGTTTTCTTTCAATTTGCTTCCCTTTCAACTCGCTTGTACTTCACTTCTCGCGTCGCTTACCCTGCTACAGTCTACAAGATTGAAAATAGTCGGGCGAGTTGAGTTGATCCGTCTGAACGCGGCCTTTGTATGAATCTCTTAGATTTCATCATTATTGGAATATGAAAAGCAAGTAGAAATTTAAATAATAGAAAAAATCGATTTTTCGCATAAATCAATTAATATTGAATAAAGAAAAATCGATTTTTATTTAATCGATTGTTTTCCATTAATCTCACATCCCTAGATACAATACCTATATATATATATATACACAAATATGTCTCGTATAGTATTTAGGGTATTTAGTATAGAATATCGACCCTTAGTGGCTTAGTTGTCGATAGGTATACCAGTGGTTTTAGGTTCGAATATTAAAGGATGGCAAGGACTTTTATCTTATATTTTTAAATTTGACGAATGCTAGTTAAATACATAGTCATTGCACGCTTACCTAATTTAGTTAAAAAGACATTTATATACTTACCTATATATTCACAAGAGTAGGTTTTTCTGCATCCCTCCCCCCCCCAAAAAAAAAAAACTAACAAGTTAAATCTTATCGCATAAAATATTAGCAGGATTTCAAGTAGTAAAAATGATACCTACGAGGAAAAAGTTGATTTCTTATATACAATTTTATTGACTAATATAAAAGAATTGTTATAAGCAATTTGATTGTGATAAGACATCAAAGCAAAGCATTGTTAATTAATTAATAGAAATAAAATATATAATATAAACATTTTAACATTAGACATTTTAAATACATAATATTAAATAACAAATTAAACATAGAATCATACGGAAACAGGATATGAAAGGATACGATTTTCATTACATACAGGGACGGTATTTTGGAGAAGTAGACGCGAGGAGATATTTACAGTAATATTTATAAATAGAATTTTTTCATTTTCAATACTAAAATCATTTGCTAGATCTAGCTATTAAATAATTTATATTTTTTTCTAAAAAGCTTTAACATTGTGGTGCCTAATTAAGTATTTTATTATGTTTAGCTATAATATAATTTATAGATATTATAAGTTATGATATTATGGATATAGTTTAGACCGACAATTATAAAATATACATTACAGTTTAGACTCATTTAATTGTTCACTAAAATGCCATTTTATTATTGTTTTTGATACTAAGATAAAACGTAAAATATTTTTTTAATATCCTCATAAAACTTTTCAAGTGATTCAAATTAATTTGACTAATTTTCTAGCGATTTAACTAAATAATGAATTAATTAGTATTATTTGTTCTATCTAAATGTTAACGTATAGTAGTAATATTTAAAACTTATGTTTGATAATTTTATTGTCTGTAATTGATTTTTTAATCTACATTCTCATATAAGTTGTTTGATATGTTCACATATACATTTATACCTACCTAACATAAATTACAGTTTATACATTTTTCTTTTGACTTTTCACTGGAAATTGGGCTCAAATTTCCAGTGAAAAGTACTGAAAAATCTGTCTTATTGTATAATATATTCTATATACTATGTATCTTCATCTTTAAATATATAAAAAGAATTTAATTCTTGTAAAAAACTTCATGATTATACTTAATAAATTTTTTTATAGACATATAATAAAGGGCTTATCAACATTTTAGATTGAGCCTTGAGTCAGCGGTTTTTTTAAAATCTTTAATTCAAATATTTTCTCATAATTTCGCTATTTGTTAAAATAAAATTATTATATTATTGTCATATTTTATTTATCTTTTTTTTTTACACTAAATAGACTATATTTTATTTATTTATCTCTTAAATAATTTTTCCATTTTTCTTTGTATCAGAAAAATATTTTCTAATTATACGATTGACATTGATAACATTTATTAGTATTTGTATTTTAAAACGGAGGACATTAATATGAAAAAAATAACTGATTAGTTGAAAACATGAAATTATTGATTTAGATATTATAGAGACATTAAAAGTGGATGAAACTCAACGAGTTTTACAAATAGTTTTTTTTTTTTTTTTTTTTTGTAATTGTACGAATTGTAACATGGAATGAGTTGAAGAGAATAATTACACGTTTTAAACGTGTTAAAGTGTTTAATACGAGTATGATTAAAATACATAAATATTAACAAAATATTTGTAACAACAAAATAATTTCTACCTCATACTCCAATGTATGATTTTTCCAGACTATGAGGCTCAATAACGAGCGTTTTATTTAAATCATTTTAATTAGAACGACAACGTTACATAAACCTGGAAAAATCATCATCAATTTCCATATTAAATAAATTCGTATTAAGCTCAAAAATCAGTCAGTGGAAATGTTTAAGTTCTATGAAAATCACCTTTTAGTAAACGGGTGAACGTTTTTTTGAACTGTTGATTGGCTAAAGCGTAACAAAACGGATTTATTGGACTGTTTGCGTAACACAGAAAATACGCGAACATGTACAAATGTTCGTTAGTGCACGGCGGCGTTGAACAGAAGCCTTCGACCAAAGCAAGCACGTGATACGGTGTCCAACACACGACAAAAGCGCCCAAAATGAACGAAATCGTTCGAAACGCTTTTCGGGCTCGATTTTCCGACTTAGACTTTTGACGACCAATGAAACCAAACGGCCCAGCGCCACTTTTCTTTTTCCGATTCCCCTTCAAGCGTTTCCCGATTGTCTTCACGAAATCCTTACTACGGGAACTGCTCGAATCTTTCGAGTCTTCGGCTTTATGGTGTTCCACAACAGTAGTTGTCGCAGCCATTATTGCAGCCGCATTCCCTGTTTGACATAGCGCGGCTATGCTACATTTCGAGCTCTTCTTCTCAGAGGTCTCCGGTTCGTCAATATCAATACTGTCGTCTTGTAAAATTTTCGTGATTACTTTAGTTTTGTGAGAGTCTTCTATATTGATTGTTACTTCGGTGTTAACTTTATTTATTGTCGGTGGATTGGTAGGTGCTTTGGTTGGTTCCTGCACGGTGGAAGCTTGGGCTGTGGCACGAATCAGAGCCGCTTGAAGAAGGGAAGTTGTTGCGATCGCTGGCGCGATCGTTTGATGTACAGGTGATGGAGGTGCAGTTGATGAAGGATTTGCCAGACTTAACGATGATGGAGGACTTTCACAGACAGGTGATGGAACTACAACCGAACTTTCATCCATGTAACGTAAATCTGCTCCATCCATGCTAACCATTACATCATAAGTCGGTCCTTGCGCCTTGACTAATAACGTTCGAGGCCTCTCTGGAACAGGTGGGGGTATCCTCGGTGGAACCTGTGGAGGAATCCGAGCAGATTCGGGTGATTGTCGCTCTTTTGCCGCATTAGGTTTACTAATAACTTGTTCTGATTTTGACTTGGAAATCGACTCTAATTTTTTTTCACAGTTACTATCTGAATCTAATAAACTTTGTTCTAAGATTTGTGGTAATGTTGATGAGACTAACAAATCGGCGCAAGGTGATGGCGAGACGATTTTTCGTGTGTCCGGCACAGATTTTATTAAAATCCCGCCATTAATTCGGTTATTGCTGGCGAAAACTGCTTGTGCTACGATACACCCTACAACTGAAGTCCGCTTTTTTGTCTGAGGTAAATTGGTTGGTCCCGTGCTTTCCTCGTCTGATTCGAACGCTGGGCTACTCGATCTTTCTGATTTCTCCACTTCAGCCGTGGCGGAAGACGCTGTGGTTATCGGATAAATCTTACGGTCACCTGTTTCTGTTGCTGTTGTAGTTGTCGTTGTGGCGCTATGTTTATGAGAAGACGTTTTTAAACTAGAATTAGAATCCCCCGAACAAGGACCAGCTCCAGAACCCTTAACATTCACCGTAAGAGTTCCTCCGGGAGCATTCAACGATGTTGTAGTTAAATTACACGGTTTCGGTTTGTCTTGACTCAGCAAAGTACTTTGGGTCTTCGACATTCCGATACCAGCTGCTCTACCAGCCATTCCCGACATAGCACCAGCACTCAACGCCACCATCGATTGCATTTTACGTTGCTTCGCTTCACTCTTCTTCTGCATTTCATAAGCTGTCTTAAAAATTCCTCCATATAAGACAAATAGAACAACTAAAGTTGTCCAATAATATCCAATAATTAATGCTGTATTAAAGATAGGGTCTTTTAAAAATTGAACCGCACACTGACCCGGCAGCAGATCACGGTAACCGACAAAATGTTCCCACCCGAAGATGCTGATGAAAAACAGTAGTGCTGGAATGATCCAGGTGACAGTCACCATCCAAATAACGCGTGTTTTCGTGCGCCAGGAACGATATTTTGCCGCGATTTTAACGGAACAAAAGCGATCGATGGTGATTAAAAGAACGGTGTACTGAGATACGAGACAAACGGTGTAGTCGACAGACAGCCACAGATCACATAGAAGAGGTCCAAGATCCCAGGAGCCCATCAGAACATATACGGTATAGAAAGGCATGGATACTGTTCCTAAAAAATAAATGAGATTTAATTATTTTGCAATTTTCTATTATTAAAAGTATATAATATGGCGTTTTAAAAAAATAATTCTTATGATTTCCAAAAATTGACAGTATATATTAAGACAAGAATTTTGGCGCCAAAATATCAATATTAAGGCTTGCCTCAATCAATTATTTCATTTTTCACTTAAATAACACATGATTTTGTTAAAATTTAATATTTTGATAACTTTGGAGCAGTTTGCTGTAACAACAATTTAAAAGAAGGGATTTAAGGATAGTTCATGTTAGGTAAACAAAAAAACAAAAAAAAAACATTAAAATAAAGTTCTTTAGATCATCTGTTTCAAAGACTGTTTTAAAGACTTTTTTTTTAGAGCGTCAAATTTTCTTTAAATCCTTTTTTTTCGGATTGCTGTAACGATGAACTGTTCCAAAGTTATGAATATTCAAAAATAAAAAATAAATCCTTTTATTAAGTATACAATGGAAAATTAAAATAAAAAAGTTTAAGGCAAAACTTAATATTGATAACAAGAACTCGTTTTGGCGCCAAAATTTTTGCTTTGGGGACCAAATGCAATTTTTGGACCCCATAAGAAAAAAATAGAAAAAAAATTATTTTTAAAACACCTTAGTGTAGATATATATAGTTTAATGAAAGGTTTTTTGTGTGTCAAAATTTGTGTTAAATTTTTTCTACTGAACGTTTTAAATGGAAAATTAGGTTTTCCAACTCATCTTAGTAAACAACGCAAAGTCTTAAGCCTAATTACATTTGAGATGACCATTAATTAGATTTGCGTATTTATTAATCAGGAAAACTTAAAAATATCCTTATTATATTAGTTCTGAATTCCGAAAAATTTGTAAATTGTGTATTCAAATAGTAACTAATTACTGATCTCTAAAATTCTTTCTTTGTTAACTTAGTCACCCTGAGATAATAATAATTAAGAGTATTGTCTATAATACGTTTTACATACAACAACTTTAAATACGCTAACATTTTTGTTTTAATATACCAATAGTCTATATACTCTATACTCTATAGTCTAGTGCTTCCCAAACTTTTAATATATGTGACCCCATTTTAAATTTTTGTAAAAGTTGAGTAGGTACCTCTTGTCAAAAAAAATTGGATATATTTTAATGACAATCACTTTCATCAACAAGCACAGTGCAGCAAATATCCTCACCAAATTTTGGTCCAACGCGTATCCCCATTAAACACTTCCCGTACCCCTGGGGTATGAATACCACACTTTGGGAAATACTGCTTTATACTATGATTTTTTTTTTGAAACACCCTACTGTGACATATTTATGAAAATTTATTTCATATTCAGGAAAAAATGAGTCATTATACTACTAGATTCATGAGCGTATCCAGCTTTTGGTCTTAAAGAGGATAAACTTTAAATGCTTACTTTCCGCTAGCAAATCTATAAATTGGAACCTTTTGTTATTATCATACTAAAATACTCTAATCAATATCGAAATTTGCTCCTGATGCCGATGACTAGCGATGACATTTTTCATCGTTCATTAAAATTTTGAAAGAGGACCCCATAAATTGTACTCCATCTACTATTCCATAACAGCAATAGTATTTATGGTACATTAATGATCACTATAGGTGCCAGCCTTAATCTATTAGATAGTGTTTGTAGTTAATTGAACCATATAAATATATTTGATGTAGGTAATGTATTTACAAGATTAGTTTTGAGGAAATAAAGCGTTTTATGTATTGAGAGTTAACTAGGTGTTAGTATGTAAGTAGGTACAGCAAAGCATTACCGATTAGCATATCAGTGGCAGCTAATGATGCGATGAAATAATTACTCGGTTGTCGAATAGTTCGGTCGACAATGAACGCTAAAAGAACCAAAATGTTGCCACCTACGGTGAGAATGATGCAAATTCCCAGGCAAATTGCAATCAGTATCGATTGCCATAGTTCGAACGGAGGCAAGACCGGTCCAGCTAGTAAATCGTCAACGTTACTTTCGGAATCGTTAGACCATTGATCACCGAAACCAAACGTATGCTTATTATCAGTTCCATTTCCATACGTAATCCAATCAAACAGCGATAATGAATCATTGGTTGGAAACGTTTCGATATTATTGAATGGTGAAGATCGTAACAACGACGTGTAATTGAACAGCTTTTGGCATTCCGGCGGTGAAAATGCCCTTCGAAAAATCGATTTACAAATACGATCGCGTTTTTTTTCCAATTTCCTGTAACAAAAACTTAATATAGTACAAATTTTCTCTCTTAAGTGCAAAAAAAATTGAAACAAAAAGAGTCACGTTGAGATTTTCCAAACAAAAAAAAAAAAAAAATCCAGGAATAGAATCACTGACAACCTATTTTCTAAATGTAAGACATTTCCATTCTACATCCTTCTTTTAAATTCTCCAAGTGCTAATAACTCTATCTGTGTTTTACGTATTAAAAATTCAATGCGATCACATACAGAAAAGAAGATAGTGCCTCGCAAGTAAAAATTCCAGCAGGTTTTACAAAAACAAAACAAAACGTATATGTGCACAGTCCATAGAGCTTTCATGACGAGTTTTCTTCATCAAAAGTCTCGGAAAGCACGGGCCCTTCTTTTCTGATGAGCTGAATGGGAGTTAATGTAAACATGGCCGTTCGATATTGTCTTCGACACGAGCTTTTGTATGACATTCACCTATCTTTTAATGGGAAAAAATATTCTTGAAAAGTTTCACTCAACCTTCGCGATGGAAAAAGCGGGAGGACCTTGTAATTATTAATGATGTCCGACTTATCATTCGTGTTCGTTTCATGAGAATTCCTAAGCGATTTAGGAAGCTTGAACTAAATTAACTATTAAATAGAACATTTCGTTTTATAAAACCTTTATAAAATAAAATAATTTTTAACGTTATAAAAAAATCATTAAATATATTAAAACGTGTTTGTGAAGTACCAATACTTAAACCAAACAATCATTTTTTATTAAAGTAGCGATATAGCGCTAGTGATACCCATGGCTACCTTAGGTAGTTTTAATATATTTTACAATAATATTAAAATTTTATGAAAAACTACACGATAAATGGAATTTAATAATTTTCCATTTAAGTATTTGGATTATACTCGTATAAAAAAGGCCTAAGAAAAAAAAAATGAAAAAATTAAAATAAATGTTAACAGCAGGGGATAATCAAATTGGTATTTGATAATTTTTAAGTGAATTCAATTGAAGACACTAAACTAGAAAAAACGGATTTAGGTAGTTATATAATAAAACAAGTGGCTAGCCTTAACTTCGTTCTAAACTTTGAGAAAAAAGTTAACAAAGCCTTGTCTTAAAAAAATACATTAATCTGTTTATAAATATAGAAACCACTTTAATGACCTACTCCAAAAATTAGTTTTCAACCCTTAAATAAACGAAATAAAAAAATAAAATATTTTCTTTATTTTTACAAGTAAATTGATAATTGCAAGAACAGAATTTTAGAAAATTGAGACTTGAAAAACGTAAAAAATTTAACCTCCTTTATGAACTACTTTTTGGTGATGGTGGAATTTCAAAATATCCTTCCTTAGTGGAAACTACAGTTCACTCAGGAATAACACTATGATATAACGATTCATGTGATTCAATTTTTTTATCTTCAATAGTATAACTTCCAGCGTGTTTGTCAGTCAATATTTTACTCTCTTATCTATACCAATAATAAGATTGAAGATTTCTGCTTTTTTGAATACCTATATAATGAAAACGTTACGTGTCACCTGCGCGGGAGAACATAAACGGTATAATTTTTCTCAGCTGAGATTTTTATCTAATCTAAAAAAATGTAAGGTGTTTTGTTGAATACTCTTTATTACCTACATTTTCATATGTTTATACAAAAAAATAAATGCCATTTTCATCGCACTTTTGTCTAAAAAGCAGTGTTTGTCCAGGGTAAACTTGAAAGCGGCTGAACCGATTTTCATGAAATTTTCACAAAAAATTATTAAATATTCCAACTTACATTATAGGCTACTTTAAATTTCGAATAGTTTTCCCTTTCTGTCTGTTTGGTTCTTGGCAAACTTGAAAACGGCTGGTCCGTTTTGGACGAGATTTTTACTACAAGTAGCAAAAATATTACAAAAAGTGCTACAAATACTGTTTTTTCCGAAAAAATGTTGATTTTCTGAGTAAAAAAATAAAAACTATAAAAACTGCGCAACGAAAAACATAAATCGCCAAACTTGAAAACGCTCAGCAAAGCGGGCGGGGATCAGCTAGTATTATAATATAGAGATCAAAATTGTGAAACAATTTCTGAAAAAATTTTTGAAATTAAAAAAAGAAATTTGTAAAGTATTTTATACTGTGTTTAAAGCTACGCTTGACTTTATTTGCCATATTAAAAAGAATAAGCAAATTTTGTTCAGACTTAAGAAAATCTAAAGAGCATGTCTCAAAAAACTTTCAACTTCCTCTTTGCACTATTTAGAGATGAAATTTTGAAAAATCTTTTTTAATGAAAGTCATAGTTTTCTCAGGAATAACATTTTCAAAATTAAGGTTTTATTTTCATTGGTTTTCACATTCAGTCTGTTTGTAAATCAATTACGATAATATTTTTTACTAGTCTAAGATCCGAACCTACATCGACCTTCACCGAGTTGATAATAGAATGAAACCTATTTTATTATGAATTTAGTATATTAAGAAATATATTAAAAATGGTTTGGCTGATAAAAGATTTTGTATGGTCACTGCGAAGTGATACGTTGACGTAACTTTTAAAAGCCCTGTTCTTCTTGGTGGATACAGAATCACCAACAAGATAATATTTTCAAATCTCTATTGTGCTAGTGTAATGATCTTTAAAGTTTTTGTCGAGTATCCCATCGCCTCTAATAGTCATAGTATAGTGTAGTTTTGATAGGACTGATTGTGAGTTTAACTAGGTGGAACTTTAATTACAATTTTTTATCCAATCCATGTCTTTTAATTTAATCATTGTTGAAGCTTTTGCATCTGTCAAACCAAAGTTTGGAAGCGGGTTTTATAATGTGATTGCAGCATAACAATTCAACACAATTCTGGGATAGGGGTCCAGGATTTCTAAGAACCAAGCTATTATTTTCATTACTGTGCACTTGGAATGAAACTACTTCTTACTACACTGGAACGTTTTAAATTATCTGTTATTACATACTGTTTCAAAATAAAATTATATAATTCTTACGTTCAATTTCCTGAATTATTACTTGGCTGCATTTCAGAAAAATAAAAACTTTCAACGATGGAAATATAATACACTATAAGCACTGAAATAATAATAGTCTTGGTATTGAAATTGAAAGCGATATGTTATATCAAAAACTTTTCCATTTATTCAGCAACTCTTGGTATTCAATAATCGTTAATTTCTTAGGGTTTTTTTCGCCTTAATTTCATTGTTTGTAAAAGTTATACAGTTAATTAAATAAAAATTATACATAAGAATTGCTATTTAATAAAAGCAAAAGTTTTAATAATTGTAAAACATCGCGTATTGCATAATATATTTAGTAGTAATATTTACATGAACCAGCAATGTAAACCAAAAGATATAGGAAATTGTTGATGAATCCTGTGTATGACATTAACACTATGAAGACAATGCATAATATTAAATGACGGAATAAATCGAAGTACCAAATATAAATAGATATTCGAACCAATAGAGGCTGTTCCTAAAGTTATCAATTTACAAATAATTAGCTTACGAAAAATGGTAGAATTTCATTACCCGAATAATGCCCATAACCATCAATCCTTGGTGAAGGATACAAATAAATGCGACTGTTATTTCCTCACAGCAAAGAATTATAAGAAACTTATCATCATCTAAAAAATAGTATTTTGAAAATTAGGTACTTTAAATTAGTAGATCTCATTTTCTTATAGGTATGTATACAACGAATATTTTATATTGTGATAATATTCGTACTGTAAATAATATGAATCGTAAATATCGTTTGTTATTTTCCAACGATTTAATTTTGACAAGTTCAAGTTATAACTTAAAAACAATTTACCAGACAAGGTTTTACGTCCTGCATAATCATCATCATCATTGTCATCGTCCTTATCACTAACTTGTAACATAAGTGTAACCAGAAAAAGGATAAAAAAGGCGTTACTAATCTGAAAATGAATGTATATTTAAAACACTAATAATGAGTAAGAATTGTGTTGCCAAAGACTTACTAGGTACGCAAATCCAATAAGTAACGAACCTATTCGTAACGAACACCCACAAACACATTCTTTTAGCTCAAATAACCGCCATCGTATTCTTTGTATGCGATACCTAAAGCTTACGAGTTCTGCTTTTGAAACTATTAGAATATTAGAATAATATTTTAATTTGATACCTTCCCAAAAACATTTTTGAAGACAAGAAAAAAACAACTATAATGTAACTATAACTACCAATGAAATTTATTCTTAAATAATAAACAAAATAAAAACTGTTAAGTAGTTACAAAATAAAATAAATAATTTTTCTGTTTTGAGTCTTTCCATTTGGTTCGGCATCTAGTGAACCGCATCTTCACCTGGTGTCTCCAAAGTCACCGATAAACAATTAAAATTGTCTTGTTCTGGCACGAGTAAGATTAGCGTGGCGCTTTGAGTATTTGAAATCGCCCAATTTTGACGTCAGCATGAGGCCTAAGCAAAAGCCATTTGCAAAATTAAATGTATTGTAACGTTTTTACGGGTTCGTTGGTTTGTGTATAATGACTACAAATTTATTTTAAACAATTGTTTATTTATTTATCTAAGACTTATACACTACAACAATGTTCACTGTCAACAATAGTCACAGTACTGTTTATATTTCACTTATTCACTATTACACTGTTAACTCTATTTACAATGTTTACAATAATCACAATTTATTTATACTCGCGATTCACTATTCACTTTATTTAACAATGCACTAATCACTTTTCACGATGTTGAAGATTACTCTCGAACATTTATTTGAATACTGTCGATGAACACTCGATGATTTATGTTAATACTCGTCGGAGGTTTATTTGAATACTGCCCTGTTGGCTCACCTTTCGAGCCATTTATAGTAGCGATCACCCGTTTCTAGATTTTTCGATTGGTAATCTTAGCGCCTGTCTTTCTCTCCTTCATTGGTATACCAATGGAGAGAATTCTAGAACAACACGTTCTTCGTCTCATACTTTGAACTGTTAATCCGTGGTCATAAAAGAACTTTAGGTGGTCCATCCTTTTGTGCAATTCTTATTGTTGGTTATTGGTTAATCCTCGACTTTCAGGCGCCAGACACAAATGGGTGTCTTGGATTTGTGACACTGCCCCCTCTTTAAAATCCTTTCGCCCCGAAAGGTATCCATGGCGATAGCGGCAACCCGAACCATAACGGCAGCCCGATGTTTGGTAAAAGAAACAGTCCACAGTCTTTTCTTTTGATAATGACGAACGGCCGTAGCAGCATACCAGGACGTGAATACCAGTAGACCGGAAAATCACTTCTATCATGGTACGTACTATCCTCCAATCGGCACCGTCGAAAGCACTGGTCAGCTTTGGGATCGCCACCTTCCTGATGTGTTGTCGCAGTAATTCTTCCTTCAATTCATGTAACGCGTTCCATAGAACTTGATATCCCTGTTTCTTGCCCTCCTGGGTCCGTGTCACGAGATAAAAAGCCTTCCTGGTGTTTCCAACTGGGATCTGGAGTGTTCGACCCAATCGAGGATGTTGATTTTGAAGTTCATCGATACCTCCATATTTCGTCCGGAACACGGCAGCCACTCCATGGGACATATCCAAATCAGTAGAGACGCAGTGAGCAAGAGAATACTCCGCAGGCACTCGGAATAGATCTTGGTTCCGTTCTTCTGTCACACCATATCGGATTGTTCGAGTCCCGGAGAATTCAGCCATGAACTCCTCGAAAGTCATTTCCTTTGGCGCTCCCATAGTTCGTAAGCGGGCCTCCTGTGTCGGCTGATTGTCGTCTCCGTTGTACGGACTTAAGCGATTGAAGTGAATCACTCGAGGTTTTCCCTTCGGCTCCTTCTTTATTCGGTAGATGGTGTCGTTGATCCGTTCGATTACCACGTAAGGACCTTCCCAATAAACTTGGAGTTTCGGCGATAATCCACGTCGTCGTTTCGGGTTAAATAGCCACACTTTACTGCCAGGCTGGTAGATCTTTCCGTTGACACCGGAGTCGTAACGGTCCTTCATCCGATCGCTTGCATTCTGGATGTTCACACGAACACGCTGATGTATGTCGTCCATTCGGTTCCGCAGTTGCGTCACGAAATCTTCTCCAGCAATTTCTCTTCCAGGTGGGCATCCAAATTGTAGGTCACATGGCAAACGAAGTTCTCGACCCATGATGATCCTGGCCGGTGTTTCTCCAGTTGTTTCCTGGACTGATGATCGATACGCCAGAAGAAATAGGCTGAGGTACTGGTCCCAGTCTCGTTGATGGTCAGAGACGACTTTTGATAGGTATCGGTTGATGGTTCGATTCATCCGTTCCACTAATCCATCTGACTGCGGGTGTAATGCAGTGGTCCGAGTCTTCTTGATGTTCAGGATTCGGCATACTTCTTGGAACAGAGTAGATTCGAAATTTCGGCCCTGATCCGAATGTAACTCCAAAGGCACTCCAAATCGGCAAATCCATTCCTTGACCAGTACATCAGCAACTGTAGTCGCTGTTTGGTCCGGTAGAGCGTAAGCTTCAGCCCATTTGCTGAAGTAATCCATTACTACCACGATGTACTTGTTCCCTTTGTCGGTTTCCGGGAATGGTCCAGCTACGTCGATAGCGATCCTCTCGAATGGACTTCCTACATTATACTGTCGCATGGCGGCCTTCTGCCGCCTCTGTGGCCCATTACTCGCTGCACAGGTGGTACACTTCCTACAATATTCCTCCACATCCCGCCGGCTATTGACCCAGTAAAATCTGTCCCTCACTTTCATTAACGTCTTTGTCACTCCAAGGTGCCCTCCAGAAGTACCAGAGTGGATTTCCCTCACCACCTCTGGTATCCTACAGCGTGGAACAAGAGTCTGTCTCCGCTCTTCTTTTCCATCCGCATTCACCAGCACCCTCTTCAGGAGTCCGCCGTCGACAACCAGGGATTCCCACTGAGCCCAATACGCCTTTACATTTGGGGAATATTTTGCCACCTCCTCCCATGTAGGTTTACGGTCCTCTTTCTTCCATTCGAGAATTGGTTTCATATCCGGGTCCTCTTCTTGATCCTTTTGTACATCGGTCGCTTGCCAGTCGTCCGCTACTACGGTGGTTCTGTAGATTTCGGCATCGCGTTCTTCCGTCCTGGTACAATGCTTGCAATTGTCCGGGCATGGTCGTCTTGACAATGCATCAGCATTTCGATGCGATGTTCCAGCTCGATGTTCGGTGTTGAAGTCGAATTCTTGAAGTCGTTCGATCCATCTGGCCACTTGTCCTTCGGGATTCTTGAATTGCAGGAGCCATTTCAGAGCTGCGTGGTCGGTTCGTAGTAGAAAGTTCTTTCCGTAGAGATACTTGTAGAAATGCTCGACTGCTTTGATTACTGCCAAAAGTTCCCGCCTTGTTACGCAGTAGTTTCTTTCCGGCTTGGATAGTGTCTTGCTGAAGTATCCGATGACTCTCTCTTCTCCATCCTGAATTTGAGATAGGACTGCTCCAACTCCCACGTTGCTGGCGTCGGTATTCAAGATGAATTTCCCCGATGGTAGTGGGTAACTCAAAACAGGAGCCGTAGTCAGAGCGTGCTTCAGCTTTTCAAAAGCATCCTGGCAGATGTCCGTCCATTCGTACTGATGTCCATTTTCGGTTAATTTGGTCAACGGCTTGGCGATGTTGGCAAATCCAGGTACGAAACGTCGATAATATGTGCAAAGTCCCAAAAAGCTTCGGATTTCGTGCTTGTCCTTCGGTACTGGCCACTCCTTCACGCTTTGGACTTTCTCTGGATCGACTGCTACTCCCTTATCGGATACGATATGGCCTAGATATTGGACCTTGCGTTGGAATAAATGGCACTTTTTCGGGCTCAACTTCAGTCCAGCTTCTTGTAATCGTCGAAATACTTCCTCCAGGTTCTTCAAATGCTCTTCAAATGTTCGTCCCACAACGATGATGTCGTCAAGATATACCAAGCAAGTCTTCCACGACAATCCTCTCAAGACAGTCTCCATCAATCGTTCGAATGTCGCAGGAGCATTACAGAGTCCAAATGGCATCACAGTGAACTGCCATAATCCCGAACCAATGGTAAACGCAGTCTTCTCTCTGTCCTCGGGTGCCAATTCCACTTGCCAATATCCACTCTTCAAGTCAAGGGTCGAAAAGAATTTTGATCCGGCCAAAGTATCGAGGGTGTCATCTATCCGAGGAAGTGGGTAGCTGTCCTTTTTCGTCACGTTGTTCAGTTGTCGATAGTCCACACAGAAACGTGTCGATCCATCTTTCTTCTTGACCAAGACTACCGGTGAAGCCCAAGGTCCATTTGATGGTTCGATTACACCATCGCTTTCCATTTCGGCTATGATGTTTTCAGCCTCTTCACGTTTTGCCAATGGTAGTCTTCGCGCTGGTTGTCGGATTGGATTGGCATTTCCCGTGTTGATCTTGTGTTTGACGATGTTGGTTCTTCCTCCTTGTCCATTTCCGATGTCGTAGACGTTCCGATATTTACCGAGGAGTTCCCGCACTTTCGTTTTCCGATCCGGCGTCATTTGTTGGGTGGATTCTGCCAATAACGTTGTCAAATCACTTGGGAACTTGGTATCCGTATTTTCTTCCGTCTTGACCTGTCGGACTACAGACGAAACCGGTGTGCAGTAGCCCAAAACGGTGCCCGCCTTTATCGTCATCGGGCAATAGTTGGTGTTCATTACCCGTACCGGAATTGTTTGCAACACACGAACCAGGGATTTTCCAAGTATCATCCCTTTCCCGATTTCAGTATCATGGGTTTTCGGCTCGAACATCATGATGTTTCCATTGGCGACTCCATTCTCCACAGTTCCTTCTAGGATTGTCTCGCTTCGTTCTGGTAATGACACACCCTCGGCCAAGACGATGCACAACTTGTTCTCATCCCGACGGTGAAGTACGAGTTCTTCCGAATTTATTTTTAACACACCGCGCTTGAAATCCAGTGTGAAGCCCCGACTTCCGATGATGTCCATTCCAACGATGAATTCTTCGTCGATGTCCGCTACGAGCACTCGATGTTTAAAACTATTACTGCCGATGGTAAGAATGACGTCAACTTCTCCGTGGACGGTGGTGGCTTGTCCATTCGCTGTTCGTAGTCGCCATCGTGATGGTAAAAGGCGCTTTTTCCTTACGACGTCCTTTCTCACAACCGTTCTCGTCGCCCCTGTATCCAGCAGAAGAGCTCGTTGGTTTCCATCAACACTCCCGTCGACGAAAATGCTGCTGGGCTCGTGTTGTAGTGCGGCAACAGTGGCTTCCTTGATCTTCCTTGGGGCCTGGTGGATACAGGTCGACGATTGCCCCCTCACATCGACCTGCTCTAGTTTTCCGACTTTGGTGACTCATGAGGCTCGTTTTCGTGGGGACACTGTCTTCTGATGTGTCCCATCTTTCCACACCCATAGCACCTCACTTCCTTGGTCTTTCGTTCGATTGGTTTCCGGCTTTCCAATACACGGATCCGACTTACTCCATAGGCGCTCAGTTTCGCTGCTTCGATTTCGAGAGCACGGGTGAGGGCCTCCGTTAGGCGGGTTGGCCGAGCGAGAACCAATGCCTGGCGGGTTTCCCCGTTCCGTACCCCGTCGACGAAAGCTTGGACGGCCAATCTTTCCACAATATTCTCCGGTGTTCCTGGGTAAGCGAGGCGAGCCATTCGGGCCACATCGGCTTCGAACTCTTGTAAAGACTCTCCCGCCTTCTGGACCCGGTTCTTTAGCTGTGTATGGAACACATGCTCGAGGTGAGTCTGCCCATATCGCATTTCCAATCGTTGGACCAGCTGTTCGTAATTGTTCATGTCATCCGGGGCCACGACCTGGAGGATATTTAGTGCATCCCCGGATAAGGAAAGCACAAGATTAGTCGCCTTTTCTGCTTGTGTCCAATTGTTATGCTTGGCCACAGTTTCAAACTGGGCGAAAAAGTTTGCCCAAGGAACTTTCCCATCGAATGTTGCAGCTTTACCAGATTGTGACCACCTGAATTCGTCGCCAAAGATGCCCTTGCGATATTTTTATTTTCACCAACGATTGGGCTCACCTCAAATTCCTTGAATTTCTCCTCGAGGGACTGCCTTCGATCGTCTAACTTTTCCTTGATGATGTCGACCTTCTCGTCAAATTTTTCCCTTATTCCGTTGACTTCTTCGCTGAATTTTCCTTTCATGGCGTCGACTTCTTCGCGGAATTTTTCTTTCATGCCGTTGACTTCTTCGCGGATGTTACCGACCTCCTCGTCGAGTTTCCTTTCGATGTCGGTTAGTTTTTCTTCCATGGTCCCCTTTAAGTCCGTTCGTAGGTCGTCGATATTGGCCTCAATCTTTAGTTGTAGATCCTTATTGTTGGCCTCGATTTTCCGTTGTAAGTCTTCATTGTTGGCATCGATCTTCTTCAGTTCTTCATTGTTGTTTCTGAGTTCGGCTCGCAGGTCCTCATTGTTCTTCTTCAGTTCTTCATTGTTGGCCTCGATCTTCCGTTGTAGATCCTCGTTGTTGCTTTTAAGTTCGGCTCGCAGATCTTCATTGTTGGCATCGATCTTCTTCAATTCAGCTCGGAGATCTTCCAAAATTGTTTCCGACGACTTAAACAGGAACGTTTCCGGATCATGTCCTTCCGATCTGAGGGCCTCGGCGAGTCGTTCCTTGAGTACCGTTTTCTTTCCTTCGGTGCTCAGCTCCCGGTCTTCCAATTGTTCTTTTAATTCAGAAACTTTCAATTTGTCCAACGTCGACATGTTGAATTTATTTATTTTTTTATCACTTTATCACTTAATTTATTTTATGTCACACAAACCCCACACCTGACACCAATGTAACGTTTTTACGGGTTCGTTGGTTTGTGTATAATGACTACAAATTTATTTTAAACAATTGTTTATTTATTTATCTAAGACTTATACACTACAACAATGTTCACTGTCAACAATAGTCACAGTACTGTTTATATTTCACTTATTCACTATTACACTGTTAACTCTATTTACAATGTTTACAATAATCACAATTTATTTATACTCGCGATTCACTATTCACTTTATTTAACAATGCACTAATCACTTTTCACGATGTTGAAGATTACTCTCGAACATTTATTTGAATACTGTCGATGAACACTCGATGATTTATGTTAATACTCGTCGGAGGTTTATTTGAATACTGCCCTGTTGGCTCACCTTTCGAGCCATTTATAGTAGCGATCACCCGTTTCTAGATTTTTCGATTGGTAATCTTAGCGCCTGTCTTTCTCTCCTTCATTGGTATACCAATGGAGAGAATTCTAGAACAACACGTTCTTCGTCTCATACTTTGAACTGTTAATCCGTGGTCATAAAAGAACTTTAGGTGGTCCATCCTTTTGTGCAATTCTTATTGTTGGTTATTGGTTAATCCTCGACTTTCAGGCGCCAGACACAAATGGGTGTCTTGGATTTGTGACAGTATGTATGCGTAACCATGGGAACTTACATGGTCCAATTAGAACAACTCAATATTTTTTATTTGCGAACACGTTTTCAATATTAAATTTCCATTAAGTGATAATAATTTCTATTTATTTGGCAATTCAAAGGACACATATTTTATAAACATCACAAATAATACAACATTTCAGGAATAAAACACCATAAAATTAAAAAAGCAATTCGAGCTTGAACTCAAGTAGTATAAAAAATATAATTAGTAAAATAAACAATCCTTAGATACCACGTATCTTAAAGATGACTAGATTTTAAAAATATTCTATAAATTTAAAATGCTCTAATAATGCAGGATCTGTTCTCATAAAGATTTTCAACGAATACTTCAAAACCATAGATTTCATAGGAAAATGTTAATGAAAATAGTTAAATCATGTAATTTTGTGAAAAACTTTGTGGTGTTTGAAAGTACACATTCAGTCAAATAATGAAAATCGGGTAAACGAACAGTGACTACAATTTCTTTTGTTGGGGACTCCGCGCCCAAGCCCTCGCCAGGGGGGTCCCCTGGACCCCTTTGGCATTTGTAGTAGGAAATTGTGCGATGAATTTATATGAATTAGCTTAAAATACATGACAGTTCCCTTAGTTACGTCTTAATTGACAGATTTATCAAAATCATTTCCCATAAGAAAAATGCGTCTTCAAATTCGGTTTTTATCGAAAACAAAGCAAAAATTTGCAAGTTACCACTCTTTATTTTCATTTTCTTTTGACTTGTTTTATCAGGACCCGTCGTCAATTCTTGGCGCCACGCTAACCTTACTATCCCCCTTGTTCTTCCTTGACAATCCGAAAACACCAGTTCTCCATATCCTGTTTAATCTTTGGCGTTCTTCTGTGTTGGCGAGAAAGCTGACAGCTAAACGGTTACAATGTTCCTCCAGTTCCTCTAGAACCTAGGTTATCTCCCTTTTAACCAATACCTTTGAGTCTGCATGTATATCGTGGTTGGTAACATACTATTGAGTACCTGTAATTGTTATTAGGGTTTTTAAATAAAAAATCTGGATTTTTTTCGATATTAGAGCTATTGGAGAATCCTTACAACTGTAGAATATAAGTTCAGATGGGTTTTAATATTGTTTTGTAATCATCAGCGTATCGTACAGAGACAATCAGGAGTCTCTTTTAAGCAGCCACCATACTTATATTTGGAAAGTTGTAGGTACCAAGTTGATTGGCTTTGTACCTATATGATTTGTAAAAGAAAGACGTTTATCCAAGTACATTTCCAGGTACTGAAGTGGTATTGAATGAAGGGTTGTTAAAAATTTGATATTCTATTTGAAGAGACTTCCGAAATATTAAAAAACCCTTGATAATAAAAGGGGCTAAGATGTATATAGTATAATGATGTAATGTATTAGATGTAATATTGTAGGCTACATCGATTTTAACTATCGACAAAAACAGACGAAAATAATATAAAACGGTTCGTTTCCGAAACGAGTTTAACTAAATAGTTAATAAAACCTAATTCAATAATTTTATTTCTATTTTGACATTTTCATGAAAGCGTACCTATTACCGAAACCATTTCATCTAAATTATTCAAGATTCCATCAAGTTTTAATGGTTCTCCGAGTTACACCTGTTTCGTTCACGCTCGTTTTTATTTGGTAGAGATGAAGACTTCGCAAAAATTTCATGCAATTATATACACCTTTAATATTACAAATTTCTGCTAATCTTTCATTATCTTTTGGTCGTCTTTCACAAGTGAGTACGATAAATAAGCAGAGTATGGTGTTATTGTACAATTTTAACGAGGGACGAAATAATGACTTTCGGTGGTCGTAAAAGAGAAATGAATCAAAGTTTTAAGACTATTTCTAACCATTAAATTTTATAAATGTAGTCATTTTGAAACGAGGAAATAGATTTAAAAGTTAGCAAACCGAGAATATTTGACGAAAATTGAGGAGAGCTAAAAAAGTTGGTTAAAACGTTTTTAGTTAAGTAAGTATTATTATATTTATTTTTTAATTGAAAAAAAATTTTTAGGTATAGCTATTATAAAATAGCATACGAAATAGAAAAAAAAAATGTTGGAAATTTACTGAAACCATTGTGAGGTTTTCAACTGCTTGAATAATTGTTGAAGAAAAAATGAAAATGAAACCATTCATGTTATTCATTTAACCAATTAAGTATTCTAGGATGTAATTAACAAGCATATATATGTACATATTAGAGTCGTACGGCTTTCTTCATTAAAACTGGATGTGATTGTAGACGACAGAATTCTTTTCGCATGCAAATAGGTGAATGTGAATTGTGGAATTGTTATTCAAAACTATTTTCATTGGGCGTCGTTTCCCAAGTGCGTCATTCACTTTTCATATTTTTCAACATTTTTACCAACTGCGTGCATAGTTTTTTCAACCATTTTTTCATTCTTTACCTCTTATGTATTTAAAAATTGAAACATTTATAAGTAGGCATGTTTATTTGGTTCTAAATTAGCTTTATATCCACGAGTACCTACTTATTAAGTTTGAAACTTTTATTTATTTATTACAATGTTTAACTACTAAAACATTGGAAATAAACCAGTTAAAAATATATGCGATGATTGGGAAAAATCCAATCTAAAACAGCGATTTTAAACCTTTTTGAAATTGTTTACGTGACGATCCCTTTCATAATTGAAGCCATTGGAAGCAAGTCCTTTTTGAAGAAAATGAGTTTTCATTCTATTCCCACTAAATAAGGCATCAGGATTCTGTAAAGTTTATCAGAATGACGTTAGATCAGTGTCAAAATTTTAGAAGTAGAGGGCCTATAGACTAAAAGTTCCAAGCTCAAATGCTCAAATCTATTTTCCCAGAATTGGAAAATGTGAGTTAACACCCTCTTTTTCTTCTTCCAAAGGCTTTACGTTTAACTCAACATAATGACCGTAGTTGTCATAAGTTGACAAGAACAAGTCTAAACTAGTTTCTAACCAGTTTCTAACATTGTTATTATGTAATTAGAACGTAGACCAGCAGTCATCTTTCTAACATCATATGATAGAACTTGGCCAAGGATGTTAGAAGATCTGCGGTGAATGGTTAAAACTCAATATACAAGGAAATGTCATGTGTGAAATTTAACAAATGGAATTTTTACGAAGTCTTTAGAGAATTTCTCTTATCTGTTCCCAAAACTAGTAGAGCGCCACTGCTTTTCGCGGGGTTGTAAAATGTAACTTAATTCCTTACTTCTAGATAGAGGAAGTTTGAAATCGTAAGACTAATTTTGGAGACTACCTCCGACCGACGTACAAACTATCAGGCATTTATGTTTTTATTTTTTATAAAATTAGTGTAATATCTAGTTAAATTTTATGTAGGTAGTATTTAGTAAATTAGTATACATATAATATAAATATAACTACTTATTATTTGATTATATAAGAACTAGATTAACAATGAGCGTTCATATGAATTAGTAGCTATTTCATTACTTTCAGAGTAAATACAATCGGAACTAAAAGTACTAATTGTAAGTACTAATAAATCATGAATATCTACTGTTTGTAGCTTGCTGCGAAGTAAATAAATATAGGTACCTATTTAAATAATATTAAATACAAAAATCCTTTAATCTTGATTTAAATAAGAAAATATCTGGTGCGAGGCGTCACACTACTTTCTTTTACTTTCATTAATGAAAATACTCGCTGTTAGTTAAAAGAAATATAAGCACTTTGTAACAATACATATAAACAGTACTACATGCATACAACCTATAGGGCTATATGAATATACGAATTCTCAACCTTCACCCCAGAACCGCCCTTATTCGAATTTTCCCAGGAAAAAGTTTCAAATAAAAGTTGTAGCCACTAATGAGTCTAAGAACTATAGAAAGTTTAAAGAAAATCGTTGGAGCCATTTTCGAAAAAAATTGAAAAAGCTTAAAAACCTCTAGAATAAAGTGGAGCTTTCGGTTACCCGATTTCAACCAAAAGCTTCGCGGCACAACTAGGTATTATATGGAGGCCAGATTCCAAGTTTGGTGAAATTCGGATAAAGCTTTCGATATGATATGGCTGTCACACACAGACATGTTTCTAAAAACCACTTTTTTGGACTCAGGGGACCTCAAAACATGTATTTCCGGTGAAATCTCGAATTCGAAAATTCGACCCGATTACAATACTTCCTTTACTATCTATATAGTAGTAAAAGAAAGTAAAAATGCATGAAACAAGAAAGTCTACTTACTTTTGACAGTGAATATACCTTAATTTACCCTATTAGCTAGTAAAATTGGTTTTCGATTTGTTTTTAACATCGTCTCAACAATAATTTTTAGAATCTTGATCAAATTTTGCAAATTTTTTTTTATATTTCAAATAATACAAATTTGAAATATTTGCTATCTGTTTTATATTAATACTCTTTTTAATTGTTATAACTTTTGAATGCTGATGTCACTTAATAGTTTTATTAGTAGATTTAGGATTGACTAAGAAACATTATAAGTAGTAAATTTTTATTTGTTTTTCATTGTTTTATCGCCCGAATATCATTAAGGATATCACTATCGATTTTCAAGCTCGCGGCTTTACTGAAACGACTTCCTAGTCCTCTAGAAGGACCGTAGAACCCCAAGTTGAGAATGGTTGATCTAAAATATGAAGAGTATTATATTATGTATTATGTAAAAATTTAATATGGGTCGGTAGTTTTTAAAGTTTTAGATGCACTCAAAACCAACATCTAAGCTATCTTCAAACTTTCACAAAACTTATCTCTTTGGTTTTCGAAAGGATATATCACCAAGATTTCCAAGAAGCAAATAAGACAAAATTAAAAATTCAAGTATAGGATGATTTTTAAAATAAGTAATTGAAAATAAAAAAGTTTCACGTAACTAGAACGATGATAATATCATATAGCACCGTACAAAAGAACTTGAACAAGTTCAAGTACGGAATTTCTCATATAAGAATGTTTAAAATACTTTATCCCAAAGTTTCTTTATTATTACATGATAATATAATGTCTTCATATTATTACGGGCTGTCGTAATAAGTAAATCGTAAACCTCATAAAGTTTTCAAGTAAATCTTTTCACATCTTACCAACTCACCTCGGTGTGTGTTAAAAGAGAAGAAAACATTTTTGTTGGGCTTATGCAGACATTAAGTGTGATAGAGCGGTTGTATATTTTCGTTTCAATTAATTATAATTTAGTAATTATTAATAAAATTAAGTGATAAAACATATTATAAAATAATAAAACACAAATTGATAAAGTGTTGTTGTTTTATTGTTTTATACTGCAAATCAACCATATAAATGAATGCAATAGAGAAATTAAAGCTTCATATTTTTTATTTTGCAAATATTGAATTTTTAATGACGAAAAAAAATACTTTTACTGTCATGTATTTTGATTTTTTACTGAGGAATTAAATATTAAAAATAATTTAATTAAAAAAAAAAACTGTAGTTCAAGTTACTGTTAACAGTAACAGTAAATTTTGAATATCATAACTATGAACTAAATGGTCCCCGCATCTTATGGTCATCATCTTGGTCTCCCACAGGCTAGAAATTTTGGTGGTCCCTCATAAAATCCATTTACTGTAAAAATATTGTATGATTCATACTCAATTTTGACTAAAAAGTAATTTAAGTACTCGTTAATTTTGCCCCCCCCCAAACTCCGGCCCTGTCAGTATCTCCCCCTGTGGGTTCTAAACATATAATAAAATTGTAACTAATTGAATATATTTGGAAAATCTTATTATCGATACAGAGGCCAAACCCACTATTTTTAAAAAGGTTGTCTGTCCGTCGATACTATCGCATCGTGCAAAAATCACTTAACGGATTTTGATGATTTTGTACGATAACTAGCTATTCGAGTCATTTTCTTGGATACCTACTTATATTACTTTTTATATTCACATTTATGGAATAGGACAGGTACTGAGTTTGATAATTTCAAAAATTTATATTTTGTTGCATAAAATCAATATGGATTAATCCAAATAAATCATTGACGGAATAAAAAGTAGTCTTTAGACTTCATTGTAACCTTTTTATTCATTTCTCTGGCGGGTATTCAAACATAGTAAATGAACAAATTTTATGAGCAATGTTCTAAAACTCACGTGAGTGAAGTCGCGAGTACAGTTAGTTTATCATATGTTTATAAAATAACTGTTACAATTCAACTATATTTACTATTGAAGAGTTATTACTTCATTATTGATTACTTGATATTTAATATCAAAAATTTTACATTCCAAGTAGGTACAATTTAATTTCATTTAACAATTTTCAAGGAAAGACATGCGACTTAAACACATCTTAATATGATACTCAAAGTATTTTTCTATACTACTCTTATATGAACATTTTAAAGAAATGGTTTTATCTACTAATAACGATACTCTTCAGATAAGGTTTCTTATTGGAGTTGATGAAATGGAAAAACTATTACATATAAGTAGTTGTTTGATATATGTACCTACCTATATGGTATCTTAGAATGTCAAGATATAATAAGTCTTATACGTTTTATAATCATGGGTCAACGATTTTTCCAAACCAGGAAAAAATATTAATCACCTTTGATAAATTAATAATTTTTGAAAAAAATTACAGTATAACCAGAGTGACTTATGTTGTAAGCAGGAAAATAAGAGTCGTTCAATAATTTTCTGCGTTTATTATATATTAACTTTTATAACTTTAAATTAATTTTTAATGAGCAAGATGTGTCATTAAGTTATTATTTGGCAATCAGTCTTCCGGTTGACCTGATGCTAATGCATCAATTAATGTACAAAAATAAAAAAAAGAGTTTTTATATATAAGTATACATAATATAAGCAATCAAATTTAATTGGTCTATACAGATATAGGAAAAGTATCTTCAGAATGATTCTTAAAAGCTATTAAAAATTTTTCCCATTTTGGTAAATAGTTTACTTTCTACTAGTTTTGAGGAGACCTTAAATTAAACAGCACCTGTTGGTGTAAAAAACATGAATACTACCGTTATAAAAGTGAGCTAACAAGTTGTCTCCCGCAATTTCCAGAATATGTTATTTATATTTTAGATCAATACCTTGGACCAATACTAAATCTACACTTAGTACTAGAATCACAACACATAAACGCAAAAAATAGTTCCTGGAACAGTGTCAAATGGATCAATTGCAACCACGTATAAGTAATCGACATATCTGCGTGATTCCGCATGAATGAACACCAAAATCCTGCAAAACTAAGCTGAAATATCTGTACACCGTACCGTAATAAGGAAGTATAGTCACGAGCTCGCTAGAGCCGTAGCGTGGGAGATTCGAAGAGTGCCCCGGCATCAGGTGCCGAATGAAAAAGATGCCGCACGATAAAAGAGCCACGGTACGACAAAAGCGGTGAAAAATTTAATAATGACTTTTAATAACTCAGTTGAATTTAATTTTGTATCGTTCTCTAATTTTCCAATAAATTTCGAAGGTAATCTTAAGACAATAAGGTGGGGGCATTCTATTCTTTTAAATCGGGCGGCCTAATATCACGGAATGGTTTTGGAGCTGGCTAAAGTATTTAGAACGGGAATAATAAAACAATAAAATGATTTCAGAAGAATCTTTTATTTTGTGTAGGTACCTATCTATTTAAAAATAGTCAATTCTAAATCTTTCGTACATTTTTTTTAATTTTGAAAATAGAGAGTGGCAAAATCATGCTATATTTCATATTCAGCAGATGATCATTAGAGAAAATAAGATCTTGTTAGTATTTTACTTTTTGAATTGCTTTTGCTTTGTTACCTTATATGCGGTCGCTGTTTTATGGAAATATTAGTAGGAAAATTAGATCTATAAAATTATCTCCGTTTTAAACATTATTTTAGTAAGCTTACTATTTATTAGTTTATATTATATTAGTTTAAGTATATTTTTTAGTTTCAACAAAGACTATTTTTTAGTAAAATTTATATTAAAGCAGTATTTACTAATGTTGCTAATGCTAATGAAGTAAGTCTCAATGATACTAATACCAGTTTTTAAAAAATTTTGGTGTGTAAGCTTCTTTTATGCATACAAATTTTAAATAGTCCAATGAGAAATCGGTAAGTATAAAAATATATAGAACGTAAGGGAGAAAGTGAAAGAATTTGAGAAGAATTATTCTGCGATCACTTTTAAATATTTTCACGACCCCCTTTGGAAGATACGACTGTCGTTGTGATTTACTGCACTATTGAATGATGCACAAACTCGATCGACCTCTACACAAAACTTTTAGATATTACTACTACAATTATATAAATTAAATACTATTAAAGTTTGAATTAAAATAGTTACAACAAAACTATTAGGTATTTAATAATACAGAAGAGTACCTTAAATAAACGTTTGCAGCATCTCTGCAACATCTCAGAAGTACATCTAAAGTTATTCGTTATTTTTCCAAGCTTTTAAACTGAAATTCAATTAAATTTTAGTTTCTTGAAAAGTCCACGTTTGATGTTCGTTATTTCAGTGAAGTTATTTTAATAATATCAGACACAAATGTAAATATTGTTAAATAAACAAAAAAGGAGACGTTTTATAGTATGCGTCTATAAAGGCGTTATAAATGGAAAAATTATAAATTTCCGTAAGCAATTATTTAATTTAATTGCATTAATCAATATTTACTTATTAAATTACCAATAATTAGTCGCATTGGTGGCGCGTTTTAATTCGATTTGGCTCGTTTTTTTTGGATGTTGGTGTAGGTAGAGAAAAATGATACCTTCTCTTGTGCATATTTCCCTGTTGTTACATCATTTGTTTGTCGATTACATTTTATTGACAACGCACAATGAAGATGAAGCCAACGAAGCTTACAACATGCTCAAGAACTACTCATACGCCTACCTAACATTCTGGAATTTTGTAAGTCAAATTCAACAAGTTTATCGTGCGAGAATTGTGCTAACAAAACGGCTGTGTTGTTTTAAAAAAAAATTTTTGTGGAAAATCCATCGCATGTTTGTTCGAAATAATTTCATGTCGGTTCTTTAGTGGCAATATCATTCCTTGTGACTAAAACACACGTTAACTGCAATACAATTCTAATAATTTTACGATAGCGAGTCTGTCGTATTGTGCTCGAGTAGAATTATTGAAAAAAATGGCATTCATTTCAAAGAGGGAACTTTTTACAGTGAACTTTCTACACGAAACATTTTCTAACATTTATTTTTAATTACAGTTCATTCAAACCGTCTACCTCATTGTTGTTTCAATCATCGATATAAATCGGGTTCGTTTGATCAAATTACCGGGACCACTAATCGGACAACTTCATAAAATGCAAGCGTTGCTTTTCTCAGCACTGCTGGCTCCATTTGCAATTGTAAGTTTTTTATATACGTTTTTGTGAGTGATTTACAAAATAAATTCTGCAATATTTTTGTGACGAAACATCCATTGAATACTTCGATCCATAGACAACTACTCTTCGATCATAATTAACTTTTATTTTATGTTTTCAACTCATAAGCAAAAAATAACTTTTGTCTTTTTGCGAAGAAAAATTCATAAATTTTTTTGTTACCCAGCCTTATTACACTTTAAGTTTAAAAACACATACTTATTTAAAATAAGTTTTATTATATGAGAAAATTAAACCATTCAGATTCGTTTATCTTTATAATTTACCATATTTTGGTTAAAAAAATTTTCTTATGAACATCTCGTTTTGAAGACATCTCGTATGCAGATTATTATTAAATTTATAAAAATAACTGAAATACTAATGTGTAACTTGAATAGTGTAGTGCATATGGCAAAATAACGAAAACAAGAGTAGATATACTAAGTAAACTGCTTTTAAGTATGAAAGAAACAGGGTATAGTTGTAATCAGGGCTGTCATGGATATGAAATTTTGAATCTGGATATGTATACTGATATGGGAATAATATTATACAGCTTTGGATACTTCTTCTTCTTCTTATCTAACGCCCACTTTTGACATTTCTGCCATTCGGTGCCGCATCGTCTAGTAGAGGGTTGGGAGTAGTTGGTTTTGGTTGTTTTCATTTACATCCCTTACGTCTGCAAGTATAGGACAGTTTCCAAATTGCATGACATTCATGAGTTACCCACTGCAGAGGTAGCAGATTGGAGTCGGTGGGATGCCATTACGATGCAAGTGCTCGCATAGATAGACATGTTCCGTAGTAGTTCGGAAAGCTGTGACTGATACCTGGTGGGGGAGAAGTAGTGGGATAGGGACTTCCAGTAATGATTCCAATTTTTTCCTTGTGCTTCATTTTTTTGAGTGTTATAGAAATACGAGTTGATAGTTTTTACAATGTGGCTCTGAGCTGATGTTAGGAACATAAGGGTTGGCGGTTGATTTCGAGACGGGCCAGCCTTAGCGAGGATGTCTGCTTTTACATTTCCCAATATACCAACATGACTGAGAATCACTTGTAATGACAGGTGCCAACCTGTTTTAGCGAGACTGTCCAAGGCGGCTCGATATTTGTTAGTACGGACGCAATCGGCGGGGTATTTAGATGATAGTGCTGCTATTGCAGTTTGAGAATCAAAAGAAGACAGATTTATGGTTCGTCTTAATTTCGTGAAGTTTGGATGTAGCCAGTAAAATGCCTTTACTTACCCATCAAAACAGCTTAGAAGTTCTCCAACTGTGGCAAATCCTTCAAATATATCGCTGTAGTAACCAGAATCAGTCTTTCCGGATCCTAGGATGGATGAACCATCTGTATAGAATTAAAGGAGCTCTGACCGTGGGTACACGAAGTGGATTGTTTCTAGAGAAGCTTTCTCTACTTCCATATTCATATATGCTGATTTTGAAAAGTTTTGACCCATTAGCCGAAGGGTGGCGGTGAGGAGTTGACTATATGTTTTGTTCATTATATTGCAGGAGCAGGATTATCTAACTTTAAACCATATTTATTTATTACTTCCTTTGCTTTTGTTTTGAATACGGTAACGGTTATAAACTTATTTCGGCTTATTCGTTAGTTTCAGTTGCAGATTGTTTAGAAATTCTAAAAGTAGAACTCAAATAGAAAACAGTTTTACTTCATTTCTAAGTCATCATTTGGTACTACAACCAGTCATATACCTACCTAAGTAATTATTGTAGCTACTCAATTTTAAATGTTGTCTACTTAATATTTATATCCACTTTTATATCGGATTCGGCTATTGTTACGGATAGATTTTGATTTTGGATATCTGATAGTTTCGATTGTGACTGTAACATGATTGAAACGTGGTGTGATGAGAGGAAAGGATAAGGAATACACACGTGATTGCAAGCCTCAATACTTTTTCCGGTATTGCAGCGTATTTTGAGTGCTCCAATTTTTAGTCATATAAGAGCTTATTGTCTTTTATCAATCAGAAGTTAATTTTGCTTTTATTGTCAAGAGAATGGATGACAAATTAATTTAAAAGACTAAATTTTGTATAAACACAAGACTTGTAAAAGACTGTCCTAGATTCATTGATTTTGCAAATCAAAAAGTTTTTAATTGAAATAGTTAAATTATATAGTATGACTATGGATATCATAGATACGGCTAAGATCTCACATATCTTGTTCTATTTGAAAGCAGTTAATTGTATGAAAATTTATCAACGATCACGCTGTTATTCTCTGTGGTATTCAATTCTGAGTTTTAGTCTCTTTTACATCTTATTTGATTCGAGTGCTAGATTGAACGTTTAATTAATAGTTCCATAACGAGGCTTCATATTAACTTTTAGATATTATAATCATAGAACATTGAAATTTTTATCGTCCATAGCTGAACACATCTACTTCGTGTCAGGGTTTAAAAATGAATCACTATAGTTTTTTTGAAATTCATGAAATTTTGTTTTTTTTTAACATGATATGAAGAAATAATAAATAAAAATAAGAATCTGAGTTATTGCAGTTTTTATTAAAATGACACAACTAAATGATTTTTCTTTAAAATTGATAATTTAACATCTTCAAACATATTTATGTAGATAACTATCACAATATATAAAAAAAAAACATCTAATAATGAAACTAAAATATTTATATAGTTTACTCTTTTAGTTAAACCTCCTCGTTTACTTATATAATAAATATTTTTTTGTTCTTAATATTTATATCTGGTTAGTTATTATTATTTCCTTTACATAAAATGTTAAGTTGGTTTAATATAACTTTTCATACAATTAATTGTTTTTGAAATATGCTGTTGAAAATGAGAGCCATATCTCTATATAATTGAAATTAATAGCAACGAATGGTAGAAATTAAATTAACTCTAACCCACAAGAGTTGTATTTTGGTTATTAAGGAAATTCCATTAATATCTAGTTTTAATAAATGATCTTCGTTTTTATTGTGTGTATTCTTAGATAATCTTCAGCAGATTGGATATTTTTTTACATATTTGTGAGAACCAAAAAATTTTGGTGAAATGAACAAAAAATAAAAATGTTTTCTGAGTTCTCGAAAGGTATTGAGATGATTTGTTGGGAGCTGAGTCATTGTTTATTCATTCAAATCATCGTAGATTCTAGGTTAATCTTTCTATTTACTTTTCGATCGAGACATGCAACGCTTTCTAAGGGCGCGTTCAGACGGATCAACTAAACTCGCCCGACTATTTTCAATCTTGTAGACTGTAGCAGGGTAAGCGACGCGAGAATTGAAGTACAAGCGAGTTGAAAGGGAAGCAAATTGAGCAGAATTGAAAGAAAACTGATCAACAAAACTCGTTCAACAAAAGTTTGATTCAGTCAATCTTTTTTTGAACGAGTTTAGTTGACCAGTTTTCTTTCAATTTGCTTCCCTTTCAACTCGCTTGTACTTTACTTCTCGCGTCGCTTACCCTGCTACAGTCTACAAGATTGAAAATAGTCGGGCGAGTTTAGTTGATCCATCTGAACGCACCCTAATTCATCTTGTTTCTGTTATAAAAAAATTTTTTCTGTTATTTTTTAAACTTTATATGTTCTATAGTCTTTATGATTGAGAAATAGTTGGAGCGTACTGTTTTTGATAAACTATTAGGAATTCATTTCTTATTACTTAATTTTTACCATACTGGACTTGGTTTTCAAGTTACTTGACTTAAATTTGGCTTGAAATTAAATTGAAATCAGTTTTAAAATCAACATTTTTATATCAAAGCAAGCAAAGCGTTATCTTAGCAGATTATTATTTAATTTTTTACTAGGCATTTCTTGGATCTGCTAGACTACATTCTACTAAATGATAAAAACGTTAAAAATCAAGTTTAGAAACGTTTATTCGGTCGTTTAATTGTGACAACCACTGTTGTTGCTTTTAGCAAAATGTAGTTAGTGACATTACTTTTGCTAATGTTCACGAAAATCTTTTTACGGTAGTTCTATCTCCAAATGTAGCTCCCTCAGTTTCTTATTTAAAAAACTGTTAATAAGGATCTTTCAGTTTTGTTCAGTTATGGGTTAGAAAGGCTGTAAAAATTAAATAGGGATTCACTGTTTGACTGACTTGATTTTTCAACTACTTGACTTGATTTTTAAGCTACTTGAATTAAATTTGGTTTGATATCAATTCACTCAAATTAAATCTTAATATTTAACTTAATCAGTCAGGGGAGTTCATAAGTAAGTGAAAATGCTCGTTGATTAAAACGCCTATGCTATTGTGTTATCTTTGAATTGAGACTTACAATTAAGCCCAGTTCGAGAACGAAATGCTATGCAATGTAACAATAGTAAATGCCTTTAATCAACGATCCTGTACTTTTTTGATCTCTTCATTAAGTTAAATTGTTTTAATATATGTGACCTCCAACATTTGTAAATATTTATTTATTAAGTGAAGACAAGCATTGAATTTGCAAGTAATGTCATCACAAAGTTAAAATGTAGAGCTCAATTTACTTCACATAATGTCCAGTAACATGATTTAATGAATTTTTAAAACTAAACCAGTTTGAATTAAAACTATATTTTTCATTTTAAGTAAAACAAATATATTCAACGTAGGTTAATTTTAACAACTTTTCCTTGGGTACTGCACGGTAACCTACTTATTTCATATTTTCATATTTACATGTTATGTCGATATATAGTTCATCTTAAAGTGAACTACATACGAGTATATTCTTGAGCCATGTTTATGTACATTAGTTGCCGTATCTATGAAACTTGAAGCAAGTAGCTGAAACATCAAAGTAATGATTTTGAGGAAATTTAATTTTCTGTCTTTTATTCCCTGTATAATTTTTTGTCTACGTTTAGCTTACGAGAGTATGTTTAAGTTAGTAAGCTGTGTAACAAGAGAAAATTTACAAAAAAGGCCATGTTCAAAAATCGTATTTGAGAGTAAAAATAAAGAGGTTTTAAATTATGATTAGAATTTCTTATCCCTTGAAGTGAACGTAACATTTTTCACAAAAAAGGATTCAAATTTTAAAATACGCTTATCATATTACGTAATAAATCACTTTTAATTTTTTTCAGTTAATACCCGTCATATTTTGGTTTATTTATCTAATTGATCGTGAGCTCATCTACCCAAAGACTCTGGACGCGATAATTCCATTTTTCGTGAATATTTCAGTGCACGCTCTCATTCTGTTGCCGTATATTTCTGAAGTGATTCTCGGCTTGAATCGACTATGCCGAAAGCGCTACAGCTTAATGTTGCTTTGGAGCTTTATGGCGGCTTATCTCATTACGTAAGTATTTCTATATGAAAAAGTTTCAATTTAATTTCAAAAATGATATTTCCAAAGATTTAAAGTTTTAAGTTATGCGAAAAACGCCAAAGCGTCCGACCCAGCGTCTAATTATGAAACTGTTGCAACTTTTCTAACGAGTGGATTATCCGACGTTGAAACATATTCATTATTATATGAAATTATTCATAATTTTTTGCGTTTTTAGCGTGTGTTCTTTTTTCCCTTTTTTTTTCTTCTTTGAAACTTGCATTTTTAATAACGCCACAAATGACAAAGGATAGCTTTACAAGTTGGTTGTGTGGGCTTGATTTTGTTTTAGCTTCACATTTTTATCATTCTTTTCATTGTTGAGCTTTTATCGCGTCCGTTTCATCACTTCGTTAAGCACCCGGTTCTTAATTTATTATAATAGAAAATAAAAAATTTTCTTAAGGTTAATAAACTTAATTAAATATTCAGTTAAGTTAAAAAAAGCTATAAAATGCACTAATTTTTTATTAATAATGTTATATTTCTTTAATACCGATATGTTTAGTTGTTCTAATAACGTCGAAAGATATTGTAATAAGAAAAATCTTTAATTTTCTACTTATTATATCTTTTCATTTTAATTTTTAAAATAATTATTTTTAATTTATTATAGGATTACAGCCACTAAGCGTATTTATGGTGTTTGGATTTATCGTTATATGGCTCGATTGAGCGACTTTCAACGAGGCTTATTTTTTGTTGGATGCGTTGTTTCGGCTGTCACAGTGTTCCATCTTCTAGAAAAACTGCATTTTCGCAAAGCGAAAAGAAATCCGCTTAAAAAAAAGATCAAGCTTGATAAAAACTCCAATCATGTTGTAAAGAAGCTGTGTTAGACGTTTTTTCTCCTTTTTTTAATAAAATTAATTTGAAAAAAGCTTTTCGTTTTAAATTTGATGTGACATGAGTATATATATCATGATTATTATCTCATATTTCTATTAAGTCTATCTATCGATCGCCAACCAATCTATTTTCCTCCCTAATCTAAAAATACGAAAAACGAAAAAGGATTTTGAAATTGTGTAAACCTTTCATTTCCACCCGTTAGTTACTCGTGTCAATTGACGTCCCGTGTTTGATCCACTATCCACCCCTATCCGTCGGGGATGCAGGTCGTGTGAACTCTGTAATAAAATCACGTTCTTTGCCTCGTCATTCTATCGAGAACCTTTCTTTGAAACGCATTTTGATAACAATAATAAATGATGGAGAAGGACCTTCATAAAGCATATCTCACAGTATTTGCGATGATCCTCGTTCATTCTACTATCTCTGTACTAATATTATATACACAGTATAGACATAAGGGATGATTAAAAAAGCGAACAAACAACAACTAAGCTTGCTGTTTTTATAAAATAAATTTCCTTATCGTGTCTTTTGTCTTTTTGATAAAGCAGAAATAAAATGAAAAATACAATAATAGATAATGGAAAATGTGGCGTTTGTAGCTCTATACATAAAAGAGACCATGGTTCAAGTAGGTGTATTTGAACACATTTGTTACATTTTCAATAACGTCGATTTTTCAAACTAATTAATTTAAATATCCCACCAGGAAAGAAATTACTTTTTGAACAAAAGCTTGGAACATTGTTTGAACCAATGAAATTTATTGCATTAGCAAAATTGAAAAAAATATAACGGTTTCAAACACTGAAATAAATCATAGCAAAAACAATTTAATTGATTCTGTTTATACTTGCAAAAGTATTAGCGTTTTTATGTAAAAATTAAAAGTATTTAATTGTTTTCTGAAATGTGTGTCGTAATGTTGTATTTTCACATAAAGGAAAAAATGCCAGTGGTCTTAGAGTCGACTCTCAACGGAAGCTCAAAATTGTTTTTTGGAATTTCGGATTATAAATTAAAATTATAAATTGGAATATCTTTAGAATAGTAAAAGAGTCAGGGCTTTTTTGTATTTTTAAGTCGCTTTAACATCTAAGGTCATATCACGACTGTCTAAACACAAAAAATCTCTGTTGATCAATTTTAATCTTAGGTCTAGGATCTTAAGTCTAGGATTCAACGGGGATCGAACCCGTACCACTTGACGCATGAAGCGGAGAGAACTACTGCTCTAACCACTGCGCCAATAGGTGTCCAGTCAGGGGTATTATTGTAACGTTTATTCTTTTAATTATTCTCTGAAAAATTTAGGAATTTACCTGTAAAGCATCGGGTGATAGGAATTTCCGGGCTAATAACATATTTCTGATGCAACCCACTTTATTCTAAAAAAACATGGTATATACTAATAGCTGGAAACACACTGGCATTTTAGGCCTAAAAGTCGAACTCCTCTAAACGTTAGGTTCATGGTAACACACAAAATCACTCAGAATTGTTGTATCAATATCCTAGTAAAAGATTGCACAAACAAAAACATTTTAAAAATTTTAATGAGCATTCAGTTTTTCCATGCAATAGTATTCGAATCGAATTACAATAATTTAACTTGCAAAAAAATGCATTTTAGAAATTTTTATGTTTCATTCAGTTGGAAGAAAATAAAATAATGATTTTCTATTGAAAAGTAAAGTAAAACGATAAAGCAATCATAAAAAAGAATAAGAAGTTCCCGAAAGAAATATGGAAAAACTATAAACCTTTAATGTAGCGCTTCGATTCCCAAGAGATAATTCAACTAAAATACTAAGGACACTATAATCCTTAACTGCTTCATAAATTTCTCGTTTACCTGTAATAAAGTATGTACGTCCTCCGACGGTACGTACATCTTGAGTAAAGAACCACTGCTTTAGAATATCCGTTTAATAAAAATAAAAAACCTCTTAAAACGTAGATATTAAAGAATCACTTTGTGCTTTTAAAATTTTTAGTCAACCATGGATTTTATTAAAGTTTTTACCTGAATTTAGATTTAATTTTTAAGAACGAAAAAATCTTAAGAAGCTTTGAATTTCTTGCTTTGAGATATATAATACTTAAATGTAACGAATTTTCTTTAATTCATTCCTTTAAGCCTTCTATCAGAGAAGATTAAGGGCAAATTAAACATTCGCTTATCTCTCGATAATTCAATGCCTTCATAGAGGATCAGTTTTCCATTTTCAGGTTTAATTTCATATAAGCCATATATACACCTCCTTTTTCTCTTTTCACAATATCATCAAGGCAGGAGAAAAGATTATTTTGTAATTTTTTAAAAAAAATATACCAATGGTATCGCGATGGTAGCTTTTTCGAAGAACGTGTTGCGTGCATTTTAATAAAAATTATACTTTTTAAAAACTTTTTTATAAACCAATCGTTTCGTTTTTATTTTACTTTTAATAGCGTTGTATGTAAAACGTTTGGATTTTCATGGATAATTACACAGTTTATGCACACGGAGAAGGTAATTACAATGGAACGAAAATCTACTTACTTTCATGCAAAGAAAATTTCCTTCGTTTGAAAAAGCACAATTTTATTTCTTAATATATTTAACTGAACAGTAAGTTCTAATCACAATAGTCGTAAATGTGTGTCCGATTAAAGAGTCGGAAAATGGGTTTGGGTTAGTAGACGTTGGAAAAATTATGTTTTGGGGGGCTGAAAATTCAAGGCGAAACTCGTTCGAATCACGCGCTTAATGGATTTGTTATTGGCTTGTTTCTAGATATATAATAAATATTTAAGTTCAAGGTGTTCTAAATAGAATGGGAATGATTAAAAAAACGTTTATTATAAATCAATTTCGCATTAGATGTCAAGATAAATATCGAGAATGAACTCGAAGTTCAATCCATACTCGATTCTAACTAGAACAAGTAATGTCAATACGTCTTTAAAGAAAACATAAACATTCTGTCTTAGTTTTCATCTAGCATTTGACACTTTTCTTCTCGCTTTTCATGTTAAGTTCATACAATTTCATTTGCAATTTTTGCTTGTTAAATAATTATAGATGAATTTATAATAAGGTGAGAGGGAAAACTACGACAGCTTTCAGTTTTTGCTTTAGGCCAATTTAGCTCTCTCGAGCTTATGAAATTTGAATCAGGTTAATATTTATTTACTTATGCAAATAATTGGGAAAATTAAGAGATTTTCTCATTAAAATCATAACTAAATACGTATGTATTTAATTAAATTACTAAAAAAGATTTTTAAGGGTGAAGGTAAATAAAGCTATGATTTATATAATTTTTAAAAATAAAGCCTAAAAAATATGTCGGAAAGTATAAACCTGAGAGAAATTTAATTAATTTAAATCAAATTTAGGACATTTTTTGGTTTAATCAGCGATGTTCCTCGTTTAATACACCTTCTTAATATTAGAAACAGAATTTGTTTAAAAATGGAGTCATTTCCGAAACAAATCTCTTGGTTTCCAAAATTCTTTTATCATATCAAAAGTAGATTGCTCAAGATAGATAACGACTGGAAAATATATTTCATCGTGACTTTTTTTCTAAATGAATCAATGGATTTCAATTAATTTTTAGTATAAAGATAAGTAATTTATAAAAAAGGTCACTTAGTGGCATGGTTGACTAGATAGCTGTTCTATATACCAGTAGTCCTGAGGTCGAATCCCATTAAAGCTCAAGATTTTTTTCACGGGTTTTCGGAATCGACGGTCTTTAATGACCATAATAGTTGATGCAACCTTAAATAAAGCAAAAAAAAAAAATAACATAGATACACAAAAATTATTTTTTATATAAATAGAAAGAATATATAGATCCTGTAGGATAGCTATAAAAAGAATAAAGTTTTGATTACTTCTCATACATACAGAGACGAAAACACGATTTAACGTGAATTTTAAAGTAATTTTTAGTAATATTAACAAATCTCAACATATGGCTCTTATTAGTTAATTATACCAAAATATTTGCAAATTTTAATTCATCCAACCAACAATACTTGCAAATATTTCACTTAATAAAATTATAAATGGAAAAAAATGATAATTTCCAAGTTTCATTTTATAATTAAGTGTTTTTCTTTGAAAACTTTTGAAGACGGTTCATTATAGCTCTGGGGAGCAATATGTTTATATTCATCCTAGGGAAATTCATTGATCCTGCAGAATAGCTATGAGTAGGAAGATATAAGAACCAAACAATAATTAATAGATATAGTTATTTTTAATGGGTTAGTATCTAAGTGATGAAAAATGCATGCTTCCTCCAGAACGTCTTTATTGTTTGTCACACAGAAATGAAATAAGAATTCAGCGTGAATTTTTATATTTAAAAATTATCTGTCGAAAAGTGAATGTCACAATCCCAGAAAAATGTATGGTTCCTCCGGGATAGCAAAAAAATAAGGTTAGTGGACTTTAGTTATGGAATACCTGGATATTTTGTTGAACACGAGTCAATAGACAAAAGACTATAGACTTACCTGGAACGCTCACATCACGGGTGTCACAGCTCAACTTCGTATTCACCTTAAGCAATTAAAAATGGCTAATCGGCAACAGAACTTCACCTATGCATTTGAAGCGACTCATATATCTTCAAGTCGCGAGACCTGTTTGAATGTATGGGTGTGAGCTCTGGGTCACAGCACCCAAAAGCCAAATAAACCAAGTACAGGTGACTCAGAACAGGAATCTGAGATTTGTGACTAACTCTCCGTGGTACGTTACAGATGCCATCTTGCACCGCGACTTAGCAATGCCAGAAGTGAAGGCTGTTATCCAAAGCAATTATTGAAAGCTAAGCGAAACATTTGCATCTCATCCAAACCTAACCGTATGGGTAAAACCTAAATAATTTGCCTCCACCCTGGAATCAATGAAGGCTCAAGAGAAAGAGGCATGCTGATTTAGCTGAGGATTAGTATGATAAAAATAAAAGAAATGCTTTTTAAGGACCATTAACGGACGCTGATCTTATTCATACGACAGGTATCTCTGACTCTAAGTCAGCGTCTACCATATCGTCTCTCCAATCATAACTCCCTATATAAAAAAACGAAATGTATATACATTTGACGCGACTTTGAAATTTTACTCTCAATTCTTGTTTACATATTTATCGATTATTGAACCGCTTCCTAAAGAGTTGTACTTTAATAACACAATTAAACAACAAGAAAATACCAATACCTCTAGTACTCAATTAAGTATATACACGTATTTCAAATTTTGTTTTCTTCTAATTTGTAGTAAAAAAAGGAATTCATAAAATTTAGTCAACCCTAAGCGGAGCAGAGGTATGTGAGTAAGTCATTATATAAAGAAAATAAAGGTTAATTTTGATTGAAAAATCTTAAAAGCATCTCTAGGTTTTCGTGTGTTTTTGAAAAATTAGGGTAGAAAAAAAAAACAATTCTTCCTTTCTTTTGTCGAAAAGGATCATGAATGTTTACTTTCCTTTTATTAGTTTTCCTTATTATCGGTCGCACATCAAACGAGGGTAAAAAAAGAAAAAAAAACTCGTCCTTTTTAGTGCCTCTTAATTATCCTTCTAGAACAATATTTAATTTATTTTTTCACCGTAACAAAGAGACCGTTATATGACCGTGCCTACAACATCCATGCAATTAGCTTGAACAATTTAATGATATAGTTTCAGCAGTTTCAACGTTCGCCTTGTTGACATCAACTCAGGAATAAGGGCTCTACAACAATCAAAATAGTTATCCGTTACGCTAGGCTTGGCTCGGTGTAGAGGCAAACGAGCCAAGAGTCTACCCTCTGAAGCAGAAAGGAATGCTTTCTTGAACCTCTTAAGGCTTTGAGCCATGTAGTCTCCCGTTCAAGTATTTTAAAATTGAATGTTTCATCATGCGAACGCTAAAACAAAATCGGAGTTTTCCAAAAATAGTGAAACACGCTCGCTCCCGTTTAATTATCAAATATTAATTAGTACGTTTGCGAACGATTGATTGGGAACCGTAACATTTTGAGTTAATTAAACATTTTGCACGGTACAAGATATTGCTTTTATATTAAACGAAAGAAAGAACCAATTAGGTGTTTAGTTTAGCAGAAGCTCGAGGGCTAATGATGGCAGATGAAAGCATATTATGAGACAACAAAAATGATCAGCTCTTGATCGAACAACGTAGTATTGAAAGTTCTCACATCAAAGAAAAAGCAATAAGAGAAAAATGACTTTCAACTTTATACATATATACACATACTTTCCCCGGTTACTCTTTAAAATAAAGAACTAATGGAAAATTTTCTTTTTTTTTCAACATTGTTATTTCCTTTTTTTTGGCCTCGTCAAGAATAAAAACTTTTCATTTTTATATAACCGAAAGGTACTCATTTTCAATTAATACTTGGAAAAATAAAATTATTCTGTGTTAATTTGTCAAGTTAAATTGACTACTCGATCGATAAAATTGGAAATAGGGTATGGGTGATTAGGACATGGGAGGTGATGCAGATGGGAGTGGGTCAAGCATGTTTATTGTTGAGTGGAAAAGTGAAAAAAATCAATATTAACAACTTTATTTTCCAGGTTATTTGTCAACCTTTAAACCACAATGCATCGTATAGGTACATGATATTCAGAAAGAGTGAATTGATTAAGCCTAAAATACACAGGTAGCCTCGTAAGCAAAGCTTATTAGATATCCAGTTTTTTTTTTGCATAAAAATTATAAGTTAAGGGGTTATATACAGTTGGGAATTTTTCAAGATTTTTTTCCCGAGAAGACTTTTGCATTGATTAATATAAATTTATTTTAACTCATGTTATGGTAACCCAAAAAATGTTTTTTAAAATTTTTATATTTGTAAAAATAATAATTTTGAAAGCTGTTATAGCTGATCTCCAAATAAACTCCTCACAAAAGAGGCATCTTGCGGTGGCCACGATATCTCTGGACTGGATCTTTTAAAATGAAAAAAACTAAACTGATGTCGTTAAAACCTATACGAGGGTGTATCAAATAATTCTCGGAAAGATTTATTTTACTACGCTACTGAGTATAGATACAAAGAATAACCTCTAAAATCTTATTCGCATTTTCACTAAGTTTGTGTCATAATTGCTCATCGTTTGGTCGCTTACGATTCAATCAAGAAAATTATTGTTATACGATTTTCTGAGGATGGCAGATTTTAAATTTGAAGTTCATGCGGTTGTGAAGTTTTTAACTAAACTAGAATGGAAAGCAACTGACATTATTCAAAATTTAGAGATAGTTTACGGGGAGAATGCTTCGAAGAAAACCACTATTTATGAAGGGATAAAGCGGCTCAAAGAAGGTAGAGAATCGCTTCAAGACGACGACGCAGTGGAAAACCAGCGACGTCAATCACTGAAGAACTGTGGCTTCTGTTCGGAAAATGTTAGAACAAGATCGACTTGTTTAACTGTCTGTAATTGCTAGATAACTTCAGGTTTCATACGGATCCGTTAACGCCATTATTACTGATAAGTTAGGATTGAGCAAGTTTTCTGCCCGTTGGGTATCTCGAGCATGCCGCGAAGAGCACATGATGACACGAGCGGACAATGCTTTAAACTTTTTGGACAAGTTTGATGCAGATCCTCAAAATTTTTCTTTTTCTTTCCCGATTAGTAATCGAGGATGAAACCTGGATTTAAAAATATGACCCTCAAAGTAAATCCAGTCCAAACAGTGGCTACCAAAAGGTTTAAATGGACCCATTAAATTTCGTGGGGAGAGATCTGAAAAAAGTTTTGGCAACGGTGTTTTGGGACAGTAGAGAACTGTTACTGGAATATCTTATGCAGATATTTTAAGAAAACTCCGTAATTTGGCTCCGTTGGACTTCTTTTTGTTTCCAAAACTAAAATAATACTTAAAAGGTAGGAGTCTTAGACTAGTCTAGCTAGTTAAGTCTAACTAGTAGCTAGTCTTAACTAGCTAATGGTTCCAATCACAGCCAAATAAGCTTTAAAAATGTTTTCCGAAAATTATTTGATATACCGTATAATGTTATAAAAAGCTGAAGAGTTTGTTTGTTTGTTTGGTTGAACACGCTAATATCAGGAACTACTGGTTTAAATTTAAAAAAACCTTTTAATGTTAAATAGCTTAGTTATCGAGGAAGGTTTAAGGTGACATAAAATTATGCTACAACTAATAAGATCGGAGCATATATGAAAAACGAGAAAAATGTATTCCTTTAGAGAGCTTCCGTTGCCTACGCTGCGTAAACGGTTAAAGTTACGCAAGCATCATGTATGACGAAATTGTTCCTCTTAAAAAAATTCTTAACGAATTTTAAATTTAATTTAAAAAATGTCCAATCTGATTTTTAAAATGTCTATTTTAATTTGTAAGATGTTCAATTTGGAGTGTAATACCTATATTTATACTTTACTCTAAAAATAAAAACTTTCCTAAAAATAACTACTTAATAACATAACACAAATATAAATTTTATAAAATCGATTTGCACCATTAACATTTTAAATAATGGTAATCATCCAACATTTGGAGAAAAGCGATATTGGAATGAAGCTGTGCTAAATGTTTCATTCATGTATTTGTAATATAGAAACGGGGATATTACGTCTGCTATATTATGAATAACAAACATTGATAGTGAATATTTGAAGTGATATTTGAAACTCAGGAGTTGAATAACATGTATGAAATCTCTGCCATTTACTATAAAGATATTGTAATAGAAACAAAAACAACTCAGGATCTTAATAAGTCTTATAAGAATATTGATCGAGTAGGTACAGATTTTCTAGACTCTCATAGTTTGTTCTACTATGAAGAGGAATTTCTAGAAGCTCGATCGGAGAGATAAGCCGAGTTAGATGTGAATGCATACAGTTTATGATGAGATGAGAATAAGTAACAAAAGAGGAGAGAAATAAAAGAGATATAGAGGCCACCTATTGGCATAGTGGTGAGAGCAGTAGTTCTTTCCACTTCATGCGTCAAGTGGTACGGGTTCGATCCCCGTTGAATCCTAGACTTAAGATCCTAGAACTAAGATTAAAATTGACCAATAGAACCAATTTTCTGAGTTTAGACAGTCGTGATATGACCTTAGCTGTTAAAGGGACTTATAACACCAAATAAAAGAGATTCCACAAAATCAAGTTTGCTTTTTAAATGTTATGGACACCTTCAACCTAACCAAACCAGTAAATCCCTGTACACATATATTTTTTTCTCGTGGTTAAAGTCGCTTGAACATCTAAAGTCATATGTATACCGACTACCAATGCACAAATAATTGTTAATCTTAGTCTTTAAATCATATACCTAGGATGCAACGGGGATCAAACCCAAAACCACTGGCGCATGAAGCGAAGAGCAACTGCTCTAACCACTGCGCCAATAAGTGAACCAAATTATATTAATTTTTTTAACAATACAATTTTTATTTTATTTGCAACCCGAAATTTATATTTGGTACAAGTATACCTACTCCTACTAATAATTATTTTTTGATTTTATGAATAGAAGAAAATCATTGGTTACTTTTCAAATTTATCGAAATATAAGTTTATATAAATATATTTTTATGCGTTCTAGCTGAAATATAATTTCAACTTTAATAAGGTCTTTTTGTGAATAAAAATAAATTGGTAAAATGATAACGTACTGTTGTTAGCTGTAATTGTGAGATTTACACACGTGCAAATATTTTTATGATGAAAGCTGAGCATTTACAACATTTTTATTGTGTTTATTTCTTTTATTTAATCCCACTTAATAAATCGGCCGTTTGTATTTACGATGCCATCAATTTAGTCGCTATTTTAACGGGGTTTATAAGCTGTCGAATATTTTTTATTATCGTCCAATATAAAAACTTGATTTTCTCTCAACGTTTAAATGCTTCGGATTCCGCTGTGAGCAATTTAGACTATTTTACAATATTTTTGTGTTAAACATGTAAAGTCCAATAATTTTTTCATTTTCTTTCTCGTTGTTTTTTTTTTGGGAAAAATAAAATAAAAGCGGAACTGTTTTCATCATGATAATGGTCGAGTGGTAAAAATAATGATGGCAGCTCGTTGAGGATAAAAGAAGAAAAAGTGCGAGAAAGTCATGCAGGAGGAAGATGGATGAAAGGGTTTTCGGATGGGGTTGAGAGAAGTGTTTATTTCAGACGAGGCTTCATCATTAATAAAAGCGCATCCATGCTGAAATTTTCTTGATTAATATCACGTGGCATCATCTCTATATATATATCGCGACCGCGACCAAACGCGCGACTGATCTGCATTACAAAATTTTCATCCACCACCGAGCTTGAATTAGATGAAAACATAAAATCCTCGATCCCTATATACAATTATTACGAAATTTTTCCTTTACATGAAACATTTTTCACTAATTTGCGCATATTATTAACAACTTGCCAAAGACTAAAGCTTTCTTTTTTGTATCAACTTTCAAATTAAATTTTTGACAATTCAAGCTTTCCCCGCACATTCTTTTATTTATCCACTATTGAATTCTCCACTTTTCAAATTAAATATTTTTTTACAAACGGCTTCAACATTTACGTTTCTTTTATCATAAGAGAAAGAAATAATTTTAAACTTTTTATTTCAATTTTACTCTGTCTTCTTTGTTAAATTAGAAGAATAACGAAAAACTTAAAAGTTTATTTTTTCGTGAAAATATTTTATTTTTGTTAATTCACATCATTAAAATTCATTATTATATTGAAAAGAAGCAATTACACGTCTGGACTTGAGCGTCAAAGAGCCGACTAAAAAACGTCAACTGTTTAAGTTTTTTGTAAATCTTCTAAATATTTTGGGTAAAAAAATTATTATAGTAAAAAGGGTAATTGAGGAATATGGGCAAATTCAATACTCAACTCCATGTCTCGTAAAATCTATGTTTACTTCAGGAGCACGTACAATCTACATTGTACAAGATCCGCAAGTTTTTCCAAGACAAATATAAGCTCTTAATATCTTAGATAAGCGTAGATACTGGACGAAGATAAGGCTTTGGTATGAATTTAACCATAACAGGAAATCTTACACTACAGAACTAAAAGCAATAAACAGAGCCCGATATCATGCTTATGTATCTGGTTGTAAAAATACTACGAATACTACGATAATAATTAAATTTTACGTAGCGAATATTAATAGCAAACTAATGGCTCTCAAAGTTCAATAGTTTCTTTATATTGATACAATGTAGGACACCTAATATAACTTGTTATCTCTTGCATGAAAACTAAGCTTAAAAATCTAGCATTAATGTGAATTTCAAGTTAAATAGGGATTGAGCACGAACAAAAGCATTATCAATTGGTTAAAAAGCCATCACCAAAGAAATTGACGATGATGTAACAAATTATATATTGGAAATCCACTTAACTTAACGATGAAATTTGTCCTTTAAGTAAATATAACTGGTTTATTTTAAAATGGAGAGATTCGTTACTCTTAGGGGCAGGGCCGACTCAGAAGTCAGGATTTCGGGGATTTTTTCTGAGGCCCCACGCTTTCATATTTCTAACAAATATAAGTAGGTAGGGCAAGTTTTTGACATCAAATGCAACGCTTTTAAATTTGGCGTTTAATATTTTCCCGAGGCCTCGTAAAGCCCACAGCCAACTCTGCCTAAAGGATTCATCAAGTCAAGTAATTGGGAATTTTCAAATGAATATATTTCTATATATATCTTTCAATACAATATTTTCATTTTTAAATTAAAATACTTATGAATTCTATGCTTGAATCTTTGGATCTTGTTTTGGCGTTTTAATATTAATATTTGACTCGAGTTTGACTTGATTTCAAACCTAAGTAGCTTGAAGATCAAGTGAAATAGCTTTAAAATCAAATCAAGTAAGGCATTTCTAACTGCTAGTAAAGGAGAGGATATTGTTTTGACCAGCCCGATACAACTCCATGTTACAAACATGTGACCATTTTGACTGTACTTGCAGTAATTTAGTTGAAAACGAGTTGAATGAAGACCACAAAGACTGACGAAGACCGAAGACTTTTATGAAGATCGGAGGTTAGAAATAATTTTTTTTTAAACGTCAGGAAAATTATTTATATTGTTTTCATTATTATTGTTATTACATGAGAATAATTATGATAAGTATTTTATATTATATAATAAATTTATATAATAACGATAATAACTCTGATAAGTATTTGAGACGTTTAAGTGACAGGGGGCTGTTTGAGACTTATGACTCGTATAACAACACAAATAGTTAACATCCGTTTTTCAACTAGATACCAGCGCCACCTAAAGGGCTCAAAGGTACTAAGATTTGCGTAAAAATCGGTCACGTTTTTTAGCCTTTCTCATATTTAAGTGACAGGGGACTGGTTCTTACCAGTCTATACGAGGCTGGCTACTCATGTACACTAAGTATGTTCTCTCTATGGAGTCAGCATCAAGCTCTCTAAACTTCAAGAAATAGATCAAAAGCTCCACCTGATGGGACATGAACTCAATTTTAAATTATAAACTCCATTGAAGAGAACTGGCTTTCTTTTCCTCTCTGGGATTCAGTTTGCACAACTAGTTTTCCATGTATCAGTGCTTGAGACTGAAAAGAGCTAGTGTAAGAGAGACATAGAGAGAAGGAAAGAGAGAGAAAGAGAGATAGAGAGAGAAGGGGGAGGGTGTTTTTTTTATGAAAATAACTTAAATATTAAGTTGAAGTAATAATTTAAATTATTTTTATTTATTTTTATTTGGAGCACTTTAACAAAGTAAAATGTGAGAGATTTCATAGTTATAGATCATTTTGTAATAGCAGAGCTTATATTAATCAGAATACTTAATATTATTTATCTTAAGAATTCAAGTTACCAGTATTTATATAGGGGTACTCTATTATTGTCATACAACTTGAATTCAACACTAATAGCATCAGAAGGCCATTCATAAGAATATCGCGCTACTATTTTCAAAGGTACCAAGATAATAACTGTCTTATAAAAAGATAATGAGAGGAATAATGAATGAAATATTCTCTGCGTATATATTTTTTTTCTTATATGAAACTAGGAAAATAATCGCGTGCTAATCCAAATTAAATCATCCTATACCTACATAAAACTTTCTATTCATTTCCCGTTTTCCAAAATTAAAGACTCACAATGCTCCGGTTATTCACAATACTCCCATTTCTATTCTTTTAAAAACCCACCCCCTTTTCATTTGGTTAATTAAGAAACTTTATATCTTCCATATAAAGTATTGACATAATATTTACTTGTTGTAGGAGATGTACCCTGTCTTCCCGTCCACTAAAGGCGTGGGTGGTGTGTGTACCAATTTCCTTTTACAATTAAAACTTTCACTTTATTATCTCAACACACAATGTACGAGCTGTTGCTGATGGAAAACTTTACGAAAGACTTGTCATGTGAGTCGAGCTAAATAAATGTATACTAATAAAAATGATCAATACGTTACACGAAAAACGCGAGAGTGATGAAGAAACTGTCGAAAATGATGCTCTATCGATCATAAAAACAAGGATGAAAATTTATTTTTAAAAATTTATTTTGATAGATTGAATTATATTTGATCGCTTCAGAGATACGTTATGACATCTCAAATAAATGAATATTTTTATATACCTATTTATAGGATACAACGGAAGTATAAACCTCAAACTCTTTTATAAATTGTGTAATTAATATCAAACGCTATATAAATTACAGCGTTTTAATCTCATATATTTTAAGCTTGTCGTTATGATGGGATTTGAAATGTTCGAATTTAGTATATGTTAAATTATTATGACTGCGCTGAGTGTTTAAATTTATGAGTACACCTGTTTTAAATGCCATAAATATAAGAAGTTATTTCGTAAAACGAAATGGAAATTCAATATGCAATTGCGAGTTTAATTTGTTACTACGGCTATTGGAATGAGCAACGAATAATTTATATCGTTATTTCAGAACTAATTGGGAAATGAAAAACCTTGGTTCTTTCATTTTCTTGTAGTTTTCCACGTCGGGAGGTTAGTAATCGAGATTCTTAACTTAATATTACATTTTTTTTTGTAAATAATAAAGCTTGTAGACTAAAGATGGATTCGATTAAATTAAAAAAAAAACTAGTAACTTTAAAAGTTTTCAATGGGAAATGTAAAACTACAACGTACGAGTACAAAACCCATTACACGGTCTAATGATGTTGATGACGGAGATAATGATGATGTGATTTTCACCTAAGTATCTTTATCAACATCATCATGGACTTGCTTCTTCAACCTCACCGCCTCGATTCTATCCGTTGGGATCCCAATCCCGTTGTTCCAAATGTGCAAACCGAGGAGTCCTTTAGATGTGGGTCTTGAAGAAACCAAAACTGCGGTAAGGGACGTTTGATAACATCAAAGATTCCGGTTTGAAAGCGAACAACGAAGATAACGACCGATGGTTGTTGTGTCGTTATTAAGGCGACAACGGGGAAAACTTATACATATATATAGTATACATTCGCATCCACGTATCATGTTTGATGTAATGAATTTCGCTTGGATTTAATGAACGCAGATTCTATATTCAAACCCCATTTACGAATATGAGCCCAGCAGAAAATTTGAAAACTTAACGTGTTTTCATTTCAGGGAAAAAACATTGAAATAAATTTCATTAAAATCAATAAGCTGTTGCTCATATTTAGTTGTCCGGAAAATTCGGCCCGTTTTTCAAATGAGTATGCTTGAATGCCTCTTATAAGCTTGATCATTAAGATATCGCACGACATAAAATATTACTGAACAGCAGAAAATTTATTGTTTATGTCACTTAAAACTACAAAATTTTAACAAAACAATTTTATGGCGCAGTGGTTAGAGCATTTTACTCTCTCCGCCACATGCGTCAATGATACTGAGTTCGAACCCCGTCGAACCCCAGACACAAGATTAAAAATTAAGATTGAAGGCCTACAGAAGTTTTCTGTGTGTAGACAGTCGTGATATGATGTAAAAAATTACTGTTGATAATTTTATTTATAAAAAACTTTTAAAAAAATTGTAGGATATTAAAACCTTTATCATTAACGGGTTATGACGGGTTATGTACAGTTAGAATTTTGCAAAAAATCGTTTTTTAAATACTATTTCTGTAATGTATCAAGTCCAAAAGTTCGTGCGCATTAATAGCATGCCTATAAGGATTTGCTGTGACTCACTACCAGATCAATAAGATTTTGAACCTGTCGAAACTTGCCGTCGATCGACTAATGTTTTAGTCACTTTTGTCACCAATTTTTGTAAAGATCGGGCCCATAAAGTACCCATAGAAAATTAATATCGATAATCAATACAAACGTGTTGTGTGTTATTTTTTATTTTCGAGTGGTGGATCTGCCAGTTCTGCAGCGATAAAAATTAATAGTGTATACGGTGGAAATACTATCAGTGTGAGGACTGCCCAGAAATGGTTTACAAAATTTAAAGTTGGAGCTGAACGTCATGTTAATTTTGATAACGACGTTCTTAAAAATCTTGTGGAGTCAGAGCCACAATTAACAGTGGATCAGATCGGACAAAAAATGGATTCATCTCATGGAACAGTCCTTTGTCATTTAAAGAAGATTGGGAAATTATCCAAGCTTGGAAAGTGGTTACCGCATGAATTGTCCGAAGTCAATTGCCAGCAGCAAATAAAAATTTCCACTTCCCTTTTATCGTTCCTCGAAAGAAAGCCATTTTTAGACCGTTTGATAACGGGGGACGACAAATGGATTGACTGACCTATAAACACAGAAAATTTAATAAGCCAATCACAAGTCAATCAGGAGATTATTTTCAAAACTACGCGCAAATTTTTAAAGATAATTTTCACTCTATGTAAAGTTTTTATGAAACGTTAATCCTGTTTTTCTCAAAATTCTGTTTTTAAAGTCAGCGACCAAGATTTCTCAAAATGGTTGAACCAAACAGTTTCCAATTTTAACAAAAGCTTGTTAAGTATTAATTTTTAGTAACTAACCGAAGGTTTACCGATGAATACTTTTCTATTTATAAACAATTTAAGCTCAAAATAATTAAGCGATTTATTTTTGAGAAGCCGCCTTTTTGTTAAAAAAATTATTTTGTTTATTTTTTCAAACAATTTCAAGATTATATATTACCTACTTTAATGAAATCCGTTTGAGTTTTTCATTTTTAATGATCCAGTCCGGAGATATCGTAGTAACCGCAAGATTTCTTTTTTGAGAGGAGCTTTTGGAGATCAGCTATAGCGGCTTTCAAAATTATTATTTTAACAAATACAAAAATGTGAAAATACAGTTTAAGGCTACCTGAGTATATGTGTAAAAAAGTTAATATTTATAAAAACAAAAGTCTTTTCAGGAAAAATTCTAAAAAAATTGTTTTTTTGGGCCTTCTGACTGTATAAAACCTCTTAAGAAGGAAAGTATAACATAAACAAGTATCCCTGTAAAAAAATACCTTTATTTCGTTCTTGAAGAAAAAAACTATTCTTAAATGTGTAAATTGTTTAGAATACAAAACCAAAATGACAATATAATTCAGTGGGTTCTTACTAAAATCACCTTAGTCAATTTTTTTCGAAAAATGAGATAAGGTAGATTTTTAATCTCCATTCAATACTCCATCAACTGTCACAAGGAGAATAGTACCTGATTCAGCTATTTTTTTCAATAATCAAAATATGAAAAACGATAGAAGTTTTTACATTTTTAATTAAAAAAAAAAAACAAATTTATTTTATTTTTGAATTGTTGAATTGTTTTCAAAATTTCTGTATACTTAGTATAAGCTCATGATTGACCTATTTAAATATTTTTAATACTGCTACTATTCATGATAATTAAAGCTGTGGAAATTTCTGCAACACCATATTTAGTTCATCAGGCAATAATTATTACTCAATTGGATTCAAATCGGGTTCCGATGGCTCCCCTCCTTCATTTTGTTCTTGTTCAATTGATGCTATTGATTACAGACAAAAACTACAAAATCGATTATAAAAAATTTATGTTTTGGTTTTTTCATTTTTTTTTGCGAAAAAAAATGGTGGATGTGGTTAATTGCGGTGACAAACTCCAAGTCAAAGCAAGATTCTTATAGGCATGTTTAATATCGAATTATTATTGTTTTATCGGTAGATATTGTTAGAATATATTGAACTATAAAGAGCATTCAATATTTCAATCATTAATGGTATTCAAATAAATAATACATTATGTAATCAGGGAGGAATATATACGGCCCAAGAGGTTAATTAATATACCTTATTACTTTGCACGGCTTTACGCATATTCATTTCTTCTTCTTTAATGCGTTCTTTGTATCTACTTTTATTGTAAAAAAATTGCAATTTTTAGTAATTATTATCATTTGTATTTCATAGATCACCTGAAGAAGATTTTAACTAATCTCTTGTTCCCATACATTTCTTTGAGTGTTGATGAATTATTATTAATAGATACTATAGCCATTAAAATAATATATCAAAGCTAAAAAAAAACCTATTCATATTTTTTTTTAATTTTTAATTTCAGGGAGACAAACTTCATTAATAGTCTATCACTAAATTAAGGTTAACACCTTTTTGTTACTTATAGCAAATATTAATCGCAAAACAATTTTTTCTTTTTCTAAAGTAGAATTTTCTAATGTTTACGTATCTACCTATATTTTTAAAAACGTTCTCTAAAAATAGTAAAAGAATGATAGAAAGACAAACAAATTTTCAAATCTGCCTTTAACATTATTAAACACTAAACATTAAACTTGTTTAAATATTTACGAATAAAATATATAGATACAATTTTTTTAAATCAATCCTTAAAATAAATCTGTTGAAAATCTCTGATGTGCTGATTAAACACGAAAGCAAAATATAAACATGAAGCTGATTAATTGATAATTGATTTTTTATCGATTTGCTACTATATGAAATTAACGATTGCCAATTTTGTTTTGGAAAAATTTAAATTGAAGTTTCGATATTCAAACACTTGATAACATCATTGTTTTAATGGAAATTAACAGGAAACACACGATGATTAATTTTGTGTCCGTTTTCAATTATTATTTACAATTGGAAACATAATGGACATGTGGATATATTATGCATGCATTTATTTCAATGCTTAAATGGTTTAGGGTGTCAGATATTGAATTACCATAATAAACTAGGTCAATATTTTTACTTCAAAAGACTTTTATTTTCAATGGCGCCTCTACCTGAAAATTAAAAAAAAATATTTGGATCAACTTGAGAAATAAATTCAAATTCATCTAACCGTTCAGCTTGGAATGGAACCCGCATATATACTCGTAAGTTCAGCTCGCTAATGCTCTGAACCGTAATGAGGAAAAAATTAGCTCGTTTAAAAAACCGAGTTCAATTACGTGATCGAGGGCTTAGGAAATGCTCAGTCGAGCTTTAAGAGTCCATATCAATGAAATTATTAATTTATCGATTTTCAACGAGTTCAGTCATCCTCTCCTTGTAATGTAAACATATAAAAAAGCTCGTCGTAGATGAACGAAAGAAAAGAGAAATGTGCGTGTTTTCTATATTGTAGATATGAAAAACAAGGAATTTCTGTTGATTTTTCTTGTCATGAAAAGGAATTATTTCTTGGAATTTATATTATTTAAAATACAAAACTCACCATTGTTTGATGTAGTCCAGTCCTATTGTGTAGATACGAGAGGAATGATTCACGTACAATTCAGAATTGTTGTAACCATAATTTTCATTGCTGCCGTCTTGCATGTTGACTTCAACCACCCCACCCCCAACGAGACAAAAAAATTAGAAGAAAACGATGAAACGAAAAAGTAGAAAAAAAAAATATTTGGGATTCTCGAACGTAAGTTTCCGTTGCTATTTCACGAGAAATAAATCCGTTTGGTTTTTATTTTTGCGTCGAATTTTCATACTTGACCACTGCAAAAGAAAAGAAAATTTTATTCAGTATTTTATCGGTGATTTAGGTAAAATTAATTTTCATTAACAACTTGTTAATGAATTGGGGGAAATGAGTAAAGGATACTTCACTAAATAATTCATTGAGTATCAAAAAGGGGATAAAGTAAAAAATCCTCCAACGTTTATCTTTCAGTAAAAACCGAAATCTTTCGTCTTCCGTTAACCAGTTCACATCATTTATTCGGATTTATTTAACACGACATTCGGCATCTTGTAAAGCGGGAACGACATTTATTTGTACCATAATCTGCTTTGGTAAGCTTTGTGTGTGTCTCGGCTTTCAAGTTCGACCGACAAGCTTAGTAAAAGTACAATTTATGCCGTCAAGACCCTTAACACTCCTGTCAACGTGCGGTGCCGATCCTCTCTTGCATGTTCGTCACATCACACAACTCCCATTGTCACATTTTCTCAATTTATGGGAATTATCCTTTTCGCTCGTTTACCTATTTGTTCGTGTTGTTTTATATTTTATTCCGCTTTGGAAATTCGGAAAAAAGACAGCAAGTTAGAGAAACAACACCTTAAAAGAAACGCAGAAAAAAGAGAAAAAGTTTTGCACTGAAGGTAATCGGGGAAATAATTTGTATGTTTTACGACTTTGTATAGGGGAAACTTTAATGGAGCAAAATAATTATTTTCTGAGATTTAAAGTATTTTAAATATGTAAGTTTATGACATAAAAAATAAAAATTTTACTGCAACAAACACATAAACCTTAATTGATTATATAATGTATAAGCTCTTAAAAGAACTAACTTATTGTAATTATACCTATATGAGCAAAAAATAAATGTAAGGGCTACTAAAATAATTTTGAAAAGTTTTATTTTAAAATTTAAAATTTTTAGATTGTTTAAATTATGCGAAAAATATAAAGATGAAGTATTATAAACTTTTGAACAATACGATGATTAACAACATTAAATATTTTATGTGTGTGAACATATTTGTTATTTCCCAATTTGCGAAATTTAAAGATCACAACTGGTAGTTGCAGTGAGGAGTTTGGTTAATCTCAGAGCACTCATTGTGTTTGGAATCTCATGTTATCTTTGGGACTGAATTTAGCTCTTAACAATTGCATCATGCTAACTTATTTTATTATAGCTTACAATAATCAACTGCTGTCAAATGGCACTGGATTTGAGATTTAATTAGGAAAATGAATTGATTTTATGTGTTTTGCCCTAATCAGAGCTATATTAGATCAAGGCTATGCATCCTAACACGAACCTAAAACCTAATTGTAATTTGAAATTTGACTGTGGAAAATTAGTAGGTAGCAGTTATAGATATATTCAATTAAATAAGAGATTAAAGGAAATTATCAAACTTGCTTGAACAGCTATTTTGACCATTTGGTTATTACCCTTGTTGCCAGTAGCAAAGTAGACATCAGAGACTGACAATTAAGGCAGATCCCTTTTTTTAATAAAAAAAAACATACAACAAATTGATATATTTACCAACTTATGAATATACCAAATTAATTTGTCAAATAAAATTACTCAGCAAAGTGCCATTTGGACAACATTCAATTCTTGTCAGTGCATCATAAGTTTGATTTTATACCATAAATTTTTAATATTCAATTCGTTATTGTTTTGAAAAGGTGTTAAGCCGTAAAGGGAATAATTTTTAATGGAATAAAGCAATGCAATTCATAGTACGCTATTTTACATCCATACAACAATTTTTTTTAAATCACTAGCTTTAAATAATAAGTAATACATTTTAGATTCTAAAATGAAAAGATTTGCCTTTGAAACTATAAACGAACGACAGTTTAATAAGATTAACGTTTTCTGTAAAAGCTTCCTCTAAAAAATCAACAACATCAAGGAGATGTAATCAATCAAGTAAACAACTATTGTAGAAACTTAAGCTGTTGAAGCACTAAAAAGGGAAGGAAACATAAATAAAGGTGTGTGAAAGCATAAGTTTGCTTAACAAATCTTTGTCTTATATATAGAAAATAGTTAAGTTGAGGATCTTCCATGTTGTTTTTGGAGTTACTAGTTTAATTGTTAATTATTTGGTTTCAATATTTTTTAATAAAAAATAAGTTTTATCCTTACATAATATTAATTTTTAATCTAGATCTACCCGCGACTTAGTTCACATGAGCTTCATAATATTGTTTATAAATTTTTTTGATATTCAATGCTTTTTAAAAACCAACCTTAGAGATGAAAAAATAAGGTACCTACAATGAAACCTGTAGGTTATTCTTAGTTACGCGTATTTATTTATTTTATACAACACAATAAATGCTTTCGCAATTATTAATCTGGATACCTATATAAGTAAAGGTATAATTTAAATGTGAATGCAAATACTTTATTTTTTGCTTTTTTCCGTTCTACAGGTCTCAGAATATTTTTTCCCTTCATCATCGCAACCAATGAGGTCTGTTGTGATGTGGCCCTCTGTATTAACTAGGGGAGCAGCAGGCTTTTAAACAAAGGCAGCACCTGCCTAGGAGCTGTCATTGCTATCTCGATGCTCGCCAGGCGTCATGTCCGTCTTTCCGAGATGCTGCAGCCTTCTTTTGAAAACTGCCTCAAATGAGCACAAACTATGCTCCGCCGTTTCTGCTGCTTTCCAGCTAAGACGACATATCGCTACCTCAGTGCAACAGTGAGATATCAAATCATACAGTGAGATACTTCTATTCTTTTGACGCATGAAGCTGTTTAATTCAGAGAAAACCTAATGTTACACTCAATTCTACTGTTTTTGGTAGTTTTAAAAGTGGTATATCCTAAAATTGGTATTTTTAAACTTGTCTCACTGTTGCACTGAGGTAGCGATATGTTGGTTTGAGCTTTACTGATCTTTTGAAGACGGTAACTTAGGGTACAGTGGCCCGAATACAGACTTGTAAGGAGCTTTACGTCCCTTTTTCCGATTATTTTTTTTGCTTCTTGTTATAGGTACGGCATTACTATTAATATGTTAATATTATTAACATATTACATATTAACTTTCTGGGTAAACCTTATAGCTACAAAATCGTTATTTTTGAAAAATCAATAAAAAAAATAATTCTTATCTTATATACCTCCACCCACGTGAATTGGGTTTTTGAAAAAAAAATTATAATAATAAAATTTTTAAAATAAACACCTCACTACAAATTTGCCACGATTGGTCATCATGTTTGTGACGTCATAATGCTAAACGACAGTTAATTTCCACAGCAACAGTACGATTTTAATATCAGTGTTTCAACGCTGCCTTTTTCAGCTAAAAATATTAAATAATTACTAGGTGTCCGACCAGTTTTTCGAATCTCAATTCTTCGATACACAATTTTTCGAATCACAATTCTTCGAAACACAATTTTTCGAAACAATGCAGTTTAAATCAATTTCTTCAGTTAGGGTTGGTGTTTTTAAACCAAAATCAGTGTAAATCAACTTCGACGGGTAGGGTAAATGAAATAGGTACATAAATACAATTAAAAATATTTTCAAAGGAAAATTAGTCAGTACATATAACTTTTTTTTCATTTTTTACTATCTCTGTATTTCTTTTCGTTCTGGAAATAGCGATAGTGTAGTACTTAAAATGAAGGGGAGAGTAAGGTAAGCGTGGCGCCAAGAATTGACGACGGTTCTTGATAAAACAAGTCAAAATAAAACGAAAATAACGAGTGGTAATTTGCGAGTTTTCGCTTCGTTTTCGATAAAAACCGGATTTCAAGACGCATTTTTCTTATGGGAAATGATTTTCATAAATCTGTCAATTAAGACGTAACTATGGGAACTGTCATGTATTTTAAGTTAATTCATATAAGTGTAGGGGGGCCCCCTGGCGGGAGTTTGGGGGAGCCTCCAACAAAAGAAATTGTAGTCACCCGAATTTTATTATTTGACTGAATGTGCACTCCCTGACACCACGAAGTTTTACACAAAATTAAATGTTTTAACATAAAAATTATGCTGCAAATATCTATGAGTTTTAAGTATTCATTGACAATTTTTATGAATACAGATCCTGCATTATTAGAGCATTTTAAATTTATGAAATATTTTTAAAATCTATAGTCATCTTTAAAATACGTGGTATCTAAGAATTGTTTATTTTGCCTATTATATTTTCTATATTACTTGAGTTCAAACTCGTTAGAATTTCATTAATTTTATGGTGTTTTCTGTGTTTTATTCCTGAAATTTTGTGTTATTTGTGATGTTTATAAAATATGTGTCCTTTGAATTGCAAAATAAATGGAAATTATTATCGCTCAATGAAAATTTAATATTGAAAACGTGATCGCAAATAAAAAATATTGAGTGTTCAAGTTGGACCATCTAATTTCCCTTAGTTACTCATACCTTGAATTTTGCATATGGCTTGCTTAAGCCTCATGCTGACGTCAAAATTTATCGATTTCTCTTGAAATTTCGATTTTCGATTTTGGGATACTTGGGCGATTTCAAATACTCAAAGCGCTACGCTAATCTTACCAAAAATGAACAATCTGTATACTATAACTTATACCTATTTACATAAGTAAATTACATAGTTTTTTTGTTTAGTAAATATACCTATGTTAAAATCTCCAAAAAATTATTATATTTTATTTATTAAATAAAAGTTTTTTTTTTTTCAATTACATTTGTTTTGTGTAAACTGGTAAATAAAACTAAATTTATTCTAATTATTTCGGTCCCTAAAATAATTAATTTTTCGAAAACTTGTGCATTCGAAAAATTGTGTTTCGAAAAATTGTGTTTCGAAAAATTATGATTCGAAAAATTATGTTTCGAAGAATTGTGATTCGAAAAACTGACACCTAACCAATTACTATATGAGCCGCTCAGAGTACACGTCGATTAACTCCACTTTTTCATCTTTTAAAAATTTTCATATCAAAACACTTGGTTGACTCTTAACTTTATACATCCAAAAAAAAAAAAAATTCTAATAATAAGTTATAACAGCTCTAAATGACAATTTGCTTTTTAGATTTCCATAAGAGACGATGTATTTCAGAAGTCTATTTTATCAATTTACTCAACTTAATTGCATTACGGAGTTAATCGATGTGTGCTCTGAACGGCTCATATGGGATTAATTATTATAAAATGCTTCTATCAAAATAATTTTCACAACAAGTAAAAATTGATACTGTTTTAGGGTTAGATCGTTGTATTGCTAGGAACCATTTATTTCAACGTTTAACATCTTTAAGAACATTTAAAAACATTTTTTTGGGAGATGTTTTTGTAGGTACTCGTAAATAATGGTACGAAGATGATAACTTTTAAGATTTTACACTTTCAGTATATTTATCAATATTTTTATATAGCCGATAATAACAAGATTTAATCGCTTAAAAGCCAAAACATTGTGTTTGGGGATGGATGTGAATGGACAATAGTGAACTGTATTTAGGTTGGGATTTGAAAATAACCGCACGAATAAAAAACTTTTATTGAATTAAAGAAAAGGAAACTGATGTAAAATTAAATGTGTAATTAGATGAAAGAAATAGAAATAAAGATGTAGAAAACGTTAGATGCTGCAGGGAGCTCTCGAATCCGTTGTATGAAAATGTTGAATGTAAGAAAGAATTGTATGAATGTTGAATGTATGACTGTAGTGAATGACTGTCGAATATAGACTATTCGAATGGCCACATGGCGGAATACGAACGAATTGTGGATCGATCCAGGTTAGAACCTGCCTTGATTGATACAAGTTTCGACCATGGATAGATCCAACAAGTCTTGAACACATGTATCATCTATGTGCTAACATGAGTACAAGGTAACATTGTGACATTGTAACAAGGTTTACCGAGTAAAGGGATAATTTGTATTTTCTTGTAAGATGAGAAATTTATTTTAAACAAAAGTATCCTAGATACTGGCCCAAATAGTTAGTTATTATCATACCAAATATTTTATCAAAATTTTTAGAGTAATTTTAACGTGATGCAGTAACTACTGTATATATATAATTGATAATAATATCTATTACAATAAATATTCTTAAAAATATTCAATTGCCAGTGCAGTTATAAATTTTTTGGGTTTTGGTACATTTTAAAAGTAAACAGTATTGAAACGGGGGGGTGTGAAAGACGTGAAAGAGTAATTGCATAATTATAAGAATTTAAATATGAAATTAGTGTTTTGTTATGTTTGTTGAATTAAATATTAATTATAATCATTTAAGAGAAATTAGAATATTCTTGTAAACAAAAAACTACATCTATAGACTAGTTTAACTAATTTTTGTTATTACCTTTAATTGAAAAAAAAAATCTTTCTATGCTTTTCATTGTAACATTCACATTCTCTGTAGATCAAGATAGCCTGCAAAAACCTAATTTCTAACACTAAGACCACTAAGATATGAATGCAAATGTTTGACTTTTATGTCATAAGATGATAGATTACCTTTCGTTTTTACCTTGACCCTCAATAGTACAATGCATTTCCCAATGCATTTCTCCATAACAACAACGATTCTGTTTACAAATACTCGTACTTGAACAGAAAAGCCACAACGAATAGCCGCTGTTTTTTATACCAATAATAATTATTATCAAAAGGATAATATTGTGAAAGTATCGTATTAATTAACGTTGTGCTGTCGCAATTACCCATAAAATTTATTTATAATTCTATGAAAAGCATTATACAGAGCATAATTATTGTTATTATCTTCGGAAAATATAACAAGAGCTTAACAATTTTCATAACAATTCATTAAGCTGGGATTAAAAACTGGGAAATTTTAAGTTGACTCGTATAATTTTCAGCTGCTATTGAATGGGAAATTTGTCCAAATATATGTATTTATGATAAAAATGATCCTTAAGGATGGCTTAAGCCTCTTTATGTTACACAATATTGAAATGATACACGACGATGAGGATAAGTTGTTCGTGGAGGCCATATTTTATTACTTTTATTATTATTCAAGATTTGAATTTTCCTGAAAATCAATTTAGATGTCAAGGCGATATGAATATTACGAACAACATATATATTATAAGTAAAGAAATATATATATAGAGTGAGAGGGAGATATTCACAAACATAAATTTACATTTACATTTACGTTTACACTCAGAAAGCACGAGATTTCGATTTAGTTCCGTAAATCGAATTTGATGTCGAGTTATATTTACGAGCGAATGCTTGAATTAGATTATTAACGATGCTCGCATATTATTGGTAACGTTAAACGTGCATTTTCTACATTTTCATATTTACTATTTCATAATGATAACGATCGAATCGGTTAAACGAATTTGCAAGAGGTAGGTAACCGTTTCGAATGAATTTTCTAATAACCAAACGGAGATTTAAATTGCGGGCGAGATTATACAATTTGGAAAATGGAAGGAAATATATGGAAATCTATTAGTTTCACGACTGTCGTGCAACAGGCTTGTGCGCTTTTGTCAGGGAAATCGAGGAAAAGCGCACCATGAAAAAGCCACCTGTATATTTACTTGGATTTAATTAGAAGATCTTCAAATTCAAATTTCATATACAAATGTCGAGTTTTAATAAATACAAGTCAGCTTTCCAACATTTACATTATTTAGTATCATTCAAGTTAAAAATTCGACACACTATATTTACTTGTATCAAGAAGCTTTAGTTAATAACGTGTATAAATGAGGCCAAATTTTAATAATGAAGATGAAGAACGGATCTTGGTGTTTTTGTAAATGATTTCCTTGTGTAAGGTAAATGGCACCTTTTTTAATTATAAGTTAAAATTTAAAATTAAACCTTATTTTCTTTTAATTTTCTTGTGACCTTTATTTAATGCTGCTGGCACTGGCATTTCAATTACTTCTCACAAGTCTTTAATTTTCAGCTTAATTGCTGACTTTCAATATTATCCAATCTTCAGACAGTTGATAATATTTTTATATACGACCGTATAAATTATAGAGATAGAATTCTAAAACATTAAACAATAAAATAAATAATTGGAAATGTCATTTTCCCCTGTAACATATGTAGGTATATTACACCTCAATAGTTTTACTTTGGTAAAATTTACAGCTATAATTCAATAGAGTTAACTGAAAATATTAACAATTATACAATTATATATTACAAAAAGCATATAACCCGCATCAATTTCAAGCAAAAATTTTCTATTATAAAAAATAAACCTTTTTATCCTAAGATTCGATAATTGGAAAATTTTATTTACTATATTTACTCGTAGGTTTATTTTTTGGGGTTCTAAAAAAAAACCTACAAAGGTGTTCGTCTTATTTTTTTCCTGATATGAAATTCAGAAATTCATAAAAAATATCATTTCCATTTTTAGTTTAGTTTTATCCCGTTTCGGTTCGTATGCGATATATGCCACGTGGATTTACTATACCAACACAAATATGGGGATGTAAAAAAAAAATCATAAATATTACATAACACGTTTTATGTTTTTACGTTTGTTGAGCGTGCTGGGTTCATAATAATAATAACAACAGAAAGAATAATAATAATAATGCAAGAATTCAGGTCGATTCGAACCAACCAATTCGGCACGAGGCTTCACATACATCTAGGCAGAAATATTTTATGAACGCGTGGAATTGTAAAATATTTCGCCGGTTTTCAACACTTGATGTCGGCGATCTTATTTAAATTCAAATGGATTTTCGGGCAGAGTCACCCTTAACAAACGTTACACGGAACAAATCTCCACCGTTATTACGGAAAGAAAGTAAAATCCTTCAATCACAAACGTTTCAATTTGAGCAAACGCACGTTTGCCTCCATATCCGGAAATGATGATTTTAATGACTTTCACAGCAAGGGACTATCCTTGGAAGGTTTTTTAGTTACTTGAAAGATTTTACTTTGAAATTTACATTTTGTTCTTTGTAGAACGTAGGACGGCATAACTTAAATAACCGATACACAAAATTATATCGTTTGAAGCGTTCTAAAAATTAAATAAACTAGGTGAAAAAATATAATATACCACACCTTAAATATAATATTATAATCTCTACTCAACGTATTTATCATATCCTATTAATAAGCCGGAAGAAACAAATCAAACTACCAACATAATACAATATTTCACTATGGTGATAACTAGTAATAACAATTGAATAATTTAGTTGAGTTCTTATATTGAACAACTTAAATCCAGTATATATATTCCATGGAAAGTCATGAAGTTAGTTTCATAACCTTTATAGAAGCCCGAAAGGGCTAAAGTTAATATAAGTTATGTTGCAGTAAGGGGCCATCCATAAATTACGTCACACGTTAAGTGGGAGGGAGGGGGTCGACGAAGTGTGACATTGTGTGACAAGGGGGTGGGAGGGGTCTTTAATTTCATGACGTCACATTTCAAAATCAATTGTAATCTAAGTGTTAAGTAAAACACGAACTTTGAAGTATTAACGAAAAACTCAAAAATATTTGCAACACTATTTGTAGAAACATAATGTTCATATTGTTTTGTCGACCACTCGCTCTACTACACTGAGAAAAATAATTCTCTTCTGACAACTGAATTTCATTTACGCCAACAAAATGATTTGATAGCCTATTGACAATAAAATAGTTAATATTTAGATTTAATTGTCCGAAGAGAATTTTTTTCTCGGTGTAGTGTTACGCGCCTATATTATTGCCCTTTGATAAATGCCGCTAAATGGTGCACCGTTCCTAGCGGTGATATTGTTTTTATTTCATTTGACAATTGACTTTCAAGATGATTAAGTTTGATCATTAATTAATATAATTAGTCATTTTTTATTGCTTGAAATGTTTGAATTGATGTTAATTTTATTAAAAAATCATTTAAATTGAAATAAAACAAATTTTGGAACTTCTGTTTTAATTCAATAATTATTTGTAGATGTAAAATTGTAAAATATGTGACGTCACACTAAAAAGGGGTGGGTCTCACAAATGTGACCAGCTGTTACAAGGACGGGTGGGAGGGGGGTCCAAAAATCATGAAATTCGTGCGACGTAATTTATGGATGGCCCCTAAGAAAAGCTCTCTGATTAGATAATCTGAAGTATGTTGGTATGTGTAACTTTTTACGTGCAGATGAAAATCTTTTTCGATCATAATTATTTCAGAGCTGTACCTATATCAAAAACCCCATATTTGAAAAGGCAACTTGATTACAAATATTTAAAAGTTTCAATGTTTTGAAGAGAAAATTGCTTGTACCCATGTAAAGCTTATAAAGTTATTAAAAATTACAACAGTAAAATATTTTGAAAATTTTAATGACTAATTAAAGGAGTGGTTGTTATACTTAGTTGAAACATGCAAAACAATGTTGATGGTATAATATAAAAAGGAGATTTGATAAAGCGATGCGTTGTCAATTTAGAGACGATTTTTATAGTACAAAAAATAGGTAGGAAAATGGCATGTTTAAACGATATTCATACATTGATGGCCGGTTAAACGCTGCAAAATCCTATCAATAACCATTGATGTCAGATTTGGCTGATGAACATACATTTGATCCTGTTTGGATGGATGTCGCAAAAACGGAAAAAAGTGACGACGATAGGATCAAGAACACCATCATCATCGTTCATCCATTACGGGTATACCATATCCCAATATGAACGCAAGCAAAAACAAACTTACATATGTTGAGGGAAATAAGTGGATGAAAGATGCCTGAGTTAAAATCCCATCATCGTCATCATCAGCATCATCCCAACGACAAAAATATCCTACCTTCATATAAGTGGTAGATTCATGTTATTTTCATTCGAAAATCAATCAATAACCCAACTGTCTTTCAAAACTCAATTGCCTTCCGAGCCTGGTAAAGAAGACACGAATATAACGAATCAATCAAAAAAATTTAAAACACGTTCTAAATTCATTCGATTATCCGCTTCATATCAATTACGAATATTAACGTCAAATTTTAACCTCTGATTTGAGTAAAGAGATTTTCTGCCGCTTTATCATGTAAATATATATGAGAAATATAAATGAAACGAGGCCTGTCACTGTCAACATTTATTTTAAAAGGGAGGCGGACGTCGACGCCATTTGTGTTGTAGCATACAGGGATAATAAAACGGGTGACATTCGAAATAAAATGCGACGAGGTCAACCTAAAAGGAAACGCAGGAACAAACGCAAGAATATGCCAGTGGATGGTTGGCAATTACGTGCGATTCGAAATGGAAGAAAAATGGTGTTATATGCGAATTTTTTTAGGTCGATTCCCAACGGTGGTGTTACATTTTAAATGTGGAATTTCGCGAGATGAACGCGCAAAACATTAATTCACGGGAAAGTTGAAAAGTTCGACAAAAAATTGGAAACATTTTAGATTTATGAACGAAATAAAATGAAGCTGTTTCAACTTGGAAATTTACTTTCTAAGAGACGCAAACTTTTTGCATTTTTCAAACTTATGCAATGTAATTAAAGAATATAAAAGAAAATACAAACTTAAAAAAATCTTTGAGTTTTTCATTTTCGAATATAATTTATTTTAAAATATCAAACCCAATTCACCCCAACATTTCTTTTTCTTGGAATGGATTTAATTATTTCAAATACGTGCCGATTTCATAATTCGATTTTCATTGATAATTTGAAATCAAGAATTTCAAAATTCAATAAATTATTTTTTTGTTAAAGCCTTTCATAAATGGTCAGTGGTCATTGATCGAAAATAGTTTGAATTCCCTAGTTTACCCGTTATGTTGATAGGAAATCTCAATGTACAATCCTTTACAATTTTTGAATGAATTATAAGTACTATATTCGTATCGTGGGTACTTGGAATTTCGATCATTTAAAATTGGTCGTAAGGCTTTCACAATATAATGCTCTAACAATTCCAAACATAAATTGATAGGTATGTGAATTTGGTATCTATGTGATAAGAAATTTTATAGTTGAAAATGAAAAAACTCCGACAATTATTTCATTATTTTAAAAATGAGTTTAAGTGTTTAATATTAACGATTAACGGTAAACCGATAAACCGGTTGTTAAAATAACATAAATAACATCCACGATTGGTGAAAAAACTTATAAAAAAGGAGTGGAAACAAATCTACAAGTCTACCAGTAATTAAGCGCACTACAGAATCAAAATGTACACGTATAAATCCTAGCTCCCATCCTCATCCTCAAAACCCTTTTCATTTGAATTTTCCCATGAAAAAGTTTCATATAAAAATTACAGGCTTTGATTAGTCTAATAACCATAGCAAGTTTAAATAAAATCGTTGAAGTTGTTTTCGAAAAAAAATGAAAAAACCAAAAACTAATTAAATTAAGGGGAGCTTCCTGCTAGCCAATTTTAACCAAAAGTTTCACAGCTCAATTAGATAAAATATGACAGCAACATTACAAATTTGGTGGATTTTGAATAAAGTTTTCAGATACAAGACATTAATCTAAAAACTTCTCTTTTAGACTCGGGGACCTCAAAATGTGTATTTCCCATGAAAACTCGAAATCGAAAACACCCAAATATAATAATAGGTCTACCGGAAAGTTCTGTCTGTTTTTAGAATAAAACAAATTAATAATATAAAGTTTCATATCTTTAATAATATTTATTGTACAATTTAATTTCCATTATTACTTATGACCTCTTGCCGCGTGGTGGCAATTGTAAATACCAAAAACTCAAACTTTTGATATTTTTTCCTTTCAAATAAGCCTAGCTGTGTAATTTTCTGACGAATCCCCAAAGCAGCATGTGGTCCGGCATTATCATGTTGTAATATGATGTCCTTCCTATTGAGCATCGCCGGCCTTTTTTTTAAGGCTTTACTTAAATCATCCAATTGTTGACAGTACTTCTCCGAATTGAGCCTTTCCTTAGGTTCCAAAAGCTCATAATGTATTGGTGCTCGAACATCCCACCATATACTCAGCATTCTCTTATACAGTTCGGCTTAGAGGTGGAGGGGAGAGGTGGTCTGGGTTCACAGTATGCTTTTTTTCTTACGATGTTATCGTAGGTAACCCACTTTTCATCCGCAGTTATCATCCGGTCCAAGAAGGGTTCGATATTGTTCCGAGCAAGCAGAGATGTGCATATGATAACTGGATCATTCAAATTTTTCTCACTTAACTTACGTGGCACCCATCTCGAATATTTCCATACCAATTTAATTCTCCGAATATGGTCCGAAATGGTTTGTTGAACTGAATTAAGCCTTTCTGCAATCTCCGATGTTCTCAAAAAAGGATCTTTCTTTAACATGACCTTGACAATATCGTCATCATGACATGGCACTATCGGACAGAACTTTCCGGTAGACCTAATACTTTTAACCCACTTAGAGGCGCAGTGGTTAGAGCAGTTTGCTCTCTCCGCTACATGCGTCAGTGGTACTGGGTTCGAATTCCTAGATATAAGATTTAAGATTTATATGACCTATGTACATACATTTTCTATGTGTAGACATATGACCTTAGATGTTAAGGCGACCTAAAACACCCAAAAAAAAAACTTGTATCTACTAGTAAAAGAAAGTCAAAATTAAGGTAAGAAGAGGACAGTAATTATTTTATCCAGTTTTGTAGGCCCACAATATTAAATTATTAGTCAAAAATACAACTTGGTTAATTAAATCATTTCTCTGTTTAATTAATTTTATTTTCCTGATATTGTTTAAATGTCGATTTGAATATCTTGGTAATTAATTCATCTTAAACAAATATAAATAATGAAATATTTTTATTTTTTAAATGGGAAAATAAATCTCGAGTATAATAACGAACACATTTGATATAAATACAAAATGATAAAACAATCATTTTATATATAGTAATGATTTTTACCCCGAAAGTAATGAATATTACAGAAAAACAAACATGATCAATTTATTTTCCAAACCTTAAATTCTACCAATTCACAAACAATAATACGATCGTGTTTTTTTTAAATGAAAATACGAAGCCATAATTTTGCTGAATTCAATGTTTCACTTTCTTTACCGTGTTATTTTTTGCTTTTAATTTATCACAAATTTTCTTCACACGTGTTTTTTGTTTGTGCAAAAAGCGAAAAATTGTCTTCCACCCCTAAGTTGGAATAATTTTCGTTTTTTTTTTGCAGATGAATAATTATTTGGGTAATGAAAATAACTATTTTCTTTTGTGGGTGTTATATTTTGTGTTAACAACTAAGGGTGATGTGTTGTGGCTGCTTTAGATGTCTTTAGATGAAACAGGGGTGGTTTGTAATTATGAAAAGACCGATTGAGATTGCATGAATTTATTTTTAACAATTTGACATGTGAATTGGAAAAAGTTTTATGCGAAAAAATTAGTTAATGTTTTGGTTGTGAAAATTTTTTTTACTTTAAAATTACGCTTGTATTCAAAAAATGCACATTAAAGGAATAAAAAATAATCGCTTTTGTTATTTTCTTTTTCCCTATGCATCTTGTTTCGTTTCTATACTCATTTTTTACACTTGATGATAAGCAATTGAAGTAATAAAACAATTAATTAAAAGATAAGCTGATTAATTTACAAATTTGTTAACTACACATGTCTTGTAATTGAGAAAACGTGTGAGGGTAAAATTATAGGGTATATAGAGAATAAAAGGGAGTTGGTACCTATAAGATTCGCTTCTAAGATTTCGTCGAAACATGCAGATACAACTGATATACAACTATGTACCTACGAGTGTAATAAAAAGTATCTGTACCTACATTTATAAATCTCATTCTAATAATCGTTATTATCAATACAGAGGTCAATATTAAATTTTTTTGTCTGTATGTCTCTTACCGCATCACGTAAAAAGCATTGAACGGATTTTGATAGAATTCGGTATAATGATAATTGAGTATTTGAGTCATTATGAAAGATCCTTTTTATAACGTAAAATATCTCATTCTCAAGGAAAAATAGAAAAACTCGATTGACCCAAAATCAAGCTAAAAGTATAATTTTTGTTGGAAAGAGGATTTAGATGAAAGCTGGTATGGTGATAACGGACTATACGGATCAATATCTAGGATAGGTAAGTAGTTTACATTGAAGAAAATTCTTAAATCTTATTTTCAATGAAAAATAGAACAACAATTTTACTTAAAAATTTAAGCCGGTAATATTTTCAAAGTAAGATCAAAAAGTAAATAGAAATGCTTTATATTGTAAAACACATTAATATTGCAAACGTTTCTAAGTATAAAATAGCTTATTAATACATTTTCCAATATTTCACTTAATTTTTATTAAAAAAACTATCAAAAAATGTTTCAACAAATGTTAAAATACGTAATTTTTCTTTACCGCGTCAAGTGAATCATCACTGAATGGGTTATTTAAAATTTTTAATAAATATTTTTAAATATAATTTTTACATATATTTGATGCAGTAGATGATTTTTTAGAAGTTTAAGTGTTGGAAATAACTATCATAGAAAAATGTTCAAAGTAATTGTAAGGCCAAAGTCAAAATTTAAACGTTCAACAGCTTTTAAAAAAATATCAAATATGTTATCTCTCTTTGCTCGTTAACAAAATAACTTTGTAAGGTTTACTGAATAAAATGAAATTAATTCTAAGAAAACATATTATATCAATTGGGAAGGAAAAAAAATGAGATGAATGAAATATTAAAAAAAAAATTCCAAATGAATAGTTTCAAAGTTTTTTCTTTGTGGCCAAAAATATACACAATAATAAATTGTTATAAATTGATTAGAATTCTGTGATCGTATACAAAATATTTTCTATCTAAGTCTTCTTGGTATAAAATGAGAAACCTTTTATCAAAATTTCCCTCAAACTTTTTATATTTTTTCAAAGAAATCAAACGAAACACAATGGAAAAAACGGACACACCGAAAAAGAAGAAAAAGAAGCTGAAAAAGTACAAATTTATCAATAGGTAAAACTCAAACCGAACGACCAACAGAAAAATGGATTTTCTCTATTTTAGAATTTCCTCTCAAGAAATTTGATTGAATTTGAATATAACTCGATCACCATCTTCATCTCCATAATATATCCGAGGGGCCGTGGAGGCACTGGCGACGTGTTCGATTTCAACAACGAAATTGAAACGATATACATAAAACGATTCAAATCAAGTTTCGATTAAGTTACTCGACCGACCAGCTAAATATGTCCAAAATTCTATTATTCCCAAAATCCTTAATATTATTATATTGCCGTTATTAAGAGCTCAAATATATTTTAAGCCTTTTCAGTATGAGGCAAAACCCGGGATTCAATGACTTGGAATAGGATAAGAATTTTCATATTCTGCTTATTTACACTACAATTCAAAAGTTTACAAGATTTACTCGATAATTCCCCCAACTATTATTTGTACAAGGAAATATCTCAAGTCCACATAAACGAGAAGCTTTTGCAATGCTTCGAACTAATCAAAATTGCAATGTTTCATTAGCATTAATAAAACAGATTAATATAAATAATATGCTGTGCTTTGGAATATCAAAAAATTGATTTAATTTCGTTTTTTTTTAAATTAAATTTACTTGACTTTTTCTTAAAAAAATCACTTTAAACTTTTTCAGGTTATTCTCGTCATTAAAATCTCATAAAGCCACGTTATTCAAGTTTACTTACTTTCCATCGTTGATATCCCGTTTCAAAGGGCTTTTTGATCTGTGGATAAGCAAAATGAAATTTTTTGTTCTTCCATAAATAAGCGAGAAAATGAAACATTAAAAGAAACAACATTCAAAAAAAATTAAAGTATCGTCGTGTAATTTTGATTTTCCCGTCGATAAAAACGAAAAACTAATTTTCACTTTGATTTGAATTTTTCCCCAACACAACAATGTTTAATAGCATCGCGATCGTCTTCAGGGGATAAACTCAGCCTCCAGTATTCCATTTGCGAACAATCTTCTCGTTTTTTTCATAACAGAAAAGAAAAAGTAAAAGATGTTCTTTTTCAGTTTAAAAAGCTAAGGCTTTATGTAGGTAAATGTAATCAAGAAAGATTTTTTTTTCAAAATAAAAATGTGATACTATGATTAATAGACATTAAAATCGTATAATAATAATAAAGTGTATGATATATTTATGAGATGGAATGACAAGTTTTTCCTTTTTATATATTTCCAGATATGTGTCACAAATTATGACTGTTGAAAGGCTCTGGAGCAAGCTCGGCATCTCTCTGACGAACTAGCGCAATTTTTCATCGTCTCACTCTAGCCAGATGTGACGTAATAGTACGAGAGAGACATATTACGTTTGGATGGTTGTAATATATTTGTATTTCTCTCGAGAGATTACATAATAGAGGAAAAAAGTTTTTATCAAATGGGCGAGCGGAGCTTAGATATAAACTCCAAGTTACATATGTATTACATGGCCCCAATATACCACACACACTCGATGATATATCTGTGCAATCCGCAACAACTTTCATCGTTTTCGATTTTCTCGTCGTTTCAGCTAAAGCTTTCCAGCTTTATTGAGTCTATCCAAAAGCTTTTGCTAGCATTAGTGTTATGTGACGGGTGCATACGTACAAGAAATATGGATAGCCTAAAATTTACTACTAGTAGATTTAAAAAAAAAAAATTAAAACTTTATTTTCATGTGAATTATTAGCACCAGTCTGTTATTTCAATGGATAAAATTGGTAATTTATATCAATAAAGTGACTTAATAATAACAGCTTAGCTTAAATCTATCATAATAATGCCTTTGATTGAAGTTATGAGACAACATTACACTTTATACTAGTAAAAATCCCTCTCTTATAACTGGCAAATTATTAAATTATCACTAATAAAAGCTTAAATAATATTAATTATAACGAAATTCTAGCTTTCGTGTCCCGTTTGAGTGTAAGATTTTTTCACAGGAAAAAAACTTGCATAATTTTTTTTAAACATGTTGGACATTTTATAAACATATTACGACTTCCTGAATAACTGGTTTTTGATTTTTTAGAAGATTCTAACGATGTATCATGTACACATTCTTATTATAAAAAAAAAAAAATTAAAATTATTTCATTAGCGTTAGAAAGATTATAAAAGATTATTAGTTACAGTACTGTTAAAAAAAAAAAAAATTCAAAATTGCTGAGGAATTATATTAACAAAACGTTGGCGAAATGTCAAACAAAAATTTTTTTGAAAAATAGTTACGTCTTTTTTGCAAAAAAAACAAACTTTAATCCTATTAATAGAAACATTGACTACGTTTACCAAAACCTCAGTTACAAATGTGGAGGTAAATAGTAGTACCTCTTTAAATTTTACCCTCCAGGTAACATTTCGAGAATTTTCGATTTTTTACTGCTATAGTTATTTTTTATACAACTAGGTACGTAGGTACATTGAATTAAAAGTTAAAGTGAATTTTTTAATATTTTCAGAGTATATTACTAAAATCAAAGAGAATTCTGAAATTCTTTAATCTAGTTATTACGGGTATCACTGAAATTAACAACTTTCTGTAACGAGGGCATGCCAAATTTTGTAAGATATGTCCGATAACAAACTTTGTCACTATTTACACTATATATATCGATTGGTCTTTAATTTTTCCCTGAATAATTCTTTATTGAATGTTAGTTAAATTTTGCAAAATTATTTTATGTGGTTCAAGTAATGTTACTTGAATAGGTAAAACATAAGCTACATTTTAAACAATATTTGAAATAAATTAAAAAAATTTTAGCGTTTGGAACGGGCGGGCCCCAAGTCCGAAACCCAACGGGATTTTCATGATTTTTGAACCCTAAGCCCAAGCCTAAAGTCCAACAGGTTTCGAATTTATGTTTCTCGATACTTTCTTACAAAATTTTTTTTAATAACAATACCAATTGTATAATAATACTATATAATAATACTATTTTACAAAAACTTCAATTGATCTGGCAACAACACCAATGAATCGTCTGTTCTTTTCCACAAGCCATTCACTTGTTGAGGACATCGAAGATAATAATAAGTCATTTAAAAATGTTAATCAAAATATTTCACTAGAAGAAGCATTGAAAATCGTTTAGAATTTTCTACTCCTCGAAGTTTCCCTTAAATGGATTATTTTAAAAAAATACGACAAGAAGTTTCATTGTCAACATTGTCAAAATTTAAAGCATTTATTAGATGCTATTAGCACCATTAAACCATCATTAATTGACGTAGAAACATCATTTTTTGTTGCAAATAACTTCTGTACAAAATACGTTCCAGATTATCAGATCTTTAATTGCTATTGAATTCTTAAAATACGTTTTCATTAATAAAGAAATTACATTGATTATTATTACTTTAAAACATGACTTTAATTCTTTGTTTAATATTACAGGCAAGCCCGCAAGCCCAAAAAAAGTTTCGGGTAGATGGTAACAGTACCTATAATCTATATATTTGATAACTGTTTGCTTCATTTTTTTTTATTTTTTTTTAAGGTCGTATATCGTCTACTATATATGATGGTCATTAATATATATTATAGTCTATAGCGACCGTAATATTTGAAAACCCATGAAAAACATCTTGGGCTTTCATAGGGTTTCGAACCCAGGACCACTGGCGTATAAGGCAACTATCTAGTCCACCACGCCACTATAAGTGACCTTGCTTCATTTAACATACAGAAAATTACCTTTTTGTTCTAGAATATTTTGCGAATACAACTAGGAAGGTAAAAAAAAACATTTTCTTAGCTGAGAAAATTGGAGTAATTTTAACATGTTGTCTGGCAAAGAGTTTATATAGAAGATTTGCTTTTAAAATTTCCTATTATATTATAATAAGTAGTAAATTTAATCTCAATTAACTCCACTCTCTTAAATCGACTTTTGTGTGACTTTCGATTATCAAATAGTGACTATTCACTATTTAGTAGTAAAAAGTATACCATTATTTGAATTTAGTGGTATACTCTGCACTGCAAAAATATTAAATAGTCACTTTAGTCATTATTTCGATTTAAGAGAGCAGAAATTAATTTTTTAAGTCCTTTGACTTTGAAATTGACTTAATTTTTTTCTCCTTGAAAAATACTGTCGTAATTCTTATATTCCTTGATTGAAGATTGGAAAACATAATAAATAAATATAATCTACATTATATCTAATAAATATTTTGATATTTTCAATGATTAAAATATTTCGTTTATAAGCTTGTGTTTACCTGCGTAAAATCATATATTAAATTAATTTCGAAAATCAATTCAAGCTTTCTAAAAGCATTGTTAGTGGTAATCTGAATAATGCAAGCAACCAAAATTAAAAAGAAGTTAATTTTAAAACTAATGAGGCTAGAAGCAAAAAGAAAACATCAATTTAAAGGCAATTTCAAGTAGTTCACGTGAGGGTGATTTATTTATCCAACAAGACTCCATTTGTTTCCCAAGTCCCAGCGATCACCTGAGTCGTTTATCTTGACCCTCTGTCCTCGTACTTCAATCCGTCAGTCCTATTTTTAGACATATTGATTTAATAACCTATTTATATACGACATAAAATGGTAAGGCACAGTCCCAAGATAATCCTTATTACTGAAAATTATAATAAACATGAGAGTCGGATGAAAAAGATCATTTTTAATTGATTGTTACGCTGAGAAAAGCTTTCGTAGCTTAGACCCGTTGGCGGTTGCGCGCAACTAAAGCTATTCTGATTTGTTTTTCGAGATTTTCATGTGTTCATCTCCATGACAATGGTATTAAATTCGAATAATTGCCTTATTTATAAATGTAATAACATTCGAAATTCACGAGATAAATCCCATTGTTGGCGTATTCATTACGGCGAGGGTACGTGTAATATGAACCGACAATGTTAGCGTTTGGATGGGATTGATGGAAGTTAATCAAAATGTTAATGTCGTCCAATTGTACGTAAAATAATCAAAATCCAAACGTGTTTGAAATCAAATGAACAAACAGAGCTCTTATTGAAATATTGACTTGACAAATATAATGACAATAATTTGAATATGGCTGGGGTTAATAATTAGGTTAATTATTAGCATTATTAGATATATGATACACCCATACTACGCTATAAGGCCACTCTATTTACGGCATTTTGCTATAACGGCCTTTTATAATTCCAAAACTTTTTCAATATATGGTTCAACATGTTTCGTTCCACGGCCAAAAAATTTGAACAAAAAAGGAATTAAAAATACGTTTTGTGTTAATTTTTTCTTCTTGATTTGTTTTACGGCTTTTCGCTAATATAATCAAAAAAATAATTCAGACATACTTAAATCACATTTTATGGTAACTATGAGGAATCATTTATAAAAAACGACCTAAATATATTATAACTTTTGAAAGAATTTTTATTGCGTGAGGCTATCATCTTTATCTACTGCAGGGCTGAGATCAACAAGATCATACAATACAATCTTGGGGTTGGGAGATTTCAATTTGAAATATTTAAATTCAGTATTTTTTTATAAGTAACTGCAATGAGATTACTAAAATTCTAATCGCAAGGGAACGAATTTTTTACAATTTTTTGTTTAATAGAGGTATTCGATGTAAGGAGTTTTCAAATTACATAGGAGAGGTAAAAATATTCGAAATATAGAGGTTTTAGATTTCTGCTTCGACTCGAAAAAAATGTTTTGTGGTTCTCTCAATCCGAAAAAGTGGTTTTTGGAAAAATGTCCATGTGTGTGTAACACCGATATCGTATCGTAAGCTTCATTCAAATTTCACCATACTTGAAATGTTGTCTTCATATTACATCTAGTTATACTGCGAAGCTTTTGGTTGAAGTCAGTTGGCAGGAAGCCCCATTTTATTCTATGGGTTTTTGAGTTTTCTGAATTTTTTTAAAAAAATTCAAGTAAAGGGGATCCTGAGGAAAAAGGTGGAAGTTTGTTTATAAAAATTGTAGACATATAGTTCAGTTTGTCTAGTCTAATATTTATTAATTATTATATCTATTATTTTAACCAATAGTGGATTTTATTTATGTTTATTTAACCAACAGCAAATTTCATTTAAAAAAAAGTTCTGTGGTGCGTTTTTAGATAGATATTTTCTAATTTACTCAATATAACTACAAAATAATTATTTTTAGGTACCATTATTTTTCTAGTAAGATAAGATTTTTAAATAAGACAAATTATAACTTAAGTCAAGTTTACGTAAGTTAAAGTTTACTAACTTTTTAACATTAATTTCTAATAATAAAAACCAAAATAATTGCTACGTTTTTGAAAGATAGGTAAAGGTAAAAAACATAAAAATCAATTTGAATTATATTTATAAAATACATCAAACTACAAACAGTAAATAAGAGGTTCCCTCAAGAGACCAAATATTGAGTTTGAATTATGAAGTCTTTTTAATTATGGGGGATCGAGAACAAAGATTTCAAAGATTCTACGGTAAATGCAATTTTACAATTTTTTGTGTATATTTTAATTTTGCAATGTTTTTAAATAAATTTAATAGCTAAAACTTATTTATTTTGTAACTTTATCAATAAATCTTCTCAAAACATTTATTTAGATATTTTATTTTATGTTTCAGTTACCAAAAAAAAAAGTCAAAATCATTAATAAGATCCATTCATGAATGGAAAAAATTTAAAATGTGAATTAAGTTTCAAATTTACTGCATTTGTAAGCCCACTGATAATATTTTTTTTGAAGCATTCATATTGTAGAAATCATTTTATTTGTGTTGTTGTGAATCTCTTTCATATAATTAACGTTTAAAATATGTACAACTAGATTAAAAAAAATTTAATAAAAAACATGTTTAACGTGGAACTCAAACCATACAACAATTGATGTTTTCAATTAATGTTTAAACTCCTTACGGTAATTCATAATTGAATTGACCTGATTTCCGTTTATTTTCCATTTTCTCAACGTTAATCAAACATCAATTGTGAGATAAAAATAACATTACAAAAACATTATTTTCTTGAAAAATATTTTCTGATTTGATCGCATTTGATACGTAATTGTGTTAAAGAATGATGTAAATTCTTAACAAATCAAAAGAAGCGATTTACAGATGGAAGAAATTTTTACCGTGCGTTTACCAGCAAACGCTTGAGTTTATCTCAGACGAATATTTTCGCTTACGTTTCCTTCATTTTTTGCGTGCTAAACTAAATTATGTGAAATTGTATGTAAAATTGGCGTTGAAAATCGCCTCACACTCAAACGATACTCTTATACGTATATATACTATATATATATAACGATACTCCTTCCAAACCGAGCACTGTTAAAAGAGCCTCAAGAGTATATCTAGTTTTTGGTTTTATAATAGTTGGTTAACGTACCTGTACAAGTTTTCAGTATTTTCCTCTTAACTTTCCCACACTTTTTTCCGTGGTGCTTTTTATCAGGCCATACGATGAATGAATGAACATATAAACGAGAGGAGCGACCACGATAAGGGTGGTATACGTAAACTCCACTTCGGGGAGCCTCTAACCGGGATGAGAACTCAATGAAGAATCAGACCGAGGGAGATTGTTCGCCTAGATTAGTGTTACATGTGCTCGTAGATATGGCAATATAATCAATATTAGGGCAATTTGAAGGGTGAGAGAAACCTCAGGTTGCCTCCGAGTGTTGAGTGTTTATGTGCATGTTTGGAGAGTGGAACGGGAAAGGCTGGTTAGTCGATTGAATAACCTTAAAGATATGCTACAATGAACATAAAGGTGAAAACCTTCACCTATTAAATGATTGGGGCACAACCAGGGAGCTTCATCACCTGATAAACATGAAAATTAATACGAAAGAACGATTTGGAAATAGACAACAAAACCACCCATTGAACCCTCTTCCCAAAAATGTTAAGCCTTTTCATAATTTTCTCGTTTTAGAAATACTTTAAACAACATTTTTCAAAACATTTCGACATTGAATGCAAAAGTTTGTTTTTTTTAATGGATATTTTGCATATTTGATGTAGTAATTAAATAGTTCTAGCGTGCGATTGCATAAAACAAAATTCCATGCAACCAATCACAATGTGCGATAAATAGATTGTTACACAACCAGCTTTGACTATGAGTCGACTATGTAAAATATTTCCGGTATAGATAATGGATTTGGGAAAATTTTTGGTTATTTTTGAACATTAGAAAAAAAGTCAGTTTATCAGCATGTAAAAAACTATAACAAGTTTTTGATATTTAAATGATGACAATAAAGAGACATTTCAAATTTCTATTTGCCTCATAGTCGTATAAGTCGGAAAATTCGGACAAGTGCGAGATTGACTTGCAAATATACCAGGAAATAATTGATGGATATGAATAATAATTTTTTTGGCTCAATTAATAGGTGGTTTAAACAACTTTAAGAAAATAAACAGCTGCAACATCAAAAAATTCTAAATTGATAACTTTACACAACGTATTTTATTTATAACTTTTTATAATTTAACATCGTCATTTTCTGTCAAAACTCCCAATCTGATCTCGTAACTTAAATATTTTGATCATGGAAGAGAACATCAATAGTAACATTAAATAATATTTATTCTCCAAAATATTACGATTGCTATAGAATAGCTTTTAATTCATTCTTCAAAATAATTGAACAGTGTTAAATGACATTTGATATCGAAGGTTCTTAGTTCCTAAAGGGAAACAGTTTTGAGTTTTACTCTTAAAAGCGTATAGAACCTGTGAAATAGATAACATCTCTTCTTGGAAAAGTAGGTTAACGGATTTTGGTGAACTTAATATGGATTTAAGATCTAGAAGTATCTTTCTATCTTTTTCGATTTAAATAGCTGAATTTTTATATTTCGGTCTGAGCGATTCCTATTAATCAATCAGTTTAATTTATATATGCTCAGCGAATCGTGCGGGCTGTATGAAAGCTAGTATGACAGAAGAAAACGCGTTGCATACATTAGCTTTTCAGTTTACACTTTATAAAAGAATTGCTATTCTTTTTTATCTGTTGATAAAACTTTATTTATCTTTCGTCTATAAACTACAACTTGTCCTTTTTTGGGTCTTACATTCGTTTTCAAAATATTTTGACATCTTTGGATACTTAAAATTCAATATATTGTCACAAGTCATAGAATGTTTCGTCATATGTCAAAAGGAGTGCCGCCATTTTATGACTCTGGGGGTGTTGTCACCTGCTCTCAGCCGTGGGTGGGCCGAACCAATCACCAACCAAAGGAGGAGCACGGTTATCACAGGATGTGGAGAAACCTTGTAAAATTCTATGAATTCCAAAATATTCTATCTCTAAGAAATTCGTCTTTTAGACCACCGGACACGAAGGATTAAACAAAAGAATGGAAATTTTTACCAAGTAAATATAGAACCGTATATTCAAGAAAGATTCCGAAATCCTATTTATGCCCCGAACAAACCATGGGCGAGATAGTTTTGAAATAAATCTTTTACGAGTGTTAAAATAACTAGTGAAAGTGAACCGTGTTAAATAAATTGTGAACATTGTGAAATAAAGTGAAACAGTGCAAAAGTGAGTGACAATAATAATTAGTGAATAAGTGACTGAAAAATGAATAGTTAAACAGTGAACTAACTCATTGTTAACGTGTAGTTTATAAGTTTATAACGTGTAAGATAAATAAATTAAAAATTGTTAAAATAAATTTGTCGTCATTAAACAAAAACCAAAAACGTTAACGTAGAAACGTGACAATATATTTGTAACATGAAATATCATTTAGTCTTTAAAGAACCAAAAATCTATATTATCGATACATTAATTGCGTATCTCGCGAAAAATAAATTATCATTTTTGAAAAGTTTGAACAAATCTGTTAAAGTATAAAATTAAGTTTTCCAAAAAAGCAAACGATGTTGAAAGTACAATGATTGCAAAAAATACCTATAAAAAATTACCAATTGTAATCCTATTAAAAATATTATTTTGTTAAAAGAAAATTAAAAGATCTAATGGGTGGATTGCGAAAAATTTACTCGTTTTTTATTCATGGAAATTTTGCCTAGAATGTATGTACAAAATATGCAATTAACAAAGGCACCCAATGACATCCATGTCTATTTTGATACTGCATTTATTCACTGTGTTGCGATACCAAATCAATAAGTAACGATTTTAACGAACTAAACCGTTCAGTGAAACTTTTTTTTTTCAAATATTACATGTCATATCACAACGGGAGTGTATAATTTATTGAATTTTTTTAAGTATGTCACTCATCGAATGGTACTCTTTTTATTTTCAATTTCATTATAATAAATGCTCTACATGTGCACGTTTTTATTAAAAAGAGATTTGAAAAATTATTATAGTTTACTTTTATATCTACAAATCCATCAAATATGTTATCAAAGTAGTACAAAGTACTCTATGAATTAAATATAAAATATAATTCAATTATAACTTAGCCTTGATATAAAAACTTTTTTGTGTTGTAAAAAAAGTTTTTTACCATTTAGTTTTTGAGGCGCACAAGCGGAAAAAATTAATAACCTTTAAACTACGATTAATGGTTTAAGTTTTTAAACATTGCAGATTAGATATTTTTGAAAATTAAAACCGTTACATTGTTTTATGTGAAATGAAATTTCCGTGTTTGCGGTTTTTGTGGAGGATAAATAATCATTTGGTACAAAACGGTCAAAACTAATCATAATGTGTATGGATGAAGTATATAAGCTCGATGTAAATGAATCGAGAAATCCCTGGAATGCTTTCACTGGACAAAAGTTTTGTGTGTAATAAAACAGACGATTTCAAAACGGTCGTTAATGTAAACTAGATAGAGCATTAACAGGTATTAAGCTGATGCTGGTTGTGAAGTAGGTAATTGGAATCATTGTGGAAAATAGACGGGAAAAGATGCGAAATGAAGTCGAAGGAAATTTTCAACTTGAATAAAATGCAAATGAAAAGACGAAAGTGAACTGTTCTAAAATTGAATTTTTCCATTCGGGAGCACGGTGCGTCGCTATATTTAAAACAGACGCCTTTTTGCGAAAAACCAACATTCCCGGAAATTAACAATCGCTTCAATGCCTATCCGGTTATAATATACACGGCAGCGCCTATTAAGTCGAAATTTTTCCCAAATTTGGTCGTACGCTTCCCATTTTTCCACTTTTTGTCTCTCGTTAGATATTGGCTTTGCATAATTTGACTTTTTTACATAAATCAATATTAATGATAATAATAAGGTGAACCGTCAAAAATGGTACAATGAAACACGGACAAAAGATAGATGAAAATGCGATTACGACGACGACAGTCAAAAAAAAAACGAAATTGAAAATTCGACGCCGTCTCGACCCTCCGTCTCTTCCCCTCGTATTTTCTTTCTTTTATTACGCTAAATGTGCCATAGATATATGTATCTATATAATGTATACTATCACTCAAGATAGATATTCCACGTTTTGTTTCAAATTCCAATGGCGGCAGTTTTGCATTTTATTAGATTTTCCACTCAAGACTTCTCCAAATGGAAAACCAACTCCTTGAGTTTTATTCATGGAGGAAAACTAGAAATATAGTAGAAATGTACAATATATACCTATAAAGCTACGCCAATTAGTTACTATCTCAATGCATGCTTTACCATACTATGTTATCAGAAGTATAAATTCAACGAACTTTGTTGCACATTTTGTTCAGCTTTTCGATGCTACTTTGATAAGATCCTTTCGTCTAGTTATCTAATTGAATTGAAAAGTTGTTTATCGGAAATTTTCATTCCAAAACGTTGAACAGAAAGTTAACAGCAATAAATAAGATTACGCGAACCTGAAAACGTTACGTTTTATTTTTTTATATTAAAAACAAGGATAAAATGCAATCACAACTTGTTATCAAGTAGGTATATTTATATTTATATTTAAATTTTATTTGAAATGTATATTTTATGCGGTATAACTATTAGATAAAATAAAATTTGAGTAAGAATGGTGCAAGAACCATTAGGTTTAAAACTAGTCGGTCTAATTGTCCTTTGCTTCTTAGATATACTTAAACTGGGATACACAAAAATGAAATTTTTATATTTTAAAATTTATTTACTTTTATTATCACATGGTCTTCAATCTTTTTAACATGATGGACCCCCAAATACTCCTAACACATCGTGTGAATCATTTACAGATAAAACTACAAAAAAAAAATGCGAAAGTATATTATAATCAGAACCATTTAGGATTATTCGATATGATGAACTTTAAAAGCTGTTCACAAAAAAAAATGACATTAGGTCCATCTTAAGTTAATTTTGTAATACTTAAAAAAGAATCGCTTGGTTTCAGATTCGCGTTATTGTTAATTTCAAATAATTAAAATAAAAAATTCACTACACTCACTAATATATAATAACAAATTATAAGATCAAATCATAAATTAATATTTTGCTTAGAACAAGTTACTTTTACAACCATGGAATGTGTTATCAAGGATAGCATTTTACAATACCTTAGTTTTCAAGATGTGCAATCAATAATTGTAAAACATGCTGTTTCTAAGCCCAATAATATTAGCATTTACTTAAAAGTTATTAATTCATCTTAAGCTTTAGGTTTGAGAATTATATAGTGAAATGTTGTTCCTAGAATTACTCTCTTTGGACAATGCTCAAGCAATTGTTCCCTTGGGTGGCTTACGTGTATAATGTATATATATGTATGTACCTATATATATGTATATTATGAATCTTATTCTCCTTATAGATTTATTTGCAAAATAGAACACCTTTCGTTAATACTAATGCTTCTTAGATTTCATAACACGAAATAATGTTCTTTATAATTTTTTTAAAGATAAAAGCGCTTAGCGATTGTGGCTATATGCGCTGCTGATATAGTTACATCTTTTATAATTTGTATCAAAATATTTTGAAGAACTTAGGTACATTCATGGTTATATGACATCAAAAAAGATAAATTCACTTAAGCTATTGTTTGAATGAGAATTCAATATCGATATTGTTCAAATAAAAATATTGCTTAAAAACATCTTTTTTGTTTATTCAATTTTAAGGAAAAAATGTCTCAATAAGTTTTATTAAGAGCTTAAAAAAGAAAAAATTAAAATAAATACTAACTATATAAAAAAAAAGTTGGTAAACTAATGATGAAACTCATTTTCATTCAAAATCATGAAAAATATCGGGCTAGAGATGTAGTAGCTTATGACGAGCCTTTTTATTCTTAATATTTTTCGTGTAAAGTATAAATATTGTTTCAAAACAATTTCATTTAAACGAAAATACTCAAAACCAAATTTTTTAAAGTGAAACTTTTTAAGTATACATTGTCTTAAATTTTTTGGCCTGTCTTTAGCATGTCGCTAAATGTGTGTTACATTCTCAGCAGGGAATCGGAAAGTGTTCGGCAGAGCTCGTATACACATTGTTAGCTATGTATATACCATGTCATTTTACCAGGACCTTTGCGCGAGTTATTACTGAATTTAATGAGTTATTTTCCTCTCCATCACAACATTTTAGTAAATTATAAGTTGTCATTAATTGTCAATCATATATGCATTGATATTTGTGTTTTAATCAGTGTATTGATATAAATGTTGTTGTTCACTTGATCATGATAGACAAAGATACAGCTAATGAGAATAGTGCGAAAATATCCGACGGTGATGTTACAATACATAGCAATAGGCAGATGATCGATTTAACAATAATCAACAAATTCAATAATGAAAATAACATTCGAGTATTAACATCAATAATGAAAATTCAAAATTAGTTGCAACGCCGTGCGTCAAGTCAGACAGCGAATTCGTGCCACATCCCTTTCTTTCTTTTCTATTTTTATACCCTAAATCGAATAATTTTCCGAAAAATTTCGGTTACTTAAGTGCCTAAAATTCGAACAAAAGTTTCACTTGCAACGTGGTTTCGTAAAACATCACAATAATTTTTATTTTTAACTTTCTTCTTTCTATAAAAATGTTATTTTTCAACGGCTTAATTTTAATAATTATGGTACTCTAGCATTAGCGTATGTTGTTCCTTAGCAATTTATATTTCAATTATTTATCGTTCATCGGTTTTACTCCTGCAAACTACTTGGTACCCTGATTTCTCAAGAAAACTTAAATTTTTCTTACTTTCATGTTTTGCAGACAAACATTTCTTAATCATTCCGGGTATCAATTATTTTCGTTTTATCTTGTTGATTTCTCTATATTTTATTTAAATAATGCTCTTACATTTATAGATCACTGCCGTACCTACAACAGTTATCGATTATTCTATTTCTTAATTATACTATCTTAGTTTTGTGGATTCTGCCCAAAATTGGCATTTTAAAAACCAAAAACTGGCTTCATGACTAAAGCTACAGATTATGAATGGGAGATCTGACTGAAAGTAATGCGATATCTACCTTCAAAGAATATTTTAATGCCATTTGTTCCAGAATTAATCACATGATTTCAGGAAAAGACAATTTCATTGTAGCATGTTTCAAAGAGAATTTAGATATATGCTTTCGAGATAAGAACATAAAAATTCTCTCATGCAGCGCTAAAAATTACTTCCTATTTAATTAACAACTTCAAGCTGTTTATAGAGTACCAATACCTACTGGAAGATCTTATCGCAGAGATTACCAGACTTACTATAAAAGAGGGGTAAGGGATTGGCTGAAACGATTGCAGAACAATTACTGTTAAGTAGTTCTTGGCCAGAAATTAAGCAAGAGAATAGTAAGACAAGCCTACTTTTTGCTCACTACAAAGATCCAAATTAGGATCTTGACGAGTCGGAGAACCAAACATTGGGTTTGCTCCAATCGTCTTTCTGGTGATGTTCAAACACTGGCGAACAGACAAAGAGCGAGACAACATTGACCAGAAGACAAGAGAGAGTGAAGAACATGAAGTGACAAGTTCGCTTTAGTTACAAACCGGTTAACCAGTGCTTAAACATCGCCAAATCAGTGTCGATACAAGCGATTGTTTTTATAAGCAGAAACATTTCTTCACTCACTCTTGTCTCTTGGTCAATGTGTCTTGCTCTTTGTCTGTCTGTCAATGTTTGAGCATCACCAGTCATATGAAACAAACCTAATGTGATAACAGATAACTTAACAGATAAGTCTATAGGAGCACAATAAGTATAAAGCGTAGTGCAGAGGGATAAAATTTAACCTACCGTTTGAAAGTCATGGGTGTCAGCCTCTTTGGATACTATTGATCCTACTTGGTCTTACCCGTAATCAACACACAAACATTTTTTTTTCTCATTCTAATTACTTACACGGTCTCTTTTCTTATATTTATTCCCACAATAAATAAAAATATCCTTTGTTTAGTGCTCAGGTAAATACAATTGAATTGTAATGTGCAGTTAAAGAACAATTGAGGCTTGAGCTAGGAGTACTTTTAAAATGAGGGCAATATGTTAAAGACATTTAGTATTCACTATTTTCCCTACATATTTTTCTTTATTTAAAAGTCTGTGGTACCTACTTGAAAAAATCTTATTTTTCTATGGATAATATAAAATTAATGGATTTATTGAACACCCAGTCTATTCGAGTGACTTGCGATAGATCGAAATGTGAAATATAGAAAAATTAATTAGTGGTATTAATAAAATAAAATAATTTTCTTGAAAGAATCTATTTAGAAAATATAATTACATAAGCGATAAGCTGAACAAAAATATAATATAATATAATAATAATATAATATATTTTCAATGAAAAATTAGAAAAATGAATCTTGAACCAATTTAAGAGTGATTCAGTGAGAAAGTATTATGGCTATGTGAGTTCTGAATACTTATAAAAGAAATCGGTTGTCAACTGAGATAATCATAAAATATATTTTGTACTTGTGTTAAGCTTTTTCATTTGAAAAATTCGAGCGATTAATCTTGAAAAGGATAGTCCGTGAAAATGGTGATGTATTGATTTTCGAGTTTGAAAAATTATTTTTCATAAATAAGTCGATGAAACTGTTGATAACATATAAAATTTGGCGACTGGAATCGATTTATTTGAATATTTGATGTGACCTCAAACTAGATAGGCAATTCAGCCCCTAAATGTCGTCTGGCAAAATAAAGCCTCCACGCCTCATTTCACCGATATGCACTTGTATATATCTCACGCCACATACAACACACTAAAGTCATTAAATTGGTGTAAAATTTGCTCGAGCGAACAGAAACGTATATATACTAGAAAATTCAATCCAAGCAAAAATTGCAATCGCAATCGAACCGCAAACGCTGGAAAATTTCAAACACCCCCCGCAAATTGAATTAAGTGCAACACATGGCCCCCTAATTTCCTAATTGAAAAAAAATGATTTTTTTTAATTTAATAAATGTTATTTTGTTTTTTTCGACAGATGTGAAGGCAATTTTCTTAATTGTAACAAACTTTTCAGGCTAGTTTTAATAAGTAAATTGGATGAAATTAAGAAAAACTTTTTTCCCATTTTCTTTTTCAACTGGTTCCATCCATTGAGATGGGAGGAAAAGATTCGCATCATGTCTCAAAGGAAACACACCGACGTGCGAATTCCAAGTTACAAACTTTTGATTCTAATTAAGGTGTGCTAATCCCGTGCTTCCTCACAACGATTCCCATTCTAGCAGCTCGTCCTAAAACTCGTTAAAAGAATAACCCGTATAAAATTATTTGAAGAGCTCTCCCATCTAATCGCTAACAACACCAAAACGAGGAAAATCTTTGACTGGATTTTTCTGATTCTCATTACAAACGCAGTTTAAAAACGAGTTTACATTGCCTCCTCTTCACAGTTTTTCCAATTAGCCTCATTGGAGCCAAGCTCGGCTTCAATTTAATGTTGTTTTTTATTTCGTTTTAAAAGCATCAACATTTGCGAAACGAGACCCAGTCCAAACCATTCTTTTTCAAATTACATAAATATAAAAAAAAAAAGATTCTCTTCAATGAAACAACCGAAAATGCTCGCAGAAAAGGTGAAAACCATTTAGCCAGCGCAACATACAACAACTAAACGTAATGAAAGAAGGGATTTCATACAACTACGAATAGTATGAACGTTCACTCAAAATGAGCTTTATGCAAATGAAGCACCCATTAATTTTTTGTTAATGTTGCGGATTTTGAGTTGAACAAATCGCTAAATTTATTATTACGATTATATTTTTATGACGGTTAAAAATTCGTTCTATTTACGTGAAAAATAACAAAATGGCTTATTAAAAATGGTATAGATATAGTATATAAAATAGCTGCATACATAAAACCAAAATTGATTTTCACCTTTTACACATTACCCGCGTGCATATTTAATGCAGACACATTAAAATTTGTTTGTCAAAGCACAATTTTTGAATGCCGGTCTTTCGTTTAGATTTATTACATAAATAATCATTATAAATTGCTTTTCTGGTATCTATGACCAAATAAGAGCATATTTTGAATTGGTTCATGGTAATTTTAAACTTCATATAAGGGGGAACTTGGAACTCTTGAGTTGAGTATCTCGAGGGCATACGCGTAAAGTCGTCACTTAAGCTACTTAATAATTCAAATTGTTTTTGGTGAGAGTGAAAAAGTCTTTTTGATGGGATACATTAACATTAAATACGAGTTTTAAAGCTTTCTCTTTTATGATACTTACCATTGACAGTAAGAAGTATATTTAAGAAAGGATTACTTAACGGTTGAAAGGTCAACATTTTTAACATTTTATTAGCAAAATTTAGAACTATACCTTTAGTTTTTCTAATGTGAAGTTTACAATTTGATTTCGGACAATCAATAATTGAATCTCACCTACTTTTGAAACATTAACAAGTTGTTGACAATAAGTCAAAGGAACTAGCCAATTATACGAAAAAATATGTTTTAGATAGTCGGAGTACAAAAAAAGTCAGACATAAAAAGCATGTTAGAGATTCATAAGAGCGTAATTAGGTTTTTGGAAAGAACATGTTTTTGTGTTAAATAGAAAGATCATATACACGTTTTATACTAAAACTATATTTTTAGGTTTTTTTTTTGTTCTAATTAAAAATTTCTATAAAATTAAACTTAATAACAATGATTACTAGAAACCATCATAGCAAAACACGATAAAAGTCATTTTAGGAAATCGTAAATTTTCCAGAGTAATAATTTACGTTCTATTATTACCTACCTAGAAATCTCATTACCCGTAATTTACGTTTGACATACCTTACTCCCTATATAAGTTGGATGAATTAGTTAAATTTTATTTTTTTTGTTCAAATTCTCCTCCTGTTTACTCGGTGCATTTTCCCGAATCGAACTTCTAACTCCTAATTGGGAACTCTTAAGTTGAACTGTAAGCTTTAGCTACTTATTCTTACGGGTGTCGTTTTTATTTGTTTTATTTATTTATTTTTTATTTATTCCAGCATACATGAGTCTATAGAAATGAATTTCTATATTAAATAGAAATTTAAGAATGAAATCACATTCATGACCCCTTTCAGGTCAACAACTGAGATTACGGTGAAGAATTTTAACCTGGGCCACCTTTTTTATGTGGGTCTTCTACGTTAGGCGTCTGTCCAGGCAAAATCCCAAATATTTTACTTCCCCAGCATCCAAAACGCGACAATCGTTGAGAGTAAATAGATTGCACGACCCATTATGGAGTGTGAAGGTTACGAGTTCCGTTTTATCCTCAATGACTTCGATACGCCATTTATTAGACCATTTCTCGATGGAATTTGCATGATACTGCAATTTCCTAGCCACCACAAAAGAGTTGAAGTTAGCATAGAGAATTGCAATATCGTCAGCGAAAGTTGACGTAACAATGTCCTTTTCGGTAAGCATATGATGTAAAAATACCCTGGTCGTCACTCCTGTACCAGATACACTCATACCAGATACTCTGGACCAGGCATCCAGATGCATTTTCTGTTTGGCACTGTTATTAAAATCAAACCATATAAAAATTATTAATAAGAAAACTGTTTTGAAGTGTTATTAAAAATTAATAAAATCTTCAAACGTATCATAATTTAAAAAAATGTATTTATTTGAAACTGAAAACTATAAATTACTCTCTATATTATTTTATCAATCTTACCTTATTAATTTGAGAGTTAATAAAGCAGAAGTTAGTTTCATCGAATGCACAATAATCCTATGCAGTAATCAAATCATCGAATTTTCTTACATTTACTAACCAAATAAATAATAAGATTGTGCAATCGTTATAATTACATATCAATCTACGTTTGAGTCTATTGTTAATTGAAAGCCAAACAGGGTGAATCACAAATATTTGAAGTTTAATTATTGTTAGTGGTTAAATAAGTTTATAATTACTTGCGTTATTGTTGCATAATGATAACGTTTAAAGACAGTGTAATTTGAATTTAAAAGATGATTCAAGTTATTCATTATTCAAGCATATAGAATAGTAGAATAGACTAAGTCTGTTAACTCCCAATTACCCTAAATAATGCATGAAATAGATGAATTTCCTTACTATATAATATTACATGAGACAGTAAGTTATAAAATGAAACATATAAATCATATGAAAACTAAGAGACTAGCTTCAAAAAAAAATTTCATTCAAAAGATAATCATAGATTTAAGACTCATTATTATAAAGGCTGTCCTAAAATGTATAGGTACTACATTTGAATGATATATATAAAACTGTGCTTTTATATTTCCTTTTAGTTTAACAATGAAATATATAGGATAGGGTTATGCACAAAAAGGGTTATGCTCTCCTGCTTTTATAGGCAAACAGTTATGCTCTCGAACTTTCCAGAAACTTCAATTGCTCAATCTTTCGAAAATCTTAAGATCGTCAATAGATGATAAAGCAAATTCAAATATTTTATTAATTATTGACAACTGAAGTTTCTCAAATGTTTCAGTTTTTTTCATGCTGTTTGTTGTCTCTGTCTTTGTTTGTTACAATATCATATTGTGTAATTTAAAAGATACAAAACTGATTTATAACTAAAAGTTAAAAGGTAAAAGTTTCATTTCACACGCGTGTATATTAAATACAAATATTAATATTTTTCTGATATCAAAATTATGAATTTTTTTTAATATTATTTGTAAGGCACTGATACTTGCTGTCAGTATTTATTTCGAGTTAAGAGAATTTTCATAAATAGATTGTGAAGTAGTGTTCCCACGCACTTAAAAAGATTTTATGTTGAAGTATATCTAATATATTTCAATATATCTTAATTGTATTGGATTGAAGAAAATGCGAGTTTTCAATAAGAAACAGTTCTGAATAAAATAAAAAAGCGACGTATGGGAGAATTTAATGTATGATAACAGAGTATCAAGGTGTAAGGCAAGAGAGGCTGTTTGATATTTAGCAACTCGTCGTTCTTTTGCGACATTTAATTTAAATTTGCTTATTCTCAAATTATATTTGCAAATTTAATTTCTTGTGTGCTGCGTTCTTGGATGGTTCCCTATATATTTGTGCGAAGTCATGCCTCATTTAATCAAATTTGTTATTACGCCCATACATACATATACTATATGAGATAATAACAGCTATATAACGAAATTCCAGAAAATTTTCGGCTTAATTTAACCTTTTTCGTCAAAAGCTAGAAAGATAAAAACTCAAATATTCAATATAAATTGAATATGTTTTTATTTTCATTTCGTTATATTGTCAAGTTGACGTCTTAACTTAAATTACCAATCAAGAAAACGAATGAAAAAAAGCTTTTACTATTAAACTTTAGCCGTTTGAATTTCAATAATCCTTTTGACCAAAAATTGAATCGAATAAAATTTAAAAGTCTTTCAAGAATCTAACCCATCGTCGTTCCTTGTTTTCTTCGCACCATTTGAGGATTGAAAATGATATTCAAGGAAAATTTATTGTGAAAATTATTATCGTGATTAAGCCAATACGCCCGTATCAGTACGTGTGGGAGAAAGAGAGGAAACGTGAACGTTGAGAGTGTGTCTTTGTATAAATTTCCCGAAGGATTTCCACATGAAAACTATTCGTAATCGAATAAGTTATCAGATTTTAGGCACCGTGCAATATTAAATTAGAACGGTGCTTAAAGATGTTGGTATTTTATTAATGACTAGCCTTCACCTCATAATTTCGTTTGCGATTATACACCGTCTCTAAAAACACCTAATTACTGTAACAATATTATCTTAAAAATTTCAAGATGGAAATATTTGAAGATTTGAGATTTTAATTAAACACATTTCAAGTGGCTGAAAAAATGGGAAAAAACAGATTACGCTTAATTGTTGTAATTAGAAAGTATAATTACTTTAATTGAAGATTTATAAAATGATGCTGCAAACACTCTAGAAAGATGAAGAACTTAACTTGTAACAGGTAATGAGCAAGGATAAAATTTTAAATATATAATTTAGTAAGACACTTCAAAAGTACATACTTGTACTTTTTAAGGACCGTACAAAATACTTTTTGTACTTGTTCAAGAATGGCAAAATTTTTATTGTAGTGTGGTACTACATTTACCCACGATCCGACCCCGCTTTTGAAAATATTACGGTTCCTGTGATCTCAAGAACATGTTGTGTTAGTTTCAACTTTTGCATTTAATTCCTACAGATTTTGTCTTTAGTACGTTTTTTCGATTTTACTATTTTCTAGAAAATGTGGAACAGGAGAGGACTAAGCCGCATGTATAATGACCATGACCTAAGAAGATAATAGTTTCTCTAAATTGAAAATTCATAATTGGCCACAAAGTCTTTATAAAAGACAGAGCCAGATAAATTTAAAAAAAAAATTGAAAATTGAAAATTCATATTGAGCGGCCAGAAAATGAAAATAATGTTAAACTTGAGGAATTTCAGTCACAGTTTTGTTTCAAATAATTATATTATCTATATAGATTAATATTGAAATATAATATATGAATCGTAAGAGAAAAAGATATACGACTAATGAATGAAAAATTTATAAAAATATCTTCAAAACGATTTTAATCTCAAAGCTTATTGTACATGTATTATACAATGTACATGCATTATATATACATTAACTAATTATAATTATATGGATACCTTTTTGTAAGGTATATGAGTAACATTACGCAAACATCATTTGATTTCATTTAAAACAGTCATTGAAGAAGTAGTGTATTTATTGCGAAAAAAATTATGATTCTTGTAATTAGGAAAACATAGAAAATTACGTTAATATTGTAAATATACGAGAGTTTTCTAAAAAATATTGGTGAGAAGTATAGAGTTAAAAGTATTATAATTTATATAATTTCAGATAAAATCGAAAGTTTTTGGAATGTGCCTCTGAAACTTTTCGATACCAATATATTAGTACGGTAATACGTGCTAAGGCAGATTTCATCTATACTAGTGAGTACAATCGTCCCGCATTTATATAGATACTTGTATAAACGCCAATTCAGTCGTTTGTTGTTTAAAAAATCGAAAGGTTTAAAAAAATCTATAAAATTACAAACTTCTTATAAAAGCTTTTAATTTCAACATATGAAACCTATACAATTTGAGTTCGTACAAAAATATAAAAATTCATCTTGTAAGGGTTAAAAAAAGTAATTGATTTTTTTAGTATAGTATCGATCATTGTCGAAAACTTAGGAACTGAATATGAGTATGACGTAATTTTACTTACAGCGGCACTCCAGTCAAATATCTGGTATAAAAGGTGTGACGATAGATAGCTATAATTATACGAAATGTATCAAAAAGGACTTGAAGGTTTTTCAATATGGTTCATAATGATTACGGAGGGTAGATTTAAGAAGCACCATTTCATATGGCTGTTTGACTAAAAAAGTTTCCACATAAGGTTTGTTCCTATTGTCAATCTGATGATTTAACAGACTGCCACGAAAGACAAAGAGCAAGGCACATTGACCAAGAGAAAAGAGTGAGGGAAGAACATGTGTGAAGGGTTTGCTTAATTTAAAAACCGGTTTACCCAGTGCTTAAACACCACCAAATCAGTGTCAAAAAACGCGATTGTCACGAAAAAATACGTACATAGCTCGACTCTCGGCCTAATGCGGCCAAGCGGCTGTAAGCTGAAACATTTTTTCATTCACTCTTGTCTCTTGGGCAACGTCACGGGGTGCTCACTTTCAAGGTTATTACTTTGCTCTGACGTCACTGGTTTGCTGTTTCTGATAGAAGCCAGTAGAGGCGTTAGAAGCCATTAGCTATCTGCTATCGTTGGTTTTTATCGTTATTATCGTTCTTATGATTTTAATTGAATAATGATAAATTATCAAAATACTGGTTTGTTGACTGACGCATGAAATCAAAATATTTAGCAAAGTAAGGTATAGATTCCAGAAGAAATAAATCTTCATTATTGAATTAAAATAAAATAACAAAGAAAAATCCAATTAACATTTATTATGTTCATAAAAATTAACTATTGAAATAATAAAAGTATAAATTTTTTTAAAGGGATTTAATAACCTAAATAAAAAACATAGTTTATTAAATATAGTAGTGCCAACTAAATGCAGTCACCAGGTGAAATCCCCCACAAACCAATGAAAGCTAATGGCCTTTAACGCCTCTACTGGCTTCTGTCAGAAACAACAAACCAGTGACGGTATTTTCAGAGATCAAGGAAACGCCGTCTAGTCAAGTGAGCATACCTTATGATCTAAGAACCTTGAGTCAATGTGCCTTGCTCTTTGTCTTTTGTGGCAGTGTTTTGCATCAATGTATGGAACGAACCTATAATAGCAGCAATGGCCAGAAAAAGAGGTGTGGTTTGAACTGAACTGTTTGCGATGAAATAAGGCTTGCTAAGTGGAAACAATAAAATAATTTTTAGAACTTGCATAGACTCGAGTAGTTGATAAATGTACTTTTGTTGAAAGTTAACTAATTTTCCTTAAAAACAGTCCCCTGGTAAAACAGCGCCATCTTTATTTAAAGCTATTTAAGGGAGATCACACTAATTTTTACATATTCATAAGGGAGTATTACTTATTTACACTTCTCTTGATACATAGATTGTGCTACTTACCTCTACCCTCCACAAATTGTTATGATTATAAATAAAACTTAAATTTTAAGTTATAGGGTTGAATTTTAAAAATACCAATACTTACTGTATATATTACTGTATATATTACCAATACTGTATATATATATATATTCAATGTAAGTTCTTGGTAGAGCCACAAAGAGAAAAAATTTAATAAATATCAAGATTTTTACGATTTGACTTTTATTGTTATCCAATATAAGCAAACAAGAGAAAATGATTTGTTTGTCACTTCTTACAAGTATTTCATAAAAATTCTGTATTGTTTGTTACATTTTTTGTGTTGAATTGAACCCATAAAAGTATTTCAAAATTTAATTGAAAAATATTACATATTACATAATTATGGGAAACACACATTTGATGAAAGTAAGCTTTAGAATTTGTAACTTTATGTAATATTAAAAAATAATTATTTGAGCTATTGCGGGCCTATGTTTCCCGTTTACAATGTAATTAATAATTTATTATCTTCTCACGTACCTAATACATAGAGAGCATTCATAAAATACGTCTTTTAAATTTCACTTATATGGTGTTCGGTTCCTTATTTTACAATGTCTTACAGTATGCTGCAAAAACTGCAAAAACATCATTTTACATTTTTAAAACGTCTTTCTAAATAACGTTGGAAGCCTTTTTCCACTGAAGATATACATATATAGTGTAAAGTGAATTGTGTTTAAAAAAATCATCTTACCAACTAGCAGGCCGTTTAAATTTAACCTTACAGGTGAATTTGACTTGGAGAAAGAACTTTTTGATAAAATTGAAATAATGTGTTGTTTTAACATCACGCTTCCTTTATCTTTCTACTCTCGTTACATTTAATATCATGTAAAACAATAGTACTGCTTTCTTTTTCATGTTGTTGCTAATTATAAAATGTTATCTTAAACATAGTCTTAACTTTTACAGTCGCGTTATTTTGCGTTGTGTTAATATTTTTCAAGTTACATAAGATCCAGTATTTATAAAACTATAGGAATGTGTAAATATAAATTTATATAGAGATGTTTGTAAGAAAATTTGGTTTTATGTTTACTTTATATTTTCATAGACATGAATAGCTTTGAAGATTTAAATGAAAATAAACCAACAATGAATTCTTGAAATATGTCATTATTATATTAAGATCAAAAAAATTAAATATAAAAATCAAAACAAATCAAAGTTACTTTTAAGGTAAAACTTGTAAAAATGTTTCCATATATCTATTAAGAACTATGAAATGGTGAAGGTTTTAGTCAAACATTTACGATATCGATACTTTATTTTAAGTGAAATATCACTTTACTCCACATTATGCTGCGAAGAGTTAATGGATTTAGTCGTTGAGTGGCTCAAGTGTCGATTATAATCAAAAGAAATTGGTACAATTTGTATGAAGTGCAGCAATTCGCAAACGCATTCTGTGGAACGATTCAACATAGATTTTCAAGAGTCAGAACTACTTATATAAAGTTTTAGAAAATACATACATTGGCATCTAGGCAAAAGAAGCTTTCTCTTCACAACATTTATTTGATTCGCTTGATTTTGAGAGATGATAGATTTAAGGTTCGTTGAATTTGTCGAGGTTTTATTTCGAGTGAAAATATACTGTTTATTCAAACCTCTTGAAGCTGGATTCAAAAATTGAAGGACATTATTTTCTTTGAGAACATGAAATCAATTTCATCGTTATTTCAATTTGGCTTTTAGCTAGTTTTTTCTTGTTACTATTTTGATGGATTTTACTTTTGGTCTTCCATTATTACTTTCATTCAAACAAAAAATTAAAGCTTCATTATTCATATTCATTATTATATTCATGTTAAAATCGTTCTAGCGTATATAAAGACAATAGTAAAAATATGATTTGAGTGCTTAGCTGAAGTGCGGGACACGGGAACGGGTCGGGGTGTAGTCTTTTGGGTGGTTGGGAATGGGGAATGCTCGTAACGGATTTTTCCCGTATCATTCCATTTTGGAGCGCTAACCCTTCAGTGTGCATTTAGAGAAAAGAATGTTTTCATGCATTAAAATATGTTGGCGCGGTTGCTCTCTCGAAAACTCGGTTAAGAAGAGAAAATGCATTTTCCTATTGTTCAAAGAATGTATATCTAAACCACCCTATTTTTCCTTTTACCTTCGCCTCGTGTACTTCTTAGACCCCCTCGTCCCAGTATCGCCCACCGATGTCAAACTACAGCATTTCAATGTATCACTTTTCTTATACATTTAATCCCCATTTACCTCATCCTCATCAATTTAAATCCCATAACTGCTAACTTACTCGCTCTCACTACGTTTCGAAGAAACATTCTTATAACAATAACCTCGAGTTTGCCTTTTATAACTTTTATAATAAATAAATTTAACTGATTTTTTTATAATCAACTTACTGATTAAAAAAAACAAATACACAGTTTTTAAACTTCTTTACAATGCAGCATTAAAAAGTTTTCAATTGATTATATAAATTGTAAGCTTACATTTGGAAAATTGGCTTTTCTGTTATCATGCATTTGAAAATAAATCATTCTAAATCTATCAACTAGAAAAATAAATGCGATATTTTCATTTTAGTAAAGCGAACTTCGCATTTGATAAAGCTTTAGAAGTTGATTGTGAAGCCATCTTCCGTAGCTTTAGAATCGATTTCTATAAAAATCTCGACTTTTGGACATCTATGTACAATAAAAGCGCTTTCTTTACGTCAATAGCGCAGAAATTTTTCAAATGATTGCGAAGTAAACACAGTTTTTGTATTCTTTGACTAACTCCAAAGAGTAAACGACAAAATAAAGACTTGATAAATTTGAAATTTAATTTGTCCTTTACGACTTTAAAAAGATAAAAATTTCATCATAATTTTATTTATTATTTTTAAGAGTTTGTCTGGGAAATAGTTTTTTTTTTTTTTTTTGTAAAAAATATTTGCTTAGAAAATTCAAACTGGCTTTAAAATTGAATTTCCATTTTTCATATCATTTTAAAAATTTAATTTTAAACAACTTCTTCTTATCTTTGAAATAGCTTGATGGAAAATTTTTGCTTATGTACATAAGAAAAGTGTTTTATAAGTAAACTTTAATTTTAAACAAAGATTATTTTTCTCTTAGTCTATTAACTTTAACATTGAAGTAGTTTAGTATTTCGATTACGTCAGATTTACTGAACGGTTTCACGTTAAACCCAGTTTATCAATCAGTATATTATTTAGTTTTAATTAGATTTTGATCGGAAAACCTACGATTTCTTTGACATAAATTAAAATGCCATTGTTTCGTGTTTTATCTTATATAAGATGAAGAACCGAAAGTTTGTTTTTATTTCATTTTTTTGTCTGGCAGGTGTTCATAATTTTCTTCCAGAAGAAAAATGAAACTTTTTATCTACTTTATGCCTTGATCAATCATGTTTATACTGTTTTTGCGGGAAATAAATCTAAAAAGAAGATGAAATATATATCTAGAATATATATAACTTTATTTATGGTATTATAGATAGTAAAAAATTATAAAATGTTAGTAAGGTGGGGTTTATTGGTGATTTCTAGGCTTGTCTGAAAAACGAGATTTACATTTTATTAAGACATTTATCAATAGGAACTAATCACCCTAACCAAGTGATTCCCAAACTGTGCGCCATGGCGTCGTAGTACACCGCAACTGTGCTGCTAGGGTGCCACAAAAATGATTAAAAGATTAAAAATGATAGCTCTCAAAGCTAACTTAAACTTTCTTTCCCAATCGAATTTAAAATTATTATGTATAACAAAGAGATTTTTATTTTTTTAATTTGCAAGGGTGTTTAAAAAAAAAATTATGGTGTCGAAACATTGATAGTGTATATTTAAACAAAAAGTTGGCGCCAAAACGAGCTTTTAAAATCAATAATAAGGTTTCTCTAAATACATTTTCTATTGAAATAACACAGGAATTTTTTTATCGTTGAATTTTCATACCTTTGGAATAAATATTAGTTCATCATAGAAACAATCTGAAAGAAAGGATTCAGAGGAAATTTTACACTCTACAAAAAAGTGCTTAAACTTAGTTCCTCAGATCAATTGTTTCAAAGATATCTGAGCTCAAAAATAACACCTTTTAAAACATTTCACTACTTTCCAGTTTGTTCGATTTTTTTTATTTATGTAAAGCAAAAACTTTTCTTTAAAACCTTATTTTCATTTTTTTTAAAAATATATTTATTTATTGTCGCTCCAGCTGCTAAGGCTATGTCGCGACATGGTTATCAAAATTTATATAGTGTTGTAGGAGGTTGACGCCTTTATGGCTCGCCAACACTTCAGAAAACACGGACTCTCTGGATCCAAAATTGGAGGCACCGAATAATGTTGGGCTGAGCCACATCCCGTCAGGAGTCGCTCAGCGGTCAGAGGCTCGCCACAGGACGGACATTCAGGCCTCGAGTTTTCAGCTTATTGTAACGATGAACTGTTCCAGAGTTATGAAAATACAAGAAAACTGTGTTATGTAAATGAAAAATGAAAAAAATTTATTTATCAAATCATAAGATTAAGAGCTTGTTTTGGCACCAATTTTTTTTTTTTTGGAAATAACACTAATAAGAGCAGCTAACCAAAAAAAAAAAATATTAAGAGAAACATAACTTCTTTCATTATTTTGATACCATTGGCAAAATGAGTTCAGTAAAACTTACAATTAGATCTGATTAACAGAGTTCCAAAGATATAAAAAAATTAAGAACCAAAAAAAATAAATTTTTTAAAAATTTTTGAAATTTTTTTTTTACCTGATAATTTCTTCATATATCAAAATATTAAGACCTGAAAATTAGTATTAATACATTTTTTCATAGGAACTTCAATTTCTGAACACATTCAAAAGTTATAACTGTTCAAAAATGTCCAAAAAATAGCTTTTTTAAGATAACTTTGATATTTATCATCTTTGCGTTCAAAGTTAGCGGGGAGTTGTAGGGATGGCCTGCACTGTCAACCAATTTTTTTAAATTTCACAGCTCTTGGTGGACGTAATAACCGTTGGAAGGTATCAAGCAATGTTACTAATATAGTGCTATATATTATTTTAAAATAATATTCTACCAAACATATATAAAAATTAGGCATTAGAAACTAAATGAGGTAAGTCCAATTTCTGCTCCTCTCTCTCGCCTACTACCTGTAAATCGGTCGTCTACCCAACTTCGCAGATAAACACGGGTTTAAGTACAGTTTTCACCTTTTTATTCACATTTTTCTTTAGATAATATTAGCCATCGATCGCTTATTTAATTGGGCACATTGATTTTTAAGACAGCAGAAAAGCTTCCAAACGAGTTAGTAATCAACAACATAATATTATAAAGTACTAAAACCTTTTCCAAAACACGATGCATCTTATGGTATAAGTTTTGTATCAATACTATTCATAGGTTTTTCAGTTAAAGGGGACAAAAAAACCTCTACCTAAGTTATAAGTACCTATAGACTATAGAAGATTCGTCTAAGGGCCCTGGGATCTTGGACTGAAAGTGTACATCGTCGCAATCCTCATGACAAATAGGTATAAGAAGTTCATAAATTTTTTTAAAAATCAATAAATATAGTAAAAAGTTTGTTATAATTTATTGATTTTATTTTTTAGTTTGGAACAATATACTTTGAAAATTTAATCATTTAAAACACCGATTAAAAGTTTTATAAAGTGTGGAAGTTGTATCAATAAGTACTATCTCTAAGGACATCGAAATGGAATTTTATTCTATTTTCATGTATCGCCTACGCCGATTATTTCTGCAACTAACTATTACATTGAAAACGTCGCGAAAACCGGAAATCTCGGTAAACTTGTATATATCAGTACCGGAATGGCGGCGTTAAAATAATCCGTTGTCAAAACATGTAAGCACCAATTCTATTATATTCTATTCTTATAACTGTTAATGGTTTAAAAATAATAAGCGTTGGGTAGGTGCCTATACTTAAAATTTAAAAGCAAGCTTCTATCTTTTTTCCTTATTAGAAAGATTTATTATACAATACCTATACACGTAATGTTTATTCTTTTTTTCTCAACCATCCGATATCACTAACTATAAGTTAAATGGGTTCACAGATTGTAATCCTATTTTGTAACAAATTTTTTATAGTATTCAAATAAATATGCAAAAATCTTTAAATTAAAAAATAATAAAAAGGAAAGGTTTTTTCAATTATTTTCCGATTGTCTTCTGTGTCTTTGTTCTCTTTAAATTTAATTCTGGTTGCCGAAGTTTCTTAAATCTACTTTTATTTTTCCTTAATTATAAGACTAAGTACATTAATTTTAATGTCTACTTAGGTTTTACAAGGAGACACCAGCAACCCGCAATCGAGTTAAGCGATGGGACTCAGTAGGGTTGTAGGGGGGACTAGTACTAAGTAAATTGTAAAGACCTTAGGGTAGATACGCAGCCCTTCCTGAGATATTAAGGGTTAAAAATTTGAAAAAGTGATGCCACCGTTTATATTCTTTAAAGTGTATTACTCCTGTATCAAATAGCGTGGTGCAGTAGTAAAGGCTTTAGCTTACCAATCTATGCGTCCTCGGTTAAAATCTCAGTTTGTATATTTTTTTTCTCGCCACAATTTACACTAAATTTATCAAAAATTTTAATTTATTAAATTAATTTTTTTTACCCTAGTTTACAAACTTACAATCGACATTTTTGTACATATCCTACTTTACGTACTATACTACCTTACTACCTATTTACATATAGACTTTTGTATAGAATAAAATGAATTTATTAATTTTTAACACTCGCACTTGGACCATTTCACATAAGTTTTTTTTATACTGGTACGCGAGTACAATCTTTGTGATGGTAGATAGATAGATTTAAAAGTAGGATATGTACGAAAAATGTCGATTGTAAGTTTGTAAATTAGGGAAAAAAAATTAAATTAATAAATTAAAATTTTTGATAAATTTAGTGTAAATTGTGGCGAGAAAAAAAAAAGTACATACCGAGACTCGGACCGAGGACGCATAGATTGGTAAGCTTTAAAAAATAAGCTTTTAAAGCCTTTACCACTGCGCCATGCTATTTGATACATGAGTAATACACTTTAAAAAATATAAACAGTGGCACCACTTTTTCAAATTTTTAACCCTTAATATCTCAGGAAGGGCTGCGTATCTACCCTAAGGTCTTTACAGTTTACTTAGTACCAGTCCCCCCTTCAATCCTACTAAGTGTCATCGCTTAACTCGATTGCGGGATGCTGATGTCTCTTTGTTAGATGGTAATCCAAAATACGTTACTAACTGTCGGCGGTCATTTAGGGTCGTGGTTGAGTAGATAGTTGTCCTATACTCCAGTGATCTTTGGTTCGAATCTCAATGAAAGCCTTAGATTTTAGTAGTTAATGACCTTATTAATTAAAGCGACTACAAATAAACCAAAAAAAAAAAAAACTTTCGGTTCACAGCCTATGTTTTTCTTCTATTTAAAATCATACGCTTTTTTCATCCACTGTTGGTTTGTATAAGTTGAAATGCAAAATTTTAAAAGGTAACATATTAAACTTCTATTCTTGACAATGGTTAGGTTTGGTTTAATAAAACTATAATCAACTGCAATTTCAACTCTTGATAAATTAAAGTTTTTCTCTCATCAGCTGTTAACATATCCGTATATACTAAGCAATTTACCTTGTACTAACAAACGAACAAAATAAAAGAAACATAGGACATCTAATTAATGAAAACAAAACTGATTTGATCTAAAGTTTTCACACTTCAGAAAGTTATATTTTTGAAAAGTTTACTAATAAGCTACGTATTTCTGTCATAAAAGTGAAAGAAATTTTCAGTAAAATTTTCGATTAAAAGAAGATTAATTCTTTAAAAAAAATCGTCGGCAGTTTAGGTAAATTCTGATACGGGATCGAACATTATGAAATTAATTTAACATTGAAATTCATGTGTCGACACTTTTCAAAGCCTCTCGAATAGATAGAATAATATCTAGAATCTGAATAGTAAATACATATTTGATATTTAAAAGCATGGTTTGTTTGGTGCAATAGGATTATAGTATAATAAGTAACAGAAAATATAAATGAGATTTCTTAAAATATACTGTCCAAGTGATTAAAACCACCTATTGGCGCAGTGGTTAGAGCAATTGCTCTCTCTGCTTCATGCCTCAACTGGTACCTACTGTGTTCAATCCCCGTTGAATCCTAGACTTAAGATCCTAGACCAAAGATAAAATTGACCAACAGAAATTTTTTGTGTTGAATCAATCGTAGTATGACGATTCGATGTTAAGGCGACTTAAAACACCAAAAAAAAAATGATAAAAATTAATTATCTTCATTGGTGGATTTACACATTTTTCCGCCAGTAGGCTATTTAAATTATGCAACTCCTACTGACCTATAGGTACAATTCGATACCCAAGTACACAACCAAGATAATTTTTTTTTTTTTTCAGTGAAATAGTAATTTTGTGAATTGTATTTGAAATTTTCGATCTAAATTTGTCGCCTTAAAAATCTGCTATCCTTGGCTTCAGCCTACTCAGCTTACTGGTAAACCCGATATTGATTACCTTTGCAATATGTCATACACTTAGTAGATATAGAATAATAAATTAAATTGTCAAAACTCATGTTAAAAACATATTTTCTTACATATATATATATATATATATATATATATATATATAAGTTATCTGTTTACAAAATCCAATAGATATTATAATTAGATATTATAATTATGCTTGTGACTCTCCGTGACTTCATTCACATAAATTTGACAAAATCATTTTTCAACAAGCTTCCGAGCATTTAATTAAAAAATTAAACAAATAAAATATTCTTCATTTAAAGATTAACGCTACTATAAACAATGGATTTCAATTTTCAAATGAATAAAATAAAAGTGGAAATAATTCTTTAAAGTTCCATGAAGATTAACAATTACAAACTTAGAATTGAAGAAAGCTGACAATTCAGGAGTGACACTCAAAAAAATGCAAATCTTTCAACGATCTCATTGAAGCACTTTAAAGTAAAATTTCAAAAAATAACTCCATAGTAGAAATCAAAGTCCACTCAGGAATGATACTTTGAAAACGTTTTTATCTTCAAGGGTTTAGGCTCCAGCGTGTCTGTCAGACAATCAACCTTCTGTTTTATATATTTAGAGTTTTTTCAATAAAAACGAATTAAACAATACCTAAAATAAATAATTTATTCATGAATACCATAAAGATGTATTTTTATTAATTTCTCAAACCTTTCATTTGTTAATCAGACGTTTTTTTAGGATTCATTTTGCGCTAGGTTACGGTTTTAAGTTATTATTTAATTATTTTTAATTCGTAGAAGCTTTTAAGTTTGTATCAAAGTTAGGTTAAAATTAACTGTTAACTTTTTGGTTTTTTACGGGAATCATAATTTCAACATTTACCATTATAGAAGAAATTTTACTGTATTTATAAAAAAAAGTAAAAGCCTTTATTTGAGTGCATAAATTGTATTCTTCTAGTAAAATTTGAAATAAATAGTAACAGTTAAAGTTGAAAAAACTAATCGATCCAATACCTTAACCTAATATCCTTCATTTATTTTACAATTTGTATTCTCGTCATATTTTGATTATTGTTTTGATAAAAAATACTTGAATTATTAAGATTGTATTAATCGAAACGTTTCAAGGTAGTTCCATAATTGAATTTTTATTAAAGGAGCAAATTTTTTCTAAGAAAACTCATCGTTCATTTTTTTCAACCTTCGCTCATAAGATAACATTTTACTTTTTTAAAAATGTTCAGCTCACTAATTTGTAATTCATACTCTTAACGCATCTTCAATTTACTTCTTGAAACGATAAAAAATATACATTTAAATAATTAATTGAAGTCAAAAGTTACCCAATATAAATTTTGAAACATTAAAAAGTAAATGTTGAAGTTTTCATTAAAATTTATTAGTTTCTCGATTGAGAGAAGCTTGGAAAATGCTGATTAAGAATTTAATTTACATTTGCAACGAATTAGCATCTCCAATATGAAATTATTCGTATTTTTTCGATTACGTTCGGCTTATGATCTAACTGTTTTAAACTGTAACAAACGAATCGATTTCCACTCGTTATGAATAGTTTAGCTTGTTTTTCCAATTCCACAAATTTTCTTTTAATATTGCGTGCTTAATGAACATCCTTGTGATTTATTGAAAGTTTCATTTTAAAGTGGATTTGAGAGATAACATTTTTTTTAAAATAATTTTATTACTAAAAGACTAAATGAAGTGACTTACCCAGAAAGTTCAACAGTTGAAAACAGTGGAATAAAACAAGAAAGTAGTTTGTAACTGAAGAATATATCACTTATATTATCTTTTGAAACTGAACGTAAATTATGGTGAAACAAAAAAAAAGAATTATTGGAAAAAGAAAAGAAAAGTTTCGAATCGGAAAAAAAACTACGTCATAGTCTAATTTTATAGTCTTTTCAAAGCGTTTGTAAAGTTTTGGGTCTTTGAGTAAGTGTTTATTGGAAACAGAACTTGAACATATTTTTAAAGAATTTGAAAAAAAAACTTGGGAAATTTCTTAAATCGAAAGTTTTTTTTTAAGTTTTATAAGTTTTTTTCATCGGTTCACGTGAATTGGAGAATTATATAGCACGCGTGCACCGATGAATGACGTTACGGAAACTTTTGGTCTCGCAAAATTACGCGCGAGCTTTTATACTCAAGCTTGATGATATGCTTTCTGAATGGCGCACGCGTACCTCACAACCTGTAGCGTTCGAGAAAAGCTACAAAGGTATCTCTTCACCTGCTCTTTTTATCTCTTTAACACTACCAAGATTTTTATTTTTTATTTTCTAATTTTCACTAATTGTATTTTATAAACTTTAATTTTTTTCGAAAATTATTATCTCAATAAACCGAACCATATTATTGAAATCATAACAATTTAGCAACAAAAAACAATTTTTCTAGTACATTTCTAGTACAAAACTACTTTTATTATGGTCTTAAAATTTGGGACGTTTAAAATAATTGTTTTAAACAACGTAGTAAGTACGAACTCGTTAATGCACTTGCCCCGTTTATGCACTTAAAAATAAGTTAAGCGGCTGTTCAATAATGTGATTTGGTTATGCTTATATCGACAACTACCTTAAATCTCTGCGTTGTTTTCGATTACTGCAAATATTAAGAATATAAATACATTTCAATCATAATATAAAAAAAATTAAAATAAATAAATACTTTATGAGTAAAGTGTATTGAATACCTTATTATAAGAACCGAACTAACTATAGAGATTGGCAAAGGATAGAAGAGAAGTAATGGTAATGGGCTTTAACTTCAATGTATGTACAAGTTGATTCACAGAAGTTCAGAATCAAAATATCCAAGTTTACTGAACATTGAGACACAAATCTGAAGGAATCTGAAACAAGCTTTGGCAGTCTAATATCTACAGTTTTCCATGCGTCTCACTTAAGGTGGTTCCGAATGTAAGTAAACCTATTTACATTTTATAATAAAAATTGACAAAAAAATCAATATTATCGTTAAAACAGAATTCTAAATTTTTAGGGTCAGGATAATTCTGAAAAATAAATTATTCTAACGAAACAAATTTTTAAAATGCATTCTTATAGAAAAATGGAAACATCTGAAAGAAAAAAAGTCACTGTGTACAACCATGACAAAAGTTGAAGAATATTATAAAAACTTTTTTCCTGCCCTAGCATATCACAGTGTACGTCTAGTAAATAAAATTTTCTTTAAATAATATAAAGTTCATAAACAACGAGAGAGAATAGAGGAAAAAAAGAGCGTAAGCGATAAGGCACGGACACTGTTCTAGTAACAACTAACATAATTATGCAACGTCAAAAATAAGATGGGTAGGAACGTATACATCAACAGCCGATGAGGGAAGCACCATAAATTTTCTTATTGGGTATTTTGAACAAACATTTAACGTTTGAAAAATTAAGGACTTACCATTTTAAAATATATTTTATTGCATAACATAATAGTACTAACAATAATTATACAAAAGAAAAAAATATAGATTTGGAAAAAAAGGACTAAGAAACTAAAAGTATAGCAGTTAATAATAACATGTAGGTATAACAAACATATACATACACTTGGAACCTTATCATTAAAAATAACAGATTTACAATAAATTAGATAAGTAGTCTTATTTAGTACTTAACATTGGAAAGAAAGGAAAAAACGGGATGGGGTGAATTATCATGAAACAATAAATATAAATATTCGTCCAAAGATCAACGATCGTGAAGATTTCATCTAATCAAATATCCCACTCAGCCTCTCGAACATCCTTGAGCAATAGCCCAACAGCTGCTCGTTTTGGTTCCAAATCCCCCTCATGCAGCGCTCCCTGCTGCCTGAGCAAGCCTTTGCACCCAACCAGGAGATACTGGACAGATATCGTTACATGGTATACCTCGCACGATCTAGGATGTCCTCCTCCCAGGAGTGAGGAGACAGCTATGGGTCATTTGGGTGTGACCAGTCCCTAGTGTAATAAGAAAAAGAATAAATGCTTCTTCTATCAGAATTTTGAAGTAAATCTCGATTAAATCAATTGAAATGTTATAAGGTTTGTTTTCACAGTAGTTCAAATTCATGCATTTAAACTGCTTTTTGACTGCCAGTTGTTGTAACATTGTTCTCTTTCTATACGCTCCATACACATTAACTCACTCATTCTCTGCACGGAACAGTTGATTTGAGTTTTAAACTCGAAAATCTGCAGTGCGCACACTCAACAGTTCAAATCCAAATTCAGTTCGCTGTGATAATGAAGCTATAGTTAATATTAAAAAAAAGTTATTGTGTGATTTTACAAAACCACGATGCAAGTGAAACTTCTTTTTGGATTGTAGACATTTAGTTAGGTAACTGAAAATTTCCAGAAAATTATTCGAAATAAACGATATAATTGATTTTCTAGGTTTTGCATCTAATTTCATTTGCTACGCCTTCGGCATAATTTTTCTACTACATACTTACATACTTGCAACTAATTTTGAATTTTCATTATTGATAATAATACTCGAATGTTATTTTCATTATTGAATTTGTTGATTATTGTTAAATCGATCATCTGCCTGTTGTTATCTATTGTAAAGTTACTTCAAGTATACCTATCATGTTCAATCATTGTTACTTAAATAAAGTTTGGTGTGGCGAAGAAATTGTTTCTGTACGAAAGGGCTACAAACTTACACAAACATCATACTAAACAACCTATCGCTCCGACATACATATATATGCACAAGCAGAAAGTTCTAATAATTTTAATAAATTCACTATAAAAATTAAATCAACTCACCAGGAGTCTTTTTCCTGTCTCTATAAGCATGAACTCTGTGGAAATCTTTCTCTTACGGCGTAAAATTAATTCACCGTCGAATATTTTCGCACTATTCTCCCTAGCTGTATCTTTGTCTATCATGATAAGTGAACAACAATATTTATATCACTATATTGATCAAAACACACAAATACCAATACAAATATGATTGACAACTTATAATTTACTAAAACGTTGTGATGAAGAGGAAAATAGCTCATTATATTCAGTAATAACTCGCGCAACAACCCTGGTAAAACGACATGGTATATAGCTAATAATATGTATACGAGCTCTGCCGAATACTTTCCGATTCCTTGCCGAGAGTGTGTTACATTTAGCGACATGCTAAAGACAGGCCAAAAAATTTGAGACGATGTAGAAAAAGCTTCACTTTAAAATATGTTGTACGCGCTGAAAAATTCTTATTCTACGTTTAAATATGTAGATAATCTGTATGTCTTTTACTTTTATCTTTTCATCATAGATATTTCATAGATTTTTAAGATACTAACATCTTTTTGAAAAATGCTTTTTCAATTTTTATAACCGTGTAATTTTCAAAAATGAAAGCTACCTTAAATGTCGATTTCCGAACTACATATATTGTTGATAGGAAACTATTAAATAAATCACATACGCCTTTTACGTGTCTTCTAAACTTAAACCTTCAATATTTCCATGTTCTTGAAATATATGAAGATGTACCATGACGTAGATATATACAGACGTTTAACAAGATCTTGTTTAACGCGTTATTTCAGTAAGCGTTGAAGCGGAAAATCAACAAAACCGACAAAGTTGTGCAACTTTAAACGAAATCGTAGGCTTAATAAAGACAACTTCATCTAAATCGACTGTTTTCCAACAAAACAAAAACTGAGAATACCAAACCGTATTTGAATTTTATGCGTCTTTATGTAAAAATTGAAAAAAAACTCAACGCGTTGGAAAATTTTTTAATGAAGACGTTGCTTTGACAAATTGTGAAATGATTTATTTTAACTCGGAGACGATGAATATAACGTATGTATGAAATATGGATATACATAGGTATATACACATCAGTTAGATACGTGAAACTTGATATAAGTTTATTACTGAAATATAAATTGAAAACATCTATCAAACATTAATATTTGGCGTTCGCTTACATTTTTCAGATAGATTTTATAAAAAAAAAATATGGCTGTAATTTATATTTCAGGAGTATCCATGTTAAATATCATACATATGCTTCGTGTTATTATCCTTAAGGTTGCGATATTTTTGATACATCTTTCAATCATAAAAAATGTAAAAATGAACGATTTTATGAATCAAAAATGACACATTTTTTGCTTATCTATACTAATATATAAAATTGAAGAGTTTGTTTGTTTGTTGGTTTGTTTGTTTGATTGTTTGGTTAAACGCGCTCAGGAACTACTGGTTCGAATTGAAAAATTCATTTTGTGTTGGATAGCTTAATTATCGACTAAAGATTTAGGCTATGCAACATCACTCTACGACCAATAGCAACAGAGCATCAATGGAAAATGTTGCAAAAACCAGGAATTTTTTTTCCTTTTGAGAGCGTTTGTTGCCTGCCCTGCGTAAATGGTTAAAGTTACTCAAAAATTATGTGAAGCAAAATTGTTCCTCTTAAAAAGTTCTAAAAAAAGTCCGCGACGACATATGTCTATCTTTAAGGTTCGCTCGCTATAACCCTTTTAATGGTTATTAAAGTTGTTCCAAAAATAAATCATTATTTGCGAAATTGTTTTTAGAAACATATTATTAATTCTTACCCAAATAAATACAGGTTTTAATGAAATTTGGTATGATGATAAATGACAATCTGAGTCATAAAAAAGAATACTTTTTATAACGGGAAAATGTCTTATTTATCCGGGAAATTGAAAAACAGGTTGGAACAAAAATTATGCATAAACTATACATTTTTATTTGAAAATGAATATTGGTGATATTTAAGTATGATGATATCTAAATATGTGAATCATTATCTACAATACGTTTTATTTCGGAAAAATTTCTCATTTCAACGGAAAAATAGAAAAACTGGTTTAAAGAAAAATAATGCTGAAACTAAACGTTTTTAGCTGATTATAATAGAGTATATTAATAGTTATAACTCATAATGTCCTCAAGGCAAAAAATAATTTTCTTATCCTACAGTCTTACTTTTATGCAGGTAAAATGTGTGGTTCCCGTACGATTAATATGTTTTTATTATTCACAGAGCAAAAAATTACCATAATTTCTTACAATAAGGTGTTTAATTTAGAGTCAGAGAATAAATATAGGCTACCTTTTATGTCAGAATATAGCACGGTTCCCGTAGGATAGGATAAGAATGGTATCCTTCAGGAACTGAGTATTTAAAAGGAGTTTCGTAAAAGTTCATGGATAAGCGTTTTAAGGAATTTTCCTCAAGAAAGATTGGTCTACCTTTTATCCAGGAAAAATGTACAGGCCCGTGAGCTAGATACGTTTTTATTTTTTATTGAGCAAAAAATCGACATAATTTTACTCCTCCCGTGGGATAACAAGACAATTGTATCTTACGGGAACCGTGTATTTAATAGAAGTTTCGTTAAAGTACGTGAAATAGAGTTCTAGCGCATTATCCTCAAGAAGGCCTCATCTCTTTTTTATCCAGGAAAAATGTACTACTCCCGTGGGATAGATATGTTTTTGTTTGTCATAGAGCAAAAGATTGACATAATTTTTTGCAATAGGGTAGTTGAAAGGTCAGAGAAAAATATAGATTATTAATTCGTATGTTAGAATAATGCACGATTCTCAAAAGATAGCATAACAATTATTGTACTTATCCTGCAGGAATCGTGTTTTAAAAAAAGCTTTCCCTAAAGTTCGTGAAATAGCGTCTTAACACAATCATTCCAAAAAAGTTTAAATAAAAATTACAATTTCTACAGCAAAATATGATTTTTAATTTAACATCCGATAACATCGGTAAATTAATAATGAAAATTTTTGAAACATTGAAACTTCTTTCATTGTTAATTTTTGAATGTCTATAATGTTTATAAATAAACGTGTTAAATTACTATTGCAAAATTTGAACTTGGTGAAAAACTCAGTTAAATATATAATACATTCAACATTTTCGAATTGTATTGCTATACTTAAGGAACACAAGTATAGGTATTTTATAATATTCACAAAAACGTATAGAACCAATAAGATAGCTCTTCTAGATAGCTATATAGAATATCTTCTTGGAAAAGTTGTTTATCTGATTTTCATGAACTTTCTATGAATCAAAGATCTAGAAATATCTATCTGTCTTTTTTGTTGATGGGAGGAAAGTTTCCATTATTCAATCAGTATAATTTAGATACGATCAGCAAAGCGGGCGGAGACCAGCTAGTAGATATATAAAACCAAGCTTATGCTTAAAAATATCTTTATAACTAAGCAATGTGTAGTTGGGCTAGTATTTTTTTTTTTGATTAAAAAAAATATTTTTATGGTAAGGCAACATTTCCCATTAAACTCTTATCAGACTTAATCACAAGTTCCGTCTCGCATTTATTCGTAAACATTTTTGAAAACATATCGGCGATTAAACGAAAATCTCCAAAGCCTTTTTGGCTTTTTATTTTGAACGCTCGTTTCTTTTGTATGAAGGTTTTATGTTCGCATACACACAAACTCGTTTACGTACATGGTCATCTATTCTCATGTGTACATTTTAAATATATGGCGTTTCCATGTCCAGCAGGCATTTCCGGCTTGTTCAACAGTCATCGTTCCCGAACAATTGTCTGGAGAGCGGGAGAGATACGGGAATTCGATGGCGATATACAAAACTTGCCCGTTTTGCCTCGACACCTTCAACACAGAGCATTCAACACTTTTTAGTTGAACAAGAAAAAAAGACAACGGGGAAAAAGTGGGAAAATTCTAATGAGAGTTTTTCTTTTAAAATAAACCTTACTTTTTTTGCTTTCCTGTAGATTATTTTGTGAACATTTATTGTGTTGTCATTTTTGTGCTTTAACGTTTTCAATCGAAGGTTCACTCTTTACAATTATATTAAGGACGAAAGTCTACCATTTTGCTAATGGTCTTTAACTGCATTAGTCGCCGGTCCTAAATAGCTGTACCAATATATGTACCTCAATGTCCACATGCATATACATTATGCATAGAGCTTTGCTAATAACATTTGAATCGCATGCATACTATGCCCAATAATAGAAGCCTTAACAGCTCGAACCGATTTTCAATTAACAATAAATGCTGCAATTAAAAATTAAACCACAAAACTTTGAAAATTTTAATAGCAATTTATTTACCATTACTAACAATTTCCTCATATAATTTAATTTTTCAATATTAAAACATTTAATATTAATATTACATTTAATGTTTGCATCACTGATGGAAAAGTTCATTTTATTAACTTATTATGAGTAATTTTTTTGTTTTCAAAAATAATTTAATTAAGTTATTGAAAGTAATTTGGAAATTTATCAGTCATGATTCGTGATATTTTATTTATTTTTCAAATATTCTGATAATGATTTTTCATTTTCAGAATTATGTAGCTGATAAATTCTAGGTGTGGTATTTCTAAGAAATGTTTCTATTAAGTTAGCCCCTCAGTATATTAAGCCCTTTAAGTTACTTTTCATGGGCTATTCTAATCTGGACTATTAGAATGTTTGTGAACGTAGTAGAGATGTAACAAATGTCCGATTTTTCACATTCGTGAATGCGAATATTTTTTCCAATATTTGCGAATACGAATGTTGACTTTCAAATAAAGTACGCGTAAAACGCTAATTATGCTAATAATATTAATGTTGTTTTTGTTTTTTTGAGTTTGTTAATTATTTAAATAGAAAAATATATTATAATTAATGCGACAGATCAACTTGGACACCTTCTAGAAGTTTAATTTTGGTAAAAACAATTTTTTTTTTCATATTCTGTGAAAAGCTATTTTAAATTTTATTATTTAATTAAAATCCTAGTTTTAACCTGCTTAGTTAGTACAAATCTTACATTATAAACTGCAACAAGACGTATTAGACCTAGAATAATATTACTACCTTATTTGATTGGATTCTCAAGTTCGTTTTTCAAAATATCTACAAACATTTTGAAATGGAGTTTTTGTGAACGTGAGGAAGGAATTTAATTTTTTTATTTAAGTTGTGATTTTTTCATTATTAATTAAGCTAACAAGATTATAAAAAAGTACTTTTAATTTAGTGGCCTATCTCAAAACTCTTCCCTGATCATTTAATTATTCAAATTTTTAATGAAATAGAAAAATATAAATTTTATCAGTTGTATTAACATTCCAAATATTTTCCTTTTTGTTTGTCAAAAACATTCGCCAAACATTCGCGTCGTTTCTTGCGAATGCGAATGTCAATGGAAAATAATATGCGAATATTCGCGAATGCAAATACGAATATTTGTTACATCACTAGTATGTAGTTATTACAAGAATGAAATATGAATAGTTTTGTAAGAAATTGAGTAAGTAGTAACTAAAAGTGCACTTAATGAGAGTTAATAAAAATAACAAAACATGAGCTTCTCATAATGATACTGTAAGATTCCCCAGCGTAATAAAATTTTTAAAAAAATTTATGGTAAATGTTTTTGTAAGTTCTCCTCGCCCATCTATTGTCATAGGTAATAAATGACTCTGCAAACTTGGTAAGATTAAATACTCTCGAACGATTACTATAGGGCCCCATAGACGAGCATTCTTTCCTGATGTTCTTTCCGCTTATAGTGCAATCCTGAAGGAAAGACTGACGGGATCCACATTCCTCTCATCCCCATTAACGGCAAGTCTTTCCTATGATCATTCTTGTCAAGTAATCATGCCGTTCCATCACGTTGGGATTCATAATCCTTTCGTGGCCACTAACGAGAAATAGCAATCCGTCAGGATTGTTCACTGAATTTATAACCGACGGGAAAGAGTGGTCGTGTATGGGCTCTTTCCTTTCGGTTCGAGAAAATTATAATCATGTGAAAGGAAAGCGCGTCCTCTTACTTAATCCTGCAGTTTTATAGATGGAACGTACGGTGTTAGCCGTTACTGGTATAGCTGTTACTATGTACAGTTAGTACAGGGGAAAAAAATAGATGAAGAGGTGGCTTCGTGATCGGGAAATGTTTTGTGACATAAAATTTATGAGAGAATTATCGGTTAATGAACGGTTAATGTCCGCGTCAGGATCGTACTTTTTATATACTTGTACCAGAGTCTGGTACAGAGCCTTTATATTATAAATTTTTGTTTCCGTAAACTTCCTTCCTTTTAACTGCCATAGTGCTGGGTGGGCTTTATATACTTCAATGAATTCTTTAATTACGTGTTTTGGCTCAATTCTAACGTCATTTTTATCTTCATGCCTTTGTGACTCCATATTAAAAGTAGAACTTTAACAATCGGAATTAAAAAAACTTTTAAAAACCACTTGTTATAAATTAAAATTGAACACGCTTTCCACTTAAACGGGTAAGAACTGAGAGGAAAGGCGAGTAAATTTTAAACACAATCCTTCCAAATAATAGCACTCTACACACAAACGTTCTTTCCGGACGAAATCAACATTCCTGTTGGAAAGAATGCTCGTCTGTGGGGCCTTAATCTCTTCTAAACTATTCGTCATGAAATCATCCCAGTGAGCAGAAAACATAAATCTGCAGGTTTGTTCCAGGTAACATTTTTTGTACGTCTAAGCAACGATAAAAGAACTGTATGTACTTGTCTACTTTCTTTGTGTGCATGTCTACCTTTAGCTTGGTTTGGAGTATTTTAAACTATACTTGCTCGAGACCAAATACTGATATTTTCGGTTCTGATTGTACAATATTAAATCACAAATTCATTTGGCACACAAACTAACCAGTACATAAACAGCCACATATCATTTTGTAATGAACGAATTGTAAGGTTTGTCTGTTATCTGAAATAAACCTTATGTAATATTTACGTAACATTCTTTTTAATTAAGTAAACGTTACAGAACGGTTTTATACTTTTTGTGCAAAACTTATATTTAAAAAAATAATAACCAAGCACAAAAACCACTATTAATCGAAAGTTAAGCGAAATAAACTACTTAAGTATTTATTTTAATTTATAAAGTTGATGTAGAATTCCTGTATTTTATGCGTGTTTGCACGTATCTGGAAAATTCTGTTATAATCCTGTAAAGATATGGGTTTTTAATGTTTTAGCCACAGTGTCGGAGGTTATTACAAGATGGGAATCAAAACCGCGAGTTTTCTGAATCGCAAGCACCAAGATGTTTTGTGCTAACTGGGGTGTTACTCAAAAAGAAACGGTACCGGCGCAAAGGCTGCTGAAAACAAATAATATTAATTAATTTTCGGACTCGTTTATCGCAAAATCACTTTTTCCTAAACATTTAAAAAAGCTGTATAATGTGCGTTTGTACGCATGCGATTAGAAAAACTTGCGGCACCGATGCAGTGAACACCTCAAAACGCGATACTGAAGTTTCAAGAAGGTTAATGTCTCATTATATATAAGGTTAAAATAAAATATAAGTAATGGTAATTAATTGGAAATTAAAGACGATATTTTATTTTATAGTTAAGTATAAGTTTATCTTCCAGTTATACTTACCTAGTTGTTTTCCATTAGACATCATATTGTCAAATCCGTGCCATAATTACATTTTTCTCTTGGTGACTAAAAAACATTTCCATCAATAATCTAAAGAACTATTAAATAACTTTTTATAGTTGTAGTGGTTCTTAAGATGCAACCAAAAAACTAACATCTAAACCAGGTAGTTTTATTGTAACGAGTTAAAAGTTTGACATAAGTTTTCACACAATTCATAGTTGTTAAAAGCTATTTAAATGCAAAATTCAAACAATGAAAATATTAAAATAAGAAAGGTGGTAGTGATTCCCTTAAAAAGTTTTAAAAAATGATATATTCTGTGAAAAAACATTGCCCTTTCAGGATGGACATTCAACTTACGAGTAACTATTAAAATAGACAATTTTTAGACGAGGTTTTATAAACATGAAAAATTCCTGGAATTGGTAGTGGAAAAACATTTGACAAATCAAAGGATCCCCGTGCTTCACGGATCCACAAATATCAAATACTTTTTTAAACATTTCATTTTATATCATTTTTTTTTTATTTCATTTGAACGAGACTTGTTCGTCCTCATCAACTCCACGTGAGGCCGTATAAGCCTGTCTTGTTCCAAGCTACATATCGATCTTTGACTATAAAACATATATATATACGCTAGCTGATACCCGCGACGTCGTCTGCGTGGGTTATTATGCTTAGAATAAATTTAATTTACAGAGGAAAAACATTTAAACAATTGAAAGCAACAATATATTAAAAATAACCGAAAAAAACTTATTTCTAACCATATGCCAAAAATTTTCTACTGCAGAATCCGCTATTGCTCCAGGTGTATAGTTAATTAAAAATTCGATTTTTAAACTATTCATGTTTACAAGATACAACGGCAGTTGAGAACGTCATATAGTACAACAATACCTATATGTATATAGGTAAATACTTTAAAATAATTAAACGGTTGTAACTTAAAAATGTATTTTGAATTTGTATTTACAGTAAAATAACAAATTCTAAAAGAGAATTTTAAAAAAAGCTACAAAAAATATTTTAAAAACTGCTAAACAAATAGAAAATTGAATTCAAAAAAATCTTTATTAATCTAATATCTCGCTGAGCTGCATTAAGTCTATTACTTTGCTTTTAATAAAGATATCGTGATAATTCTTTTTTTAGATAAGGACCAAGTATATAAGAAGTAAAACAAAAAAAAATAATCGAAATCTATCCAGTAGTTTTGAGTTAAAAGCGAATATTGGAAACCAGCTATCATTTTATTTATATAGATAGATATTATAGCGAAATCTTTTATCCTTCTGCTCACTTAAAGACTTTTAATTATTTGATAAAAATTTACATGTAAGTAATTTAATCAATTTTTTTCAGATTTGAATTAAAGAATTCCAAAGATATAACCATTTTTTTAATACCGTTTTATATAAGTATTTATTGTTGACAGATAGTTTGAAAAAGTTAAAAGAAAAAATTAAAAATTATCAAAGCAAAGTTTAAACTTATTATTATTAGAAATATGAATTGGTCGATTCTAGTTTTATGTATTTGGCAAAAAAATTTTGATTTCGAGTTCACAAACTCATTTCTTTTTTCAATAAAAACCGTTTTGGTTAACAAGATTGGTAAAAGTTGAAACCAACTTTTAAATAAGCTTTACATTTTTGAAGTAGGTATGTACCTATGTTTTGATAAGCTTGGAGTATATAGGTACCTTATAATATATGCGACAACACTACTCTTAAATCTATTTAAATATAACCACTACTTCCCTTCAAATTGAATTTTTTTGGTAATTTTCTTTATTCACTTGGATAAACTTGTCTTGACCAAAGAAACTTTTATTTTTTTTTCGTTGTTACGATTCTTTTGATCTTTTTTTCGCTTCGATCAAAGAATTCTTTTCGTTCTTGAACTTTAATTTCATCGACGAAAAAAATTTAACCTCGTTTTCAATACACTCACACGTAGATGTATCGATTTGAACGTGATCACATTGTAAATTTTTACGCTTTACGTGTTTGTACTTTTTTTGTTCATCTACATTGGGTTAAGGATGAAAAAATTTGATATAAATAAAAAATAATTTATATAAGTGACTTAATAAAATTACATAATGGCTCATAAATTAAATTGCTTACAATAAATATTAATTAGGAAATATTTGAACTTGATTGGATTTGTTGCGTTTCACAAATGGTAAAATTTCTTGTAATTTCTGAAAAATTTTCTGATTGCATTTGCGAAGGTTGAATTTGTTCACGTCGTTCTCGAGCTCGACGATTTTGAAACCAAATTTTAATCTAAAAACGTCGTTTTTAAAACTTTTAATAAACCAACTTAAAGGTACAAACTTACTCGAATATCTGCTAACTGTAATAAATCTGCCAAGTGATGAACTTGTTCGCTGCTTAAATATCGTGTTTTTTGATACTGATCTTCCAAAATAGCAATCTGAGTGCTGGTGAAAGGAATCCGGGGTAAGCGTCCCAATTGTCGTTTCACTGGAGGTCCTGAACTTCGATTATCCTGTAAACGACGTCGTGAAACCCGAGGAGGACAATATCGCGAACACGCCATCCACTCAAAATGTGCCATCATTGAATTCGAAGGTCTCACAGTATTAACTGAACTCGAAGAAAATTTCGACGCTTCGACACTTTGTTTCACCGCAACTCCAGCATGATTCAATATATGATTAATGCTGAAGTCCTTCTTTTTTCCAGTTTCCCGATTTTTCAATTCCGTTGATGTAGTCATTTTTTTGCCAATCACTATTTCGCATAAAACTAAAGTATATCTTGTCTAGTTTTTCGATTATATATCTAAAGACGAATCGGGTTTTGTATAAAGGGAATGACTCCGTAGGGATTAAGGGTGGGGGTTGTAACTGATACATTTCGGCTTTTGTGTATGAGGTTAAACAGATTTACCGCTTTGTGGTTGGTTAAAATTCAATTAGCGTATTTGTCCATCCTGAAAAATTGTCTTCTACCTTCTGAATCCTCCAGGGTAGCACTCGAAAAATTTGATAATCTCATTATGAAATTAAGTTAGGTATGTTGTCCTAAAAAAGAAGTCAGAAAACGAAGATATTAGATTCTGGTTAAATGCAATTAACTATTTGAAATATTTTCAAAATTATTTTGAAACAAATCAAAGAATCATATTGGTCTTATTATAAAAACGCTCGCTTCGCTTACTTTCTTAGTTATTATATAATAAAAACCAAGATTTTCCATTTTTTGCAATTTTTATATTACAAAAGACATAAGATTTATAAATCGTCTTATAAAAAAGTTAATAATGTGTCAAGAAATTTTTATAAATATTTTTATTCATTTCTTTATAATTTCTTCAACCATAAGGTCATTAGCAACTAAACTAAAATATAATAAGTAATATGTTAAGTATAATATGATAGTGTAACAATGGAACTTACTTAAAAGTATGAAAACGGTAAATTATCATAAATAAAAATTTTTGATTTTTATCAGTAACGTAAAGGGGATTAATGTCACTCAGGGTGAGCGATGAATTTACCGCCCTTTATTTTTGCAATTACCTAAATAAGTCAATAACTTGGAATAGGTACTTTGCTGCTGTTTCAAAAAAATACCCAAAATAAAAACTATTCCAAAAATAAAACTTCATATTTCGTATTTTGCCATGCAAACTTTTTAACGTACATTTGTCTAGAACTTAGAATAGATCACTTATTCTGTCTTAGAATAATTATGAAGTTACTAGAACATTGCTCAAACAGTAGTTTAATTATAAAAAAAATTTTGTTTTGTCATTACATTTGTGTTGCTTTAGGCTTTGAACTTCTGTGTTCCCAAAATTATGTATTCTCTTAAGTATACACTACATACTTAAGTGGCTAATTTTTAAAAAAAAATTTAACATTTGAGTTTGGAGTGTACTCTCTTAAATCGAAATAGTGACTTTAGTAACTATTCACTATTTTTGCAGTGCAGTATTCATATTCACTATTTTTGCATACCACTAAATTCAAATAGTCGATAGTCACTATTTCGATTTAAGAGAGTAGGGATCTGCAGTAGGTATTAGATACCGAAACCATGTCCGATCCAACTAGTTCCATTATAATCCCTTATTTTTACTATGATTGAATCTTTTACTATTCTATAGGATTTTTTTTACCATAAAAGGAACAATTGTAAAATTATTTCAATAACCACTTATCAAATTTAAATAGATTTTCGAGTGGTGTATATCCAAAAAACCAGACCTTACAAGATCAACTCTTAAAAAATATTCCACTTGCAGCATCGGTTAAGGCATAAAAGAGAAACTTCTTAAAAAATATAATATTTGATACAGAGATAGAGAGGGAGGAATAAAAAAAACTTTGGATAAACACTTCTGTTTATTTAATAATTATTCTGTCATATTATTCTATTACTATATATATGTATCATCTCTTGTGCTCCATTTTCGAACGCCGAAATAAACAGTTCTCTTACTCTAGTATGTCTTGTTTTTCTTCTCTCTCGTGTAACGAAAAAACTAAATGGAGCGTTCTTGGAATTTCTCTCAATTGTCGTTCATTTATCAATTATCTAAACGGTGGTTAAGAACTTTTACTTCAAATTTTTTTCTAAGGAAAATATATAACAATTTCAGAATTTTACTCTTCAAAGTCAGTTTTATGTTACTTAAATAATTTTAGTTATCTACTCAAATATCGATGGTAATGAGCGCAATCGTTTAAAATCTTATGGATCGTAGCCATTATAACACTAAAAAACGTTGGGTCTCATTAACATTTTGGCTAAAGATAATTTAAAATAGAAGATTGCATTAAACACAATATCTTAACACGAATTTTAAGTAAAAAAATGATAAAAAAGGAAAAGTAATCAACACAGTTTACGGTGAACAAAATGTTAAATATAAGCAATTTGAGCTGCTGAGATATAAGGTATAAGAAACTATTGATGGGTGCTATTCTATAGTTTATTTTGTCACAGTTATAGAGAGTACTTGGTAAAATGGTTGTAGTTGAAATTAAATTAGACATCCTTTTTCTAAAATATATAGTTCCTCTTTTTAAGAGATTTCAATTGCATATGTTTTTTGTGTTAATTTGCAAGCGAGACTGAAAAAAGTGGTAATAAAAGAAACGTATGTCTCGTACTACGATAAATAGGTTTTCTCTGACCCCTTTAATTGATTGTTACATTAGCTTTCTGTTCTTAATATAGATACTAATTATTCGAATCAATATTGTTGCTAATGAGCAACTGGTGGAGCTTATCGTATTGGCAATTTGACTCCATCACCTTAATTCCTGTTCAGGTGCCAGAGAAAAGGCTCATTAATCTCGAAAAGTAGATACTATTTTTGTTTAAAGGGGGTACATATATCTGCAGTGCCAAAAACGTGATAAAAGAAAAACTACTTTTAGAAAGGATAGCAATAGAAACTAATAAAAATAAGTTTTACACATTATTTATTAGTGTTTAATCTTAAAAAAAAAATAGTTGCTCCAAAGTTGTTTCACGGTCTGTACAATAGCTCCAGGAAATGTTCGTAAATCAAAATACCAAAAATCTAGCTTGACAGACTAGAGAAAAAAAAATTCGAATGTTGAAAAAATTGCATCAAAAAATATTAAAAACTGTATAAGTTATCATGCCCACCGTATGTACCCAACTTAATTTCCCGAACTCTTTTTGACTTCCTTAAATTACTTTTAACAAAAACATTTTCTTGCTCTTTCTTTGTTCTCCCGCATTAGTTGGCCAGAAACCTGAACGAAACTTTTAGCGACCTCCATTTAAGCTTCTATAATAAGAGGATACTCTCAAAAATACCCTTACAAAACTAAGAAGTTATAACATCAAGACAGTAATAGGTCAATTTTCAATAAGTACAAAGATAGTTTTATTTAATTTTTTTCAAAATTATAACAAAAAAAACCTGTTACGGCTCTGTATTTATTTATGTATATTTTCACATATAATTTACTTATCCTTTTAACAACTTATTAAAATTGTATTAAGTTGGTATATGTTTTGTGCTTTAAGGGTATTTTGGATCCGGTTTTTAGTGGTTAAAATATTAGAAGTTATATTTTTTCTTTGTAGTGTGCACATTCAATGTGTATATTTGTCTTTTTTCAGATAAAAATGAATCTCGTCAACATTTCATCCCTTATGTCCTATTTGTGAATGGTAAAATTTGGTTTTCTGGGAGGGTGCGGTGTGTCTAATACGTTTTTGTTGTGGTTGGTAATGTTATCTCTATTTCGTTCTGTCTTCACATGCGATATCAGATTGGTAAATCTTTACGGATGACTCCGTCCATTATTCGGACGTAAATGCAAAGAGGCCGGGTGTTTGTTGGTCTAAAAATATTGATGCTCACCATGTAATCCAATAGGATAAGCGGGATATGAATTCTAGGATTGAGGTTTGCGTTATATATTTTCATATTATTTTTATTGTGCAATGGAGCTTTTTTAATTGGGGTCGTTAATGAGGAAAATAGGATAATGTCGGGGTCGGTTTGTGAAACGGGGAAATTCGAAAATTTCCTTATCGGTTGAAACTTGATCCTGTTGTGGTTCAACTGGTTGACCGACATTGGCATCGAGACGTATCGGTTACACTTTGAATAATGTATTATAAATAACATTTGGTAATTGAAACTTTTTTAACAAAAACGATTGGAAACTTCCCTTCTCGAAGTTGTTTTGTTCCCTGTTTTATTATCCTAATATATTATTAAACTATTGTATACTTGAAACAACCCTCGAGACCTTTCCTCTTTTTTCAATTTCGATCTTTCCGATAGATAATTAAGATGCATCCAGGGCATATGTAGCGATAGCGATCAAAATTACGCTTTTTGGCGTATCTTAGTGACAAAATAAGCTCAAGTGGATTTTTTTGCGGTTGAGAAAATGTTATTTTTAAGGTCGATTGTAATGTAATAATCGTTAAAATTATGCAACAAGTCGCTTACTAGCATCATTTGTATTGTGTTTTTGCTCCATTCCCGTTCTCTCGGCCGTTGTCTCTATGGCAGAGGATCGAAGTCCTGGTTTTGCCGCGGCTTGAATATTATGCACACTCATACATTTGTCCTGTTCGTTCCCGTTTTTGTGTATGAAAATGATACATCTATCTCTCATTGCCTGGTGAACAGCAATCAATACGACAAGTTCGCCGGTGTGGAGTATAGAGAGAGTAAAAGACTATTTAGGTGTCTCAGGCACGTAAAGGGATGCAATAGGGACATTTTTGGGTGAAAAATCGTACAAATTAAATGTCCTGGTTTTCTCCATTTGATCTCTTGTCGGGTTTTCATTTTTCAGTGTTGGCAGTTTTTCATAGTCACCACACGAAATCCTTGGGGGTGGTTTTAGAGAAATAATGAAGAAGACGCGCGCGGCCATTCATTCGAGAGTTGTGTCATCTTCGTACCAGTTATTGTCACGGCTTGGGGGCGATAAAAAGTATACACTGACATACATCCCCGATGAAGAAGAAGATATTCATACGAATGTCTACAGGGGTTTGATGTCGTTAGACCGTTTCATACAAAAAAAATCTCGGACTATCGTTATGTTACGATCGTTCTAATAAAACGTTTTTATACTGAATAAAAGTTCATATTTATTCAGTACTTCATTTCTTTGCGAGAGTAAAAATAATAATTTTTTAGTATCTTCTTAGTTGCCAGAATTTTTGAATTTGAAATCATTGTTAAATTTAAAACACAAGCTATAAATAAATTTTTACTTTTAAGTTAACATAAAGCAATGTTAAATTCAGCTTTCACAAGTATATACATAAGTACACTTTAATGTAGGTACTGATCTATTTCAGTATTTAATTAATATTACATAATATAAAGACATACAAAAGACAATATAAATATTTTCAAAAATCAAATAGATACCATGTTTTTGTAAATAATACATTAAAAGAAATAAAATGATAAAATAATCTGATAAGAATAAAATCAGAAGAGGCTCTATACATGACGTGTAAAAATATAATTATCACAAATGTTTGTATACTTATTACTATTTAATTGTACCGTAAAAAAATGTAAAATGTTTATTTTCATTTAGAACAGGTCTACTGTTGCTATTAAGCCTAGTACTCACTAGTAGACAAGTAGATACGTCGCGCAATTTTGGTCTCTGAGACGCGTCTCAGATTGTCTCTGTCGACATGTCTACAGACAAATCCTCGTCTAGAGACCATCTCTGGACAAATTGCAGCCCATGTCTACTAGTGAGTACTAGCCTTAACGTTATTGATAAAAACGTGCTGTTAAAATTACATAAGTGAGTATTAAGGTTTATTATGTACTCCACATTAAAAAAAAAATTTGAGAAATTCTTTTGCTTTTGGTAAGTTGGCATTTTCTGAAAGACACAGGGCACTATGTCAGTTTTCTGAAAATCTGTAAAGAGGCGATGAAAAATTTGTGGATTTTCATCGATTATATCTAGATAAATCCGTAGATTTAGGAGCTTTTTTAAATACTAAGATCCGAATTTATCAAAATCTAAATCTAACTATATGAAGTGGTTCGATTAGACTCGAATTAAGTCCACAAGATGCATGTCTTGTTAATTTACATTGGTGAAAGCTCTTTTGATCACAGCTAAAATCAGAGCTTCCTAAAGGGCGTTAAAAGACAATCTCGCTCTACCTTAATCAAAAGCTATAGCTAGACTGAATAAATATAATAATATAATAATGAATATAAAGCAATTAATAGGCTGGAGAGTGATGTATCATTTCTTTCAAAAAATGGACATTTGTAACCACAGCCCTGCATTTAATTAATATTGTGCCTCCACAAGTAGACGAAGAGTTTTTACTTGAAATTAAACTAAAATTATAGTTACATTTTTAGTAAGAAATGTGTTTTTTCTATAAAATAAAAATGACATGACACTTCTTAATGGAAACCCGTACAGTAATTAGTTTCATAAACTTTCAATGGCTTGATGAAGAAGTTCCCATTGGAGCATCTTCCTGTCAATGTACTCACAGTTAATTTGAAGTTTTTATTTTTGTCTTTTATTGAAAGGGTAGTGTAGTAAAATTGTACAAAATGGATCACGTAGTATGAGTACGTTTCTTTATTAGATTTAAGCTTCTTCTTAATTCTTCAATCGTTAGCAAAATTGAATCTTTTTATAAAGTTTCAACGTTTTGAAACTGTTGGAAGGTTGAAGTTGACTACAAAAAATTTATTTAAATATTTTTAGTTTGCAAAACCTCGATAGCATTGAACAAATTCGTACACTAGGTGAAAAACTCGTTCTTGCTATCTCTGCTATCCTGCGCGCAAACTAGCTAGCAGCGTGTTAACTTACCCTATATTATCAAAAAATTAACATCACAAATAAAGTAAATAAGGTCGTTTTAATAATAATTACAATTGATTAGTAACATAAATAGTCTTCAATTTCAGTAACCATGAAGTGTATATGAATACAAAATCAATTAGAGCTGTAACTGTTATCAGATATTAGGTGCGGTTCAAGTAAATTATTAGATACGGTTAATATTTTTTTCTTTTATCGCATTATAGTATTTTTTTTTACTTGAAATATTCATGAAAAATCCTTCCAAGTAGTGATAACTAAAATTTTTATATAAAAACTACCTGATACCGGCGACGTCGTCTGCGTAGGTAATTATGTTAAGAACATATTTAATTTACAGAGGAAAAATATTTAAAAAATTTAAACCAAAAATATATTTAAAATAACTGGATAGAACTAAGCGTAGACCATTTTTAACTACTTATATGCTAAAAAATTGCTCCTGTAGAATCCGCTATTGCTCCAAGTATATAGAGTTGTTAATTAATTAATCTCGTAAACTTATAACTTTTTCTGGTTAAAAAATATATTCAATAATAAAAGGGAGTGTTAAAACGTAATTTGATTATTGAAACGGTTGTAAATGTATTTTGAATTTGTATTTACAGTAAAATATAAAAAAGCTAAAAGGGAATTAAAAAAAAGGTATATTAATCTAGTATATCGCTGAACTGCATTAACTATTATTACGTCTACGCTCAAATGAGCTATTCAGTGCACCATCGATTAGCTCCATTTTTTCAACTTTTACAAATTTTCATGTCAAAACACTTGGTTGACTCCTAACTTTATATATCCAAAAAAATTGTTCTAATAAAAAGTAATAACAACTCTAAATGACAATTTGCTTTTTAGGTTTTCCATAAGAGATTATGTATTTCAGAAGTCTATTTTATCAGTTTACTCAACTTTTTGCATTACGGAGTTAATCGATATGTGCACTGAGCGGCTCATTTATGAAATAATCAGTAGGCAGTGGAAGAAGAAACAACCTTTCTCCAGCCCATGCGCATTACATCGTTTGCCCCACCCAATCAAACCGACGAAAATGTCACCGCTTCACGTGCTTTGCTTGTAAAAATCACATTTACAAAACTTTAGTTATTTTGTTTTTAGTTAAGATATCGTAATAATCCTTTTTTTAAGTAAGGACCGAGTACATAAAAATAAACAAACAAAAATTGATCGAAATCTATCCAGTAGTTTTTGAGTTAAAAGCGAACATTGGAAAAAAGCTATCATTTTATTTATATAAATGAAAATACCTATGAAAATTTTCAAAGTTGCACCTATATCTATTAATGTAGATATGTGTAAGACTTTTAACAATTCAAATGTTCTTTGTTTCGTTGGTGAAAATTCAAATTTTCATTCAAACGAATTTTATTTGAAATAAAATATAGTACGAACGCATGTATATGTATCTGATTAACGGGAGTCGATAAAGGTAACCTTAACAAACAAATCGGGATCAAAGTGAATACGATGACGTGTGTTTGCATGGGTCATATTAGCATTTAATTGCTCCAACGCAAATTAATCTTGCGCTTTGAATAGCAAAGGCTGTGGAAAATTTCTGCGAGACAGATAAATAGGACGGTGAAAAAAATCAACGCTCAAAGAAAAATAACCAACAAGCGTTAATTGAATTTAATGGAATCGAGGAAAATATATTTATCTATCGGAAAAATTGGAACCGAACGCAGACAGTACTTTTTTCTTTTAGGTGTGAGCATATTTTTTGTGATTTATAAGAAAATCAAATGGAAATGTATTTTTCTGTCGTTTTTTACTTGTAACGTTCCAGTCGATAATGTTTCATTTATTTTTCACAGTAAGCTTAGTTTGTATCGCTTATGTTTGCAAGATGAAGCGAAGAAATGCAGTAATTAGGAAATGAACTTCGATTGCTTTGCCGTATTCTAAACGCAATTAAGTATTGATTTTATTTTGACCTTAGCATTAAATTAAATGATACAAAAAACGAGGAAATTTGTTTTCTTTCCTGGACTAAAGATTTTTTTTGTCGCTTGTCATATATCACTTAACGTTTGAATTAATAAGATGCACATAACATTTGTTAAAAAATATATTTTTTCTATGACCAAAAAACTTGACTGAACTTTCAGATTTAAAACTAAAATTTTTCCATAAAACGTGCAATCAATGTGATAGCAGTTATCATAGTCTAGTCAAGTGGAGTAAAAATTAAATTAAACAAAACATTTTGTTATCAAATTTCGTGACTTTATTTTAAGAAAATAATTTTTTTTTCTTATAATTTATTTACGAGTCATTCTATAACTGCGTGGTAATCAATGACTCGGTATTTAAGGTATTGCTAAAGTTTGTAGTATAATTGTATTTTTTTGAGAAATGTTATCATTCTGAATTTCCTTTGATGTATTAAAGCATGCCGATATGGAGCTTGGGAAGTTAACTGAGCTTTTTTGGGGGGTATGCCTCACACTGATGTAAGAAAAGTTTTACTGTCAGTTTTTGTTAGCGATATAAACATTTTACATGTCTTTCCTTATTAAATAGTTCTGTGTAAGGTTCGTAATTCCTATGCCCAATACGCAGTCCTGTTATCCCCGATTAGTCTCTCTTTGTTTTTGGGATGGGGAACAGCTTAGAATAACATAAAAACTTTATTGGTATTGATAGCATGTCTATCGAACATAGAACTCAAATCGAGGAGTTAAAGTACCACATGATTATTAGAACTAAGTTCTTTTATTGGCTTAGAGTAAAACTGCAGAGACCATAACGTTACGAAAAAACGACTAAGTAACCTTCCCTTCTTTTATCTTTAGTTCTAATAGTTTTAATAGTTCTATCTTTTTCTATCTATCACATTATGCTCACTGCTTGCCAAAAAATAGATATAGATCTGTTTGTTGATTTTACTAAATTATAAAAGTTGTAAAAATCTTAACTCCAAAAATCATTTTTTTTTATTAATAATCGGAATTCTAAAAAGAAATTACTTCAACATGAATATATTTTTACTAAGAAAACTCCAAGTTATTTTTTACAATATTTCATTTCTTAAATAATTTTTTTAATGTTTTCAGTGATTTTTATACTTTTTCAATCACTTTGCAGAGTGTAGTGGAAAAATGATAATTTATATGATATTTTTGAAGTGGTTTCTGCATTTAAAGAAGAATTATATTTAAATGTAAATAATATTCATTATTCCTTTTGAAAGAAATTTCTTTAAATTGTCGGTTATATAAGCATTAAATTAAAAAAAAAACATTATGATACGCAACTACACATTTTGAGAAAGTACCAACTTATATGTAGACTTTATTTTAGAAAATTTAAATTATAATTTCGATAATATTAAATAAATTAAAATTTACACATTTAATGTTAATGACACTTAGGGCAAATTATAGCTTTTGTTGTCTCGATAATAAACTATTAAACATTCAATTAGCCATGATAATAAAACAATCATTGGAATTATAGCTAAAACAATAACAGTTAGTGTAGTAGATTGGAAAACTTCTGAAAGAAAACCTGAAAGGAGAGAGTAGTTATCTTAATGATATCAATTAATATAAAATTCGTTTACCGATCAAAGGTCCAAAGGTGAGATACATAAGACTTTGGTCTATCATATACAAACCATAAGCGCCTGGAAATTTTTCAGGATTGTACTCAGCTATTGTTAGTATTAATGACACATTAACCCAGCATCTAGCGGCTCCCATTATACACAAAACACCTAACACTACTGCATACTGCGAGCTAAATGCAAAACCTAAAGATGAAGATATTATTATTTAAGATTTTTAATAATTTCTTCAAAAGTTTCAAATAATTTCTACCAAATCGAGAGAGAATAACTGGAATTGTGCCGATTGCCACCAAATATCGGCTTTTTATTTGAAACAACTTCATTGTGGTGGTTTGAAAAATTCGTGAAACGAGATCAATCGAATAGAAAATCGTAAGAGTGAAAGCTACATCGTTTGATGAAAAGCCGCGATCGAACAGCAACAGGGGCATAAAAAAGAGGAAGTAATTTTCACACATCAATATAAACCCGATTCCCAGAATTATATTAATGAAACGAAAGTCTTTGAGAAGCGACAAGTCGAAAAATGCCACTATTGCCTTCCTGTAAAAAAAGAAAATCAATTAGTTTTCTTCAAATAATTTTATACCTAAGAAATAAGATTTGTTTAATGTCATTTTCCAAATAAAAATACAAATTATTGATTCATTACACGACGGCTTTTAGCTTTTTTATATTGCACAAAAGAATTTTTATCAAATAAGAAATGTTTTTAAATTACAAATATTTTTTTTGTCATACAAAATTGATAATCAAGAAATTACTTGATTTAATGTTTGATAAGCTATCTTACCGTCAAGCTTATTATTGCTAAGAAAAAAATATGTAGATATAAATAAACAAAAAAGAAAAATAACATTTAATTTATCTTTTGTTAGTTTTTATTTTATATTTGAGACACAAACATAGTATGCCTTGGCGGCTCTTTCAAAATATTGCCCAAAGACTTTTCGGATCGAAATTCATACATCCAAGGGTATAAGGTTTGATGAGGATGCACTTTGTGTCTAGGTTTGCCAGATCGCCAAACAAAATAGCCGTACAGACCAGCCAGTTTGGTCGGACGTTTGGGTAAAAATGCCTGACACTCTACATTATTGAGGATTTTGTTTCTCAGTATTAATAAGTACATACAACAAAAAAAAATTATGTAGAATCAAGCTTTTTTGATTATTAGGTACCATAAATCTTGTTAAGTTCTAATGAAAAATAAATAAAAAATCAATAAAACGCCCAAATCAGTCTTCTTTGTGAAATGTTAAAAGCCTTACCACCGTTTGTTTTGGCTGGACACGCAATCAAAAAGCCTAACTTTGTCCTGCTTTATCCGGACGCCTGGCAACCCTATTTGTGACTCAGTTAGCATTTAATATGCTTCTACTAACAGTAACAAAACCTCCTCAGTCCTCTGATATTTTCTCACAAATCTTTCAGATTGTAAAGTCTAAAGTTTTTGTTTTCAATAAAATCCCCCAAAATAGGATCATATTCAAAGATTTCAACATTACTTCATCGTTAAAATTAATGATGTTCTCTTTAAGAATCTCTTACATCATTATGCAAATGAGATTATTTTTCCATACTGAAGCCCAAAAATTTTGATTCTTTTAGAAAATTAAATTTTAAGAGTTCTCTTTCAAGTTGTAGCGTTAACAAAAAATAACATTGGCATATTTTAAATAATAATGCTTAATTTTTCACCAAGTTTCAATAATGTTTTGTTTTTCTCTTGCACAACAAGATTTGTAACTTTTAAATTACCCAACCAGATAGTAAAACAGCTAATCAATGATTGGTTGTTAATTATTCTAAATCGTTTAAAATGTTTTGTTTTCTCGCTTACCTAAACATAACATAGTCTTTTTCAAATTTTGATTTGAGGTAGCATTTCTTATGGGAAATTTGATGTATTTTTTAATTTCTCCTAGCAGCTAAACTATTAGGAAAATTTAAAATTTGCTAAGGACATTTTCTATGTAATTCTGGTTTTTCTACAAGTTTTATTTGAAATTTTCTTCATTTTTTATACAACCCTCGTCGGGGTATGGGGACAAAAATATTTTCACGGATAGTTATAGAATACTTCAAAAAAAATTATATTAAAAGCCAGCCATTTTGCAGAAATTTTGATTTAAACACTTGGTTGACTGGACTATATTATGTAGTTGTATGTTTTCAATACAGATAAACGCTATAATTGGGAGCATTCAGTATCTGTGAACAGAACCATTTTCAATTATTTTCTTTTAACTCTTATAAGTTTATAGTATACATGTGCAGGAATTTATATGTTTTACGTTATAGTGAACGCAATGTAAAGTACAACTTTTTGGTCTTAAATTACAACTAGTATTTTTAATCAATTATTATTTTTGTATAAGTTTTTTATGAATTTGAGTAACTAATCAAATTTTACAAGTAAAAGTTTAGTAAGCTTACATTAAGAATCTATAAGGAGTTCAATAGATTTAAATTTTTAATGATTTTTTTATGTTAGCTTTAAGTCGCTAGAACTCAAACAATAAAGATTTGTTTGAAATCCAAAATTCATAATGAAACTATGGAAGAAATAAAATAAAAATTTAGAAAATATAGCTAGTGATTAAATTTTCGCATTATCTACTGTTAAAAAAAAGTTCCACTTAAAATTTGCAACTCACGCAAACATTAAGTATAAGATAAAACTATATAAAATTTAAATGGCATGGTTTGTACCAAGATATGGAGAGTTATTAATAAAAGTTTTCACTTTGTATAACATAACAAGCTATTTTTTTAAAGTTGTGCATAAAATATAAATAAATATAATAAATATAAATATGAGTGCATAAAATGCTTCAAAACACCTTAAAATTTGTTAAGAGTTAAATAACATTAACAAAACAAGGTTTCAAACATTAGTATTAAAATAATTGAAAACTGTGCCCTTGTTTGATAGATGGAGCATTGCGGCTTCTCTTGTTCTTATAGGTTCTTATATATACGTTTCAACCGTTTCAACTATGAACTGTACATTAGAACGAACATTTTTATGGCAAAATAATTTACTTAAATCAATTTAAAACCAGTTAAATGTTGAGCTCAAAAAAATATTTCTGCAATACTTGCAGTAGCGCTGTTGGTGGTTAAAAAAGACCTGTTAAAAACTGAAGGTCGCTTTTTATGCAGAGTGCTATCAAATTCTCTTATCGCATGTTTAACGCTGCCAACTCAAAGCTATTTAACTTTCAATTATTTTTTGGACACAGAAATATATTTCTTTCCTATATTCTTCATGGTTCAAATTAGGGTAATTTAAATTGTGGTAGGTACCCTTACACTTAGGGGTACAGGAAAAGCTTAGTAAGAGAACGAGTATATTTTATTTTTTTGTTTATTATCAATTATTATTATTATGAATGAAGTCGGAATTCCTTCTAAATCCGGACTTATTTATATTATTAATTATCAGTACTTCTTTTATGTACTTAAGAACGAAAAATAATTCATATATTTTATACTAGCGCAATATCAAAAATGTGAGCAAAACTGGTACAAACTTGCAAACATAATATCGCTGTTCTAAAATAACAATCACACAACTCAAAAAAATATTTGAAAACTGTGAAAATAAATTAAGTGACTATAAATAATGTCAAAGAAGTCGAAATACAGTTACGTCGTTACTCCACCGTATGATTTTTAAGGCTTTGTGAACTAAAAAAATTGAATTATCAAAATCGAGCTATCCAATAAGAATTTTTTTGTACCTATTCTGAAAGTTATATATTTTCCATTTACAGTTGCAAAAAAATTTGCCAAGTTTATTTGTGTTGTTTTTATTATAGCATAATATAATATAATATAATATAATATATTTATAAACATAATATAATTTATCACCACATTATATTTATATGATTTCATTGATTTGATTATATGATTTCATTTGATTATATTATCATTATTATATATACATGATTTTCTCTTACAATCCTTAAAATAGCCTTTTGTGACAAAGATCTTCCTCATTTCGAAGAGATCTTAATACTATATTTTTGTGGAAATTCTAAAAATTTATCTGCTTATGTCAATAAAAAATGATGTAATCAACAGCACTGGATTAGGGGCACGCAGAGCAAGTGACCAAGGTCGCAAATTTTCGGGAGCAGTAACATTAGGAGAGTGAGAAAACATTTTCAAATTAAGGAAAATAAAAACATATTTTCTTTTTTTTAAGAATATGTTCAAAATTATTAACCATTGTTATAGTTTCTTATGTTATATTGTTATAGTTTCATCAAAAAAGTAAAGAAAAATGTGTCAGAGTCTAAATTTTTTTAAATTGTTCGCTGCAAAATTTACAGATTATATGAATTTACCAACTTCTTGCTATAGAATTGAACATTTTTAAAAATTGGAAAGCTATTGATTTCTATCCGATATTTAAATATCGAGTTTTCATCAGATCTCAAAGTTTTAAAATCCAAGAAATTCATTTCAAACTCTTTTTGTGTATTGTTCATATACCTGCAAGGCTCTCAGAAGTTTTGAATGGGTTATTGATCAAATTCCTGTGTGGGGTGTTCTAAAAGGTTTTATTGTCCTTAAATTTTATGGCAATTAGTAAGCTTGAAAAAATCTCAAAAATAAACAAAAAAAATTGTTGTTTTAGATAACTCTATAATGAATTTAAGAATCAGTTGGTGATCGGGTAACGTTTCTTATAGTGCCCAGAAGCATTCGAACTTACACCAACATATATAATTGCCAGTTTCTGTGAAGGTACACTTATGTGGTAAGTAGGGATGTTAAAAAATAATCGATTTTTATTTAAATCGATTATTATTTTCTAATAATTGATTTTTATAATCGATTTTCATAGTAATATTAATCTGTTTTTAAATAATCGATTATATAAATTACGCGTTTAAACTTTAAATCGATTTTCATAAACAGCGCAAATTTAAATGCAAACTAGCTACAACGGTTTTTTTCATTCTTGTCATTCAAATATAATAGACATTCATTCAAATATTTGATTTTTAAATTTAAAATTCATTATTCAAAGATTGAAATCGAAAATAGTTTTTGAGGCAATAAGGTTGTAATTTTGTTAGGATGCTCATCATTTCATTTTTATTATAATAAAACGTTTAATGCAAAGTAGTTTAAAGCAAGTAGAATTATTTTAAATAATAGAAAAAATCGATTTTTTTAAATTAAAATCGGGTTTTGACAAATCGATTAATAATGAATAAAGAAAAATCGATTTTTATTTAATCGATTCTTTTCCATTAATCTCACATCCCTAGTGGTAAGCCAATGAGGTCTATTGTGATGTGACCCTCTGTATTAACTAGGGGAGTATCACGCTTTTAAGGGAAGCCAGTACCTGCCTAGGGGTAGCCATTACTATCACACATCCGTCTTTCCGAGATGCAGCAGTCTTCTTTTGAAAGCTGTCACATGAGCACAAAATGTGCTCCGCCGTTTCTGCCGCTTTCCAGCAGACGGTATATTTCGGTGACGGTCTTACCGTTCTTGTGAAAATGGTAATTTTGGGTACAGTGGCCCGTTGGTATAGAAGCTTATTAGGAGCCTTACTTCCCTTTTGCCGAGTGACAATACGCAATGAATTTTACATTTCACCATAAGTTTTTTTTTTTTTTTTTGAGAAAACACAGGTTTTATTGGTTCCATAGACGAATCGCCACTGTCTTCATTATTTTTTATTTGCTGGGCACTTAAAAGTTAAGAAGTTTGTATAATTCTTTAGAACACATAGAAATTTATTCTATAAAATTGAAAATAAAAAGAAGCATGTTCAAAGAAATAATAAATATTTGCTCTCTTTAAACGAAAAAAAACATTCAGACTGTTTATATTTGTACCATGCTGTAGCGTGAAAACTAACTTAAAGATATAGTTGTTTCTGATTCAGTATGAAAGGAACAGAGAAACCAATTAATGATATTATTGAATATATGTATATTGAATATTATGTCACGTTTAATTGCTTTGGATCTCTTTTGTGATTTGTGGCGAAATAATTAGGGATTTGTTAATCTTCAATAATTTATCGTTAAAATAGTGGAAAAATTAAAATAAAAAGTTTTTAAACTTACCGCATTTTTTTATGAGTCGTAATCTGTCCTTTTTCTTCCGGCTTACTTCGTTGCACTTGATCGAATTGGTTTGAAATGATGTAAGGTGATTTCTTTTCAGGTTCCCAAATAATAGTGGTCTTCATATGCCATTCTACTGGTTGAATAACAAGCATAGCAGGAATGGCATGCAAACTTAATGCTGCAATTACAGCGACAGTGCCTCGATAACCATAAGTTTCCAATAAAAAATGCATCGTATACGGCAAACACAAAGTGACCAACATTTTTATTGTTTGTCCTAAGCTGTTGGCAAACGACTTTTTTTTCGTAAAATACTCGTTCAAGCACTGAAACACAATCGGACTCATAATGCCAAAACCGATGCCTTGCAGTATCGAATATGTGAAAATCATTGTTGGTATGCTATCAGCAAAAATCGTCCCAAAAGCGCCTGATACGTAAATAACAGCTCCACAAAGACCTGAAGCTCGCATTGGATATTTGGTTAGCATATGATTCGTAACTAAACCTGAAAAAAACAAAAGTTTATTTTTGAAATCACAAAGTTTTCATTTAGAAAATGATTACAATGCTATTTTCGCATAAATACCCATAAGACAAACTGTAGTTCCGAAAACTGATTGAATTTGAGCCGTTCCATTCGTTTCATCTCCTAAATTTTTTATAAAGTCACCAAAAACGAGCCCAAAAACACTTCCCATACTTATAGTGCAGGCCTGAAATAAAATTTTTGTAATCAATTCGGATTGCAACGTTCAAATTGTTCCTCGTACAAATAAACCACTCATTCCAGCGACAATTACATATCCCCAACCCCCATCAGGGGGTTCTTTAACGACAGTGAATTTCCCGTTATTATCCATTATTTATCTCGCGATGAAGCATGATTAACGTTAAGAAACTTCAAGGCATCATCATAGTTTTATATACAAGTGTCTACGTCTATTGTTATCTAAAATCTTAAATCTCAATTTAATAAATTTATGGCGACATAACAAATATTTGTGTTTGCTTAAAAACAATTTTATTCAATTGTGACGTACGGAAAATTTATTAATTTTTACTAATTAAATTTACTTATGGAAATATCGCAAATATTGCATGCTAATAATATCTACAGGAAAGTTAATTTCTTCATAATAGAGTTGAAAATAAGTCGGAATTGGATCAACAAAATGTTTATCCTTTTTTCATTGTTGATATTTATTGGATTTTTTTTTTAAAATATTAATCTCTTTAGGTCCGCGGAGTCAAAGTCTCTCTCTCTCTCTCTCTCGATAGATTATTAGAAAATTGCACTTACTTTTTGTTTTGGAAAAAATCAGGTTTCCTGCAGGGTTGCCATTTGCAGAAGAACGTGTTTATTTTATTTTCACAGTAAAGTGAAGTGAAAATCTACCTGATTTTTTTAAAAGTGTATTGGTGATAGAGTGTATAGTATCACAGCCTTTGTTTATAAGTCAACGACTGCGAAGATTTCTTTTTATTTCAGAAAAATTTTCCATGGTTCCTACGAGATAGTATTTATGTCTTTATTTATTATAATTGTGATTCTCAAACTGTGCGCCGAGATGCACTGGTACATCGTATAGTTATGGTACAGGAGTTTTACAAAAAGGTCCTTAGAGCCAATTTAAAGTTTCCTTTCTAATTTTAAATTTTTATGTGCTGCATTCAAGTTTATAAACATACACAGAGGTTTTCATTATTAATAAAATAAAATTTTACACCATAGGTAGTAGGTACGTAAAAATTAAACATAGGAATTATTGTCAGAAACCTGAAACTCTGAACCCTTGCCATAAGCATATTTGCTTATGGCACAACAAGAAATTAAGAGATACTACATTATTTCTTTCATTATTAAAGTACCATTGGCGTTTGGATACGCCAAGAGTCTGGATACGCCAGGAGTCTGTCATTCAATGTATTTTTCCTATCTTCTTATTTGTGTTCAGTAGAAATCTACCAATAATATGGAATATTGTAACGAGATACTCTCAAACCTGTATTGTCGTTACGGGGTCTTTTATTCGCTAATACGTTTAGTAAACCAAATTGCTTCATTTTTTTGAATTTATTGATAAACAATTATACAATCAAAAAAATCACTTTACTTTAGAAACTTCACTAATCACTCGTATCACATTTAGTTTAACCGCTTGTATTACTAAAATCAATAATTTCGAATGATTTCATAGGCTGACTCAATGGTGTGTCGTCAGTTAATTTTTAGGCAAACCGTTAACCTCTCGAACGTTCTAGAGAGTTTGACCTGTGAATCTTCTAAAAACTGTCGAAATCCTTGACTGTCAATAATGAAAGGTTAAAACGTCTATTGTTGGAATTTCCAAAGAACAATCTAGAATGACCACCTATTGGCGCAGTGGTTAGAGGCAGTAGCTCTCTCCGCTTCATGCGTCAAGTGGTACGAGTTCGATTCCCGTTGAATCCTAGACTTAAGATCTTAGACCTAAGAATAAAATTGACCAACAGAAATTTTCTGTGTTAAGACAGTCGTGATATGACCTTAGATGTTAAAGCGACTTAAAACAACAAAAAAAAAAAAAAATCTAGAATGTTCCATTCTTTACTTTAAACGATACTAATTGGATTTTCTTATGAATTTCTGAAATCTACTCGACAGTTGACATTCCCAACCCTTAATGGTACCAAAATAATTAAAAAAATGTCTTTTTGTTTCTTTTTGTTGACAGTTGTTAAACCTCCGCATGTTAATGAGCCAATGGTGGAAGCCCAGAAGGGTAGACCTCTGATGTCAACTAATTACTCAATTTTAGTTAATCATAATAAGATTTAATTGGCATATTAGGTATATCTACCTAAAATTGGTATTTTTTTCCGTGTTACGGGTCCCAGGATATTCCTTCTTTTTATCACTGCGACCAAAGAGGTCTATTGTGATGTGACCCTCTGTGTTTATTAGGGGAGCTCCAGGCTTTTAAAGAAAGCCATCACCTGCCTAGGGGCTGCTGTCGCTATCTCGCTAGGCGTCATGTCCGTCTTTCTGAGATGCTGCAGTTTTCTTTTGAAAGCTGCCTTACATGAGCACAATATGTGTTCCACCGTTTCTGCCGCTTTCCAGCAGAGACAACATATGTTGGTGTTGGCTTTACCGATCTTGTGAAGATGGAAGTTCAGGGTACAGTGGCCCGTATAGAGGCTTGTTAGGTGCCTTACGTCCCTTTTGCCGAGTGACAATGTGTCGTGAGTTCTCTTCTTGGAATACTTTATGAATTTCTTAGCTTGTCTATGCCCCGAAGTACCTCCAGTGCGAGGCCTTGGTTTAATAATGGTATTAGTCATGATTATAATAAAATAAAGTATACAGTTGTTTGTTTGATTATCTTTTCAGGGACAAATAGAGGATCGGGTAAATACGTAGATTATAGGGACCCTTGGTAAAAGCAATGCTTTGGGAATAATTAAAAAGGGAAATTCTACTAGTCCCATTACGTTCACAATAAAATTGATCAAATTTTGGCCTTGAGCGCAAAAAGAAATCCAATATGTTTAGGGTGCTGAAAACCGAAAAAGTTTGGAAACCATCGTATTATAAAATATTTGTATTTAAATCGATTTGAACATCTTTTTTTTAACAATTATATATTCCCAGGTCAGCAATATGCTATGCATGAGAGCGGGCACAAATAATGGAACATCTTAATTAGACATACTTTGTAATATTTATAAAACTGAAAATTTAGTTTATTAATGTACCTATATCAAAAATAAGGTACAAAATATAATAGATTTTTTTAGCAAATGATAGTCACATATATGACCATTTTGGTGGTATCGTTACCTGGATGCTTGTTTTTGGTTACTCGGTAATCGGTATATTAGCAAGTAATATATATTTTTACTTCTAGAACTGTTGTTTTAACATTTTTTTAGTTTCAGTCCAATTATTTATTCTATTTCTTAAAGCAGATTAAAATTATTTCCGCAAAAGAGAACATACTTGTAAATATACTTACATCATTAAAATATAGTTTATTAATTCTGCAATAATTTAATATATTTTCAATGTATGAAATTGTAAAATAGATATTTGTGCATATGTTTAAACCTTCTATCGAAATTTTTTGTCTTTCAAAGCCTTGCACAAATAACTGCAATTTTCTAATTGAAAATCAATTCTAAATAATTTAATGATGTTTTTTTTTTAAATGTATTAACGACTATTTTTACAATAAGATACTTTTTAAAAACAAGTAATCCATAGCATTTATTGATTTTCTCAGGATTTGGCCAGCGACCAAAAATGTATTTTCCGTACAATCATCTAAAATCGTGTGGGTACAACCAAAACTCGTGCATTTGCCTGTGTGACATTTGTTCAGTAGTTCATCAAAAAAAAAAGTTGTATGTAAATTGAATACAATTTCTTCGCAATATACCAGACACAATAAAAACGAATAAATCACAAATTCTAATTTAGTTTTTTCTTAAATGCAGTTGCAATAAAGTATAAGAAAGCTAGAAATATAACAATGTAATGAGAAAAAACGATTTTATTGTATGCGATGATGGATTTTAGTCATGTGAACAAAAATGGTATTAGCTGCATAGCAAAATGCATCATAAAGCTTTCATTCGGTAGTGCTAACTCGTCGCATTTTAATATAATTTTTTAAAAATTTTTTACTTAAAAATCAAATGTGTTGAAATTGGTGAGTTGTAAAAAGTGAAAATTCAGTATTTTTTAAATAAATTTTTGGTGTCCTATAAAATTGTTTCAAGTTGTTTAGATTTTTTAAGTGTTTAAAATTATCTTTTGCCATTGCGATTTAAAGAGTTAACGATTGTTTCTATCAGTGTACTTGGTGTGTTATGATTCATGAATAAATAACAAAGTCGTCTCTTAATAGTAATCAGTTACATGATAAAGAAATTTTTGACTGAATAATCGTTAATAGTGATAACGTTATTATTTTTTTGCAGTAAACTTAATATAATGAACATATTAAACATTTACTTACTACGCAAAATTGGTTTAATACTACTACTTTTAATGTTAATGCAATATGCACTCACAAATGCAACGAAATGGGGATTTTCAAAACGTATCGCTTCTAAATTACAATTAAAATCCACCGTGCAATCAACATTAAACTATCGCTTACCAAAATCGATCATTCCGACCAACTATAATTTACAAATAATATCTTATTTGGACGAAATTTCTGACCCAAAAATGCAATTTACTTTTAGAGGTCGTGTAAATATTACACTTAAAATCATAGAGAAAACAAAAACAGTTACTCTACATGCAAAAGAAATAAGAATAAAAAATGTTCGGGTTGAACACTGTAAAAAAAACGCCATAACAATAAAAAAAATTTCGTATATCAACGAGACTGATTTTTTGATCATTAATACAAGCGAAAATTTAAATAAAGGCCTAATATACTTTTTAACTGCTGATTTTTATGGATCGTTAAAAAATGATAATTTTGTGGGATTTTATTTAAGTAGTTATGTGTCAAATGGGCGCAAAATGTAAAGCTTGAACATTTTTTTTTAAAATTCAATATTTTCTTGTAAATTTTTGTTTGTTAAAGATATATAGCTACAACGCATTTTGAAACAACGCATGCACGCCGAGTTTTTCCATGTTTTGACGAGCCAGCGATGAAAGCTTCGTTCGAAATTTCAATTAATCACAGAGCGGATTATAATGCTGTGTCCAACATGCCTTTGGAGCAGAAAGTTAAATTAAATAAGTAATTTTTCATATACCTACATATACTTTTCAAATCTATTTTGATATTCATAAACTATATTTACACTTTCGCTCATAAGTATTAGGCCATAATTATTAATTTCTCAATTATTGTTAACAAAAATATCTGCTGCGAGGCGTCACAGTACTTTCTATTACTTTCATTAATGAAACTCGCTGTTGGTTAAAAGAATTATAAGCATTTTATAACTATAAAAACAGAACTATATTCATACGGCCTCTGTGTATATACAAACTCCCACCCTTAGCACAAGAACCCTCCTTATATGAATTTTCCCAGGAACAAAATTCAAATAAAAGTTGTAGGAAATAATGCGTCTAAAAACAGAAAACGAATATTAGTTTCTCTTTCTTTTGCTCAAAAAGTGTGGAAGAATGGATGGTTAATGAGGAAGACTCAATTTACCCCAAGAATTTAACTTTACATAAAACGTGAACTCCACCTTTATTGATTTTTATGTTACAAATCTATTTTGATATTAAAGATAAACGCGCTGTATAGTTACCGCAGGATGGGGTTACAACTTACGTATCAGAAGTAACAAACTTTTTTCAGTCTGAATATTTGGCTGTTACGATTATGAAACACCTTACAATATACATGTATAATACATATACACCCTATGGCCTCCGATTACTTTTATTTGCAATATTGAAAAAAATGTATACAAATACATCACTAACTTCTGAAAAACCGAAGGCAGAAGTGCCTTGAGGAAGTGTTGTCCGTAACTTTTACCATGGACTCAATACTGCCTAAGACTAACAAAGACGAAGGGGTCACACCACAAAATCATCCAATTCATTCTCGGCTGTGTTGTCTTTTCTTCTTCTTCTACTGTTAATCCATTAATAGATATTTGCGATCATATTCACCCACTCTTTCTTATGGTTTGTGTTCCACTTTGGCCTTCATTTTTTCCTTCAAGTATTAATTGTAAAAAGTAGTACCGTTCATTACGTATTACATTTTCAATGTATGGTGTTTTTTTTTACTCTTGATTGTGGTTAGCAGTTTGCAGTCTTTGTTTATCATTCTAAGAAATTCTTCGTTTGTCTTTCTGTCTGTCTATGACATCCTGAAAGAAATTCACATTTCAAAAGCATCAAGCTTGTTAATGTTGGTCATTTTTAGCATCTAGCTCTCCATACCAACAGGAAACACCACACGTAGCATATTATTAATTTTAGCTTAAGATTGATGTCAAAGTCGGTGTCAATAAGGACTTTCTTAAATTTTATAAATGCATTTGGGGTATATTCTATTCGACACCTGATTTACACGTCGGATCTTCACACTACATTAGATAAAAGTACAACTTTCAACTTTAAATTAGAATATTACTGGAATATTTATAACTAAAAACTATAATGGAAAATATTTCATAAGTGTTGCAAAATAGCAAATAGCAACTATCTGTATAATTACCAATTTCTACGCAAAAATTGTTTCTAATTTTTATGATACCTATATGTTAGCTTATTTTAACATCAATCTAAAAATTGAACTGAGTATATAAATTTGATTTGTTCATTTAGTTTGATAATATCTTATACTTTATTAAAAAAAGATAATTTTAGGAAATCGATATTGAAAATTTGAGGTCTGAGTCCAAATATTTATCAACATTTGTTTTGAGTACTTATAACTCTGTTAATACCCTCTAAACAGTTATTGCTAATTGGTATTCCCAAAAAAATTATTATCATTGTTAAAGTATTTTACAATGTGATCGTATTTCAATAAGATAACATTAAACAAATATTATATTAAATCATATTAAAGTCGCTGATTTTGAACAGTTATTCTGTTTATACAATATATAAAATACTAGCTAATCCCCGCCCGCTTCGCTGGACATAGCTAAATTGAACTGATTAATTAATAGAAACCGTCATTGCAAAACATAAAAAAGGCATTTCAGTTATGTTGACATAAAAAGATAGTAGTTATTCCTCAAGAATCGTAAATTTTTCGGAATAATAAATATCTTCGTATTTCAACCATATTTTAAAAGATTTTTTACCCGTATTTTACGTTTGACATACTTTTAACGCCCTAAAAGATACACCCTTTAATACGTTAAATATGTCTATGAAACTCTACGTATTTTAATCTCTATGAACTCCTAACAACTTCACCTCTCTAAGTGAAACTCCTAGTCAGGATCATTTAAGTCAAACTGTCGGCTTTGGTTATTTATTTTTAAGAATGGAACATATCACTGGAGAGGATTTCCTGATTACTACAAATTTTACTCGCAATGGATAAATAAAACTTCTCCTCGATAATTCGAACGTTTACTAAACCGAACTATAGATAAGGTAGCCACCTATAAATTAGCTATGGGTTTATGGTTTCTAGGAATTCAACTTATTGTTGTACTACTATTATCGTTATAATCTTCAAGTTTGCAAACATTAATTCATAAGAAAAAGAAATAAGTCTTAAATAATATCGTCTCTGCGATATGTTATATATTCACCTAGCTGATATTCGCCCGCTTTGGTGGACATAGCTAAATAAAAATGATTGATTAATAGAAACGTCATAGGAAAATATGAAAAAAGTCATTTTAGCTATGCTTAGGGATTTTACAGGACATTTTAGGATGCTTAGGATTCGTAAATTTTCCAAATAAATAATTATTATTGTATTAATACTTGCAATGAAACTCACTATTTGCAGTTCTGTAATCTTTCAGTGGACTATTACCTGCCCGTAATTTACGTTTGACATACGTTCTAACTTCCTATAAGTTGGGTGTATAAGGTAAAATATTTTTTTGTCCCAATGCATCTCTTTGTAACTTTGTGTATTTTCCCCTCTATGAATCGAAGTCTTAACGGCCCCTTACCTCTCTAAGCCAAACTCCTAATTGGGATCACTTAAGTTGAACTGTATGCTTTGGTTATTTATTCTTACGGGTGTTGTTTTAATACTTCGATATTTATTTTTAAGGATGTTATCATATTCACTACAGAGGATTCCCGAATTACTCCCAGGTCTACTCTCACTGAATCGAACAATGGATAAATAAAACTACTCCTTCGATAATTCGAACGTTTGGCGAACGTTGGGCTAAACTATAGATAAGATAACCACCTATAAGTTAGCTATAGATTTATTGTTTCTAGGAATTTAACTTATCGAGAGTTCAATGGATTTGACTGGATCAATTAAGCTCAACCATGAAAATTAAAATTTTTATTCTTTATAATATGTATTACAAAAGTCGTGTAAAACAGTGCAACTTGTAAGTTAATTTTAATTTCTTGTACTGCTTAGTCGTTTTAATTTTTGAGTCAAGCATCCGGACCGATTCCAGTTATTAAATATATGGACAACTTGGGAAGGTTTACAACGCACGTCTATTAATCTATATTCTAAGTTCATTGTTAATATTTCTTAAGTATTAGGTTTATTTGAAAATATGACAGATAATGAATTATATAATTGATGAAAATCAAAAGTGTCAAAGCAAATTGTGAAAATCAAATCAATTATCGAGTTAAATTTTATAAGTAGGTACCTACTAAGTACTATTATTTTCCAAGAAGTCAGAATAAAATTTGTATTTACGTGTGGCGTATGTGAAACAATTTGTTAGGAACATAATAAAAGTGTCACGTTTAATAATCAATTATTAAAAAGAAAAGATTAATATTAACAGTGCAGGTTAGATCAGCTATTTACCTTCAATGACGTCTATGGAGTTTCAAGAGAAATGCTACCTTAGCGCCGTCAGTGTCAAATCGTTAAAGCAGCCATGAATTTACAAATGTCAAAATCCTGGCAGCCCATTGGTCAAAATTGTACCACGTGACGAAAATTGATGAAAAATCGATAAAAAATGCATTTTCAATACGATTTTCGTAAAATCCGTTCTTTGTACGCGTCTACGTGGTAAGAGGAGTAACTATGTTGAATTTCAAGTCGATCGGACCTATAGTTTCAGAGATCTCGTGATGAGTCAGTGATCGTTTTTCGCTTATATATATATATATATACTATATAGATTATATAATGTGGTCTGGTCTGGCTATTTATGCAATATAATTTTAAAAAGTAAACTATAAACATAGAGTGGAACAAAAGTTCAAACGTATTTTTGACGTATTGTCCAGATACGTTTTTCGATTGCTAAGTAATCTATATCAGTGGTTATCAAATATTGGATCGCTCTTCACATAGTGAATCGTCACACAGCAGTTACGGAACGATTCAATACTACTAGATGATCTACTAAAAGATTGCTTGTCAATCAAACTTTTGTTCAAATTTAGGTTTATAGTTAACTTTTGTAAATTATATTGCATAAATAGGACAACAATATATTTTATATATTGTATAAACAAAATATTATATTGTTAGTTCAAAAAATAATAAAGATACTTAAATATAAATTATTTACATTATTAGTATGAAAATAGCGACAGTCATTTAATTTTCTATCTAACATTGTTTTTGTTTTTAAAATTTATATCCGTGGAAAACATAGATAATTATCTATTTTATTTATTTTTTAAAATGTGCCTGCTTCGTTTATTAATCTTGTAGGATCTTCGTATCAACTTTTATTTCACTCAATCATTTTAATTGGAAAGCATTTAAAGTATTCTGCAAAAACAGAAAATTTTCCGGAATAAAAAGAAGCCTATATTGTTCGTAGGTTTATAAAACATCCTTATGCAAAAAGTCACTTAAGTCTTTTGATGCATTTTTGACTTATAAAAGGAGATAAGATTATTGAAGAGTCTCAAAAGTTATTACAAATCAATTGTATATACTACCTATAGGTATTTTTAATCAACATTTAATACGCGGAAACTTTCTTTTAGAGTTTTATCGTAAAATGAAGGGCTGATGTATTACAGGTAAAATTTTGACCAAAAATTAAGATGAATTTTTTTCTCCAAAATTTGTTGCAAATTGTATTAGCTTTAATTGATATTTAATTAAATTTTATTTTTTCCCAATTACTCACAGTTTTAAGATATAAATGTTTATAAAAAAACCGGAGTCTCTTAGACCCATCCCCACGGCGCAACTTCCAGGAATATGGAAAGTTTATAGGTTTATTTCCTAACTAGTCCAAACAAGTTCCTATAGTTAAAAAATCGATTCCTTTTAATTACATTCTACAACCTCTTATTTGGTGTTCGTTGACCGGAGTTTGGTTTTTTGAGAATTTGTTGAGGACAAAATTGAAAGGAATTGACAACAGAAGATTTCAAGTTTATTTAAAAACTCCCTTCCGTTTATGTTTACAATGAAATAAAGTGGAAATAGTAACTCAATTGATAGTCCAAGAGTTGACGACAAATTTTAGGAAGGAGTTTTATGCAACTTTAAATAGTGAAAAAATAAAATTTTGTTAATTGGTGAATTATGAATCCTGAGTCGGGAAGAGGGTTTGTGGTTATTTCGCTACTGCGATACCTATGGCATTAGCAAATAAAAAAACATGTTTTAGGCAACTTGAAATTTGTTTAATCTTTAATTTTAGCATCTATTAAACCTTGAAATAAAAATCCCAAAAGATTTTTTGGGTTACAAAATATGACCAGATCCCCCTGAATATACTTAATAATCATACCTCAAAAATTACTTTAGACATTCTGAAATTTTAATAGAATGTTTATTAAATAATATATAAACAAAAATTGTTTTAATCGCATTTTGTAACTACATTACTAATTATTGTTTTATGACCTGTATATTTAGCTTTATTAAAAGAAAAAGGGCCTTGGTAAAAAAAAATCGACAGATAATTAAACTTTAGTTTTATTTTACTATTTGTCACATGATCGTTATATACATATAATTCAAAACTTATTAACCCAGCAAAAATATTAACTTCAATATTCGATGCCAACAACATAACAACCAACCCAGTCAACACAACAATTGTTGCTAAGGACAGAATGGTTGAAGCGACATTTAAAAAAAAAAAACATAACGAAAATTATAGAAGAAGAATCTGATAACTACTAAAAATTCAAAATTGTCATTACGACTTTATTAGCATATCGATGTTTGATGTTTGATTACTTAAATTGCTAACCCTGAGAAGCATTGTGATTAAAATTGTATTTATTTAATAAATTTTTATTTTAAAGCGGAAGATTTGTATCAAAATTTCAAAAAACACCTCCAATGTCATCGTATTTAGTCGCATTTGTATTGTCCGACTTTGATGTCATTTGCAACAGAAATAAAACACATTGTGTATGGACGAAAAAATCACTTATTGAATACGCAAAAGTATGTTTGGAAATCAGCGAAATCACCATGAAAGCGCTAGAAAATTTCTTACAAATTCCTTATAAAATGCCAAAAATCGACCATCTGGCAATTCCGGACTTTAATTTCGTTGGAATGGAAAATTGGGGCTTGATAATTTATAAGTAAGTTTTATGGTTCAAAGGTCAGTACCTTTTTTAAGTACATTTACTGTCTTTTTTCCTCCAAACCCTCCTTTAATTTTTCCTAAAATACCTTCCTATATATGTACATCTTTATGACAATAATTACTATTTTAATTTCATTAATTAAATAATAAAGAACAATGAATCAACAATTATTATTGTATTTTAGGGAACAGTGGTTTATTTTCGATCCAAATGCGGCATCAACCAGACAAAAACAATTTTTATTTGAACTTATTGCTCATGAAATTTCACATCAATGGTTTGGAAATTTGGTCAGTCCTAAATTATGGAGTTTCACGTGGCTGAATGAAGGTTTTGCTTCATATCTCGAGCACATCATTGTTGATTTAGTAAGAGATTTAACTTTAATAGTTTATGATTTTAGTTTATTTAGGAAGAATATTGAGTGAGGATGTTTGTTTTTTTATCAGCTTAAGTTAAGGTACTATAATTATAACTAAAAAATTATATTCTTAAGTAATTTCCACCTGTCTGTTGGGGTGGAATTTTATAGTTGATTTTTACTTGGTTTCTAGATTCAATTAAGCTGAAATTTTGTATACAAACGTGTGATCTGGATGACAGTACATGTAATGTTATCAGATTCACTGATTGATCATTTTATCTATCATCCACCATAATTATTTGATTCAGTGGCTTAGCATGTGAAGGGAAAAGGGGAGCATAGTCCCGGGGGGTACTTATATGAAAAAAGACAAAAAACAATTATGTTTCCTAATCCTGTCTGTAAAATTCGGCAGTACCAATTAATTTAAAATTATATAAAATCCCAGATGAGTTAAAATTAAAACTTTAAATAAAGCTTTAAAGTTCACTCAAATCTTGAATAAAGAACTGGGTAAACATTTTGAGCTTCTAAAAAAGTAGGATGAGAATGATGAGATACATTTTTGGCAATGGGAGTTCAGATACCGACCGTTTACATAAAAACAATTAAAGGCTACGTTCCACTGTACGTTTACAACGATTGCGCTCATTGCCGTTGTTATTTCCATTCCATCAACTTTGTGAAGCGTTTGAGTGACGTTATTGCTTTGACTTATTTTTGAAAGTATTTTTAGTGATTGTAAGCTAAATAAATTACGTTACTTATTTATGAAGTTTAACTCAGCACAATATCCGTGTTTGTCATAATAAACTATAGAAATATGCTTTTAATATTACTGGCTTTAAAGGAACGTAGCCGAAGTAGGTTGCTGCTAAAATTTGAGAAAGGTTCCAAGAATTGCATAGCTATTTTAGCAATAATATAAATGATAGAATCTAGATTCTATATTTACTTAGTTTTCTTTCAAAGAATTTGCTCAAATATAACCTTGGAAACTAAAGGACCTTTATCATTTTCAATGAGTATAAAACTTTATAAGTTGTAGGTGTTGAAAAAACTTTCACCAAAATCTAATTGGCGTATTTATGACCAATTTGCCTTAAACTATCGCCAGTATGGAGGATTTGAAATCGATGAAACAATTGCAAAAGCTATCACATCAAACGTTTCGAGCTCTAAGGAAATTGCTGAAATGTTCAATCAAATTTCATACCTTAAAGGTAAGCTTAAAAAACTTAAACATGTTAATAGTTATTTAATTATTCCATTTTTAATAGCTGGGTCAATAATTTTCATGTTTCAACACATTTTTGGAACGAAGATTTTCTTCCGTGGTCTTACTTATTATTTAAAAGAAATGTAAGAAACACTTCTAAAAAGAGTATCACTCGATCAAAATATATAAGATTTTAGGGCCTATGCAAGTGCTTCTCCTGATAATCTATGGGACAATCTCCAGAGAGCTTATAATGAAGCACAGTCTTCAACCCTAAAAGATATAACCGTGAAAAAATTAGGAGACATTTGGAGTAAAAGTCCTAAATACCCAATTGTGATTTGTAAAAGATTTTCAAATGGAATCGTTTTAAGTCAAATTAAATTCAACGACTACTTAAATACTAAGAAGTTATCCAATTGGATAATTCCAATAAATTTCATCACCGAATCAACGTTGGAACTCGTCAATAATACAACACCTGCATATTGGTTGACAAATTCGCCGCTTATTGTAAATATTTCAAATTTCAACGAAAAATCAATGGTGATAGTTAATAATTTGCAAACGGGATACTATCGAGTTTTGTATGACGAAGCCGGTTGGGAGAAACTGACGTTTTTCTTATCGATTGACTCTAACAGAGAAAAAATTCCAAAAGTAACACTAGCGCAGTTAATAAATGATGCATTGACATTTTCTAAGTTTGGTTATTTGCCGTATGAAATATCTTTAAATTTTATTAAATTTCTGGAAAGGGAAATAGATTTTATCCCATGGAAATCTGCTGTGGATGAGTTCGAGCGTTTGGATTTATTCCTAATGAAATTGGAAAGTTACAAGGTGTTCTCAACAAAAAATAATCAATCGAAAATAAATGTAACTTTTATATTTGGTTTTAGAGATACCAATTGAGACTTATTGAAACTGCCTACAAGCAAATTGATTCTAATTTTATCGGAGGAAATGATAACCATATCGGAAAGTTGCACAAGTCCATGATTATTAGAAGAGCGTGTACATTTGGACTTAATCAATGCCGAGAAATATTTCTTGACGAATTTCCTTTCGTCTTATCAGCCTTATCAACAGCCTTCACGAACAACCACGTGCATCCTGATATCCAATTTACGTTTTATTGTACCGGAATGCAAAACGCAACAGAAGTTTTATATAGACAATTATGGAATCGCTATTATCAAACTGATAAACTAAATGAAAAAACGAATATTTTACAAGGTTTTGGGTGCATGGAGAACAATAACCTAATATCAATGTAAATAAATATATAAATATATTTTAGAATTGCTCATCAAAATTGCATTAAGATATTTTAAGAATGTTTTCACAAATCTCAATTTTCATACAACACTTTATATGTGTTAACCGCAGTGAGTTAAAATATTATAATTTTATTGAAGCAAAACGCTCTCTTTTTATGCGTGCAACATTGCACATAAGCAAATCAATTCACTCTTACTAATAATGACATTTTTGGGAGCAAACACTTAGTAAAAACTTACAATGATCACAAGAGGCGTGGCGATTACAATTACAGTTTTAAATGATAACAATAAATTTAATGTCCACTTAGTATTGCAGTATTGCAGTGGTTTGAGCAATTTGTTCTCTCCGCTACATGCATGATACTGGGTTAATTCTTGCACTTTCTTTATTAATTAAATAACTTACAAGGTTAAAGTTATCCAGTTCCTACTTCACAAGCAATCGAAATACAATCAGCAATCGAAAAATGCATCGTAAATCCTTTACAGATTTCAGTAATAAGAAAATGTGTGCGTTGCAAAATGTTTATTATAACAAAATGATTTATATCCTCACGTATGTCCGTTCGAAATCTTGTTTATAATATATCAAATTCATGAGCGTTTGCCAATCATCAGTACCAAGTTGTCGTTAGGTTTTACTTTTATCTCTTAAAACGCTACACCTCCAACTTTTATATAAGCATGTTGATACCTTATTAATATACCTTGTAGTTCTTCGTTTGTTTGGTATTGGCTCAAAAATGGCTACATTAAAGTGATCGGTAATTAAGTTAGGGTTTTAAACGGTTACTTTATTTTACTCTATTCAGTTCTTATTTTAAGCGTCGGTTTTCTTTATTTGTAAAATAATTTGAATTTGAAATTGAATAATAATTCTTTTTTTTTTTTTTTTTTTTTTTGTGTTTATAAGTCATTTTTTAACTACGTGGTCATCAATGACTTGGTATTTAAATTAAGATTTCTAGATTTTTTCGTATAATTCTATTTTTTTGAGGAAGGTTATTGTTTTGTTGATTCCTTCCTGTGTGTTCAGGCATTTTGATATGGAGTTTGGGAGGTTTATTGATTTTCTTTGAGAGAGGTATGTCCCACACTGAAGCAAAATATGTTTCACTGACTGCTCTTGTTGGCAATACGAACATTTTGCCTTTTCTTTTTTTGTTATTAAGTGGCTGTGCGTTAGGTTCGTATGTCCTATACGCAGTCGTGCTATCACCGATTGGTCTCTTCTTGTTACTGGGATGGGGAGCTTCTCTATGGATGTCTTGCGGATCTCATGTAGGTGTGTTAGTTTGTTTTTCCATTTGCTGTCCCAATATTCTGAAGTTATTTTGTTTATTGTTTTTTTAATTTCGTCTTTTGCTGTCTTCAGTGTGGGGTCTATTGTTTCCTCGGTCGTGGCCTCTTTTGCTTCTATATCTGCCCGCTCATTCCCGTCTATTCCTTGGTGACTAGGAATCCATATAAGTGACACTTTCACCCCGCAGTCTTCGAGTTCTTCGAGAGTTTTTTGGATGTTACTGATGAGTTGGTTTTTACTGTATGGATTTTGGAGGGCAATTAAACTGGATTTGGAGTCAGTGAAGATAACGGAATTTTGAGGTGGGTTGTCTGCTTGGATCAGGTCCAGGGCCTTCGAAATGGCAGTTGCTTCACACGTGAATATTGAATAGTGATTTCGAAGCCTGAAACGCTTAACTACGTTGTCGGATACCACCGCGCATCCCGTTTTTGTTCCAATAATTGACCCATCAGTGTAATAAATTTTTTCTTTGTTGTATTTATTTAAAGTTTCCAAGAAGAGGCTTTTATATAACAGTTGGGGTGTGTCTCCTTTGAGGTTTTCGGCCATTTTTAGATTGACGGCTGGCCTAAATCGTTCCCATGGGGGCTTTTTACTTTCCCTTCGGAATATTTGTAGTTCTCGCAATTCCAACTCTAATTCCTTGCTGTACTCTGCGGCTCTTATTCGAACTGGTTTTGGAAGGTATTTATGGGTTCGATACAGGTTGTCTATGCTTGGTTTCTTATTGAGGCGAATACAGGCTGGGTTTTTTAAATCCTCATTGACGCAGATGGCAACACTGGCAACCAGTTTTTTTCTTCTTAGATCAAGTGGGATTTCCTCAGCTTCTACTAGGATACTACTGGTGGGACTCGTTCTGAAGGCTCCTATGCATAGCCTTAGAGCATTATTTTGGATTATGTTAAGTTTTCTAAGGTTGGTTTTTGTTGCAGAATCATAAAGTATACACCCATAATCCAATTTTGTGCGAATCATAGTCCTGTATATGTCAAGTAAGCATTTTTTATCGGCTCCCCATTGCACTGAGGCTAGCACTTTTATGAGGTTTAGTCTTTTGTGGCAGTCTTTTATTATTGTTTCAATATGTGGTTTCCAGGTGAGTTTTTTATCTAGTACCATACCCAATAATTTTACTGTACTAGACGTTTTTAGTAGATGGCCGTCGAGGTTAAGCAAAACATTGTCTGGTGATTTGTATTTTCGAGAGAAGATTGTGATTTCCGATTTTGTTTTAGAAAATTTGAATCCTGTTTTCTCCGACCACTCTTGTAATTTGTCCAGGGTTTTTTGAAGTAGTTTAGTGGATGCATGTTCGTTTTTACTTCTACATGTTATTGTCAAATCGTCCGCAAATAGGTAGAATTTTACAGGGTTGATTTTATTGGAGAAGACGTTGTTGATACTTACTAGAAATAGGAGAACACTCAGAACTGATCCTTGAGGGAGCCCGTTCTCAAGTTTTACTGGATTCGAAAGGGTATCGTTGAGTCTTACCCTGATTTCTCTGTTTTCTAGGAAGTTTTTAATAAACGCTAATGTGTTTCCTTTTATTCTCATCTTTTCTAGTTGTTTTAAGATGTTGTGCTTCCATGCCATTTCATAGGCTTTCTCAATATCTAGAGTGAGTAATATGAGGTTAGTTTTATTTGCAAAGGAGTCGCATATATCGTCTTCTATGTTAATAAGATGGTCCGTTGTTGATTTATTTTGACGGAAACCGAACTGATAGGGAGAGAGGAGATTGTTTTGTTCCAGATACCACCGAAGTCTTCTACTAATTATTTTTTCCATTAACTTGCATAAGTTGCATGTTAAGGAGATTGGCCTATAGCTGGTTACGCAGTTGGGGTTTTTGTTGGGTTTTAGGATTGGAATCACTATTGCTTGTCTCCAGCTATCTGGGAAGGTTTGGTTTTCCCATATGTAATTATATAATTCTAGCAGATAATTCAGAGCAGCACTTGACATTTTTTTAATGATTGCGTTTGGCAAGTTGTCTGGGCCAGGGCTTGAGTTACCTGATTGTTGTAGCGCATATATGAGTTCATGCATGGATAACCTTTTGTTGATCGGATTTGCATTATCTTTAAGCTCTAGGTAGGAGTTGTATTCCTGTTTTTTTTTGTGAATAGCAAATTTTTTTGTATAATTTTTTGTGCTAGAGTTGGAGGCAAATGCTTCTGCTAAAATTTTTGTTGTGATATTTGGATTTTCCTCCAATTTCTGGTCTTCTGTTTCTAGAACAATGGGGTGTGGTATTTTGTTTTTTTTAATACTATTGATTTTTTCCCAAATTAATTTAACCGGAGTGTTGCTGTTAATGGAAGAGGTAAATTCTTGCCACGATTTCCTTTTACTTTCTTTGATTATCCATCTGGCCTTTGCTCTCTTTTTTTTATATTCAATTTTGAATTTACTATCAGGGTCGTTATAAACATTTTTTTGGAAGAGTCTTCTAGCTTTGTTGGCTTCTTTGATAGCTTGGTAGCAATCACTGTTCCACCAGGGTACTGATTTATTTCTGACTTTTCCTGTTGTCATTGGAATGCTCATTTTTGCGGCATCTAATATGAGTGTTGTATATTCGTTCACTATTACATTTATATTTTTTGTAGAATATTTTGATGGGATTGTGAGATCATGGATGTTATTATCTATTATTTGGGTAAATAGGGTCCAATTTGCTAAATTTATTTTCCATTTTTTTGGGATGAATTTGACACTTTGCTGGTGATCAAGACCTATTGTTATTTTTATTGGATAGTGGTCACTGTCATACAAATTGTCGTTGGCCTCCCAATCTATTTCTGAGGCTAATGTGTGGGAACTTAAACTTAAATCTATGCTACTGGATGTTCCTTTGCTACTGCTAAAATGTGTTGGTTGTTCTTTATTTAGGAGTAGTACATGGTTCAGCGAGTCCAACCAGTTGGCTATTTGATTTCCTCTAGGGTCGTTTTTTTTGGAACCCCAATAGTAATGGTGACTGTTGAAATCCCCTACTAATATAAATGGTTTGGGTAGTTGGTTTATCAAATCGTCTAGGTCGTCTGTGTTCAATGGGGAGCTATTTGGAAGGTAAATGTTGCATATAGTTAGGGAGCGAGGAAATTTGATGGTAATGGCCACCAATAATTCTTTGTTTTTATCAATTTTTATTAGCTTAAAGTTCCATCATCCTATAGAGTCAATTCTATTTTTGGAAAAAGCTTTCAAGTTATGTATTCCCACGTTGTAAGATATATTCCATTTTTAAGAAACGTTTGTTGCACAATACTAAGATTCAGTAAAACAAAAATCAGTTAGATATTTGGTACCTATCAATTTCTAATTTTTTTCCATTTAATTAGGCAATTTTTTTCTTAAATTTTTGATCCAAAAAATATCTTATTGTACTTTATAAAATGTTTAGATTACTTTTACAACACTCAGGCGGAAGATTCTTATAAACGTAAAAGTTATGAGTTTTCTATGTTATTTAAATATTTAAGATTAAATTTTTCTACAAACTTTTTGGCGGATATTTTAAAAAATCAACTAAAAAAAGTCGGTGTGAAAAGATTGAAATCAGATTTGTCATAACAAAAATCGAAAATGATTATTTATGCTTATTTTATCAGTAAATGATGAAGTAATTTTCAATATTGTTTTAGGCACCTAAAACGTATAACAAATTCAATGTTGGAAAATGATTCAAATTTAAATGCTATAGCATTTAATTCTGTTATCAACAATGGAAAAGCTTACTCTGAAGATGGTGAACTCATCAGCAGAAAACTAGGACTTTCATATTTCATAACAAAATTTAATGAAATTTATGAGTACTTATATTAAAAATAATATGTAGCGTTACACTAATTTCTCATGTTTTTTTTTCCTTATTTTAGTACTTTGGGTTTTCGTTTTGCTGTCTTGGCTATGAATAATTTGGGTAACGTCTTAACAAATGAAAATGAAAAAAACCAAGTAAGTACCCTCACACTATTTTTATTAAGTATGTAATTTTTTGCCATATCCATATCCATAATTTTGTTAGATCAACCTTTTTAATAAAAAATATGTTCTTTATTGTTACTAATTTATTATATTTGACAAATTTATTTCCCTTTTTTATTTAGATAAAAGCACTTATGCATTATTGTAAATATAACAGTTTAAGAATTTTATACTGTAACATATTTCAATGAGAGAACAAATAAGAACTCCATACCGTAGTTTTATGGGTGTGTGATAAAGTTTCAACCAGAATGTTGTAAAAGAGCTACGATTTGTTGAGCTTTTCCAGTTTTGATTGACCTTCCTAGGAATTTTACCAACATTTAGTTATTTTTTACAAAATATTGATTGAAATTTGCCTCTCCTGTTCTTATGCAGATTTATACAGATTTAGCACCTAATTGTGACTATCACCTGTCTTCTATTTACTTATTTAATATAAAGAGTGCGAAGAAAATAATTCTGTTCTTACGAGGAGATAATAAATGTTCCATGCTTCGATAAAGAAATGACAGAGAGTATTTTTGTAATGAGATTTTAAGATTGGAACAATCTAATAGAAATCAATCGAAATAAACACTACATGAAAAGATAATACTTTATTTACTGTTAATATATGGGTGTTGATTTAAGACTAACCGATGGTTAGGTTTCGGTTATAGCCAGTATCAGTCAAAAATACTGGTTCTGGTAGCAGCACTGGTTTCACCAATTCATTTAAAAAATTGATCGATAAGCTTCACCAATTCCCTATTGTGTCGTATTGAGCACTGTCGAGTATCTTCGACATGAATTCATTCTTTATGCTTTTTATTGAGTTTAACCTTTGTTCGCCGACTAAGTTGAGTCGTTATATGCTATATGATTATAACAACTAAATTGAAATTTCATTTTTAAATCGCATTCAGTTTACATCGGAAAAGGTTTGTTTTTACCATTACAATTATTGTATACTTTCATATTCGATGGGGGTGAATAAATTAGGAATGAAAATCCTCAAAAATTCTCAAACTTGACTATAGGGGTAAGAGTTATGAAAATGTGAGAAATTTTGAGGAGAACCAAAAAAGGCAAATAAAATTAGGTGGTGCCATTTGAAAAAAAAATAATATTTTGACAATTTAGCACGTGTTACTTTACGATGCACTTTGGGATATTTAGTAATAAAAATTGATTGTTTTTGATAATCTTGAGTAAAACAGAATCTTCCAGCTTTCAAATGAGCCTATGTCGAGCTTCCTACACAATTTAATGTCGGAATTATGGACCTTTTACAAGACGTCTATTTGCTGCAAAATTTTCTAAAAAAAATAAGTATTTTTTTATCGAAAACCTTAAGGATTCACATGAGGTCTTGTTATTCTAAAAGATGCTCAGAACTATAAATTCTTGCATACCATTTAAAATAACGATTTTAGCACCTACTTCCGGTTTGTCATTCTAATTAAACGGAATTGTCAGAGACCTAAAAATATTCTGAGAAAGTAGCTTTAATCTAGTTAGGCTATAATCCAAATTTTCAGATTTCTATCAATACAGGTTCTCCGAAAGCTTCTGATGGCCGGTCATGTTTTTATGTATTATTGGTTTATTCATTACATATCCATATTTACCCATACGCACTAATGATATATGTTCTAAAATAACCGATTCTGTTAAATATATGTACAATTCAAAGAAAACTTTAACTTCAATACTGTTGTGATTAAATGTATTATTATCAATTTTTAGTTTGAAAAATTGGAGTATAAGATTTTAAACAATATAAGTTATGAAAAATTACAAGAAAGCTACCGAAAGAGCTCAGATAATATAAGAACCAATATATTATGGTATAAGATATATGGAAATGAAATCGAGAAGTGGTTAGAAAAAAATGGAGGAAGTAGTATAAGGAATAGCCACTTCGTATTTCTTATTTATATTATTGTTATGAGTATTTATTTTTAAATGTAATTAAAAATGATAAAGCTTAAACTGTATATTTTATTTTTGTTAAATAAAATGCTTATAAATATTTAAGACTGTTCTATTTTAATTTTTATCAATTTTGTAATCAATTTTGCTTTTTGAACAAAGAAATATCAAGAGCCATTTCTTATCAAAATAATTGGAAAAAAATGCATTCAAATAAGAACTAAGAATACGGAATGAATTTATTCAGACAAACAATAAATTGGTTCCAAAAAAAAAATATAAAATATTCATAGCAAAATTTTGAGAGTACACGTTCTAAACTTAAAATATCTATGCTGTGACGCGTCAAAAAACATAAATATACCCCACTATTGGTTAAAAAATTATAAACAAATTAATATTTGTAAAAACAAAACTATATAAATAAAGTCTAAAGACTAACTTGCACCCTCCTAGAATCCCCTTTATTTGAATATTCCCAAGAAAATTTTCAAACGCATGAGACTAATTACCATTGTAAGTTTGAGGAAAATCATTATAGCCATTTTTGAAAACATTAAAATTCCCAAAAACCCATATAATAAAGTTCCTGCAACTCGAATTCAACCAAAAGCTTTGCAGCCTAACTAGTTTAAACATAAAGGCAAATTTCCAAGTTTGATGACTTTCGAATAAAGCTTTCGATACAATATCGCTATCAAACACAAGAGTACACAGCCATACATACACAAGGACATTTTTCAAAACGTGTATTTCCGGTGAAAACTCAAAATCAAAAATTCGACCCAATTACAATACTTTCCTTACTATATAGCAGTAAAAGAAAGTACACTTTGTGAAAGACTTATGCACAGCGAAGAAAATCATTAACAATCGGAAGAACAAAATTTTTTAAGCTAACCTTGTACTGTTCAAAAAACTATGAAACTGTTTAGTATCACAGTTATTTACTATGCAATAGATCTAAAATGTATCATTCTGAAGCATATTTATTAATTTTTTATTCATTTATTTACTTTACATAAATACAATAAATATTATATAGAACTGCCTCTAAGCAGTTGTACATACGAAAAAAAAACAAATATACATATATACCTACTTATATTAGAGTAATAATATATAATATAAACTATATTAAGAATGTTATCTTTAAGTATATTTTAATACATATTTTGTTCTTGAAAACCTACTCAAAGGTTTACTAGTCGCCGAGTAAAATGGCTTCTGGCATACATGCAGACAAAAAAGACCAAATTCCATTTTTACTTACTGACCTAATTTAATTCTTAAATGATAAAAAAAAGCCTGCCTTAACGGCTAATCCCGTTATGTTATTTTCAAAAAAGTAATTAATTAAAATAAAATTCTAGATGAGTTTTATTCATTATATCAACGCAACCAGCATACAATGATTCACTAATAAATTTAAAACTCATCGATTTAATAGTTAATGAATATTTACAAAATTTATTGAATTAACAAACACATAATAAAAATAATACAACTGCAAATAAACTAATTTGCACCGATTGAAAAGAGGCTCCCGAATGTGTTGTGGTTTCAATTTCAGGACTAGTGTAAACAGGCGATTCGCTTGTGTAAGATGTGTCAGTAGTAGTAAGATCTGGATCTGGATTGTCCTCTACTTCCTCCAAAATGTCATCTTCTTTTTTTGGAACAACGGCATTGTCAATTATATCTTCAACGTTGTTTTCATCAATTTTTTCGACAATATTACTTCTTTGTTGATTAAATGCATTCACGTTGACAAATTGTGATACACTCACTCCAATGAGTCCAAAAACAATCAATCTTAAATTTAAAAAAAAATAAATGTAGTATACACTAATAAGATTAAACATGGTAAAATTTTACCTTAAAATCAAACTCATTTTCTTAACTTTTTGAGCTTATTTCAGACTAAACAATAAAGAAATAATCAATTTTTATGTAAAAATGTGTATAAATAGGGTTTTTGGAGATAGCATATCGCGTATTTGGCATAATCTCAAGTGGTTAATTTAATCTCTATTTTTTGGCTATATTTTACAGTAAAGCCTGTTGAACTGTCTACCTCTGAGTTAATTATACTTTATGTATTTACTAGCTGATACCCGCTCGCTTTGCTGAGAGTATTTAATTTTAATTGATTGAATAATTGATTCCCTACCTTCACAACAAAATTTAAAAATTAATCTTTATTAACAGAAAAAAATGATAGATACTTTCAGACTTTGGATCCAAAGTAAGTTCATCAAAATTCTTAAAACTACTTTTTTGGGAAGAGATATTAGCTATTTTACATCAAGTTCATTACAATTTTAGATGTAAAATGTTCCTTTAGACTTAAAAAGTTTTCATTTTAAATGTCATTTATAACCGTTCAACTATTTTAGTAGAATAGATTCGTAGCTATCCTACAGAAACCGTGCCTTTTTTTAGGATTAATGGTATTTCACGAACCTTAACAAAACGTACCGAAAATACTACAAAAGAACACGGGTACTGTAGGATTAAATTGTTATGCTATCTTATGTAGGGTGGCCAACCGTACTCTTCCAAGAGTACATGTACCTTGCATACCTAATTGGTGTAGAAATTTTCGAATTTTTGTCCGAAATAAGGACCAATACAAAAATTTTATATTTATAAGAAAAGGTAGCAATAAAACAGCCACTACGTACGACATACAATATTCAGTCGCTCTGCCAACGCGTTTTAAATCTGTGATATCTTCTAAGATATTCATTTTTATGATATACTGTAATGGGCAATGTATCTAATGTATTTAATGGGATAAAGAATAATATTGTATTGCTTAAATAGCTTGGTAAATAACCAACAATTTTTTTGTAATATGTAAAAGATAAAAATGGCTTCGGTGGGTTATCCTTAAGAAATAGACATATACCGCCGCAGACTTTTTTATCAATCTTTTTAAGATACACAATTTTGATATAAGTTAGATATATCTCGTACGGTGTAGCCAGCGTTTGCAATGTAAGTGCACAAAAATATGTTTGTTTTGACATCACATTATAAATCTTTGAATTTTCCGACTTTCTTTTACTATAATATGCAAGTATTATATCTGCAAACCTTCCTCTTGAATCACTCTACCAATTGCTGAAAACTGCATTAAAATCCGTTTTGTAGTTTAAAAGATCTAAGGGAACAGACAGCGGGAGCAACTTTTTTTTATACTATGTAAAGATAATTTAATTAAGACCAGAAATCTCGACTTTTCTAATTATTTTTCATTGTCAAAATATTTTTATAGGTTTGTTCAAGCATTCAATTCAAATTCCAGTGTTCGATTTGGTAATGCGCATTTTCATCCCTGGCCCGGTGGTGCAGCTCCCGGTTAAGGTTTGGAGCGCCCAAAATAAAACTAAATTTATGTAAACTTATCTTTCAGGAAAAAAATATAGCAAATTAGGTGTGACCATCGTGTTGTTTTGTAATCGAAAAATAAATTAGAGCTAATGTAATTTTGCATACGATTAGCCCACGCCTCATATTTATGTCACAATTTAATCCACGTTTAATCTCGAAAACTAAGCGAAAACTCAAAAAAGTGTATTCTTCATTTTCGATTTATATTAAAGAGGTACATAAGTAGCCGTCATCAAATTTTGTCCCTGGGATATTTTGTCAAGGGATATTATGTTAATTTTATTTAATCAGATTATTCAATTTTTTTACTTCCCATAGATCATTAAAAAATAGTAAAATATTATCTAAAAATGTTTGACCTTTTTCATTGTTTAGCTAATTAGATGTATGAGGTAATAATTAGGTATTCTTGAGCCCATTACTATAAAACTAATATTAATAGGTTTGCTTAAAAGATTCCTTTATTTCAATTAGCATATAAGGGGGTATTCTAGTCTAGAGACACGAATTTTGGATGTTTTTTCAAGGTCGTTAACAAAAAATCAATAATTATTTTTACTTTATATTTTTTTGCTATTAATTTATTCATCATTCAAGAATACACAAAAAAAAATAAATACAAAAAAATAGATTAACTAACAAACTGTTGATTTGGAGGGGAAAAAAGAGAATGTTCCCGTAGTCATGATTTCAACCCTCAAAGTCATCTAAAACAAAAAGAATAAAATTTATCTTAAGTAAAAAAGATGTAACAAGAGCCAGGACCTCCAAAAAAAAATCTCGTAAGATGGTGACTGCTTCAAAAATATAAGCTTTCTTTTCGTTTTTTTTTTTTTTTACTTTTCGGAATTTTTCAAAAACTTCAAAAATAAAAATTTAAACTTTTTTCTGGTCCAAGCCTTAAAGAAGTATTTCCGAACTCTGGAAACTATTCATATTGTACCTCCAGGATTGGCATCTTAAGACAAAGGTAAACCAGGAGTATTCTGACTCCAACATCTGGAGTGTCGCAAGGAAGTGTTTTAGGGCCTCTTTTATACTTATTGACACATCGGACCTGTCTAATACAGAAAACATCATGATGCGAACGTTCGCGAATGATACAGTGATTATGGCCGCTCGCACTGGCCAATATTGCCTCTCACTACCTCCAACTCCTACCTTGGTGTTTATCTAGATAAGATACTTACATGGAAGTACCACATAACACAAAAGAGAAAGTCCATAAACAACAGATTCAAACAACTTCACTGGTTGCTGGGAAGAGGCTCTAAACTTCCTATTGAAAACAATTTACTTATTTTAAAAAGCTGTCATATTGCCGATATGGACATACGGTATCGAACCGAGGGAATCTGCCAGTAAGTCAAGCATAGAATTAATCGAAGCCACACAATTCAAAATAATGAGACAGCTGGTAGTGCCTCATGGTAAGTTACCAACGAGAGTTTCAGTAGGGATTTACACATCCCATCAGTGGCTGATACTATTTCTGCCCGCACAACCAACCACTTTGAAAAGGTGCGATATCATTCTAACTAATTAATACCGCCATTATTAAAACCCCCATATAATAAACGGCTGAAAAAAGAATTTCTAGTGACTAGATTAGATGATAAGAGGATTCCTCCATTAGGAGCAATCTCCATTATGCCAAGCTTCCACCATCATATTGAATTATAGGACTCAAATCCTGATGGCCAATCTTGAAGAAGAAAGAGAAAAATATATACATATATAGACGGTTCATACCAAATTGCCCCAAAACGGTCGATTATAACTTGAGATATCAGGGATATCAGGTTAAAAAAGTAGTTTTGAGATAAATCCCTTCAAAGTTTTAAGTAATGTTTGAAGTAGTCTAACTTATAAAACAGTATGTGTTGCAAAATAAGCAGTTCTAGCGTCTTTTAAAGCTTCCAAAATCCGGATCCCTGAATTCATCAAAACCCTGTCTCGTCTCAGAGCGAACGAATTTATCAAAATTCAAACTATTTTGAATAATCAATTTTAAGGCATATTTTTTTAATATCGACGCACAAAAAAAAATCGATTTTTAAAAAGTTCTAGACTAGAATACTAAATAATAATAAAATAAAAATAAAAATTACTAGGCTCCAACGATTTTCTTTAAGCTTACAATAGTTCTTAGACTCATTAGTGGCTACAACTTGCATCACAACTTTGCAGCTGCACGCATTAAACTTTATCGATGATTTTTTGTTAATTTGGCTTGTGGAAATCGTCAGATTATATATTTTTCGTAATCCTTGAATTATTCCCTTCAAAAAAAAAAAAAAAAATAGCCACGCTCGAGAATTTTGAGATGGCGTTTTTTTTACAACTTTGTAGCCCTCCCCCTTCTTTACATCACTCTCAAATTGTCAGATTAGTAGAATATACACGTTTTAGCATGTAACTAACTCACCCTACCTTAATCTGACGAGCTCGAGAATTTCCAATGATCAAATTTTTTTACTAATTTGATCCTTTATCCTTGACGAGCGGCCATGTACATATATCAGGCTCATATTTGGTGGAAGTACTTAGCCTGGTACAAGGTATTCCCCTGTATATTAATCTGCCGCGCTTGAGTAAATCCCGAAATCCGCGCTTGAGCTCCCCAACTATCCCTTAATATTAAGTTTTAGTATCTTGATGTTACATCATAACAAACTTTTTTTAAAAAGGAGATAGTCCAATAAAAACGGAAAATTCTTTATCAACCTTAATGCTTTTAGGATTAAGGTTTTTTGACATACTGTTTAAAATATTATCTTAATTATTTAAGTCGTTGATAAAGTCGATTAAAACGAAATTGAATAGGTTCTACTTTTTGCAAATTTTGTTTAAAACACTCATTTCAAATACTAGTTATACACTGTAATCAAGTATTCATGCATTATGACCTTTCAATCTTGAAAAGATATCAGTGCTTTGTTCGATTTGCTGAATGAATTTACACTTGTTTGCGTTTGTTATGAACAAACAAGTGAACAATGATTAAATTTTTAATTTACAATTTTAAAAGTTTCAACAAAAATTACTTTTTTGGAAATCTTGATTCTCGAAAGTTATGCTTTAGGTACTTGATTATAGTAACAAATTTAATATTATTGAAATGACCACTCTTTAATTAAATTGGATTAATTAACGGTTTGTTTCATTTTAATTTCTTGTACGTTAATGCGATGATGAAAGAACTGTTTTGTTTTTTATACTTTGTGACGTATGTTTATTTAGAATAGGTTTGGGTGATTTCAGCGTTGTTTATTTCAATCGTCCAGCTATGGCGATTCACAGACACGAAAACATTGGCCAAGAGACAAGAATGAGTGAAGAACTGTTTCAGCCAGTATTCCGAGGAGCGACAAGACTGTGCAGCATTGTGTCGTGTCGTCGAAACAGCGTCGATATAAGCGCTCGTCATGAAAATGTACGTAAATGGCTGTGCTGACTGCTTGATGGGGCTGGATGTTAGCATCTGCATCTGCTCAAACAATTTTTGGTCTTGGTCAATATGTCTTGCTCTTCGTCTGTCGGTCAGTGTTTGAGCATTGCCATAGTTGGACGTTTGGAACAAACCTTACGTGTTGTTACTACTGGTTTGGATTCGTGCATCGTTATTACAAACGAAAATCAGAAGTTCTTCTGGTACATAAACTCACCCGTCCAGAAATACTTACATATGGTCTCGAACGCTATTTCTTACCGTTCATGTACGGAAATGCACCCTTTGTCTGTTGAATGGAACGAGCCTTTAGTTTGTATGTGTAAGTCCAGTTTAATGTGACCTTTAATTTTTGATTTCGTCATGTTCCAACTTTCTGAGTACCTACTTAGCCAATGTGAATTCTATCTACACATAGCTAGCCTATGACGTAACTTACAAGTATGTCACCAAATGATAAATAACGATTCGAATGGAGCTTAATGTGAAAGTTTAACTATTTTTAACCGACTTCAAAAAAAGGAGTATTTTCTCAATTCGACTTTATGTTTTTATTTCAATAATTTAAATTTTCAAAACTTTATTAGTATGAAATTGCTTAACTTAATCTGAAAGAGAACACTATGTAGGTATAAAAATATTTTAAGGAATCGAAAAATAATTAGGATTGAAAAGTAAAAACTCCAGTTTTTGCAGTATAATATTATTTTAAAACCAAAAAGTGTGCAGCTTAAATTAAAAATGGTGGAATATTATTGTTTTATAAATAACCTATAACGTTACGTTTTTGATTAATCAATGAAGTCATTAAGACTATTAAATAATGAAGAAATCGTCTTATTAATCAATACATAAATTATAAATAATATAATGAAATTAAAGAGAAACCGATAACATAAGGCAAAAACATTGAGTTGGTGCCAGCTTTTGATGGAGTTGTCGCAATAATAGGTGTTGTTGAATTGATTGGATCGACCTGCATTAACCAATTTTCTATTTCAGAAATATGAGCGTTATGCCATTTTATATTGGCTTCAATAACATCCAGCAGTGGTTGCAGTTCATCAGTTCCATTAATGATTGCAGTAAACTGAAATAACAAAGTACTTATATCAAAGTTTCAAAAAATATTTTTATTGGCCTGAAAAAGCAAAAGTTATACTACATCTCCCAATTAAAGGTTTCAGTTTTTTGAAAAGAAAAAAATAATTTACAAAACATTTTAATAACAATAGAAAATAAATGATAATACTGGCCAAGTACGTGTTACAATATGTACAGAAAATGCTATTGAAAACACCATGAAATGTTTTATTCAAAATAGTTTTTATGGATAGTATTCTTATGTTCTTCAACCACAAATTTTTGTTAGAATTTTCAACCATACATTTAAAAAATTAGAGGGATGGAGGCTATATTTCTTACTTTATGAGTAAATATCTCACAAATTTTGGCTTAAATTGCAAAAATTACTTCAGAAGAGTTTCATCATTTCTAAAAACCGATCCAAAGATAAAGTTATGGACAGTGTAAATTTTGTTTTATTTTTCAGTGAAACGGTTGTAGTATTCTTTTTATTATTTATTTTTTAATTTCAGTATTTGTGTAGCAACTTATAGTAAAAATTTAAATTTTCAATTTTATGTTCTTAGCGTCAATGGTTTTTGACTTAATACTTTTAAGTTTTAACAGAACTAAAAAAAATTATACTTACATTGTCTACACGTTTAAAAAGAGTGAAACTTTTTTCAATTATATAACATTTTTGTACTTTTTAATATAAAAAATTATAAGAATAGTTCCCGGATAAAAAAAAAGAAAACAAGAAAAGTTTTTTTTAACTCAAAATACACTTTGAGATATTGACAACTAGGATGTCAAAAAATCTGAAATTTCGATTTTCAACTATGAAACAGAAGATTTGGTTTTGTTGTTATTAAATACAAACCTAAATTAACTATAAGCTTTTATATATATATAAGCAAAAAACGATCACTGACTTATCACGAGATCTCTGAAACTATAGGTCCGATCGACTTGAAATTCAACATAGTTACTCCTCTTACAATGTAGACGCGTACTAAGAACGGATTTCACTCAAATCCTATCCAAAATAAAATTTTTATCTACCCATCTTTACAAAATGTACTATCTTTTTATGTCAACATAACTGTAATGACTTTTTTATATTTTGCTATGACGGTTTCTATTAATTAATCAGTTCAATTTAGCTATGTTCAGCGAAGCGGGCGGGGATCAGCTAGTAATAATTATAGATCCCATTTGATGGCGCAGTGGTTAGAGCAATTGTTCTCTCCGCTACATGCGCCAGCGGTACTGAGTTTGATCCCCGTCGAATGCTTAGATATAAAATTAAAAAATTAAGAGTTAAGATCTACAGAATATTTCTGAGTGTAAGACAGTCGTGATATGACCATAGATGTTAAAGCGACTATAAACACCCAAAAAAAAAAAAAAATATATTATCAACAGCTTTTTTACTTTCAGACATCAAATCTTCTAGTACATATATTATGTATTAATATTCCTTGATACATTTATGTTGATATATTCATTGTTGTTATTATGACAACGTTAACAAAGTAGACTTCAATGGGTAAAAAGTGTAACTTGTTACGTGTAACGCAATGCGGCATTTTCAAATGTTATATTGAACTAATTTGTTTTCTATTTTGTCCATAAAACTTACAGTTAAATATCAAAAATACTTACACGTTGTAATTGCTGTTCAGTAACTAAGCGATCTGCTAGACCACCCATTAATGGAATAAAGTTTTCATTCCTAAAAAAATAAGAAGTTGACTTAAAATCTGAATAAATAACTTCTGTTAACTTACGTTGAAAAGAAATCAGGATTTTCTTCAAGGAAGTACAATGTGGTGTTAATGCCAGCGGGTCCGTTCATATAAATTGATTGGAATGCAATATCAATTTCCTTAATAACTGGATCGGGTTTGGTTATTTGCATCAAGTAACTAATAAAATAAACTGATGAAAACAACAAGTAGCGTTAATTTAAAAACTTACGTATGTAAGATATTAACATCTGAACTACAGCCCAAAGCTGTGGCAATGCGGGCTTTTTCACTTTGGGACACTCCATCAGTTGTATATTGGTTTTCTAACATGTCCCAAGTATGCTGCGTTCCGTATCTTACTGCTGCACAGTAAACAGCTGGTTGCAAGTTGGGCATTTCATGGCCCAGAGTTGAATTGAATTTTCCCACAACCCGACTAACACAATCAGCATTTCCTACTTGACAAGCGACATTGACAATATTTAATATATTTAAATTACATGGTAACAAATCGGTGTTACGTCCATCGATTCCATAAACTGATGCATAAACTTTATTTGTAAGTTTTTGTAAATACAACTGAAAAGTTATTTTGATAAAATGAAATACATTAATATTATGGACGTATATGTTAAGATAAAGAGTTGATGGTTACAATGCAATTTATTTTATATATTTTGATATGCTGTATATGATTTTATATCTCATGTAAAAATACAAATTTTTGCAGTAGCTAAGTTTGGTATAACGAGCTTTATAATCTGCACAATGTCGATACTTTTGGAGTCAAGGTGAACAAATAAAAAGGTTAATTGTTTAATTAACTCTCTTCATGTATGTACTTACATGCCAGTTCTTATAAGCCGAAGAAAAAGCTAAATGCTTTTCAAGAAAGGTGAAATGTTTTAACACGGAATTCCAAACAGCATAACCTTCTTCGTTTTCTAAAAATTCACTGAATGCCAACGCCACTGAAATATCTAGTTGAGAATTTATTGCAAATGTAAACACATCATCCAACAACTGTGCTCGTGTTGCATTTAAAATAACCATTTCATTTGAGTTTTTCAAATAATCTGCTAACAGTTTCCAGTTTTCAACGGAATAATTTACGCGGTAGTAACCTTAAAATTTTTTCTTTAGTAATAAATTCAAACTTTAAACTTTTATTTTTTACCAGTTTGTTCGTAATTAACGATAATCCAATCATCTTCTAGAATATAATAATTTAATTCAACGGAAAGTTCTGTTTCATTCATCCAGTATTTAGGAATTGTATTTGAAAAGTTTGATTTTGATTTAGTTGCAACAGTGATGGGAACCAACCATATTGTTGAATCCGTGTCATAAGATTCAACCGAATCCACTAAATAACGAGTTTGATTCAAATAAAGGGTGGAATCTCCGTGTGCAACGGTAACGATGGGATATCCAGCTTGGTTTATCCAGGAATCGCCAATTCGAGAGACTAAATATGGTAATGTTAATTCGTCATCACCATCAACAGCTTCTTGTAAACTTTTCCACAAATCTTCAGTTATCGCCGAGCCATACTGCCTAAAAGTAAAAAAAAAAATCCATATTTTTCTTTCTTTCAATACTAAAATTATCATTAAATACTTAAAGATCTTTAGGGGGTAAAACAAAATGATGAAAAACAAACAAAAATTTACTTGAACCTTTCTTAGTTAAAACACATTTACGTCGGGGAACGCATGGGTGCGTCTTCAGAGACCTGTCCGTAGACGCGGGAGACGCATCCATGCGTCTTCTGCCTTGTAGATTATTTATCATTATAATTTATACGTAAATATTATATATATATTAGATATTTATATATAAAAAAATAATTCCGTAATTAAAAAAAACCGATTTTTATAGGATAGGACATTCCACTGAACAAATATATGTAAGTGTACCTGTTTTGTTTTTAGCTTAGCTTTGAAATAATAATATGTACACGCATAGAATATGAAAAGGTTACCCTTTTGGATACATTTTGATGAATGTCAATGAATTGCAAACATGTTTTTGAAACTCCGAGAAATATGTTCCTTTTTATTTCTTTCAAAACTTCAGTACTTCTCTACATTTTTCCGTATTCGTTAGAACCACTGTAAAGTTAAAAATAATCGTTGTAGAGCAATGTATTATAAAACTTGACCTCAAGTTATTTTGAAATAAAACGATTGGTTAAAACATTTCAGCGTTTTTTTTTTCTAAAACAATTTTTTTTACATCATTTGGGGAATTTTGCCCCGCTACACAAGTAAAAGATGGGTAAATAAACCAGCCGACGTGAATGTGTTAATCCTAAATAAACTGTTAAAATTTAAAATTATTGACAAAGCCGTTCAAAAGTTGTGAAATTTAAAAAAAATCTTTATTTTAATAAGTATGCGTTCGTTTAAAGATTTGTTTTAAACAATAAATTGAACTAATGTGAAAAAAGATGGAATAGTTTTCAAAATCTTCAAGTTATATTATTTGAACTACAATACAAAAATTTGTAAAACTTGACTGACATTTCACTTAGCAATTGAGAAAAAAAAATTAAATACAAATCAAAACCTTATTTTACTGGTTAATACATAGTGTAAATTCAGGTATATTCCCAGTCAAAAGAAGAAAAATTTTTTGTTTTATGCATTTTTTAATCTAAATCAATACCTAAGTATATGAATTTTATTTGAACAAATTTCTCTTATTATTAAAACTATTTATTTACTTAGTGACAAACTACAAACAGTAGATAGGTATTTATTAATTATTATTAAAGCTCAGTACTTCGATTGAATCTCCTATACATTCTTAAATTTATTAGATTTTTTTGAGATTTAAAGTTGCTTTGACATGTAAGTTCGTATCATGGGTGTCAAAAAGCTGTGCCATCTATAAATTAAGAAATATCTAAGATTAAACGGGAATCGAACCGAGCACCACTGGTGCATGAAGCGAAGTTCTAACAGATTAAATCACTACGCCACTAAGTGGACATTGAAATATTTGTTTGATTTCAAATATTTTTCATTTATTTTTTTTAAATTTAACTTTGATAAAGTATGAAAACAGCATTAGGATAATAATAAAAGTAACTCTTAATCAAACTATTTTTGATAAGTTAAGTAGCTACTTAAAAATAATTTAACGTAAAAAAATTATCTTTGTTTTTTCGATGGTGTATTAAACTTACTTTTCTGCAATATAATTTTGTAGTCCTTTTTGAAAAATATTAGGAGTCAAAATGTGTTGCATCATTCGTATAACTGATCCAGCTAGAAATCAAAAATCAAATTGAAAAAATGACTGAAGAAGAACATCTTATACATCTTACCTTTTTTATAAGCTATATCATCAGCACTCCAATACCGTGGATCGTCAACTTCAATTTCAACCGAATGTGTCGAAATGAGTGCATCGGAAATCATTATTGTCTGCTGTACATCAACTACAAAGAGATCCATCGAACCCCAATCGGGATAGGTTTGAGATGGAAGAAAATACTCAAAAAATGTCGCAAAGCCTTCATTCAACCAAATATAACTCCACCAAAATGGCCCAACCAAATCTCCAAACCACATGTGAGAGGTTTCATGTGAAATTATTCGAATAACAGAAAACTCTTTTGCACTCGTTTCTGTATTTGGATCAAAAATTAAGTTTTCCATTCTGAAAAGAATGAAAATATGTCCTTATAAACATTAACAATTCTTAAAAAGGTTTTCAAGCCATTTGTAGTTAAAACTTTTCATATGTCTTCAAGAGAGTATATTTTAGAATTAAAAAGTTTGTCCTAACTTTACCTTAAGCTATTAAATTGCTTGTATTTTCTTAAATTTTTCGTTTTAAAAATGTACCTAATCCATGGATTTTAATAATTTTTAAAAAATTTTCTTTGTGATTTATAAGGTTTCATCAATCATTACGATTTGCTCCCCTCTTTCCACTTAAGGTTGTTTCCAATATAACTAAACCTATTTACAGATTTTAATGATATACTTAATATCGTTAACAACATAATTTAAAATTTGTGAGAGTTAGGTATAGTTCTGAATTAAGATATAACTAGAAAATATTATACTATAGAAGTTAAATTTTAACATGGATTATTATGAAAAATAGAAATATCCGTCAGAAAAAAAAATCATTGTGAATAATCAAATTTACAGAAATCATACATTTCGAGTAGGACAATAACAGAATCGTTAAGGAATAAAATTATAACTTTTTTCTGCTTGATCATATTGCAGTGTATGTTTAATAAGTAAAATATTCTTCAAATACTATAAAGTTTACAAACGACGAGAGAGAAGAGAGGAGAAAACAAGCGGGAGAAAGAAAGCACAAACTCTAATTTAGTAACAATTAGCATAAGCAACTTCCAAAGCAAGATATATGTGTGCGTATATGTCAATGGCTGATGTGAAAAAATCCTTAATCAAATAGTAAACTTTAAAAGATTTATAAAGAGTTTACACCTCTATCACACGTCTTCTTACCTATGACAACACTCAACATAACTCTAATATTCAATGTTTTTAACTTTAAAGATGAGGTCTTATACATTGTAGATTGAAACCTGTTTTAGTTGTTTTGATAATAAATCGCAGCTCGAGTGTAACTGCATCTTTGAGCTCTCAAACGAGCCTATGTCGAGTTTCCTACACAATTTAATTTAGTTAGTTAGTTTAATTAGTTATGGACCTTTTACAAGACGTCCGTTTGGTGCGAAATTTCCAATAAAAGTCTTTTTTCTCGAAAACCTTAAGAATTAAATGAGGTCTTGTGATTTTGAAAGATCCTCAGAATTATAAATTCAATCGAGCTATGTAGAAACAAATAGGGCATGCCATTTGACATAACGAGCTTAGTGTCAACTTTTGGTATAACCGGAAGTGTCAGAAAACTAAAAATATTTTAGGAAGGTAGCTCCAATTCAGTTAGGCTTTAATTCCAATTTTAAGATTTCTATTATTTCAGGTTCTCCCGAAACTTCTAATGGCCGGTTTAGCTATTACACCCTGTATATTAAGTTTTTTTTACAGATGAACTTGATTAATTCACTATTTCATATTATCAAAAGAACTACTGAAATTTATTTTATGTCAAAATATATTTGGTGTACGTGGCTTGTTTTTTTTTAATTCGTTGTTTTTTATATCAATTGAAGAATTTTCAAGAAAGTTCAAAGCTTTGTTAAATTGAAGTTGTTTATATTAAAAGTCTTACTGGTATGAAATTAAACCCCAATTCTCTGTCGCACCCGAAGCATATTGTGGCACGCTCATGTGATCCAGTTTTGGTAAGCTGTAAGAAAATTTTGTAAAGCTTTCCATCAAATTTTTTGCATTGGTCGCAACAAGTATGCTGTTATTAGAGTGCGATAGTAATTCAGGCGACGTCCAGATCGAAATAATCGAATCGGTACTGAACGATACAAAATCCGTGAGCACAATTCCAACAAGATAGGTTGACATTGCAGGAGTTTTATTGAACGCACTTGTGACCATGTCACTAAAAATATATAGTTTGTAATATAAGTATAAAATATATAAAGTATAAAATATGAGAAAAATATATTATTAGTTTTGAAAAATTCACTTGAAAATATTTACTTTTCAATGTTGCTATCGATAAGATCCATGTTTGAAAATGCTGTCAAAGTCGAGCTATGGATAATTGTGATTTGAAATGTTGCTCGCATTTCAGGCTCATCAAAGCAAGGAAATGCTTTTCTAGCGCCTACAGATGAAAACAATGTCGCTGCTCCCCATCTGTATTACAGTAATATAATTTTTTTTATGTTTAAATTGACAAAAATAATCTTACATCGTCTCCCTATTAAGAATATAAGAAGTTCGATACAGTCCTGACATTGAATCTCCAAGCTTTCCTTCAAACTCAATTGCAAGCGAATATTCACCGATTTCAAGCTCTTTTTTAAAAGTAATACTCAAAGTTGTATCTTGATTAGAAATACTGAATTTCGTAGAGATTAGTGTGCTATCTTCATACAGCTTCACTGATTTTATGTCTAAATTGTCTGAATGCAATAAAATTTCATTTTCAACCGTTGCATTCAATTTTAACGTAATCGTTTCTGATCCGGAAAATGTAAAGTCAGTTTCTAAACCATCGTTTAAATGAATTTCTAAAGAAATTTCATAATTCTCTGGGATCACATTTGGTGATAAACGTACTGCCGTATTTAAGACGTCGTTATTCCACATCTTTTGACATGATATCAATGAGTTGGCGTTCAAAAACGCAATTGTTAAGAATCTACAAGTAAAAAATATAATGAAAGATACAAATTTAAAACAAAATAATTTGATTTTTCTCACAGATAATTTCGAAACCTTCCCATGATTACCTGCAATATTGAATAATTTTTAAATAATAGAAATGTATTTATCTGTTTTTATCAAAATAAGATAATTATATAAATTATTTTGTTTTAATGATTTTAAATTTTATAAGTAGATAAGGGATAAAAGAATTAAGAGATAATCTCGTCGTTGATATTCTTAGAGACCTCTATCAATTTTTAAATGCACTGAACATAAGGTTTGAACACAAACTGCTGCAGATAGCTACTAAATGCTACGAATGCTACTGCGGCTACTCATGATACTGGTAAGTCACAGTTAAAAAATAGGAGTTAGTAAAGTCAATAGAAAATCTATTTAAAAAAATGCAATCTGTATAAGCTAAGGTGTTTCAAAAAAAGAAAAAAAAATCTACTGGTTTCCAAGCATTGATATTATATGCTTATATTATATTAAAATAAAAATTTTGAAATATTTTGCCGTTAAAACGAGCTCTTAATTTCAATATTATAATTTCCAAACCTTCTCATGATTAGAGTTGGTACCTACCGTTATTGAATAACGTTTAGACCTGTCCCGATTCCCACTATAAACCGTCGTCGCCAAGGACAGAAATTTTGAAGCGATGGTAAATATATACACAGAAAAAAAGTTTGCCTCAATCTATTTTTTACTTTCTTTTACTTCAAAGTATATAGATAGTAAAGGAAGTAGTATTGTAATCGGGTCGAATTTTCGAATTTGAGCTTTCACCGGAAATACATGTTTTGAGGTCCCCTGAGTTCAAAAAAGTGGGTTTTAGAAACATGTCTGTGTGTGACAGCCATATCGTATCGAAAGCGTTATCCGAATTTCACCAAACTTGAAAATTTGACTTCACATTATCTCTACTTCTGCCGCAAAGCTTTTGATTGAAATCGGTTAACGGAAAGCTCTACTTTATTCTAGAAGTTTTTAAGCTTTATCAATTTTATTTGAAACTTTTTCCTGGGAAAATTTGAATAAGGACGGTTCTGGGGTGAAGGTTGGGAATTCGTGTGAACATATATAGGTAATATGCATAAAGTTCTGTTTATATGTATAGGTATAGTTATAAAGTATCTATTTTCCTTTTAACTAAGAGCGAGTTTCATATATGAAAGTAAAAGAAAGTACTGTGACGCCTCGTATCAGATATTTTTATTTTCCATTTGAATCACCCAGGTTTTTATTTTTATAACTTTGGAACAGTTCATTGTAACGTAACAACAATCCAAAATAAGGGGCTGAGAGCAAATTTCACGCTCTATAAAAAAATTTCCTCTCTAGAACATAGTTCCTCAGATCAAGAGCATTTCAAACATAACAAAGTTTAAAAATAACACTTTTTAAAAATGTTTAATATTTCCCAATTTTGTTCTGGCTAACTTTTTTGTAGGACGTGAATTTCCTTTAAATCCCTTCTTTCAGATTGTTCAGGATACAATGCTCGAGGATCAATGATACACCTCCAGTTATTATAATACAATAATCAGTCATATCAGCACTATGAAAAGCGACTTTTGAGGTTCACTGAACAAGTGGCAATCAAGGAGAACAAAAAAAAAATATCTGCTGCGAAGCGTCACAGTACTTTCTTTTACTTTCATTTATGAAACTCGCTGTTAGTAAAAGTTATATAAAATATTTGAAATATAAGCACTTTATAACTATACATATAAACATAACTATATGCATACACCCTATATGTACATATATACATATACAAATTCCCAACCTTCACCCCAGAACCGTCCTTATTTTCCCAGAATTTTTCCAGAAAAGTTCCAAATAAAAATTGTACTCACTAATGAGTCTACGAACTATAGTAAGTTTAAAGAAAATCGTTGGAGCTGTTTTCGAAAAATATTGAAAAAGCTCAAAATCTCCTAAAATAAAGTGGAGCTTTTGCTTAACCGATTTTAACCAAAAGTTTCACGACACAACTATATGGTATTTATGGTATTATATGGAGGTCAAAGTTCCAAGTTTGGTGAAATTCGGATAACGCTTTCGATACGATATGGCTGTCACACACAGACATACAGACATGTTTCTAAAACTTTTAAAACTAAAACTTTTGGGTATTCACTTTGTTGATCAAGAAAAAATTAAACCATTTTAAAATCTACACAATGCTCCGAGTAATTAACTTTTTCCAAAACTAATTAGTTAGATACGCTGAAAACTAGAGCTCATTCATTACTTTTATAAATATATTCGTAAAATGCAGTGTACTTGAAAACATAGAAATTTGCAGCAATATCCAGATTTCCATATCCATTTTTTTTGTAGAGTTGTGTAATATAAACCAAAGATTTTCAAGCTGATTTTACCTAACATCTTCTTATCAGAAAAATAATTACTCAGGACCCCCTAAGATAGTGGTCGGCAATCTTTTAAATATCATTACACCGTCAAATTTGAATTTCAAATATTGCGAAACACTAATATAACTTTCCATTTCCAACGATTCAAATCAATACGAATAAACAGTATAATGGTATACAAACATATTTATTTACTAGCTGGACTAGCGACTTCGTTCACGTGAGCTTCATAACATTGCTCATAAAACTTTTCAGTGTACGATATTTGAAGACCCGCTAGAGACCGTAAACATAATATATATTTTATGCAACAAAATGAAAAAAATCGTAATTTTATCCTTGGTATTGACCCTAATACTCAGATATCACCATATTATATTTCATCAAAAGCTGCTATCAAGTAAAACCGTTTATAGTTTTAGTGTGCTTTTTTTCTCTTAAATCGAAATAGTGACTATAGTGACTATTCACTATTTTTGCAGTGCAGAGTATACCACTAAATTCAAATAGTGTTATACTTTTCACTATTAAATAGTGAATAGTCTATATTTGATAGTCAAAAGTCACTATTTCGATTTAAGAGAGTTGGTGAAACCAGATTTTTTATTTCCCGTAGAAATGAGACATTTTCCCATAGACATACACATTTTTAAAAAATATCTCAGACCTGCATAATCATTTCAAATTTCATCAAAATTTGTCTAATGGTTTTTGCGTGATATGGTAACAAACAAACAGACAAAATTATAATAAGCATAGATTAATAAGTATGGATTTCGTTTCTATATCGATAATAACGACTACTGGATTAATATTTTTACTTTTCAGTGTGCAAATTTGGCTTATTGTTAGTTACAATTTTAAATACTTATTTCTTTATTTATTTATTTATTTAAGAAATGGACAGAACGGACCTGTGCGCCCATTGGTTTTAATTATAATTTTGTGTGATTATTTGGAAACTAATATAACGCGATATGTTATGCAATATTTTTCTTATTCTAATTTTTTTTCTTCAAGTCTTTTACGACCTCTTATTTTTTCAGTGTCCCCAAAAGCACCCAGCCACTGACATATTTTTGAAAAAAAAATAATCCATCAAAATTTAATTTTTGATGTGTAACATCTTTCCGCTCGATTTTTACAATTTGTGAAAGTTTTTTTTTTTTTAATTTATGTATTTTATTATAGGAATTGAACTCAAATGGCTCTAGTCTAAAATATTACAACTCTTATATTATTAAAATAGATAATATCTAGTTGACCAATGTCAACCAGAGAATAGGAGCTAAATAGTATATAAAAGTAAAATTTACATGTTTTGGTTGTAAATAATTAACAAAAATTAAATACACTTTTGGTTTCTAGTAGAGTAAAACTTAAATTAAAATGAATTATGTAATTAAAAACTACGTTAATAAAACATATACATTTAAAATGCTATGTTATAGTTGTTTTCACACACGCTCAAAATATATACATTTACACAGAATATTAAATTGAATCAAAGTCAATTCTTTTTAGTCTTTTTAGCGCGGGTTCTTTTCTAGCTTGAACATCTAAATCGTTTGGGTGTAATCCCACTCGGTTCCTACAATTTGTGAGAGTGATTTCGTGAAATAGGAAGGAAGTGTGTAACAGGAAGCTAGTGAAGCGGGCGCTATTTGATTTGCTTAGTTTTTGAGAAAAATTGGATTTTAGTAGCACGAGTCCAATGTTATTTCTTATGGGAATTAAATTTTGTAAATGCGGTCATTTTTGGAACTGCGAAGTTTTGACAGCTGCTCGCAACTATTTTGAACGTAGAGCCCGGGGATGCAGCCCGCGCAAAAATTTTTGAGGCAGAACTCTCAAAAAAAAAAATCCATCCCAACTTATTTTTCAAGAGAAATTAGCAAGTTAGGTGTGGCCATCGCCTTGTAAATACCTAATTTTGTAACCAAATTAGACGTTTTCGATGCGACTTTTTTAAAATTCAATGTCAAACCTTGACGCCCAGGAAATAACAATCTTGCCTAAATTATAATTTAGATTATATTTTGCAAATTTATCATTTATTTCAAAATTAGAAATATGTACATTTTAACTAATATGCAGTAATTCAAGAGTAACAATAAATAAAATACAAAATATTCCAATACACTGCTTCATTTTAGTACCTAATCCATAATTCGTTCTATATATTACTGCAATACCCAGGCTGAGTCTTGGCTATATTGTTTACTAGTAAAAATTGTGTTGTGATATTTTCCTCCACGGCGGTACCGCTGCTTCTGTGCTTGTATAATACAATAGTTTTCTTTTCAGCGGGTTACAAACTAATAATTTTTGAAATTCGGTGGCAACCCTTTTTTTATTTATGTTATTGAAGGATATGCAGTGTCCTCATTCTTCAGACTAGATTTTTATAAATAGGAAAAATTTAGTGTACGGTTACAAGGTAAATAGAATAAAAGTACATTAACATTTCAATATACCAGAGCAAAAATTTACTCAACTTTAACAATAGTTAAAAAAGTCAAGAAAACCTATAGTATGATTGCATTGATTAAATTAAAAAATTAAACATTACTAATTAAAATTACAGTAGAGTTTGTAAAATTAAACAGCTCATGCGTTCACAACTAGCCAATGCCTGATATATGTATGTTGCATTTTTTAAATATTTTTCAAAATCCAAATTCGGTTAAATAGCTTTAAAACGTAGTTAAAATTATTTTTTATGACTTCATTAAAATGTTCAATATTCAAAAACTCCTATTATTTAAAATAAGAGAACTTCAACGCATTTGTAATAGAGTGATAGAGATAGAGAGATAAGAGATAAATCAAACAAAATTAATTACCAATCAAAAAAACTGAAATTTATAGATAAGATAGTTAAAATTATTATCAGGGATAGTATTTTTTTTTAATTTTTGTATCGGAGAAGCCTCGAATAAAAATATTTCACCATTATATAGGAACCATCCATATTCCACGTAAATCATTCTACCAAGGGGAGGGGTATGCTCTTGTGTTATGTATTGTTAAAGGACGTTAAAGGACATAATTCTAGAGAGTCTACATGACGTTACATAGTGGGGAGAGAGGTTCAAAAAGTACAGTAAACGCGTTACGTGGTTTATGGATAGCCCCATAATACTAGTGGCTAACTGTGACTCTGTCATGTTCAATTTGATAAAAAAGTAAACAGAAAAAATAATATTTAGCCTATGAAAACAGAAACCTCATGAATCACTCAACTTCTTTTAATATTACAAAATAAAAACAAAATTAATTAATGAGTATATATTAATGGCTATTAATCTTTATGGGTCTCTAAACGGTAGCTCTAGAAATGAGACGTGATTCAGTCTTTGTTGGTGACCCGAATTGACCAGGAGGTTTACAGCAAGGTAGTTGGAGTGTTCACCCAGTTTCTTGAGATATTTTTACTCTGTCTGGCTCACTCCTCATGGTAGCCACTCTGAGATTCTTATGGATAGCATGGTTGTATCAGGGAGCACCAAAATACACAAAAAAATGATATAATTGTACACTGCGCAGAACTTGTATCGTAACTATAAGGTTTTAATTGCATCTCGAACAGACCTTATATCTTTGGGCTCCCAACACGTGCATTAATTTATGCTTTAAAGTTCAAATACAAAAATAAAAAATTAAATTCTTAACTTGTAAGATAACAAGTTAATCTTATTTTTGTGACACAAATTTATCATTTTAATTATATTTGTACTAAAAATTTGGTCGGATGTATCCACTTTAGAAATATAACATATCAATATTCTAAAGTTTGTTATACTATTTGAAATAATTAGTAGGTACTTTTAAAAATGTTTACGTTAATTGCAGTATGATAATGGTTTTTCATAGGCTGGACTGCATTTCAAAATTAAAAAAAAGGTGGTTAAAAACCGTAGTAACTTATTGGTTGGCTGTTTTGTTGGATTGAAAACTTGCAAAATATAACATAAAACCTGTGAATATAGGTAGTTATGCTAATTACTTTACAATTAAAAATCCATAAAAATAATCATTTTAGCTTACAACTTTTGTGTAATACGTATGAGATAAAGAATATTATTTTTACTTTATCGGTGCGTTTTTAAAATAATCAATACTTGTTTAGTAGAGAAGTAATTTTTGTTTGCAGAATTATGTGATGTATATTTTTATTATCATCTTTCAGGGTGAAAAATGTGATATAGTATCTTTAGACTGCCAATTTTAAACAAATAATAAAATTTCTGATAACCAGAGGCGTTCATCAATTTTTCGTCAAATAGTTTGAAAAATGAAAGGTTCAAATAATTTTTATAAAGCTCATTAATTATATAATTATTAATAGTTTTTTAACAATAAGTCTACAAAAAATTTCATTAAATTAAGCAATAAGATAACTTATTTTAATGATTTTTTTATTACCATAATTATTATTTAATATGATCATTTTTATCATGGTCATTATTTATATCAATCATACTCTTGTGTTAATGTATTTAATTAATTATAGAAACAAGCTTTAAAGCTTTTAAAAAGTAAGACATCGAAAATTGTTATAAATTGTAAAAGAATTTAGATTAAAGAAACATGACGTACAGATTTTACACAAGTTGCACAGATCATTAACAAACTGTTATTGTCGCTAATCAGTTATCATCGATTTGACAAAAATTAAGATACGTAGAAGAGACAGTGGTAACAACAATTGAAATGGACCATAAAAGTTAATGAAAATATATATTTAAATAAATATATAAATATTATATATGTATATATATATATATATTTTTTTTTTTAAATATATATTTTCATTAACTTTTATGGTCCATTTCAATTGTTGTTACCACTGTCTCTTCTACGTATCTTAATTTTTGTCATATATATATATATATTGTAACGTTTTTACGGATTCTTTGGTCTGTGTATAATGACTACGAATTTATTTCTTAACAATTGTTTATTTATTTATCTAACACTTATGCACTACACGTTAACAATTAGTCAGTTTTTAAAGTCGCTTTTTCACTATTACAATGTCACTGTTACAATAGTCACAGTACTGTTTATATTTCACTATATACACAATGCACACTTTATTTAACAATGTTCACAATTTATATAACACTGAGCACTTCCACTATTTATTTTAACACTGTCGATGAATTTATTTGAATACTCGTCGAACATTTTTTTGAACACTCTCGTCGAACATTTATTTGAACACTGGTCTGTTGGCCCATCTTTCGGATTATTTATAGTAACTCATCATCGGTCGAGAACTTTCCAACCCATAAGTCATCCGTTACTAGAAGATTCTATTTGTAATTTTAGCGCCTGTCTTTCTCTCATCTATTGATAAATCAATGAAGAAATTACTAGAACAACGCGTTCCATGTTACATTAATCCTTTGGTCATAAAACTGCTTCAGAGGGTCCATCCTTTTGTGCAATTCTTATCGCTGGTGATTGTTTAAACCCACCCTTCGGGCGCCAGACACAAAATGGTGTCTTAAATTTGTGACAATATATTTATATATATATATATATATATATATATATATATATATATATATATATAGATATTTATATATATATATATAAATATCTGCTATGCCGCACCACAGAACTTTCGTTTAAATGGAACTCGTTGTTGGTTGTAAAAAATAGCATTAATAAATTCAACGATCAGCCAAAAAAGTTATAGTAGATTTATATATAAATTTTTCTATACCTATACATACCTACTATATACATTCTATATACACAGCAATATGTATACAGCCGATTGGCTGTATACATATTTCTAACTGTATTTGCTAACTCCCACTTTCTTCCCCAGAACTCTCTTTATTTAAATATTTTCAGGAAAAAGTTTCTAGTAAAAGTTTTAGGCTTTCGTAAATTTAATAACCATAGTAAGTTTAAAGAAAATCGTTGAAGCCGTTTTCGAAAAAAAAAAAAAAAAATTCCCAAAAACTTGTAGTGGAGTTTTCTGCTAGCCAATTTCAATCATAAAATTCGTGGCACAACTAGATGAAAAACGAAAACAAAATTCCAAGTTTTGTGAATTACGGATAAAGCTTTTGATACGATGGCGCTGTCACACATACTCACACACACCGACATTTTTCAGAAAACCAATTTTTGAACTTAAGGGACCTCAAAACGCGTATTTTAAGTGACATACTTGAAGTCTATTCGATTCGATCACAATACTTTCTTTACTGTATTGTAATATTTAAAAAAAAGTTCTGAGAGTTTGTGGGAAACATGTTCTAAAACTTAAATTCAACAAGCCCAGATTTTTGAAAAACAGCAAAAATATGCATAAGTACAATGTGCTAATAGTTGACAACCCTCTTTCTACACTCTTTGCAAATAACAAACACTTACAATTTGATGAAATTACTTGTACAATAAATATACATAATAATCTAAACACCGCAATTCAAAAAAGACTGTACAATGAATTGAGCTTATGGTTGTAACTTCGAAATGAAATGTTTCGTGTATATTATAATGTCGTATTTGATTTGATATTTAAATATTAATAATTGACTTGATTTTAAGCCAAAATGCAAGTTGCTTAAAAATCCAGTGAAGTAGTGAATCCTTTATGAGGACCACTCAGTGGAAATAAATAACTGCATGGACTAATATGCACAGTTGTTAGAGAGCAGTTGCTCTCTCCGCTTCATGCGTCAAGTGGTCTGAGTTCGATCTCCATTGAATCCTTGACTTAAGATTCTAGACCTAATATAAAATTGAACAACAGAAATTTTATGTGTTACGATAGTCGTGACAAAAAAAAATATTTGCATGGTTTCGTACAGTCGGTTAAAATGTTTTTTAACCGAACATAATATTTTCGGGTGAGAAATAAAAGTAAATATTATATTATAATATCTACTTTTTATTTAAGTTTGATTTCTTCCATATTACATGAATATTTTCCATTTTTCTGTACAACACGGAAATATGAAGTTGGTCGAACCCATTCTTCAATTTAAAGTTTTAAAAGTTTATTTATAAACTAAATAAGTTTCAGAAAAACTTGCAAAATTTTCAACTCAAAAATTTAGCTACTTAGTCGTAATTAAAAAGTATTTACAGACAAAAATTAAAAAAAAACATTTTTTTTTTACAAAAAAGCATAAGCTATTATAGAACTCACAGTTAACATTCAATTAAAAACGGACACTTTAAAACGGCTTAAATTGTTGGCTGAACAAAATTATTAATAGTTCCATAGTAAATTTTAATGGCGGCGAGAGAAGGAAAATAATAAAAAAATGTTGTTAAGTTTCTTTTTCATTCTTTTCGGTCTTATGCTCCCTTGGTTAACACAGAGAGTCATATCATAATATACCTTATTGGTCTGATGAAGGGATAAAGGGAAGACAAATCCTGAGACCCGTACAGCAGAAAAAAAAGTGTGTTAAGCGATTTTGTTAACTCAAAAAATATGTATCCAGTGACGGATATACCAACAGACCAGGCTTAAACCTAGGGTGGTAAATATTAGAGAAGACAAATTTGGAGTTAAAATTTCAAATACAAATCACATAATTACAATTTCATTGATAAAAAATTATAAATAATATGATTGTGAACTTTAACATCAAATTGTAAGGGTCTATAAGGGCGACACATTTTAAATTTTATTTTCCAGATGGAAAGTGTGTAAGTCGGCCTCTGGGTATACCTAGCGTGGACTTTTTTGGTACCACAGTTTTATTTCATTTTACCCGGATACAAAGTTATGCATGCTCCTGTAGCACGTTTTCCATTGTCCTTCAGGATAAATTTGTCTTTGTTAGCACTCGCTTCTTAAGATTAACCATGTAAGTGTGATTTTAGAATGGCCACTTATGAGATTAATTTTGTTTTATATTCTTAAGTAAGACTTTTGTTAGTTTTCAAATGTCTGTGTGATTTATTTCGTTTTTCTATGGACACCTCTGATTGTAGCATACCATTGATACTACGTACCTTATAACTATTGTGACTCACGTTGTTAACTTATCTTATTCCCCTTCCATTAGCTGTTCTACGACTATAATTTTATAAATTAAAAATTTTCGTCAATTTGTTACAAAATTTTATAGAAACAAATATGAAAATAAAAAATCATAAGCCAATTTTTTAAAATGGAAAGGTATATTTTGATAATTTCTTTTAATTGTTTATTATTTTTAAACTTAAATACTTTAATAGCCCTTTCAGACTTCTAATTCTTATGGTTATTGTTTTCTGTTTTCAATTTTCCCGAGGAGATGACAGTATTCGTCTTTCTTCAACTGTACAACCGAATCATTACGATTTATATTTGAATGTTTCTTTGGACGAACCGAATGATATTTCGAAAGATTTTTCATTCAATGGAAAAGTTTCAATTAGCGTCGATTTGAATGATAGCATCTCCGATAAAATTCGATTACATTCAAAAAAATTAGCTATCGCCGATGTTTACCTGGATAATGAAGCTTCAAATATTTCTTTTGATTTGGAAAAGGATTTTTTAATCATTCAATTAGATGGATCACTTCCAGCTGGATCGCATTTAATAAATATTACGTTTTCGGGAAACTTTAGTGATGATAATAAAGGAATTTATCGAACCAACTATGAAGAAAATGGTCTTAATATGTAAGTTAAAAAAATTTAAGCTTTTGAAAAAACTTATGCCATGTGTTTAAAAACATTTTTCCGACATAAGGAGCAGTTATGGATATTTTTTAACGCTTAATCATGATTCTATTGTTATAATATAGTTCTGGAGCTGCGACTCAACTTGCCCCAATAAACGCTCGAAAACTATTTCCATGTTTTGATGAGCCTCAAATGCGCGCAGAATTTGATTTAACGGTCGAACATTCCATAAATAAGCGATCCTTTTCAAACATGCCCATTGTACAAACGTCAAAAGTATCTGATGTGAGAAATTTAAGTACTTTTCATTCGACAAAATTTCCAATTGCTCCATTCTTATTTAATTTTGCCTTAAATAATTACGAAGAACTTCGGGACAAAAAATATTACATTTACTTTTCATCAAAGTATAATACTCACGATATTGTCAACAAAAGTCTTCAGCTATCTATTCAATTGGAACATGTTATGGATGGATTTGTTGGCACCGGCTATCCAAGTTTTATTTTAAATCAAATGGGAGATGAGGAGTTGAAAATAAACGGTGAATCTACTATCGGGTTTTTACACTATAAGTATGAAGGATTTTATATCAATTTTCTTATAAATACAATGCGTATAATTTTTCGTTTTCAGTACAAAATATTTATATTTTGATCCCACTACTGAAACAAGCGAAAAAGTAGTTCAAATTATGAAAGTAATGTCTCATAAAATATCAAACACTTGGTTTGGCAATGTAATTACACCATTCTGGTGGCAATATATTTGGCTTAGCGAAGGTTTTGGAACGTTCTTCGAATATTTTCTTCCATCTAAGGTAAATTACAAGATTACTAAAACTTTTTAGTGTTAAATTTTTGTTAACTGGTACTTTTTCAAAATGAGATTCAAGTCTAATAATCTCATGCATAAAGGTCACTTAATGGCGTGGTCGACTTAGAATTGAAACCGACGGAAGCCCAAAATGTTTCTATAGTGTTTGAATTTGATGATCACTAATAACTATTGCAGTTGAAGTAACCTTAAATTACAAAGAAAAATGTAAATGCTTGAGAATAAACAGATTATAGTCCAATTAGAAATGCGGCGGTTAGATATGTTAGACATTCGTGCCATGCGTCAGTAGTACTGGGTTTGATTCCCGTTGAACCTTCGATATTTCAAGACTTATGACCTATCGAAATATTTTGTGTTTAGACAGTCTTGAGGATGTTAAAACGACTTAAAAACCAAAAAAAAAAATATTAACCCAACATATTACGTATACTTATAGACAACTCTTGCCGTTGTAGTCTTGTAGTAGTAGAACTAAGGAAATTTCAATTAATAGAACCAGTTTTATGATTTTTAGTGTTCCGAGTAGAAAATTTTTAGGGAAACTTGAGTCTTGTGATTCAACTACTCCGTGATTCTAAATTTTAAATACCTACCTACTAAATTAACAACAACCAAATATTGTCATAAGATTTTATGTTGACTAACTGATACCCGCCCGCTTCGCTGAGCGTATCTAAATTAATCTAATTGAATAATAGAAAACTTTACCTAAAATAAGAAATTAAGCTATCTTAACAAAAAAAGATAATCAGGTATTTCTAGACCTTTATTTCATAGAAAGTTCATTAAAATCCGCTAAACTACTTTTCTAGGAACAAATATAAGCTATCTTATAGGTAGAATCTTTTCGTTTTTTTGAATATTGTAAAATATTAAGAAAATTTTAAGCTTCGAGAACACTTCACACCATATGTCATATAGAATAATTTATTAATTTTACTAGAATGGATTAGTAGCTATCTTTTAGGAAGTGTACCTTTTTTAGGATCAATAATATTTAATGTGTTATTTTAAGATCTTAGGTATTAGGTTTGGTTGCCTTAGATTCATAATTCTAGGATGTAGTATTAAGGCCATTATGTCTTATCGGCAAGTCTGCTATTTCCTGGGGTCCAAGATTAGACAACGAATTCTTATAGATTTTGCTAAAATAAATTGAAAATTGAGAATATAGTTTTTTGGTAAAAAAACAACGCGACGGTCACATCTAAGTTGCTATTTTCTCTTGAAAATTAAGTTGGGCTGGATTTTTTTTTGTTCTAGGGGCTCTGCCTAACGGGTTCACCTCTCTTAGTCAAACTCCTAATCAGGACCACTTAATTCGAACTGTCTGTTTTGGTTATTTATTCTTACGGATGTCATTTTGGAACTAAGATATTTCTTTTTATGAATGAAATCATATTTACTGCATAGGATTTCCTTCTCCTCCCTTGAAAATTCGAACGTTAACTCAGCAGAACTATTAATACATAATATATTAACCCGTAAATTTACAAGGGATTTATGGTTTCTAGGAGTTTAACCTATCGCTATACTTCTATAATGGTTATAATTTTCAAATTTGCGAACATTAATTTATAAGAATAACAAATTACATAGTTTAAAATCATATCGTCCTTACGATATGATATGGTATATGTACATTGTATCACAGCTGCCTGCCGATGTATGTTTTTCGTTGCGCAGTTTTTATAGTTTTTATTTTTTTTCTCAGAAAATCAATATTTTTTTGGAAAAAAAAGTATGTTATAGCACGTTTTGAAATATTTTACTACTTGTAGTAAAAATCTCGTCCAAATCGAACCAGCCGTTTTCAAGTTTGCCAAGAACAAACAAACAGACAGGGAAAAGTATTTGAAATTTAAAGTAGCCTATAATGTAAGTTACAATATTTAATAACTTTTTGTGAAAATTCCATTAAAATCGGCTCAGCTGTTTTCAAGTTTACCCTGGACAAACCCTGTTATTACCTTGTTTTTTTGGAGAAAATTACAATGTAAATGGCATTTATTTTTTTGTATTAAATATATGAAAATGTAGGCAATAAAGAGTATTCAACAAAACGCCTTAAATTTTTTAGATTAGATAAAAATCTCAGCTGGGAAAAATGATTCCGTTTTTCGTTTGCTCGCGCAGGTGAGGTGGAACATTTTTATTATATAGCTATTCAAGTAGAATAGATTATTAGAATAGATTTACTAGGAGTAGACCAGAAACATAAATTGCGCTTATGTTCAAATTAAAAAATAATGACCCGTTTCCTCAGACAATTATTTCAATTACCAAATTTGAAAGAATGTATCTTAGATTTAATCGTATTTTAGTTTGGCGGGAAATAAACTAACTTTAAAAGTATGCGATGGAATATTAACATTTTTTTTAGATGACTTAATTTTGACGATTTTTTTTCTTGAGGCAAGCATATTTGTTAATTAATTTTATTTCAATTTAAAATAAATCTCACTTAAACCTGAAAAAATAAGAGTTGAAATAATAATTTTAACAGGACAATCCGATATGAAAAACTTTTAATTTCGCTGACTTCAGCTAAAATTATTTATTCAAATTTTACAATTATATTTACAAAAAAAAATCCAAACCATTGTATCTCCAGATACATATTTCGAATGAGATGCAATCGTTATCAGTGGATCAAATCAAAGTGTCTTCGGCGACGGAATTTTTTTTTTGGTTTAGTTTTACATTTATTTTTTGTTTAGGTTCATATTTTATTAGGTATTTTTCTCGGTAAATATAATTGTAAAATTTTTGTTAATAGGATAATCCAAATTTGGTAAATTATTTTCTGTTTATAGGTAGGCTTCACATGTTTATAAAAACTTAAAATACAATTTCAAAGAACAAAATTAGGGAGTAGTCTAAGTAGGAGTCTTATTAGTTTTTCACTAAGTAGATAATCTTGAAATATATGCTATCAAATCATTGAATTATTTTTCCACTAAAAATGAAAACTAAAAGTTTTTTACAAAAAAAAATTAAACCTAGACAAAATTGAAAGAAGTAATTTAAAAGTGAAAAATAAAGTTAATGTTTAAAAGCTTGCTAAACTATTTACAAACTAGGTATATTTAAAACAATTTTTGAAATAATTTGACAGTACAAACTCTAAATAGCAAACTTATATTTTCCCAACAACTCCCTTATACCTACAAGGTTTGAATTCACAAGTTTTGTATAATCCTTTGCATAATTTTTGCTCGAAGTAGTTTTGTATTTTTTGTGGGAATAAGACATTTTTCTGAAATAGAAAACATCTTATTTTATAACTCAAATAGTCATTTATTGTCATACCTTTCACCAAATCCGTCCAGTAATTTTCACTTGATACGGTAACAGATAGACAGACAGACAAAAATGATGGATTTGGCCTCTGTATCGATAATTACGACTATTAGAATAAGATTTTCCAAGCAAAGATTCGATGTGGGTACAGACACAGCTTAATAACAATTTATTTATTTACTTTTTTATTATATGTTTAAAAAAGGGCGGCAGGTCGGATAGGTCCTAGGGTTGCATCAAACCTAAAGTTGTCACTGTACATTACTGACATAAGGTACTTGAGAAAATAACTGTTGAGAACAAAAAATATTTTTTTTTTATTCCTGGTTGAAAGTAATATGAAGGCAGTTAATTTACTGTTTCTTATAATATATTCATTTTATTGCACTAAATGATCATTGTATATTTTTATCAAATGCAAAGTTTAAAACTTTATCGTCAGTCCAGTTATGGTAGCCTCGGTAGCTGAGCGCTTTTATCTAAAAAAATATCTAACTTAAGTTTAAACCTTTCTAAGAAGAGTACTTATTTAATGACTAATTTAAATTTTTAACAAAACGGAACAGATTGAACAGTGCTAAGGCAACTATTCAAGAACTATTTTATCTGACCTTAACATTTAACCACTTTTTAAGTTCTTCCTTAAAATTAGCAATCTTATCTATATACAATCCTAAACGAATCAAAGTGGAGCAGTTTAAGCTCTGCTTCAAGAAATTTTTCTCTCCTGTTTGTTTACATGGGTTATTATACATTTTGCGTTTTAGAATGTGGAATTTCATTGAGACATTTTTCTAATTTTAAGTGATTTCATTATTGAATAGACAACTGTAAGTACCAATTTATCTGCAATAGATATTTTATAAGGGCAGTTATTATAACAATCATTAGAACATAGTGTTATACATATTATGTATAAGAGTTTTGTCATTCGGTTTAATGCAGCCTACTTTTAAATGTTGATCGTATTTTAATTTAAGTTTTATCAAAAACGTATAGGTACTCCATTTTAATGTTCCACGTGTTGTTTAAACTTGTATAATTTTTATTATTTTTGGCGTTATAAAAGTTAACTGATCATTGTATAGAATTTAGATCATTTTGATTCATGTTCCTAGAGCTTCATGAGAGCTCTTCTAATTTTTTTCTAATTTTTCTAAGTACCAATTACTTTTAAAAGGCTCAATTGCTATTTTTTTTCATTGGAATTTTTTATCTGTTCTTAGTTAAGCTCTACTTCAGTTTCAATGGATTCATTTGTTGTGAATGTGCAGCAAGAAATCATGATTGAAGATACACTAAAATCATCTCATCCCGTTGAAATAGAAGTTGATGATCCTACAAACTGGAGTCCTGATGACATAATTTTAAAAAAAGGTGTGTTCAATTAATTCAATATAACTTTTTAAGTGTAACCAAAACTCGATTTTAGGTGGAGCAATTATACGAATGTTTCAGCACATCTTAACACCTTCAGTTTTTCATCTCGGAGTACAAAAATATATTAAAGATATGTAAGCATTGAATTTAAAATGCTCGATGTTTAGTTTCTATTTATTATGAATTATTTTTCTAGGTATTTGAAATCTGCTCAGACTGAAGATTTATGGCGCAATTTCCAAAGTGCTAGTGAATCATTGAATTTAAGCTATTCGATTTCAGAAATTGGAAACTCATGGGTCTTACAATCTGGCTATCCCGTAGTATTTGCAAGTATTACTCAATTAGAATCAGTAAGTTTTCGTTGAAATTTTACATTCTTTCAAAGCTTTTATAAAAAGTTTCAAATTTAGAGTCCAGCATTATTTTTAAACCAAACAAAATTTTTATCCTCCGATATTGATGCGGAATGGTTTATTCCCATTACATTTACGACTAAATCATCTTCTCAATTTGATGATACTTTTCCAAAATATTGGTTGGTTAATTCTACTTTGGAAATACCTTTGATGGAAAGTGCTTATTCAAATGGAGATTGGGTGATTGTGAACTTTGAACAGACAGGTACTTGGCAGACTGTAGTACTTGGCAATATTGCTAGAGCTAAAAATTGATCTTAATTTGATTTAAAAAATTTTTTAGGTTTTTATAGAGTTAATTATGATTTGGAAATTTGGCAGTCGTTGACTAAATATTTAATCGATGACAATGAGAATACAATTCCAGATGCAACTCGTGCACAACTTTTAGATGACGCATTTACTTTAGCTGAAAATGATTATTTAGACCTTTCTGTGGCTCTCGACTTAAGTAAATTTTTGAAATTTGAAAAAGCACTTTCTGTTTGGGAAAGTGCAATACGCCATTTTAATCTACTAGAAAAACATTTATCGTTCTCCACGGTTTACGGAGAATGGAAAGTTAGTTATTTACTTTCCATATATTTCATAAAAAATTACTTAACCGGTGTTTTTAGGATTTCATTGTCCAGCTCACATCTACTGCATATAACTCAATTGCTTTCAATCCTAATGACAAATCCCAGTCTTTGATAAATAGCTTACTGATATTAAAAGTTGGATCTCTTGCTTGCATCGCAGGAAATACAAACTGTCAAAGTATCGCTCTTAACATTTATCAAAGTGAAGACTTAAGCCCCGACTATCAATCTGCTATTTACTGTACATCAATTAAATATGGTTCTTCAGAACAATGGAACTATTTCTACAATGAATACCAAAAGCCCACTGTTTCAAATTTCGAAAAAGATCGAATCCTATTAGGACTTGGTTGCACGGAAAATATTACTACAATAAATGAGTAATTTTGAAGAAATACTTTTTTAATTTACTTTACATTATTTTTTTATATGTTTAGATATCTTCAAAGTTTGCTTGACCCGCAAAGTGTAATAAAAAATGTTGATCATGCAGTTATGGCAATTTACATGAATAATCCTGAAGGTGTAGAAACAGTTCTTTCATTTATTAAAGACAATGCAAATCAATTCTCGTGAGTATATCTAAGAATCAATTTCAATATTTTAAATTACAATGAATATATTAACAAAATGTTTGTTGCTCAATCTAGAAATGAAGATTTAGTATCAATTTTAAATGGACTAGCTACTCGATTAGTGACAACTAATCAGCAAAATGATGTAAGATGCCTATTTTCAATTTAAATTTAAAAAAAAATTGGTTATAGTAATTCTGTTTTTAAATATTTATTTAATGTATATTTTTAGTTTGACACAATTGTTGCAACTTTAAGTTCTGATATGCAAAACAAATTGACCTCAGCTCAAAATGAAGTTACTGATAATGTCATGTGGCATACCAAACATATTGCTGATTTAGAAAGTTGGTTTAAACAGTTTGATCCAACGGTAATGACACTGATGACAATGAGTACTATCAGTTCAGCAACTGAGCCAATCAGCACAAGTACAGTTACTGAAAGTACAGCTATAACGACACCAACTGTTAGTTCGAGTACTGCAGGATCAACAACTGAATCAATCACACCAAGTACAGAAGGACCTACCACTGAAGCTTCAACTGATAAACCTCAACCGTCTAAAGGAGGCAATGTAATTCCTAACAAAATGTTTACAATAGTTATGGTTTTGTTTATCATTCTTCCATTGATTAAATTTTAAACGTATTTTTATATGAAACACTTAATTCAATATGTTTCATTATTATCTCAACAATAAAAGTAGGGGAAATGTGTACAAGCAAGAAGCCTCTAAGCAAGAACTGAAATAAAATATATATATTTCCATGTGTAACAAACATGATAGCGTTTACTACTACCATATTTGTTTATCAAACTTTTATCATACTCAGAATTTCTACAGGGTGCGCCATCTAGACAGGACTTATTGAAATGTTGAATAACTCCGCCATTTTTCAGCCGATTTTGGAAAATGAACAAGATTCATTTAGGGTATACAATGCCATTTATTGACAATTCACTCAGAATACAATATCGATCAAATGACCGCCTCCATTAGACACACAAAAAGCGGCCCTTTTTTGGGCATTTTTCATTGTATTTGACAACATTTCGGGCGTAATAGCAGCAATTTTCGCTTTAATATTAGCTTTTAGTTCTTCAATAGTCTTTGGTTTGCTGGCATACACCTTACTCTTCAAATAGCCCCACAGGAAAAAGTCTGGCGCCGTCAAATCCGGCGAACGAGGAGGCCACTCCAAATCACCCTTTTTTGACACAACGCGTCCCGGGAACTTGCTCTGCAAAAACTTCATAGTAGCAACTGCGGTGTGACAAGGTGTGCCGTCTTGTTGAAAATAGAAGTTTGTTAGACGGTGTTTCCGCATTTCCGGACAAACAAAGTGCGCCAACATCCAACGATAGCGTGCACCGTCGACGGTTTCTCCAACTTTGAAAAAAAATGGTCCAATAATCGTTTTCGAGCACACTCCGGCCCAAACAGTAACTCTTTGGTCGTGCAATGGTGTTTCGTGAATGATGTGTGGGTTTTCTGTTCCCCAAATTCGACAGTTTTGTTTATTGACCCCGCCAGAGAGCGTAAAATGAGCTTCGTCCGTCATCAAAATTCGGTCCCAAAAATCAGGCTCGGCATCGATCTTTCTTGCGATCGTATTCCCATATTCGAGGCGACGCGGCTTGTCCGTTTCCAACAATCTTTGGGTTAGTTGCACTTTGTATGGAAAAAGATGAAGATCATCCTTCAAAATTCTTCTTAAAGTGGTTCCACTCACATTCAGCGCTTGAGAACGACGCCGATACGACACACTTGGATTTTCGGCAACACTCTCTCTCACCGCTTCAACAACTTCATTGGAGCGTCGCGGACGCGGTCGAATGGGTCGCGGGCGAGTAGCTACAGACCCGTGTTCAAAGAAATTTTTCGCCAAAGTACGAATTGTCTTGGCGGAAGGCGCCGAATGTCTCCCATATTTCTTACGATACGCACGCACAGTTTTCACAGTTGAACGATTGTTTTCAATGTACAGCGCTACAATTTCAGCCCGTTTTTTTGGCGTAAACCGATCCATGACTATAATGGCATAGACTGACGTTTCAGAATCTGGCTGATTTGTCAAAATCGGCTGAAAAATGGCGGAGTTATTCAACATTTCAATAGGCTCTGTCTAGATGGCGCACCCTGTAGTTAATTAAGTTTACATAATAATATATACATATTTTTAAAACTCTACAAAGTAACCATCTTATACACCGCGGTGGCTAAGATGATCCCTATGGTTGGGGTAAGATGATTCCAATGATCATTTAATCCGAATTTTGACCAATCTTTTATTTTTTCAGGAATAAGGTAAGTAAAAGAGAAAATGAAAACTATAAAACGTCATTATTTAAGATAATTTTTATAATTCAACATAACATATACTCAGGTTTATAACTCAACAAAATAAACTCCAAAAAAAAAAACTAATCCAGTCTTCTGAGATGTGGCTTCATTGTGCAACTTTTCTCATAGCTATCAATTCCGGCACAAGTTTCATGCCGCTATTTTCCACAAGCACAACACTTGATTCCCCTTCACTCTTTATATCGCCGGAAAACTTTTCCGGGGATCCCGGGGGTCATCTTGTACACAAGGAAGGGAATTAACTTGCCCCAAGTGCAACTTTTTTATTCAAAGTTAATTAACATAGATAACCCATAGCCACGCCGCGGCCACTATTTCCAAGTAACCCAAAAACGATACTATAATACTAGTATTTAATAAAAGTATTGTAAAATTGAATTCAATCTTTCCTTATATTAACTGAGCACTATTTATATTTTTTTTTGTAAAATCCAACACGCTGATTATGCTGTCTTTGCAAATTAACAGTGGTGGGGAGGTATTCGAGGCTATGTTTTGTCAAAAATGCAACTAGATAGCGTTAGCTGTTTAGGCGCAATCGAAAAGGATCATCTTTCCCAATGTGATCATCTTGCACACCTTTCCCTTAAAACTAAAACATAGGTAACTAAATATCTGCTGTTCCACGTTAAAAAAATTTTTGTTCCTCTTTAGCTAGTCCTCCAAAATATTCCTTTAGTGATGTTGATGGGAACACCTGGAAACAGAGCATTGATATCAAAAAATATTAGACGTTATGTTTTCTTTATTTCCAAAACCTTGATTTCGCTGTTCAAATCCAAGTTATTCTTAATTGAAAACCTTGGAACCTGGAGCGTTCACACTGACAATAATGGGTCTGCATCAGTCTTCCTGGATTATGAATCTTTAGTAGATATACAACCTTGGTATTGAAGGATAGTAAAGTTGAAGACCTTTTACTCTTCCCTATCAGAGTCTTGCAATCCTTTAGCGTCCCGTGACTTCTTATACCATTCTGGTAAATGAATCCATGGTAATTCTGGCAAAGGGCTTTTCTTTTAATTGATCGTGAACTCTCTTATCTTTGTCTGCTTTTGTGCAGTGCACATTTTTACATTTCAAATCTTTGATTATCCTAGTGTTCCTTACCTATTGTCTTGTTTTTACTTAGGTTTATATATTTAATAGTTATATTTTTTGTAAATGTTATTGTAATTTTTTTTCCAATAAGTATTCAAAGCCTACCTCCCAGAGATAGTAGCAGTAGTAATATTTCCGATAGTTCAAAAAGAGGTGAATGAAAAATTCATGCTACTCAATTTAATTTTGAATTAAATAACTTTACCACTCAATGTATAGACACTATATGGACAGTATGGAACATTATGAAATATATTTTTCAGTAGGTAATTTTAAAACGAAGATAAAAAACAATGTTAACAACCTTAAAACCACAAAAAACAATATGCTAGTCTCTAATGACTTACTTTATACACCGTATAAAAGGTATTTCAAGAAAAAACATTAATTTGCTCGTATTTTCATGAAAGTTTCATATTATAAAATAAAAAACTAGAGCACTCAGTTAAAAAAAAATTCATTTTAAATACAACGTAGGTACTTATTTTAGTAAAGAGATGGATTAAGTTTTAGTTCTGTAATTGTTTTATGAACCTGAAGATTAGAGGGTTACATAAATTTTATTGTATCCAAATTTAAACTCATTAAAAATAACTTTGTTTTAATTGAGAAATATAAGGATCATTTGTTTAGTACGATATCATCACGCTTTTGAAACGTAGACATGGATTTACTATTGTTGTAACTGTGTTTTTTGTTTCAATTGAAGTAAATTGTAAGTAATTATTTTGGTTGTCAGAAAACTGATCAGTGTATAATTTATAATACCTATTTATTAAAATTTTACAATATAACTGACAAAAGCTTTTTGTATAAGCTGGAATGGGGTAAGTGCATCCCAGTTTTTAGTAAGTTTGACTTTCAACCCATATGTCTTTCATATGTTTTATAATACTTGAACATTTACTGAAATTAACGAATACTTCAGTTAATACGCTTTAATTAACTTTGACAAAACGCCAATTTCAATTGTGTATTTTTTTTTTAATTTGTAAAAATCCAATAGCTGTGCACTTGCCCCGAAAATGGGGCAAGTGAATAACTGTTTATTAAAACCGATTTGAAACCTTATACCTATGCTACGGTGCAAGAGCATAACTATTGAAAATGTTTGCTTTAAACGGTACTTTCGAGCTGATTGGCATAAATCGGGGATTTCCCTTATTATTTCGAGGACATCTACGTGTATAGGATGACATTAATTTTAGGTAGATGATTATATATGATATATCGACATTTCTCCCATATTGTGTTAATACGAGCCCGTTTATGCACTTACCCCACTCCACCTTAATTGATAAAATGTTTATTTATTCAAATTTAATATAATAATACAGGTCTGCACAGTTTGAATTGTAAACTAGGACCCTTATATTTATTTAATATTAAAAATTGATGTATCTTTAAGAAAAATGCTTATTTGAAAATAGCCTGTTTGATGCTGAATACTTTGGATACACTCGGCACATAGCTCAACAAATAAACTACTCCTACATATTTTATTCATAAGTTATTAAACGTGAGACTTTTTTAAATTACAACGTAGCGAGATTATAAAAATAATTTGAAGCAGTTGTTTAAAGTTGTTGTAAACTACTTATTTAAAGTTTAATTTTTTAAAACGATATTTAAAAAAAAAATTTTGAAAAAATAATTTGTCTTCTTTTTTTAAACGATATGAAATTATATTTTGGATTTTATGAAGTTCTTATATTGTAGTTTATTTTTATATAAAATATCAGTAGGTATTTACTTCTTATGTCCAATTTCACATTGGCCGTTACATTTAAACATAAATGCCGTTAATTTCACATACTCCATTTTTAGTTTAAACTTCAGTTCAGCAAATAATTCGGTTGCGCAGTTTCACTTAAACCTTGAGCTGAGTTCAATCCGTCGTTTAAATTAAACGACAGAACTCTTGCATTACAGTTCAACGTTTAAAAACTGCATTTTTAATTTTTATACACGTACCAAATTGACCATAGTTCATTTGGTAAAGTTACATAGACACCATATAGAAACTATAAAAACTGCATGCAGTGGTACCACATTTACTCATAAAATTATCATTTTAAACGACGTTCAATTGAACTGAAGTTTAAATTACACTATAAAAAAGAATGATTTAAACTTCAAAGAACTCCTGTTCAGGTTTAGCTGAACTTAAGTTGAAACGGCCTCTGTGAAAATGGACATTAAAGAAACATATTTACCAAATTATGTATGTCGTTTATGAGAAAACTAAAACATCTTTAAACCTTTATATTTTTTTGGAGAAAACAAAATATAGATAACACAATATCAAATGAATTGAAAAACTTCTTTTATATACAACTAGCTGATATCCACCCGCTTCGCTGAGCGTATCTAAATTAAACTGATTGGTTAAAAGAATCCTTGATATTAAAATATTAAAATTTAGCTATTTTAACAAAAACAGATAGAATAGATAATTTTACACCTTAGATGCAAAGTTGAAAGTTATATAATATATACATAGTTAACATTTGTTAAAATACTTTAACGAATTTATTACTTTCAACTTAATATTTTAGAAAGCATCTTGAAATCAAAGCACCACGAAACGATAGAATTTTGCACGTGATAACGTCTTATAAATTGATAAACACTAAGAAAAATGCACAAAAAATTGTCACGTTCCAAGTTTTCATTGAGCCTATGTGCGCAAGCGAGAACACAATACAAGCGATAGAGAGGCACGATAGATTTCTGCTACTACAATAAGTTAAACCTCGTATTCAATAATTGTTGAATCCTAGACAACGTGTTTTGTGTTTTTTTTCTCCAATTTACTTAATAAGATTTAATTGATTTCCGTCATAAATTTCAATCTGATAACAATTTTTTCAAAATGAAAATTTTCAATTAACTCTGGCTTTGTTTTACCCATACAAAATAATAATAATTCAGTGATAATAATTCAATTCAATTTAAAAAAGTATGCAATTTTGCTTCAATCTTTCTTTATGACGTTATCACGTAAAACTATCGTCCGTAAACTGACCTTTTTTACAGACAACAGAGTTGTGGAGATTGGTGCTTATTGAATGAATCATTATACATAACATAAAAAAACTTGTAAACGAAAATTAATAATTATTTCATAAATAAAGTCTATAAGTTGCAATAGTCTACGACCTAATAACCTTGGTCTACGACTACCTTTCGTATTATAATGGTTCCCATGGAATTGAATTAAAATATCATAAATCTTGAACCCTAAGAAAAGCTGTTTTAGCATACAATTTCTTTTTTTCTTGTTTGAGTTTTCACTGAAATTTTAATTCGAGAAAAAAGATTTTATTATTTTTTGGTATTTTCTGAAGGTTTAACAGTTGCAAATATTTTAATAATGATAATTTTTACTCAAAAATAAGAAAAACTAATTTATTTTAATCATCAGCATGTGAAGCGAAAATTAAATTGAAAATATATAAATTCAAATATAATTTAATTATGTTACTTATTTATGTTATTTTTGTTTTTTTTTGTCCTCGTTGCAGAAAGCACGAGGTAACATATCGATGATCCAATTTTAGACCGATATGAATTTTGTTGTTACTGCTTGATCTTTTCAGTTATCTTCGGCATCTCTTCGTGAAACCATTAAAATATCTTAATCTCTTTGGTGTATACAACATTGAAAAATATATTATTATATATTATCATTTTACGCTTTTTAAGCTAAAAACAAAATATACTCCTAATTTGATGCCAGTTGTGTGAATTAAGTTTTTGGAACTGCTTAACTGATTACTTACATCTTGTTGCGCTAGGCAAGTTTCTTATAATTTTTTTTTAATTTTAAAATGCTAATAAGTACATGCTTTGTTTAAAATTTACAAAGTTTTAGTCATTAACTTGTTTTGTGGGGCTGTGAAATAAATTAAGAATTTATAAAATTATTGTGTGTTTTCAAATAAGTACCTCCTTACTACTTACCTATATCTAATGAAAATATTGAAAATTTTAAATAATATGCCATCACTAAAATTTTGAAAAAAAAGTAATTTAACGTCTTGTTCTGAGTTAGAAATTTTATTTTCAAAAAAAAAATCGTGTTTTATAAATATCTTATTTTATTTTTCTCAGTTCAATGCCAAAAATGAACAACTAGGTAAATGAAATTATATAACAATTAGAGACCGAAATGAGAGTATGTTAAATGCAAATTGAAATGCTCAACTTGACCTTTAGTGTCATGTCACAACAAAGCTATTCTAATTAAATTTATCTATCACACAAATTAGTGCGTAAATTTGCTCTTGACATAGTTTCATAAATTCTTTCAGTCGTCAATAAATCGCAACCGAAGACATATTATACGGATATTGATTGCTGTAAAAAATTTCCGGATAGAGCTAAAATTAGATGATTCAAAACCTGTTCGAAAAAGCAGATTAAAAAATTGTCATATTATTTTCTGAAGTATGAAAATATTATTATGTATTTAGTTTGGAAATTCTCATTTTCACTTATTTTTATCAATTATCAGCTTTGTTCAGTCAATTATCAGTTTATTTGAAAATTATCTCGTAAATTAATTTAAACCAAACAAAAATATTATATGATTGGTAAGCTAATCTTTAATATATATACCTACGTTTAAAGTAATTATAATTATCTTGTAACGCTTTGATTAGTTTGAAGTAAAAAAAATATATAATCTATTAGATATTCGACTTACATTATCAAATAATTACTAAAAACTGTCGTTATTTGGTAAAGTTCACAGATTTTTCAAAAGATATATAAAGAAGATTGCAATATCTAGTATAGGCTTCTTGCAAAACTTTTTTTATCTCATTTATTGCAGATAAACGACCTATTGTGATGGTAGAATGCATATTTTATAACAAAATATATTAAGTAAAAAAAATACTTATAAATCGAATATTTTTTTTTTAAATTTATGTAAGGTCGCATCAATTACTGTGGCCATTAGCGACCGTCGAATCCGAAAACACAGAATAAAAATGTTAGGCTTTCATTAGGAACCGAACCCAGTAGGACCACTGGCGTATAAGGCTACTATCTACTCCACCACACCACTAAGTAACCTACATCGAATATTATCTTAGAGTTTTATCCCATTTATAATATTTTTCATCATTTAATTAAAACTATCGTCATGCTGAGCAGTGGTGTAGCGTGAATTTATGACACCTGGGGCAAACGATGAAATTAACACCCTTTGCTTTTAAAAGCTAAACAAAATTTATAAGTAACGTAGAAAACATTGTTGCTGTTTTAAATAAATGGCAAAAATAAAACTCATTTCTGAAAAAAATTTATTTCTCGTGTTTTAGCATTTTAGCAACGTAAACTCCTCAGTGAGCACAAAAGGTTAAACTATTAAGAGTTTTGCCGAAATTACATAATAAAATGCTACGTAACTCTTACAGAATAGTTACGTAGTTGTACTACCGATGCTAAATATGATCCCCCTCCTAGTTTGATTTAAGGAGTCAAAAGATATAAAAGTTTTTTACTTCTTTTACTCTCAGAAGTTCTGAGCGTCTCATTTTAACTAGTAGCTACCGCTTGATTTTGCAAACAGTTAGAAACTTAACCGCTTTTTACCGCTCCTATATTTGTGCACCCACCATATGAGTAGCTCAGAATCAAAGACAATCAGGAAAGCCAATTTTTTGTAGCGGAAAATTCTTCAAACTTTCTTTTATTTTTCCTTTCTTAATCTGTCGTCGCCTATCTCATGACTAATTCCAGCAAGTTTCATAGCATGACATTATTAATTTTAAGCCCTAAAGCATTTTGACAATTGAAATGGCCGCTTTTGAAACTAAGATTGGCTTTTGGCCGTTTTTGAAACTTAAAGATCAGAATATACGAAAAACAAAAGAGGCCTTAAAATAAGTTTTTTTTTATTGATTATTGATTATTTAATTTCAAGGTACAATTAACAAGTTAATAGTTTATCCTCTTCTTCTCCATGATCGGGAAAACACTAGCAATCTTCAATTTCTTCGTTCGGAAAGCGATTTCCTTGCTGCTCTCGATCACATTTTCATACCACCTCAATGACTCGATTTTTCTCCAAGTTACTCAAAATGTTTCTGAATGAGCTTCTTGATGTCAGCTATTTTTGCACTTTTGACTTTTACTTCTACCGAGATCTGCTTCGGGTTGATCATACTTATATTTTTCCCCTTCTTACAGATTATTTTTCTTCCCTGTGTCCACATTGTAGGCTTTTTCTCCTCGAACTAAAATGTTGTTTTTTGTCGATCTTTTTAGAATGAACCTTTTACATTTTACCACGTTTTTCTTAACTTGCTTTCTTGTTTGTTTTAAAAATTGGAAATGTAACTGCCCAGCAGGCTTCGATACGGTGCTAGCCTCCTCTGTTTCCAGACACGTGCTGAATTTATCTATTCTTGGCATACCTGAAACCGAAACTTCCTTTTTCTAGCACTTTCTGGTGTCATTTCGTCACTTTCACTTCACTGTCCATTGCTGATCACTTAAACACTTTTAACTCATTAACTTTTAAAACATTTAAAAAAAATCTATGCAAAACAACCAGCTACCTCATAAGAAATGCATGCACTACATAAGAAATAATGGGAGTTATGAATAAAACGGTGCTATACACATTTTGATGTACGAAAAGAGAAAGATTTTGTTGAAAATCATCTTTCTCTCTTCATGCATCAACATGTGTATAGTACAATTTGCTTTATTGGTCCTAGATGAATCACATAATTTCTTGTAAAGTGTATGGTACATATCTCGTCATATTCATTTTTGAAGCTACCACGTGACCAAAATAAGCGTTCTCATTGGCCGCAGAGTAATTGTCCGTCTTTGATACTACAATTTCTTGTAAATGTTCGATTTTGATTCTAAGGCGTACTTTCAAAGCAGGATTTACCCGTTAGGTAGCTTTTTTTGATATTATTTCAATATCACCATAATGCAGCTCATTGTGAAGAATAATAATCCATCAAAATCTCAATTTTGATAAAAATGGCGATTGGCCGAATTTGATTCTGGGCTACTCATATCATAGACTGCTGCTTTATTGCATGCATTACTAAGTTTATTAGGCTTTGTCACTTTACTTTTATACTTTTGTTTTGTTTTAATTTTAAAAATGAGTAGTGCAGCTGAAGAACCACTTTAGTTGTGTGAAGCATATGAAAAATAAAATATATCTATCAATGAAAATCTGTAAATTCGGGTTTCGGCGTTTTAAAGGTGGAGATTTTAGCATCAGTGACAAAGAACGTGAAGGAATGTCAGTAAAGTTTGAAATTGCTGAGTTGGAATTGTTATTGGACCAAAACTCTCGCGTAACCTAAGACTCAAGACAAACCCACTTGCTAAAGCCTTGAAAGTAAGTCAATAAGCCACCTCCAACCATAAGACCATGATTATGATGCAAAAACAAAAACAAAAAATTGGTTCAGTATGATCTTAAGCTAAGACACGTTAGACGGTGTTTTTTTTTTTCAAAGCCAAAGAAAGGGTTACGAAAAGATTTTTGCACAGAATCGTAACGGGGAACAAAAACTAAGTTCAATTTGACAATCCAAAACGGAAAAAATCGTGAGGCAAGCCAAGCCATGCGTCAACTTCCACGAAAAAGCTGAATATTCATGGTAAGAACTTAATGCTGTGAATTTTGTGAGATCACGTCAGATTAATCTACTATTAGCTACTACAACCTAACAAAACTATCACTGGGAAACGTTACTAATAGCGAGTGATGCAATTGAGCTAAGCATTCAAAATTCAAACGCCTCCAATATGCCAAAGGCATCGTCCAGTATGACAGTGCTTGACCCCATGTTGCACATGTTGCAATAGGCATCAAAGAAACTTGTGAGGAGCTTTGATGGGATTGCCAACCCCGCCTGCCATATTTATCACATTCCTTTGTCTACTAACTGCCACTTATTCCAATCGATGGCTCATGGCCAAACTGAACAGAATTTTATTTCTCACGAAGAAGCCAAAACTTGGGTTGATTGTTGGATCGTCTCAAAAGAAAAACGAAGATTTTTTTGAACGAGGAATCCGTATGCCGCCTGAAAGATGGGAAGCACAGCTAGCGCAAACAATACTTGAAATAAAAATTTTATTCCAATTTATTTTGATAGAGCCATTTAAAAATTAAAAAAAATCCTCAAAACTAATGTTTTCATCTTATATTATTTAAAAAAAACCTTTTACAAATATCGAATGAAAAAGCTGCTGTTGAGTAAAAAATAAGATCAAACAACTAATTATTAAAAGTATAGTAAAATAAGTATAAGTTATTAACTAAAGTATAAAAATATGAGCAATAAATTTAAAAAAATGTAAGTAGGTACCAAGATAAGTAAATTATTTGGGTATCAAATTTAAGCGATACGCTGTAACTAAGCCAAGTTTAAAAATATTTTTAGATAACTACAACTGCCATTATTGGTCATACTTGTCATTTATAAACGCCAAATCAAAAAAAAAAAAAACATTTTAAAAGTCTGAGCTTTCATTGAGTTGCGATCCTAGGACTCCTGGCGTATGGAACGACAATATAGTCATTATGACTTTCAATGACTTTAAGTGGATCTTCAAACACAATCAATTAAAAATAATTTAATTTGCTGTAAATAAAAAAATGTTTTGTTTTTTGTTTTTTACATCGAAGGAAACAAAAGAATCAACGTAGATTATTGAATAAGAAAGTTTGTTGGTTGAAGACTATATACATAATATGTTATGTTATTTTTATCGCTTTTTTTAGTACGAACGCAATTTGCCTTATACTCTATCTAAAATAAAAGAAAGTAAAAATGCATAATACCTGCGAGGTAGTAAAAAACAAAAAATTGTTTATTTAATAGTTTCAATTAAAAATATATTGAATACAAATGTTATTTAGCCTAAAGCGAAGCAGGAACGGATTTGATAGTAGGTACTCTCTGATACTCTATATTAGTTTTTTGTACGCACACAACCTTTAATTTAATGAATCCATGTGTAATTATCTTATAAATACAAAAATTTTCATTCTTTTGAAATATCAACTTGAACTTTATCACTGAAAAATAAATGTGTTTCTACAAACCAATTCTAATTTTCCAGTTTAAATTAATAAAAAAAATCTAATCCTGGAGGCGCACCTCCTAGGGGAGAAAGAAGGCGCCAGGGTAGACGCCAAAACGTACTAATAAGTAGATATTTTCAAATAAAGGTCAATTATTTAAAATAAATTTTTATATTGCTTATAAAATTTTATTTTGAATTGAATTTGTATAAAGGAATTCTTTTGATGGTGAATATGATAATACTTAGTTTGTTCTCCAATAAATTTTTGTTGCTGATTTGATTACATTAAGTTTGTTTTTTATTTACTTTAGAATATATTGATATATAATAAATATGTGCATATATCTTATATTAATTTATAAAATATAAAAATTATATAATAAATACTCGAAATTAATCAATTGGACCTTTTCGTGTTGACTAGGTACTAAAGTTTTATCTGACAATATTTCATTGACAAAACAATTCACATTTGGCATTGAAAAAGCGCCCTAATGCGGATATGAACAACAACAAAAATTAGATATCAAAATATTATATATTTTAAATTAAATTAGCTGGATCGGTCTGTTCATTTTTAGTGCTATGGCTCCCAACATAACAACGTGCACTGGCGTTTTAAACGAGGAAGATTCAGAGACAATTTTGAAAAATGCCGAACTTATTGCCAAACTACAAACTCCAAACGATCGAAAATTGAAAATTGTTTGGCGAAATGTTATCATATTCTCTTATTTGCATTTGGCCGCGCTTTATGGATTTTATTTGATATTCAGTTCGGCTAAACTATTGACTACAATTTACGGTAAGTCATTTCAAACAATCCAGTATACTTACATAATATAACGTTAAAAATTTTCCAAATTTAATATTAAAAAAAATATTTTTTGAACCAAGAGAAAGCTTTTGAATGAATTTAATGTAATTTAATTTCAATTAATCCTAATTCTTTTACTTATAAGCGAAAATGTTTAGTTTACTCAAATTTAATAAATTAGCATTTATAGGCTCATCTTATTTTAAGATACAATTGATTAAAATATCGTCTTTTTATATAATTTTATGTTAATAAATTTATTTTTGTTTTATTGCAGCTTGTCTCTTCGTAAGAATTGGAATGCTAGGAGTTACAGCAGGTGCCCATCGCTTATGGTCTCATCGCTCATATTCTGCCAAATGGCCATTAAAATTAATCTTAATTATTTGCAACACAATTGCATTTCAAGTAAGTAAAGCTGAGTAAATGCGATTCAATATTTATAAGTTTTTTTTCAATTCAATGTTATAAAAACTTTTTCTACTTATTTACATACCACAGCGATGTTTATTCTTGTCTTAACATCGGTCACAATTAATATTTCTTCAGATCCTAGTTATTTTTTATTGATAGATGTTATTAGAAGGGTGATGGGTTGGGATTTTTTTTTTTTAAATAAATGCACCAAGAATATTAGTTTGCGACGTTTCGCCATATATTACGGCTTCATCAGGCTCTCTGATTTATGCTCAGCATTTGTGTCTTATTGTAGCCTTGCATTTAACAATTCCATATAATTCTTTCCAATTAAAAAAAAACGGGTTTGACACTCAAGAGTGATAAATTGTGAAAATTGTTGTCACCACATAACCCATATTATTGATTTATATTTTAGCCCGTTTATGTGGTGACAACAATTTTCACAATTATCACTCTTGAGTGTCAAACTCGTTTTTTTTTTTTAATTGGAAAGAATTATATGGAATTGCAAAATGCAAGGCTACAATAAGACACAAATGTTGAGCATAGATCAGAGAGCCTGATGAAGCCGTAATATATGGCAAAACGTCGCAAACTAATATTCTTGGTGCATTTATTTTAAAAAAAAATCCCGACCCTTTACCCTTCTAATTACTTCTATCAATCGGTCACAATAATAAACGTAGTACAAATTTAAAAACATTATGTATTGCATGTAAAATAAGGCAACATTGTAAGAGATAAATCAACAGAATCTTATAATCCTGAAATTTTATTAGAAGCGGGCTCTCCTTCCAAATAATAACATATCCCTCTTCTCAGAACCATATTAATAAACACTTGATTATGCTCATCAAGGTAAAGTAAGATTAAATTGATACGGCAATGTATAATTTATACACATTTTTGGTGGAAATTAATTTATCAGTTTTCCTTTATTCCTTATAAAACACATTTGATATACGTACTGTTTAATATAAGTCCAAGGATCAGAAACAGTTTAAGGGCGTATACCAAGACACCATACTCAGGTACACGTGGTATTTATCTTATTGCAACCTTGCAATGTATTTTTTATCTTTATCGAAGTTATGTTGAGTTCGTTTGAACAACCAGAACTTTATCTGTTTTGAAGTGGATTTTAATCAAGTATTTAAAATTCTAAATTCGTGGAAAGATGCAAGTTTAAAAGTACCCACAAGTTCATTTTGAATTTGATGACTACTATCAAATTGAATAATAAGATAAATTTTCATACATAGGTACATCTGATAACGTTAGCTTAGATATACCTCCAAAGCTTTCATAACAAAACAAAATTAGGTATTATCTTTATTTTTTTTAAATTTAATTAGACACAAAAAAATCAAAATTTATTATAACTACGTTTTATTAAAATCCATTTTCAGACAGTTCAAATGTTAATTGTTCTAACAATTCTTATGCGTTGTATAAAGCCCAGTAATTCTCAAACTGATTGGTCTTTGGTTCCCTTTTATATTTGAAAATTTCAAACCATATTCGATGAATAAGTATCTACGTGTGAAATAACAAATGGCAGATGAGGAATGGAGATATTTTATTAAGTATATAGGTAGACTATACTACCCCAAATATTTTTCACGACCCTCTTTGGTGTTGTAACCCACATTTGATTTTAATAGTCATTTTTTAACATATTACGACTAAACGATTCTAATAATGGGTAATTATTTTGACTATATCCACCCAGATAGGAATTTATAATATGCCCACTTTTGGCCCAACTTTTGCCAAGACACGGCTCCAGTCTTTCAACCAGTCTTGGGCCAGATTTAGCAACCAGGCTTGGGTGAGGTCTGGCAACCCGGTTTCGGCCAGATCTACCAACTGAGCTTGATCCAGGTTTAACAATCAAAATTGCGTGAAATTTAACAAAAGAATTAAAGCAAAGTCTACAAAAGAACTTATGAAATACTTAAAAATAATTGTTAACAAGTGCTTTTTAAAATATTATCCCCAAAAGATTCATTCATTTCTGCATAATTCAAAAATAAAAAGCCTACTAGCTAATTTCTAACATTATGTTTAAACTTATATTGGTTGTACGTTGGTGTTGAAATTTGGCCAAGTCTTAATCCAAGCTTATACACCAAGGCTTGGCAAGTCAACCGACAAAACAACTGGCCTAAGACTGACCATGCTGTGAGTATAGGGAGTTCTTACCCGTGCAGTTTTACATATTGTAACGTTTTTACGGGTTCGTTGGTTTGTGTATAATGACTACGAATTTATTTTTAAACAATTGTTTATTTATTTATCTAACAATTATACACTACAACAATGTTCACTGTCAACAATAGTCACAGTACTGTTTATATTCCACTATATACACAATGTACACTTTATTAACAATGTTCAGAATTTATATGACACTGTTCACTTTAACACTGAGCACTTCGATGAATTTATTTGAATACACACTCGATGGTTTATTTTATACTCGTCGAACATTTATTTGAATACTGAACTGTTGGCTCATCTTTCGGATTATTTATAGTAAGCGATCATTAGCTTAGAACTTTCGAAACCATAAATCATCCGTTTCTAGATTTTTCTATTGATAATCTTAGCGCCTGTCTTTCTCTCCTCCATTGATTTACCAATGGAGAAAATTCTAGAACAACACGTCCTTGTCTCATCCTTTGTAATGTTAATCCGTGGTCATAAAACTACATACTTCAGGGGGTCCATCCTTTTGTGTAATTCTTATCGCTGGTTATTGGTTTAACCCGCCCTCGGGCGCCAGACACAAATGGGTGTCTTGGATTTGTGACAATATGTATATGTGTATGGTTTCTTGGAGATACTCTAATGTTTAAAAGGTGCCTACGTCTTTACTGAGGCATTCTTTCATGGTTTTGAGTAATTTGGTCGCGTTTCTCTTATCGTGTTGGACATTGGAAAAGTAAGTGGTTAATCGATCTCTCATGGTTGCAGTTAGGGTAGCCTTCTCTTTCCCGCTTTGTGGATAAGCCAAGTCTAGTTATTTTTGATTGGTTTTTCCTACCCCTGACTGTTGGATGTTTTTCTTAGACAGAAGCTGTACAATCTGAAGCTATATTTGTTGAGCTCTCCAATCTCCATGGCATGTCCTAGAGATGGGTAGCCGTGGGGTTGGTTACATTTTTTTGTCTTCCTTAGTTATTTTGGCTTTGGGATCTAATATTCTATCTGTGGTAGCTTTCTTTGCTTCTTTGTCTGCCAGATTTTTGTCTTATATTTCTTGGTGACTTGATATCCAGATGTATGTTACAGTAGTACTTTTATTATTTAGTTGTCTTGACATTTAACAGATGTTAAGATAATTGGTTGGAATGGCTTTGAGACTTAATATGGAGTCGGTGAATATTATTAAGTTATGTATTAGGTCTTCTGTCTGAATGATGTTTAGAGCTTTTAAAAAGAGCTGTAGCTTTGCATGTAAAAATTGGGTAATGGTAACTGGACGTCCTGTTTTGGAATTTTTTATTAATTCATCTGTGTAATCCATCTGTAATAGTGTTTTTCTTTAGTGTATTTGTTTTTAATTTTAACATATATATTGTCAAAAATGTAATAAAAATATTTTCAGTGAAAAAAATACTTATCTAAAAATAGAATAAATTATTTATTTTGAACTTAATATAGTCGAATAACTGATGGCATTATTTTTTCTCTAGTTCTTAGATATTTAATGCTATACTTATTTCAAATACAAATGATATAAAGTGAAGTATTGAGATACTCGTATAGGCAACTAATCGTGTACTTGAATAATAATCATTACGTCAAACGTAGCCTTTAGCATATTTTAGTGTTAAAAATGCATTTAAAAGCCTTCGAAAATATCTTTAAATTTCTTAAACTTCTAGTCTAAAAAAAAGTTATGAATCAATAACCATTATTGAATGACTAGAGTAATAATTTGTTCCCCGTTATGTGTAAATTAGAAAATGCTCCTTCTAAAATCTTTTTCTATATATGTTCCTATACGTCTCGTATATCGTTGTTTAGGCTTCCATAATCAATTATTAAACCTTAAAATTTTTAGACTTTTCTACGTTTATTTAAGGAAAGGAAATAAACGTCTGGATAATTCACCGAATAAAATAAAACCCAGAATTACTATAGTTATATGCTTTTTTTTATTTATAGAATTCCGTTTTTGAATGGTCTCGAGATCATCGTGTGCATCACAAATACAGCGAAACCGATGCAGATCCTCACAACGCCAGGCGTGGGTTTTTCTTCTCCCATGTTGGCTGGTTATTGTGCCGCAAACATCCAGACGTAATTGAAAAAGGCAAAAATATTGATCTTTCCGATTTGTGGGCCGATCCTTTCGTGAGAATTCAGCATAAGTACAGAATTAGTAAAATTTTATTTAAGTAACATTAATTACTAATGCTATTAATCATATTCTAGATATTACAAGTATTTGATGCCCATGGGTTGTTTTATAATTCCAACGTTGATCCCGATGTACTTTTGGGACGAAACGTTCATGAATGCATGGTTAGTTGGCACAGTATGGCGTTATATAGTTAGTCTAAACGCCACTTGGTTGGTGAATAGCTGGGCTCATTTGTGGGGAAATAAGCCCTATGACAGGTAAATATTTTTAAATTTACTGAGTTGAAAGTTGAAATATACCATACATAAGATGTATTTAGTACAAGGTTGTATTTAGTATACGATACATATACATAAATATTTATATATACAAATAACGGAAAAAAAACCCTCAATGAAAATCCAAGATTTGTTATCGATTTATGGATTTGCTGGTCGCTAATATTACCACAGTAGTTTATGTGGCCGTAAAATAAGAAAGCAAGAAATATAATGGTTGTTCAGAGCAATTTAGTTCAATTCAGTTCAATTAAATTATACTAAAAAAATAATTTTAATAAGAATTATTTAATTTTTCAGAAATATAAACCCTGTAGAAAGTCCGATTGTGGCATATCTTACAATGGGCGAGGGCTGGCATAATTACCATCACGTATTTCCGTGGGACTACAAAACAGCTGAATTGGGAGACCGAATCAATATTACCACGTTCATTTTGAATTGTTTGGCCAAAATTGGATGGGCTTATGATATGAAAACCGTCAGTGAAGAAATGATTCGCAAACGGGTCGGACGCACTGGAGATGGAACGCATCCAATTTGGGGTTGGGGCGATGTTGACCAAACATCAGAAAATAAAAAACATGCTGTCACATTAAAACAACAAAATTAATAAGTGTACTTGTAATTATATATTAGCATATATAACAATCTTTTACACCAAGCTTTTTAACATGGTCTCTTTATTACAAATCAAACTAACGGAAGTATGACTACAATTTAATTGATTAATTTAAAAAATCAATGGCATATTAATATACTAATAACGAAATGATCACAATAGCAGAATGATGTGTATCTCACGTGCATCTGTTAGAATTCTTGAGTAGATAATATACACTTCAAAAAGTTGTTAGGTTGTAGGTACTACTTAATGTCATTTTTTCATACTTTCCAAAGTGAATTTATTTATATTACCAACGAATATTATTTATTTATTATTTCCTTTGCTTAACGTCACATCAACTTCTAGGTCATTAGCAGCTAATGATGGATCTCAAAATTCCATTTGTAACTAACTTAATCCAAAGCCGTTTCCAAAGCGTAATAAAATAAAAATTCCATAACAATCTACATTATCATCCTAATCCTAATGCTCAAATTATTTATTTCAGATCAATACAAGCAATCTCTACGCCGTATAATACGACGATGGCCACGAGACCTATTTCAAAATCCCTAGAGCAATGGTTCCCAACCTTTTAGAGTAATCGTACCCTTTGGTAACAATTTGGAATCTTGCGTACCCCTAACTTTTATTGTTATTTAGGTATATAGAGCAAAAAAACAATATTATATAAAGAAAAAACCTTTATCCACCTTTTATTTTTACACAATTTTTTTTTAACCGGCCGTGCTTCTCGTACCTTCAAAGAGTGCTCCACGTACCCCTATGGGGTCCATAGACCACCGGTTGGAAACCCATGCCCTAGAGGCCTAGAGAGTCTCAACACTGGTTGACTACTATTGTCAAGTAGCAGCTTGTGTCTGCCACAAAAGTGAGGGCTGATTCCTGATTCCAGGTCACGGGCAATACTGTATTTTAATGGCACGTGCATTGCTCATTGTATATCAATATAATACAGAAAGCAATCAAATTTTACCTATATTAAAAAAAAAACATTATTTCAAAAAGGTGATTCACCTATGATATTTCTTTTCCATTATATTTATTAATAAAGTTGTTCGAGGATTTAAATTGAATAAAATTATTTTTATATAATAGCAAATTTTATAACAAGTTATTACATTATATTACAAGTTATTGTATTTATTTGAAACTTTTTACTATTTCCAAAAATTATAATCCACTTAAGTATGTTGTTTTTTACTTTCAATGGCCGTAGAAATACTAATTTTTCAAATCTTTTTTAAATATTATTTAAAAGTTGGATGCTTATTCTCTAGAATGATGGACCAAATACCAAAATTAACTTTAAAAAAATTATTATTAAAGCGACCACCTACTGGTGCTGTGGTTAGGCCATTAGAGCAATTGCTCTCTCCGCTTCATGCGTCAAGTGGTTGTGGGTTCGATCCCCGTTCAGGGTTACCATATTTTGAATCGGCCAGCTCGGGACAGTAACAAAAAAAACACAATTATTTTTATTATAATTTTTTTTATTATAACAAAGTTTTTGAAAAATACATCAATTCAAACCACAAAAAAAACAAAATAATAATTAATATTAATATAACAAACAAAAAAAAATTCAATGCAAAAAAAAAATATATTAATAATTAAATTTAAATCACATATTCAGTTACTAACTTAATATTTTTAAAATATTTTTCTGATGTTTTGACTTTTTTTATAATTTCCTCACCAGACTCTATAAACATTTCTTATGAATATACGCAAAAGTTTATCCTACATTGCATATTATTGCATAAAACTATGGTAAATTGTTATTTTTTTAATTTTTGCGATGTTGCGGGATATTTTGAATTCAAATCTGGACGTGGGACTTTGGCATTGAAATCGGGACAGTCCCGAGCAAATCGGGACGGATGGTAACCCTGTCCCCGTTGAATCCTAGACTTAAGATCCTAGACCTAAGTAAAAATTGACCAACAGAAATTCTCTGTGCTTTACAGTCGTGATATGAGCGTAGATGGTAAAGCGACTTAAAACACCCGAAAAAAAATATATTAATTATTAAAAACGTATAGGTATTTCATTTTTTCAAAAAATTTTGCCAATAATAATTGGGGGTGGAGTGTATAATTTTTAGCACCCTGTATAGGGCCTATGTTAAGCTCTTAATGAATTTGTTAATTGATCAATTTAAAGCCTATAAGAATTTTTTACTTCAAAGGAATATTACGGTAAGGATGTTAAAAAATAATCGATTTTTATTTAAATCAATTATTATTTTCTAATAATCGATTTTTATAATCGATTTTCATAAACAGCGCAAATTTAAAAGCAAACTAGCTGTAACGGTTTTTTTCATTCTTGTAATTCAAATATAATAGACATTCATTCAAATATTTGATTGTTAAATTTAAAATTCATTTTTAAAAGATTGAAATCGAAAATAGTTTTTGAGGCAATAAGGTTGTAATTTTGTTAGGATGCTCATCATTTCATTTTTATTATAATAAAACGTTTAATGCAAGTTAGTTTATAGCAAGTAGAATTTTAAATAATAGAAAAAATCGATTAATATTGAATAAAGAAAAATCGATTTTTATTTAATCGATTATTTTCCATTAATCTCACATCCTTATATTACTGTCTAAAAAATATCAAATAATACGTTGTGCTCTAAAATGAAAGAAATTTTTAAATACCCTTGATAATTATTATCATTTTTACAAGGAAACGTGGAATGATAAAATATTTAGTTTTCAATAATTTAAAAAAAATTAACTTACTGAAATAAAGATAATTTTATGAACAATTCGTTTAACATAATTGTCACATGGTATTCAATTGAATTGCCGTTTATGATAACAAGTGATAATAATAAATTTAAAAATTCAATGGCTTAGATGAGAACGCAAAATATTGATTCTTGAAGGTGTGATTTGATAAATTTTATGATATACCTACCTACCTATTTTTTTTATTTAAGCTTATTGTTAGTTAAATTTTTTTAATAATTTTTTCTTTCATAATTTTAATATTAGGCATATAACTAAGAAAATTTAGAATGTCTGTATTTTGTCACAAATTTGCTTGATCAACTTCTTTATACTATTAAGTCTCTTTTAGTCATAGTAGAATAATTGCAAGTGATTTTTTTTGTCAGCTTATGGATCATTTATTTTTTTATGATTACCAAAATTAGCTTTCGTCCATTTTTTTCATACAATTCTATTCTTTTTCAAACAATTGGTGTCTATGTCATGAATCTCAGTGAAAAATGTTTTGTAAATACCTATTCCTAATAATAATTAAAGTTCATGTTTACTGGTCTTATTTCAACCCACGAAGTAAGTATGTTCAAAGTACATAACCCCATTTTTGAACATCTTCCCGTTATCCAATCATCAACATATTTTGCATGCAGGTTGAATTTCAATAACATAACCCGCCATAAAAATTAGATAATAAATTTGAGATTTATTAAATTTAATTTAATTAGACATTTTTGATTTCAATCTTATAACAATAAATTTTAAATTTAACAATCAAATATTTGAATTAATATCTATTATATTTGCTAGAATATATTTTCAAGAAAAAAATTAATTAAGAATTTAAAAAAAAAAAACCATTACAGCTAGGTTGCATTTAGTAAATAAATTGTAAAAACTGTTAAGACTAAAATGTAGAAGACAAAAATATATAAAAAAAAACATTTGTAAAAACAAATCTTATTTCAAAATGCACTACAAAGTAGAAGATAAATGTTATATTATAATAGAGTTTACGAAAAAAAGATCCCTGTATTCCAAATTGAGTACAGTTTCCAGTCATTAAAGTTAAAGTGATACAAGAATCTTTAATTGTATGTTAAATTGTAATTGTAATTAATCAAGGAATTAATTTGAGCACCCTGGTCTTATAGTCATGATGATCAATTAGATGATCAATTTTACATACGATTATAGATTTTTGTATCACTTTTAATTTTAATGTCTATATCAATTTGGAATATAAGGATTTTTCTTTTCGTAAATTCTAATATAACATTTATTTTCTAATTTTTAAGGGCATTTTTATATAAGCCAAGTTTTTAAAATTTTTTTTATGTATTTTTATTTTCTAAATTTTAGTCTTTATAGTTTTTATAATTTATTTATTAAATGCAAACTAGCTGTAATGGTTATTTTTTTAAATTCTTAATTAATTTCTTTCTGCAAAATATATTCATGCAAATGACCACATCAAAAGAATCCGGCTCCACAAGGCTCAATCGGGGTTTTAAAATTTCGACTCGGGATAAAAACGACTCGCTCCTAAGAAACGTAGCGTTAATCAAAATCGTCAGACTTAGAAAGAAAACCTCAGAATCTATGTATAAATAACATAGGAATTCATTATTTAACTTGATTTTCAAACTTTTATACTTACAACAATTCTCAAACAAACTTCAGCGCGTGTGACGTCACAATGTTTCATTTTACTCATTTTAGCATATAAGTGATACAATGTTTTGACTCTTAGTCAACTAAAACTTTTTATTATCGTCAATATATCGATAAATATATCAAAAGTATAAGACCTTAAAAGTTATCGTACTTCAATGAGCAAAGAGGAGCAATGTTTTCACTCAACTTTACTCTCTTAAATCGAAATAGTGACTTTCGACTATCAAATAGTGACTATTCACTATTTAGTAGTGAAAAGTATACCAGTATTTGAATTTAGTGGTATACTCTGCACTGCAAAAATAGTGAATAGTCACTATAGTCACTATTTCGATTTAAGAGAGTACTGCTATATTATAGTAAAGGAAGTACATAATGCAATCGAGTCGAATTTTCGAGTTTGAGCTTTCACCGGAAATACATGTTTTGAGGTCCTTTGAATCCAAACAAGTGGTTTTTAGAAACATGTCTGTGTGTCTGTATGTGACAGCAATATCGTATCGAAAGCTTGGTTTTTGGTTGAAATCGGTTGATCGGAAGCTCCACTTTATTCTAGTAGTTTTTTAGCTTTATGAATTTTTTTCGAAAACGGCTCCAATGATTTTCTTTAAACTTATTACTGTTCTTAGACTCATCACTGCCTACAACTTTTATTTAAATTTATTCAGGTGGTTCTTTTTAAAATTTTATCCATTTTCGATTTATTATCAATATTTATCAATTATTAATACATATAATTTATGATAAAGCTTTAAAATACATTAAAAATTGATGATTTTTTTTCAAAAACCAAATTGTATGTTATCTCTATATAGATTAAGAACGAACTCCAACGATGACATGAACATTTTCAATCATATTTTCGGCCTTAAAAGTATAGAAACCCCGGCTACTTATGCTATTTCTAGGAAGTAGACAGTTTCAATATTAGATATAGGCTGTGATAATATTATCTAAAGAGAATATTTAAATAATTTTATATTAAAAGTTTTCATGTTACTATTTAAGTGATAATATGTATGTGTTAAAAATTAACTTAAATCTAAAAGCTATATAAATAAAAAAATAAAAATGTTGGACCATATTCGACATTCTTATTAATAAATACTTATACTTTTCAATATGAAATATATATCTATACAAAAAAAATTTTGAAGGGTCGAATGAAAATCATTGGTGAGTCGTATGTTGGTAACCACGGGTTTAAAGAAATCTCTTAAATCTTCCAAAGAGCTTTGGAATTAAAGTTGTTCAATTAAAGTTACGATTAATTATGTGGCTTCATTTTTAAGCTACTTGGCTTAATTTTCAAGTAAGTTATCTTAAATTTGACTTGGAAGCAAATTAAACTTAAGTTAAATATGTATTAAATATATATTAAAATATATATTAATATATATATTAATATATTAAATATATATTATTATTAATTCAAGCCAATATTGACGTCACTAGTTATTTTATGTACAAGTCTAAACAATAAGCAAAACAATTTCAAAGAATGTCTAGCGACTTAACTTTATGATTACCTAAATTAAATTGACCAAAAGTAGAACCCGTTTCACTAAGTTTTAAGCAACCACACCAATGATCAATTTTATGAAAACGGTGTTTACACGTATCAAATTCATTGAATTTAATTTTAAGTGGAGTAGGTCTACTGAGGATACCAATATGAGAAAACGCGCCGTAAGATGGTGTGTAGAAATGAATGTATGTAGCAAAACGCGTGTTGAACTACACTTTGCAGCGCTTGCACTCCAAATAATATAATGGTGCCAGCGGCAAAGATACGAGGTGGTAAACTTGAAATTTGGAAAGTGCACATCGAAATCTATGAAATTACCTATTTTCAAAAATCCTAGAAAACTTTCCAGACAACCTGTTTTTTAGAACCAACTGTTTATAGTAGAATTTTGAAAATGTTGGTCCCACCAACTATGGAGGTAAATAACCACACTAAGCTGACAACTCGAGACTACCAACATCTGTAATATTTTTATTCCTCAATGTGTAAAACCTTTAAATTGGTACCTACACTCGCGAGCAACCAAATTGACTTAACCCCTAACCTTACATACATACATTGTTTTTCGTATAAGTATACCAGATATTCATAAAAACAATATGTCATTTCAAAGACTAAAATTTCAGCTTTAATGGAGTATCATTATTATCAATATCCATTCATTATTTCTTTAATTAATCGTGTTTGAACATAAATGTAGGAAAAATAGGAATTTGATAAAAGTTATTGTAGTCAAGAATTTTGTAAATTAAACAAAAACTGTTAAAAAAATATAAATTTTAATAACTCAATAGTTGGTATCAGCTCCCCTAGCCCTAATTACAGTTTGCATTCTGTTCTTCTTCGACCTTATTAATTTTTTGACAGAGTCTTGAGGAATATCGTCTCGCTACTCTTATAAAGCTGACTTTAATTCTTCTACGCTCGAAGGGACTGGATTTCTGGGCCGTATTCCTCATTGGAGCTCGTCCCATAAATGCTCGATGGGATTCATGTCTGGACGGAGTACCTACAGTCCAAGTCATTGTTCGTATTTCAACTTCATGAAGAAAGTGTCGAGTAAAGCGCGCCGTGTGACAACGAGCATTGTTGTCCATTAATATGAAGCCTTTGCCAACTAACCTTGCGCAGGGAACAATATGGGCAAATTGTTCACCCGGACGCCTGTAGACGAAGCCTCTCCTGTTACTGCCTGTAGAGGCTATCCAGCTACTGCTATCCACTCATCAGCGAACAAAACTGACCGCCATTATGCCACGTCCCAATTGAGATGCTCTCGAGCAAACTGGTTACGCGCTTGTCGATGGTCTGCAGTTAATTTAGAACCTGTTGCAAGTCTTTTTGGAGTCAGGTTGACTCCCTTCAAGCGTCTTTATACTGTCCACTCACTGACAGCTACTCCTCGAATACTTCTCAGTTCTTTTTGAGCGTAAACATACGTTAGATGCCGATTGCGCAGCGAGGTTGAGACAATAAAACGATTGTCTTTCTCAGATGTATACCGGTGGCGGCTGGTTTTTGATCTCCGATTGAAGGCACTACTCTCTTAAAATCATCCGTATACTTAGTATACAGCAGACTAACTCAAGTAAACCTGGGTAGCGACAGTTTGCTGACTGAGTCCTTATTTCAACGAGTTAACCACTTGAGGCGGCTTCTTCAGGTGTGGTGTCCATGGTTTTGTGAAAATAATTAATGCAATTTATGGTGATGGATACTGGTCAACTTTTGATAAGCGCCCGATAAGTGTAAACCGGTTGCAAAGGCTTTTATAGGGGTGTAGGTAGCCCAAGTTTCTATGCCTTATAAAGGCGTTAATGGATCAGTTAGTACTTAATTTTTTTTAAAGATGTTTATGTTTATTGAAAGCGTAAGTTTCAAGCTTTCGAACAGTGTATTGTTTTTATAAGTATCACGTATGCTTTTAGTAAAATCAAAGTATGTATGCGCAGTTAGGGGTTGAGTCGATTTGGTTGCTCGCGAGTGTAGTTTAATGTCTTTAAAAACCGTATGTTGTACGTTGTCAATGCTATCCTACAATAGGAGGTAGGTATTATTAACTTTGAAAAATTATTTTGTACAGCGCAGTAAACTGAAGAATGCTTTTGAAGTATGTAATTTAAAAAAAAAAAGTTAAATTTTTCTTTCCTATCAATTGCGTTTGGAATGCTTCGATGACTTATAGAAAAATTTTTGAAATTTGAGAAAAATATTTTTAATGGAAATAAATGTCAATGTTATACATTAAGCAGTAAAAAATATATTTTGAATTAAGGCATAAAATATATTGGAAGATAAAATGTTGTTTTTTATTAAATTGTTTAATCGATTGGTATCTAAATCACATGTATTAACTTAATGAGATGTATGTATGTCGCCGTATTATTAAATTAATGATTGCGACAACAATATGATCATTTATCAGCAATAAAATTTTAGATATCGTAGCTATGAGGCTCATAAGTTTTAATTATAATGTATTATCTAATCATTTTTTTTATAAGTAGCAACTGTTTTCCATTTTTCACTTCTTTACAAAAGAACTCTTCAATATTAATAGTAAAAACACAACGCTAATAAGTATCATATTACAATAAATTTTCTCTAATTTAATTTTCAATGTATGATAAACTGCAACTATAAAAATGCAGTTAGTTTTCTTATTTATGTGTTTTGCATTATTCGCGAATAGTTTGCAAGACGATGTTGTGAATTTTCGACTTCCAACAAACGTGAAACCGATTCTTTACACCATTCAATTAGCTCCATCGTTAAATAGTATTGCATCGCTGGGCGATGTAGCGATTTACTTAACAGTTCTCGAGTCAAATGTATCCAAAATTATTTTGCATGCATCTCAATTGGAATTTAAAAGCGATGCTTTTGAATTAACTGATGATTCGGGGTCAAAAATTGGCATCGATAATGTCGACACGGAAACAAATAAGGACAAAGAATTGGTTGTTATTAATTTGAGTGATCCAATTGATGTTGGCAATTATACACTAGAAATTTCATATAACTTCATGGCTTCAAGCGATTTGTATGGATTTTATAAATCAAATTATATAGAAAATGGAAATACGTTTACGTAAGTTAATCACTATATTTGTAATAAATTAGTTAAAAACCCCCAAATCTTGAGATTCCGAGTGTCCAATTTCTCGATTTCCTAAAGCAAAAAATATCCTTTTGTAATCAGTTGCATTCAATTTTTTTATAAAATTATATTTCCTTTTGCATTATAATATTATAGAAATACTTTCACAATTTTATAGTTAAAAATTAAACAAAGAAAAATAATAATTGTAAGTCACTTAGTGGCGTGGTTGACTAGAAAGTTGCCCTATACGCCAGTGGTTCTGGGTTCGAATCCTAATGAAAACCCAAGATTTTTTTCTGGATTTTCGGATTCGACGGTCGCTAATGACCATAGTAGTTTATGCGACCTTAAATAAATCAAAAAAAAAAAAAAATTGTATTTTGCGTAAAATCTTCAAAAGGTATAATATACTATGTACCTATACTTTTTTTCTTTTTTTTTGGTGTTTTAAGTCGCTTAAACAGCTTAGGTCATATCACGACTGTCTAAACACAGAAAATTTCTGTTGGTCAATTTTAATCTTAGGTCAATGATCTTAAGTCTAGGATTCAACGGGAATCGAACCCAGACCACTTGACGCATGAAGTGGAGAGAACTATTGCTCTAGCCACTGCACCAATAGGTGGCCCTATACTTTTTGTTTCACTGTATTTTACGTATTCCAGGATTTGTTGTTTTCCCTTTGTTAGACAGAGAACGACTGACTCTTTCATTGCCCAATCTCCAAAAATGTTCTACCGATTGCCTATCCTACACATATATAATCAAACCTGTATAAGTGAGAACACTGGGTTATTAATTAAACTCTCTGAGCATCTTTTTGTAAGAAAAAAAAAACCTACATATGAGGTTTTTTGAAAAAAACCTTCAAAAGAGTTACTTTTTGTATCTAACACTTCTGACCATGATGAAATTAACAAATTACAAAAAAAGTGTTTACAGGTTTATACGTTGAGGATAATTTTTGAAACAACAATATCATAAAGGCTACATTTCATCCTAGAAAACCCCATTATCCTATGAAATCTCAATATCCTCTTTTGAATGGATTAATTAATTTCATTTTTAAAATAAGCTTATTATCAAAAACGTAAAGTTTTTACAAATTTAAAATATAAGTTTTTTAAAATTGAATTTTAGATTGGGTACAACGCAATTCGAATCAGTCTATGCCCGACGAGCATTTCCCTGTTTCGATGAACCCAGCTTCAAAGCTCAATTTAAAATTTCTATTACTGCTGACAAAATGTATACGACTGTTCTAGGAAACTTTCCCGAACATACCAAGTAATTATTGTAGATCAACTGCTGCGACCTGTTTTTAATTTTTTTTTTTTAATTATTAGGGAATTGGCGGATAATGAAACTGTTGTAACTAATTTTGATATAACCGAGCCAATGTCCACGTATTTGGTAGCTTTTATTGTTTCTCAATTTTCTGTGAAAAAAAGTTCTACCACTAATTCTGTTCGTATAGTCGGAAGAGATGATATTATAAAGTTAGGATGGGCAGATTATTCGTTGTCGATTGGACCTCAATCTTTGGATTACATGGCGAAATATACAAAAGTTCCATTCGATTATAAGACTGATTTAGTCGCTATTCCTGACTTTGCTGCTGGAGCCATGGAAAATTGGGGCTTAATAACATTTAGGTAAAATTTTCTTAGAATCCAAATCGTTAAAAATCATAAGCGATACCCAGTGAGCACAAAACGTTATACTACGTTATACTTCTAAGAACGTTATTTTTTTTTTTTTTTTTTTTTTTTTTTTGGTGTTTTAAGTCGTTTTAACATCTAAGGTCATATCACGACTGTCTAAACACAGAAAATTTCTGTTGGTCAATTTTATTCTTAGGTCTAAGATCTTAAGTCTAGGATTCAACGGGAATCGAACCCGTACCACTTGACGCATGAAGCGGAGAGAACTACTGCCTCTAACCACTGCGCCAATAGGTGGTTCGTTATTTTTTATGTTGGTCTTACAATCATATTAGGCAGTGTGACGTGTGCTTGCTAGGTTATTATATAATGGAGGTATTATATTTCGATTATGTAATTTTCTATATATCCAGACCCATATTGTGGGTGGTGCAAGCGGTACCTCGGCACCAGACACCAAATGATATTAAATGATATACAGTAATGCGTTTAATTTTGTTTAGATCTATAATATTTCAATACTTTTAAAAAATGATTTTAAGATGGTCGGATTTTTGCTTTTCACACCGAGCGCCGTAATACCAAGCTAAGGCTTTGTACATATCGAAATTGTGTTAGCTTCTATCTACAGCTAATAAACAAACTCACTTTTTAAGAGGTTATGGTTATTAACTTAACTTTTATTTTAGAGAAGAAGATTTATTGTACGACTCCAAAGAATCAACTACAGTTGATCAGTTTAATGTTGCCACTGTAGTTACTCATGAGTTAGCCCATATGTGGTTCGGAGATATGGTGACACTCGATTGGTGGGATCATGTTTGGCTTAACGAAGGATTTGCTACATTTTTCCAATATTTTGCCACACAAGGCGTAAGTAATAAATTACCAAAGAACCTCTTACAAATCTCAGTAATTTTATTAAGATTTAAATTTATAAGATTGTTAAATAATTATTTCTATAATGTATCCTATGAACCGAAATTGTTTCCTTATTAATCTCAGTAAATTTTTTTTGATAATAAATTCCTTTTTTAGCGCAACAAACATATCAAAACCATTATTTTTGCAAATATCTAACGTTATTTAAATGAAACTTATGTTTAAGTTTCAAACTCCGCGGTTTATCGTTTATTGACTTAAAAATTAATTAATCCTTTTCGGATTAAAAATATCGATAACAGTTCTTATTTAAACACGTTCTTTCCTCTATACCCATTATCCATTGTCTATCCATGCATATTAATATTTACCTCTAGCGTTTATTAAACTTATTTAATTAACTTAATAATCATAATTTACGGGCCTTACAAAAATACTGTTCAGTAAGAAAATATTGCAAGTTTTATATTGAGATTCATTATTTTTTAATTTCCATACATGGCATACAGATATAGTAATGAAGTGTTGAAAGAAATTTAGAATTATTAATATGTTCGAATAACATTTCAATGATAACCATTTTACTAAATGATAATTTTCCCGAATGTTATTTTTCCAAATGGTCTCTTCCCGAATAATGAATCTGCAGTTAACACAATACTCGTCGAGAAGAATAATAAAAATATATCATGTTCTAAACTCTAAAGGTCATTGATCCAAATGAAAATTCATGGGGAGTAAACGAGCAATTTGTCATCCAAAATGTCCAAGGAGCTATGATTATGGACGGTTTTAGCACAGCTTTGGCGTCAACTAATCCCGTTCAAACTCCAGCTGAAATCCAAAATGCGTTTGGTGATGCAGTTTATAATAAAGGTAATTGAAATTTTGCCGGTTCGGTTTTAAATTAATTAAATTTCTGAAATTTAGCTGGAAGCGTGTTACGAATGATGCAAATGGCTATGGGACCTTCAACCTTCCAAAAAGGGTTACAATCTTATCAAAAAGAATTGTAAGTTTATGACTTTTAAATTCATTTAATTTTATTATTTATTTTTGTGATACAGACATTTCCAAAATGGATCTCCTGAAAAATTATACGATCACTTACAAAAAGCAGCAGATGAAGATCAAGTTGATATATACGTAACAGGAATTCTTTCTTCGTTTACTGAACAGCCTGGAGTTCCTGTTGTTAATGTTGCGCTTTCACAAAATGGATCTGTTACTGTAAATCAAGTGAGTCAATCCTATTGCACATCAAAGCCTAGTTGATAAAGTATACTATTTTAAAAATATTTTAGGAACGATTTTATTATTTTAAAAATAATTCAGCTAAGCCACAATATTGGTACATTCCTTTAACATTTATAAGTCAAAACGATAACAAAGTTAATACAAGCACGAGACTAGTTTTGCCAAAAGTTGATCTTAAAGTCGAAGTTAAGGTGACTGATCAGCAAGTCGCTGATTCGTTTTGGGTGATTTTCAATGTTAATGAAGTTGGTAAGTAATTTATAGTTTGATCTAGATATTTTTTATGCTATTATATTATTTCTAATTTTTGTCCTGTAAAATTATTTTTAAGTACTTAATGTTTTCATTATTGTCTCTACTAAGTACTTTGTAATCCTTCATTTGACAGAAAAATCCGCATTAACTGAAACTTCATTATTTGTAGTATCGCATAATGTTACATAGATAAAATTAGATGTAATTAATTTTTAAACAGTACCTACTGATACTTTTTGACATTATAAAAAGACAATTTATGTCATTATAAGCTGTTTAAACCTTTACAGTTGTTCTCCGTCAGTGATTCTCAGCTACTATGCCGCAGCACTTGTAGGCAAAAATGCATACAATAAAATCCTACTAATATTGGATGATTGTTGCTCAATCACGCCGGAATGGCTGACCGGATCTAGGGGCAATTTGCAAAAATATATTCTTATAGTCTGGAATAACATAAAAAGGCTTCTCCAAATCTAACAGCTACAAAACAATTCTCCAAAAAGTTTAAAATAAAAATGCCAATTTTAACTGGAAAATATGATTTTTATAATTTAGCAACCGATAAGTTAATAATGAAAATTTTTGAAAAATTGGAATTTCTTTTGTTGTTAATTTTCGAAGATATTATTTATAAATAAGTGTGTTAAAAAGAAATCAAAAAATTAATAATTTCTTATCCAACAATTTCAAATTGTATTAATTAAATGAAGTTTTTAAAGGAATGTAAAATTAGATTTATTGATCAAATGAGTTTTAATTTTTTAAATAGATTAGAGTATAATATTAATAAGATATTTAGCCACATTAGGCTGAGTGAGTCTATGTTTATAAAATTTAGGTTCCATAGTAGTTGTGGTTTGAAACCTCTGGATATAATTTAATTAATAGATTGGTATTATTCTTTTTTGTTTTGTTTGTATCAATTCAAAGGTGGTATATTTTCAAAAAAAAATGTGAGCAAAAACGCGAAATGAACAACTTCGGAATACTTAGGTCATCTTAGTATTACTAACTATAGAATAAGTGCTTTCAAATGTAAAACAGCATTGCTGTTATTCATTGCTTGTGTTTGTGGAAATTGTCATTAAATTAATTATCTTTTTATCATTATTACTTTTAATATTTTCTGACATTTGTTTACGAGTAGGTATAACCAATAACCAATTTTTATCAAATAGTTTTTATACTTATACATTGAAAAGCTGTTTGCACCGAAAAAATTCAACGTAAATTAATATCCTAATAAAAAAAATATTATAAAAATGAAAACAACAGAACTATTGAAACTTCAAAATTGCGATATAAAAATAACGGCATGTAAAGATGTCGTAGGTTTTCAAAAAGAAAAAAGAAACTAAAAAAATTTTTATCCCGAAAAAATTGCACTGTTGGTGTGGGATACTTTTAAATATAAACCTTTTTCCATTGATTGATACCTCTCTCACTCAAGAAAAGAGTGATAAATAGACGAATTTTGGAGTGGAAAACGAGAACGGTTTTTTCCGGTAAATAACGTGTTCTAGCCTAAACTTCAGATCGAATTTTAATGAAATTTTGTTTAAGTTACCTCGGATCTTAAGTACGACTCCTGTAGGATAAGTACTAATCTATTCTACTAAAATTGGCAGGCTAAATGTTTTCAAATGAAGTCAATGCGTTTTTAAATACGCACAAAGCATGTGAGATAGCTAATCTCTGTTCCTAGATAAGTAATTTAACGGATTTTGATGAATGTACGTATTATGGATCTAATCTCTCATGTCTAGAAATATCTATCTACCTTTTTCTGCCAAAATGGATGCATTTTATGTTTTAGTGTGAAAGTTTCTAATAAAATTAATCGGGCTAGGATCAGCTAGTTATTTTATATGTTGCTGCAGTGCATTTTTTTTTTTTTTTTGGGTGTTTAAAGTTGTTTTAGCATTTATGGTTATAGGTTGGTTATAGGTGTTGTTATAGAACTGCACCTTTTTATTTTGTCTGAAATAAATTTTATAACACGGTTGTGTAAACAGCGAAAATGTCCATATCTTTTAGTCCTAAGAAGAACAAGGATTCCATGAGAAGAAAACCGAGCACTTAATTGACGCATGGAATGGATATCTAAGATATCTAACTTTTACGCCACTTAGTAGATCACATATGATTTTAATCTATTTGAAAAATTTTTATCATAAATTATTTCATAAAGTGTACTTATTATGCAATTTTTAGTTTATTCTTAATGTATTTACCGTCAAATTTCCAAATTTTTAAAAGTTTACCACAACAACAACAAAATTAAAAATTACTATTCTAACGAAAGCGTAGGTGTATTCATTTACTTAAAGTTGAAATCGGTGAATAATTAATGTAATACGTAGGTAGGTAATACAAATAGCAAAACTGTGTTGCCAGTCCCATACAAAGCATGCGAAGTTCCTTAACTTTTGAATTAATACCACACAATTCATATTTCATACTTTTCAAAAACTTCAAATTTAATTAAAATTTATATTTTTTTATTTTGAAAGGTTATTACCGAGTAAATTACGATACAGCTCTTTGGAGTGCGTTGAAATCAGCTTTGGAGAAGCCCCAATTTGATAACATTCCAGAGATTAATCGAGCTCAAATTCTGGATGACTTATTTAATCTTGCTCGAGCTGGTTTAGTCGATTACACATTAGCGATGGACACAATGCAATATTTGAAGGAAGAATATAGTTACACTCCATGGCAAGCTATAAGTATTGCATTTCAATATATTGCGATTCGTATGCAGCAAGATGCCGATGCAGCTAGTCAATTAAATGTAATGACAATATTTAATTGATTTTTCATAAGAATTAGTATTCCAAGAAATATGTTTCTTTTCAGAATTTTTATTTGGATCAAGTAGATAACGCTTATGAACAATATAATTTAGATAGAGATACTTCAAACGATAGTAATATTGAGAAAATTCTACGTATGATTGTTTCAAAAGACGCTTGTGCTTATGGAAATAAAGAGTGCATTGGTAATGCAACTAAAAAGTTTGAGGATTGGAAACAAAACCCAGCAAACAAGTAATTATAATCAGATTGAATCATAAAATATTATGCTATTGATGTAAACGTAAATAATATTTTTCATTTTCGTTGCGAAATCTTAATGCTAATTAAGGTCAACTATCGATAAATTACCAACTTTATTATGATCTTAAAAAATATTATTCATTACAATAAGTATTGTCATAATTTATGAACACTTTAGTCAAAATTTTTAAGAAAAAAAATTTCATCGAATAGTAAGTAACAAGAAAAGTGTTCCAGTTATTTCCCACCGATCTTGTTTATTTTGAAATGTAATGAGTGTGCTTATATAAGTAGTCCTTCATCAAAATCTAAATGACCAATTTTTTTTATCTTCAAACACACCTTCAAAGCTACCTGAAAACAGCTACCTTTTATCGGAATGGACTTGATTAACATTGGTTTACATAAAAAATTATGAAAAATTGCGATACTCTCATGTCGATTAGATTCAAAGAAACATAGTTATAAGGGCTAAAATTCACAATTTTCAAAAAAAAAAAAAAAAAAAAAACTTAGCTCGATTACAATAAAACTTATTTTAATAAAGAGGCAGGCAAAAATTTAAGGAATTAACCACTGCGCCACAAAGTGGGCTAGTTTTTATTGTGTTTTGTAAAAAATGCGTGAGTTAAATGCTTAACGCATACTTGAGGTAAGGTATTTATTCAAAGTGTTTTAAAATAAAACAACAGTGGCTTAAAGCTGATATTCATTAAACTTAAACCTCATTCTTACAATGATACAAAAATAGTTATATTTATAGTTTCCTAAGACTTAGACAAAAGGTTCGTTCCATTTATCTGACAAACCGTACATAGCCATACATTTCCGTACAGCAAAAAAACCGTTCTAGATAATCTGTGACAGTTTTTGAACGGGTGAGTTTGTATACCAGATGAACTTATGATTTTATATTGTTCGAATCTGAATCATCAATACCAGTATTTGGTCTCGAATAGATATCGTTTAAAAATACTTAAATCCAATCATAAGGTAGACATGCGTCATAAAGTAAGAACATATTTCTTTAATTGCTCATTAATCATTCATTTAATCATTAATTGTTCTTTAATTGTCAACATTTAAATACAAACAAATTTTAAATTAAACGAGGTTTTTTTATGTGATAGGAAATTAGTTGTAAAAGGTCAAGTGTTTAAGGATTTGCAACTAAAAGGTGAAAGTAATTTTAAATATTTGGAATGAATCCTTAAAAGGAATGTTGTTACAATTGAAACCAAGTTCTGGTATTAAGTACCTACTGTTACAGATTCGGGCAATATCAAATCACAAGTTTATCTGGTACATATAAACTAAACGGTACAGAAACATACAAAGATTAGCAGAAACGCTATTTTTCAGTTCATGTACGAAAATTTACAGTTTGTCTGTTATCTGGAAGAAAATTTGTGAACCTCTTGTAAACCAAATTTAGGATTAAGGCATTAAGAATATGAAGTACTTAAGTATATAAGAATTGAAGAGTGTAGGTATTTAGAATAAAAGGTATAGGTATGTTATGTGTTCCATAACTGTGCCTCCATATTAACGTGCCCACATGAGCATAATATAGTCGTATAGGCATTTCAATAGTACCTAATCCAAAAATTTAAAACAAAAACAACGGTTAAATCATGAAAAAGTAGCAAATAATTTAAAAATCCTTGTTTTAGCGTTTAATGAGTTGACTTTAAAGTTATATCAAATTTCATGTGCTGTCGAATATTTGAAATATTTAAGCTCAACGATCTTAAGTTTTATTTGCTTTTCTTTTTATAAAGATTAATTTACTTATTTTAAATTAAATTAATAATAAGAATGTATAGATGCATATTTAAGTATTTCAATTAGATGGTGAGAGTGAATATTTAAATAGATCAAATAGTTATTAAACCCTTAAAATAGGTACATCAAGACAAACAAATTCATCTTTTCTTCGTTTTCATTTTTCTTTATCTTTTAATTAGTTTTGTTGGAATTGGATCAAAAGTTTTTTATTGATAGTTTACGGATTTTAAACGTTATTACCTTTAATCGAATCGATATGAGAGCACCGTCATGTTTCATTATTTTTGATACATGCAGATGAATCCTAAGATAGGCTCATTTCAAAAAAAAAAGTTACAAGCAGACCCGGGCTGGGATCTTTCCACAAAACAAAAATGAACAAAAAACAAGACGAAATCTGGGATATCTTCCGTAAAAGTACCCCCAAACCTGAGAAGCTCTACAAAGGAGCAAACACCATAAACAATTGAAAAATATATTATAATTTATATAATACGAGTAAATGTTGTACGTTAAAATGCTTATAATTTTTTTCCTAGAATTTATCCGGCTGATATAAGGCAAACAGTTTATTGTTCCGGAGTTCAAAATGGAAACGCTGACGATTGGAATTTCCTTTGGAGTCAATTTGGAGTTCTTTCTCTTGAAAATAAGGTCATATTAATAGCTCTCGGGTGTTCAGAAGATAAAGATATTTTAAATAAGTAATATTATCTAAACTTTAATTAAAATAGAATTAATTAGTTGTTATGTTTTTTTAGATATTTATCGTATTCGTTAGACCCAACCAAAATTCGTTCTCAAGATGCTCAATATGTTTTCCAATCAGTTTATTCAAGCAGTGCGATAGGAGTAAATGTGTCTTTAGCGTTTTTGGAAAACAATGTAGATGCAATAATTGCAAGGTAATTGTTTGTTGATCTTAATAGACTTATGCCACAGAAAAGTTCATATGATAAATATTAAGTAAATAGTTACATAATATTTGTTTTGACGGTTACTTGCCTGATATTTAATCTCCTTGCCTACTTGCCTGCCCAAAATTTTCTTTGAAACATATGAAAGTATCTAATCGAGTATTTATTTCAAAAACTATATTTATCTCTGTCATAAGCACACATTTTTTTTTCTTTTGTTACACTTATTTTATACTACACTTTTCCAAACAAGGATATTTACTACATATCTTATAGATATTGCGTTTTCGTTCTATAGAAAGAACAACTCACAAGTCTGAATAACAAGTTTCCATGATCCAAAACAAAAACTTTATACAAAAAATTAAGCCGGTGTGAAAAAAAAGAAACTAAAAAGAGTAAAATAAAATAAGCGCTTAAAATCATTACTTAATTACCTATCACTTAAATTTAACCATTTTTGAGTCAGTGCCAAGCAAACAAATATCAATGCAATATTATACTATGGTGACCGCATATAACATATAAAAGTTGGTGATATGACCTGTAAAGGAATATATGTATGTATTAAGTAAAACCTAACGACAGCGTGATACTGATGTTTGGTAAAGGCTTCTGAAATTGATATTATTCTAAACAGGAATTCAAACACACGTGAGGATACACATCAGTCTGTTATTGTAATTATTTGGAAACGTAAAAAATTTCTCATTGTTGTAGTGCGAAAAGGATTAATAATGAATGTTTGTATTTTTGAAATGTTGATTTCTATAGTTTGGTAAGAACTGCGTAACTTGAACCTCATATTCTCTTTAGTAAGATTAAAATGTAGACAGTTTCCTGCTACAACCCTCATATACATATATACATGAAAATACAGTTGATTCAAACTTTTTGAAGCGAAGAAAGGCGAAAAATTAATTTTTAAAAATTAATTATTATCATTCTTAAAATGAAATTGTAGCCATTATACCTATTGTGAGCATTACGACCAAAAGTATTGTTTAAGCGTCAGTTTAATTTTTTTGTAAAGAGTTTTATTTTTTTTTTTTTTTAGTTTAAGGATGCAATGATTCAGTTAAACGGTTTTTGCAACAGTTTTTCGTAAAAATCTGATCTTTTATCATGTATGTACATAAATTGAGAATGTCTTTCGTTTTTGTGTCGGTTAAAAATGAAAAAAATTAGATGGACTGAAATAAAAATTAAAAACAAGAAATCTGTTCTAACAATAAGTACGAGAGAGATTAATTTTTTGCATATTTTTTTGAAGTTATACTTCTTTAGGCGCGTTATGAAAAAATGATGAGAGTGAAATTTTAAGATGCGTGCGCATTTTAAGATAAAATTAACAAAATGAAGTTAGTCGCAAAACCAGTGGGTCTCCTGGCGCGCGTAATTAGAATTTTTGTTGTATTTATTTATTTATTTTAACATTTAAATTAAAAATAATTATCTATACAAATAACACATATTATTAATAAATAAGTTATTACTTTTCTCGAATTTTGCAGTAGTTGTTATAAGTACTTGTTGAAGTTTAATTATGAAAATGACGTCTGCATCGCGGCGCGGTTTCAAAAGCATTTGTTGCGTTCTATTTTATCATCACAAATTATCAAGATGAAGTTGCCCGCAAAACGGCTCGGTATTTTTAACTGGGCGCGCGTAATTTTAATTTTTGTTTTAATTATTTACTTATTTTTATATTTGAATTAAAAATAATTAATTCTTTAAATATATTTTTTATATTTTATTTAGAAAATATTTATGTATACAAATTACACATTTTATTAAAAAATAAGTTATTACTTTTCTCGAATTTTGCAGTAGCTGTTATACTATTTGAAATTTAATGATGTAAATAACGTCTGCATTCCATGCATATTCTTAGTTATCACGAAATCTGGGATTCTGAAATGATTCAACCATCTTAGAATAATAATTTAGTAACACAAAATATGAATAAAATTAAAACATTTACTTTGACAAGTAGCTACTTACTTTATTTCGCATTTTCTATGAAGTTTCGTTTTCATGACATGCATGAACTGTTAACCAGAAAAATGACCCTGACAAATTTTATAAACGTCTTCTTCAGCTTTCTTTGGATATTATTTATTGATACAAGTTAAAATATTATTCTCTTAATTTTATTTTTAATAATTATATCTTAAATATATATATTATTATTAAATATTAAATTACAGTTTTTTAAAATTGATTATTTGAATAAAATTAATAAAAACTAATTTTTAATGATACCAAAGAAGTATAACTTCTCACGCGCGTACATAAGTACACGCAACCACTTTTTTTAAATTGTCTCCATTAGACTTTTCTTAGGAAAGTTTTAAGCTATTTAAAAAACTTTCATTCGCAAATGTTTATATAAACGTAAAATAAATGTAAGGCTAGTGAAAATATTTCGTACAATAGCAAATGTTTCGTAAAAGGTATATTATGAACTTAACGGTATATGTTATTACAATTACGTTTAGATAATATTTATTTCATGGCTGCGTCCACTGAAATAAGAAAAAAATCTTCATTTACTAAATGATAAATTTATTATATCTAACGAAGTTCTTCTTTCTAGCTATGGAGGTTTTGGAGTCATCGGAAATCTAATAAACGGAATAGCATCATACTTAACAACTCAAGACCAAGTTGACCAAGTATTTTTTTTTTAAATTAAATTACATAATTATAAGCATTCACCTATATTAAAAAAATTACTTTTCAGTTTACAAAATTCATAAATGATAACCGTAACAAGGATATAATAGGCGTTATAGCTGATAATGCCATTGAAGTGGCTAATGAAGGACTTAATTGGAACAAAAAATACGCTGACACAATAGTAGCGTATCTAAAACATTACAACAGTGGAGCTTTAGAACATTCTATTCCAATTGTAGTCTTAATAATTATAACCGTTTGGAATTACATCGTTTAGAAATAATTTAATCTAATACACCTATATAAATTATGAGTTTTATTGGTTTTGGGATAGTAAAAAAAAGTATTTAAAATGAGCGTTGTATCTGTAATCTTTATGATTTATTTATGTAGCTTAGCTTATTAAATTTTATAACAACCCATAAATGGTGTTTTCTTTTGTACAGACCAGGTTTGTCTGATGTACTTAAGTTATTTGAAACATTTTCATTATATCTTATTAATGTAGCCCATCAAATAAAAATTATTTAACTTTACCCTTTTAATTAAAAACCAGTCTTGTTTCCAATATCTTCAAAAAAAGATTTACTTTAATATAGAATTAATTTTAAAGTAATGAAATTATTATCTTATCAAATTAAGCTTTACCTTTTATCGTAAGAAAAAAAAATGATATAAAATAATTTTTCAAAATCTCAAAGTTGTTTGTTATGTGTTTCGAGTGAAGCAAGTGAGTTTGGTAAGTAAAATAATATTACTATTTCAACTAGTGGACAAATACGCAATTACTTTTTTTATTAATAAAAACGAGAGCAATAGGAAAAACTATTCCAACTTTTTCACAAAGAAATTGTTAAGGAATTTTTGGTTTCATCTAGTTTTATTTTTAGCCTTTAAACTTCTCGATTATTTTCCACTATTTCTCTTGAAGTATACAGTCTTGTGTTCCTTTTTCTCTTTTATTATTTTCAAGTTTAGTAACATCATTATTAGTTAATGGTCATATTTTTTGTCACTAATTAACTGAGTTACCTTGATTAATGTCATTTGCCACATTATTTCCCAAAATCTTTTAAAAATTCTTTTTACAGGTTATTATTTAACTTGCAATGTTTGTTTAGAATTGAAACACTTTTAACAACAGCTTTAACAAACTTTTACAACTTTAACAACCTTAACAAACTTTATATCATATCGTTTAAGTTGAATTAGAACCAGTTATCCTCTTATCATAGTCATAGGAGAGTTGAATTTTTGCATGTTGGTTCAGTTTCAATGATAATGCATTCTTAGGACAAGTCAATAAATTTCAAATTTTACATTATTTACATTCATACAGCTGTGTATAACTTTTTTTTAAATTAAAATCACAATCATTATTGGCAACTAATTTAAAATGAACGAAGCTCTTCGCTCTTCTCATAATTTTTTTTTCTAGATTATATTCGTGTAAAGCTTCTTGGCTCTTTTATTGTTTATTTACAGTATTTTATTCATTAAAAGTAAAATTTAATTAACTAAGAAACATTTTCTTAAAAATAGTCAACGAAAACTACAAAAAAAAAATAAAATTCTATTGTAAAATTTTTTTTAAATCAAGCTTTTAATGTAATTTTAGCAGTAATAAATATTTACTCTAAAAGTATATAATAAAGCTTTGGATACGTTGAAGCCTATCAATTTATTGCATTTTGTAATTTATAATGTCGTGAAATTTATTGATTTAAAAAATAAGAAACTAAAAGTGCATCTGTAATTTAAGGAATTTTTGTATTTATAGTTTACTAATCTATAACATTTCACACTTGCTTTTGATTTTTTTGAGGTACAAATTAAACTATGTAAAATTTTCAACAAATGGCATGTTTAGTAAAAAAAAAAACTTTATAAGTTGTTGATTTTCAAAAATTAGTAAAATAAAAATTCAATAAGAATATCTAAGTAATGTTTTGGGGCTATTTCTAAAATTGGCAAAAGAGCGAATTTATTTACTTCATATCTGTACCTATTTATAGTAGATAGAAGAAAAATCTTATACTGAAATGTCTGAAATAAGACATTATGCTACTTAAACCTTCACTATTAATTTTACAACAAAAGTTTACAACAATAAGGTTTTACAAACTTTATTATTTCTTTCTTGGGTAAATTAAATTTTCCAAACTATTAGCTTGCTAAAATTTCTAACATGATTTGATTTATGTTTTTTTTTTCAAAAAATTACAACTTCTGAAGCATCGTGATACCACGATTGAAAATATGAAGTACTGTCAATCAATAATAATAGCATTCGTTTGCTATCTGCTTTAAATAGGCTTTAATCGCTTATATTAACCAACAATTTCTCTTGACTTTGAATTTCAGAAAATGGGCTCATGAAAATTAAAAATCTTTTCACCACGTAGAGTTGAAAACAATTAGACACACGATAATACGTTTAAGCTTTTTTTCTTAAATAATTTATTTGAGAGTAATTTTATAGCTGCGTGGTCATCAATGACTCGGAATGTAAACGGACTTTTTAAATCTTGTCGTATAACTGTATTTTAAGCTTTTAATGTGAGCTGTTTTAGTAAATTCTAAAAAATAGATTAGATTTTTAATCTTAATAAACCGTAAAAGTCCAGGTATATATATAAACTATTCTAAAGTCTAATATATACCTAGTTTATGTAAATACGAATGTTCGGATGCTTATCTTTTTACTGGTCTTATTTTAACTCACTTGGTAAGTATGTTCAAGGTATATTATCCAATTTTTGAACATCTTTCCGTTATCCAATCATCACCAAATTTTCCATGTAAGTTGAATTTCGATGACATGACCTACCATAAAAAATTTGAGATTCTATAGGGTACTTATAAACTATCGTTTATTAAATTGATCATCATGACTATAGAACCAGTTTCATTAACTGAGCATTTTAATTTACTTTTTTAAAATTTACCACTAATAAAGCACCCTGGGGCCACCTATTGGCGCAGTGGCAAGAGCATTAGTTCTCTCCACTTCATGCGTCAAGTGGTTCTGGGTTCGATCCCCATTGAATCCTAGACTTAAAATTCTAGACCTAAGATATACTTGACCAACAGAAAGTTTCTGTGTTTAGACAGTCGTGATATGACCTTAGCTGTTAAAGCGACTTAAAACACCCAAAAAAAAGCACCCTGGTTTAATTAGTTATGATGATCAATTAGATGATTAATTTAACATACGATTCTTGTATCACTTTGAATTTTAATGACCTTACCAATTTGGAAAATAAGGATCTTTTTTTACGTAACTTCTAATATAAAATTTATTTTCTACTTTTTAGTGTATTTTGAAAATAAGACCAGTTCTTAAAAATGTTTTTTATATATTTTTTTATATATCAACTTTTTTACTTATAAGAATAAGCACGTAGTTCATTTTGGGAAATTTTACAATTCCTGTAGCATGCTTTTAAATGTTTAAATGTATTAATTGATTTTGAACAAGCTAGAGTGATTTTTCATATTGAGATTGTCACAATATGTGTAGGTACTGAAAAAGTGGATGGTTTATGTGGAATAAGTAAAATTTCTTTCAAAGCAAGTGACCAGTCTTGAATAAAATAAATAAAATACCATAATAAAGATACCTTTCTGATCACTTTATCTTGGGAAAATATAAGATTCTTATTGAATAGTTTAATCCATTCTGCTTTAATGGCTGAACGAATTTCAATTATATTTGCAATGAAAAGGTTTTGATTGTTCAGATGACCTTGTATTACTACTTATTCAAAAAAAAATGTCCTGAACCTGATTTTACATTACTACTACATACATTAATAAAATTGGAAATCTAATAATTTTACTCTTACAATCAGATTAAAGTCTGAGAGTTGTGTCTAATTTATTTATTTTTCTTAAAGATTCACTATTTTAATTGATTTTCAAGCTACTTAACCTTTAGACTTAAAGTCGAGTCAAGTCTGAAGACCAGTTAAAAAATTAATATTGAAACATCAAATCAAGTCTAGCATTGATTTAGCATGTTATTTTATTTCCAAGTTAAATATATAATTTATTTCAAGCAATGTCCAAGTACTAAACTTAATGAATCGTTTTTTCTTTTTTGGAAAAACTCATGGTTCTTAAAATAAAAAAGGAACTATTGTTTTCTGTAAAAATAATTTAAACTATTTATTGAAATTTTCTCTGAAGATTTCTGTAATTATCATTCAGGTTGATTTAATTAAACTAAGCTAGTCGGGTGGTATCGAATAATTTAATATATCCGGTAATCTAGCACTGTAGTCAATACCTTTTTTTTTTTTTTGGGTGTTTTAAGTCGCTTTAACAGCTAAGGTCATATCACGACTGTCTAAACACAGAAAATTTCTGTTGGTCAATTATATCTTAGGTCTAGAATCTTAAGTCTAGGATTCAACGGGAATCGAACCCAGAACCACTTGACGCATGAAGTGGAGAGAACTACCGCTCTAGCCACTGCGCCAATAGGTGGCCCTAATACCTTTTTATTCAATTACCATTCATAACTTTTCAACATGATGATATTCTTTATCTAAACTCTAAAGCATACAAAAACGTTCTAGTTCTATATTAAATATTTATTCTATTTTCTTTCTTTACCGCTGTAATAGTTATCGGGTATGCTTTTATTTAAATTTAATGCTTTCAGAATAATCCAGATATTTTGATAATCTGATCGTAAGTAACATTAGTTTCTACGTGTGTAAGATTACCAAAAGTAAGTTCACTACTATTTGATTTGTGAATAGAAAATTTTATAAAGAAAAAAAAATACGAGAATTAATTGGGAAATCATAGTATTGGTATCATCGTTATAATATTTAAAAAACACTGATATTTTCTTTTGATTTGATAGGTAGGTACTCATGTTAATCACTATTGTGAATGATACGCGTTTTTCATTTTTACAAGCATTTTGTTAGTATATACCAAATTCAAAACTATAAATAAAAATTTTGTGAATAAAGTTTACCAAGCTTTACGTTTGATCTTCTTGAGAAGCTAGATAAAATATCATAGTATTTTAAATAACTTTCATTTTACCAAACAAGTATACACGAGTTTATCATAAAGTGAAGCTCAAAAAATCTACGAAATTATAGAAATAATAATGCTTATCAACATTATTACGTAGAATATATTTGGGCAAAGTGTTAAAACGTAGTATTTATTATTATCAAATATAATTAATTAGGAATATTAAAAGTCCTATCTTTCCTCAGATAAATAATTAAAATGTAAATTTCAAGATAACAATTTATTAATAAGAAAAATGATTTTGAAAAATTCATCAATTTTATCACTTTGATTTATTAAGTTCTAATCAAAAGTAAGTTTTTTTTAAATATCGAAATTAAAAAATAATTAATTAATAATAAATTAATTTAAAAATTAAATCAACAAATCTTTTAATTAAATCACGATTTTTAAAAATTCTTCAAAGGCAAGTGTACTAAATGTGAATTACATAATACGTATCGGAATAGATAATATCAAACTGTAATTGCTATTGAAATAAAATTCCCATTTTTAACATTTTGTGAATTCTTGTCTATTTTATGTATTAAATATAAACTCCCACAAAGGACTTAAGTATTTTTAATTGATATTCTTGTGTACAGTTTTGTGAAGACATTAAATTATATTTGCATTTACTTAGAACAAAATAAACAATTAAATTCGGCATTGAAATACAATTTTAGCGTCCCAGCGACATGAAATGTAGATAGTTATAGAAACCGTTTAAAACGCCAGAGGAATTACATTTTTATGAACGATCAAAACTTATACTATACCATAAAATTTTTATTTCAATAATTACCTTGAATTTATCACGAAGCTAATTTTCTACAAAATGGTTTACAAACGTTATCATCTGTTTGCTGTATTAGTTTATAATTATTTTAATGCCTTCCAGTTTTTTTATCACAAGTAATATTCAAATTGTTATATATTCTTGTCACAAGACTTCCGTCTTTACTTTTTGCAATAATGTGTATTTTTATGCTCAATTAAATAGAGGCATGTAAAGGTACTTTTAAAATAGGTACGTTTATTTTTCTATGTTTTCATAAAATTATTTGCATTTCATTCTTTGGATACTATTTATTTCATTTAAAATCAGCCTTGAATTTTTCAAATATATTACTTGTAAGATTTATTGTGTGTTTATTTTCGTTTATTTTTTATTATTATATTTCAGTTGCTTTCAAATAGATTCACCATGCTGACAATAAACTGGGTATTTTTAATATGGTTTTGCATCGCTTGTGGAAGTAATAAAATTATACCAAATGCAAGCGCATCGAAATTAACAACGGATTCGGATTACCGTTTACCAACTAGTGTTATTCCTCTGGAGTACAATATTCAATTAACTATATCCTTAAACGAAAACGATACAAGCTTACCAGGAAAAGTTACAATTAAATTAAATGTGACTGAAGATAACGTTAAGGAAATTCGTTTGCATGGTTCTGAAATTGAATTCATTAACTATACGTTATTGAGTTCAGATTTAACTGAAATTGAGATCATTAAAATTGATTATGACACGAAAGCGAAGGAAGAGATTGTTATTATCGAACTGGCAAAAGAGCTAACTGGTAAAACAATCTACGATTTAACAATTAACTACAATTTTCAAGTAAGCACCGATATGAATGGATTTTATAAGTCGACCTATGAAGAAAATGGAGAAAATACAACGTAAGATCAATATATTAATACGTATCTCTAATTTATATTCATGTAATTAATGTTAAGAATGAAATTAATGAACAAAGAATCAGTTTGAAAGCTATCAAAATTAATTATTAAAATCAATCTAATCTAAGTTCTAGTAATTAATTTTTTTTTTTAGAATTGGAGTTACACAATTTGAACCAACTTACGCTCGTCGAGTTTTTCCTTGTTTTGACGAACCAAGTTTTAAGGCAAAATTTATTTTATCTTTAGAACATGGTTCAGAATATACGGCCGTACGAAGCAATTTCTATGGAACCACTGAGTAAGTCTTAAAATTACATTAAAATAAATACAAAATTATGTTTTAAATTAATTTTTAAGGCCTATCGGTGATGGATCAGTAGCAATCACACGTTTTGATGAAACAGAAAAGATGTCCAGTTATTTGGTCGCATTTATCGTAACCAGTTTTTCTTCTAAAACGAGCGTCACTAGCAATAAAATTGAGGCGTTTGCTCCAAAAAGTGTTATAGCTCATAATCAAACAGATTACATTCTTACTCTTGCACCTTCTGCATTACGATTTATGACGGATTACACGCAACAGTTGTTTGATTACAAAATGGACTTGGTAGTAATTCCTGACTTTGCTGCTGGTGCAATGGAAAATTGGGGTCTTGTCACATCAAGGTAATTATCACATATTAGAACATATTATTCCAGTGGAAATATGAGTTATTAAGTTATTGTTAGGACGGCTGGCCTGATTTTCCGGAATAAATAACCAGAACATTTTTAGAAAATAATTATTTTCAGTATTCATGGATACACGTTCATTATTAAACATGTAAATAATACATTTTGCCTGATTTTGGATTTATTTGCTCTCCCATTTTACGAAAGTGGAAATTTAACGACCTGTATTTTTCATTTATAGAAAAATGTTTTTTGGGAGTGAAACTTATTCTAAAAATTATTTCATATAACTATATTTTTACAAGTTCTTAAATACAAACTAACAACTTAAAAATGAGATTTTAACAATTTGCATTCAACTCAAATTATAAAAACCAGCGATTATCGCATCTCGAAAAGATTTAATTGAAAAAAAAATATAAAGGTTGAAGTTCATCAAAATAAAAATAAACAACATTTTTCATTACCCAATTTTAATAAGACCAAATTTAAATTGAAAAACATAAAAATGCAAATAAAGTAATAATTAGTGAAAGATTCATCTTTTACATTCTCTCCAATCCTCTAACTGAAATAAATAGATTAGCAAAAAAAAATGATTTTAAAAATATTTTTTCTTTTTTAGGTTTTTATTTTTTAAGCTGCATTGTTGTTATAATCTCATTAAAATGTTATCAATTTTAATCCTTATTAAGCTACTTAGCCTCAAGTAACGTGAGACCACGCCTTTGTTTTGCATATAAGTACTATGTATGGAAATAAATGAATTCAAAAAAAGTCTCGTTCCAAATAAAATTTGAGCATTGCAAGTGTAATTGTAAAGAATAATTGTGAGGGTTATAGCTTATTTTCATCCCCTGAAAGTGTTTCTTAGCAACCAAAAAGCTGCGGTTTTAGACCATGGTTTTCAACTAAAAGCTATAGCCTGATATTATTTAATAGGCATTGAAAAGTCATACAAAAACTAAGCCAATTCTCATAACAAATCCAACAACATCACTTAAAGACTATACATATAATTAAAACTTTTAATATGTAACTTAGACACGAGGATTTTGTCTACGATCCAAAGGAATCAACTTCTAGAAGCAAACAAAATGTAGCTACGGTTCTAACCCACGAAATCTCTCACATGTGGTTTGGAAATTTAGTCACTTTGGACTGGTGGGATAACCTTTGGCTCAACGAAGGCTTTGCAACGTATTTTGAGTATTTTGGAACACAAAATGTAATAATTAATTAACATTAAAAATTTTCTGGTTAATAAGAATGATTTTTTAGATTGTCGACGCTAGTTGGTGTTTGAATGATCAGTTCGTTACCAATGTGCTCCAACAAGCCATAGAAATAGATGCTTTAGAAACAGCTTTTGCTGTCAGAACAACCGTATCAACCCCCGATCAAATCAACAATGCATTTAGTATAGCAGCATATCAAAAAGGTTTGCTTAACTTCACATAATTTTCTTCTTCTTTTTAATAATTATATTTTAAATTACATACAGCTGCTGCTATAATTCGAATGGTGGAATTAACTATAGGATCCAGTACGTTCCAAAAAGGACTTCAATTATATCAAAAAAATTAGTGAGTTTAATTATGATTTGTGGGATTTTACTCTCATAGTACAAGTCTCTCTCAAGTAAAACACGCTTTGGTTTTTAGTCGTTTCGAAAATGTTAACTCACAGGATTTGTATTATTGCCTTCAATCCCAAATTCATAAGGATGGAATTAATTTGAATATAACTGCTCTTATGGAACCATTCATTAGTCAATCTGGGGTTCCAGTGATTACTGTTGAAAATACTAAATCTGGAACTCTTACAATTTCACAAGTATGACAGTTAAAGCATTTAGTCTATTCGAATAATTTAGTTTTCTTTAAAATGTCTTTTGCTTTTAGAAACGTTTTTACTTTAAAGAACCAGATACAACTTCTAACACTTATTGGGAAATTCCGTTAACATATGCCTCACAAGACCAAAAAGATTTTACAGATACTACTCCAAAGTTGTATTTAGAAGCAAGCAACAAAAATATTCAGTTTGGAGTTTCAAATTCAGATACATTTTGGATTGTATTTAATGTTCAATCTGCAGGTTTATACTCTCAGAAAAAATATAAATTTCAATGTTTTCTTGACTTAAAAATTTTTAAGGATACTATCGCGTTAATTACGATTCAAAATTGTTGAAGAACATTAAAACGGCGTTGATGTCCAGTAGTTTCAGTGGCATTCCGGAAATCAATCGAGGCCAATTAGTTGATGATATTTTGAACTTGGCTCGTGGTGGTATGGTCAAATATGATACAGCCTTGGACTTTATAACCTTTATGGCAAATGACACCGAATATACTCCATGGGCATCCACACTTAATGCAATTTATTTTATTTCAATTCGAATGCAGCAAAATGCAACTAATTTAGAATACTTGAACGTAATAACTAACTACATTGTTATTATTAGAGGATTACTAATTTTAAATGGACTTTTATTTTATCAGAATTTCATGCGAGATCAAATCGCTACCGTTTATAACAAATACCAATTGAAAAATCTACAATCACTATCAGCCAGCTCTCATATTCAAAAATTAACGCAATCGATGATTTTAAATGCAGCATGTTTTTTTAGAAACTCCGACTGTATTAAACAAGCTACTTCGATGTTCCAACAATGGAAGAGTAACCCAAACAAAAAGTATAATAACAACATCAATAAGGATGTTGACAATTTAGGAAAATGCTTAAAACTGTTTGAAAATACTGAATCAGTTTTAAAAAGTTATATTTTAAATAGAGAACATACCTTGAAATATATAATAAAATTTTCATTTTGCAATTTTCACAGTTTAATAGAATATCTAATAAGAGGCTATGGAGAAAATATTTTACAAAGAATAAAACACTGCCTCTTTGTTTGATCAATTGAACGTCGTGCTTTCTCTCACTTTTACATACCCTGAATATAAACGCTCATATACATCTTACTTTCGGCGTCGCTTATGTTAATTGTTACAAGATCAGAGTCTGCGTCTTCTCTCTATCGCTCATTTTCTCCTATCTTTTCTCTCGTTACAGGTGAAGTTTAAAGTATTTGATGAATATTTTATTCATTAAAAATATATTATCGCGATATTCTTCGCTAGAAAAAATTATAATATTCTTTGGTAATTTTTTCATCTTCCTACATAATTTCGTCGGTTTCTGTAAATTTATTTTTACGGTGATATTCTATCAATTTAACTTCTAAAGTATGATTTTATAAAATTCTATTTCAATTTAGAATCAACCCTCAAAAATGCAAGATTATGTATTTAATAAAATCATTCATTTTTTTGATTTTTTTGACCGTCATTACAATCTATAAATAGTTTTAGTTATATCGGAAACAACCTTAAATAATGCTTCCGAATGAATGACTAAAGCTTGTTGAATCGCTTTTCATATCACACGGCCAAGATTAATCAAGATGTGAAATCAAGATTTGTCAACATCCTTAATCAATCTTATTTAATAAGATTTTAAATTTATTTCTTTGTTTTATAGAGTATACCCAGCTGATATAAGAAATGTTGTGTACTGTACAGGAATCAAGAATGGAACTAGTTCAGATTGGGATTTCCTTTGGTCCCAATTTTCGAGTAATTCATTGGATAAACGAATAATTTTAAGAGCCTTGGGCTGTAGTGAAGACACTGCAATTCTAAATAAGTAAAAAGGGGTTGAAACAAATTATTTAAGAGTATATTTCTAATAATTTTATTTAAAGATATTTGAGTTATTCACTGGATCCAACGAAGATTCGTGCTCAAGACGCACATTTTATTTTTGAGTTCGTCTATTCAGGAAGTCCCAATGGTGTAGAAGTGGCTTTAGCATTTCTTGAAAATAATGTTAACGATATTGCTGTTAAATACGGAGGGTTGAATTCTGTTGGGCGATGTATAATGGGATTAGCCAACTATTTAACGACACAAGATGAAGTTAATCGGGTAAGATTAAGCAAAGTCTAAATTATCATTTTTTTTTATTCGTAAAATTTAAATACCTTTTGTGTTTTTTAGTTAACGGCTTTTATTGATAAAAACAAAAATACGATTGGTCCAATAGAAGTCATAGCTGACAATGCTATCGATATTGCTGAAACCGGCTTACAATGGAATATTGACTATGAAAACGATGTTATCAATTACTTCCTTAAACAAAATAGTGGCTCTCTCCAAAACACAATCACTTTGATGACCGTCTTCTTATTGTGCTTCTGGAGTTTTGTTTTGTAATTTACAACGTTTTTTTTTTTCAATATTTATTCCACCTAAAGTGATATTTTCATACAAATATTTTATACGAGTCGAGTTAAAAAGATTTTTGAGTCTTCTATTAAAATTTTCCACGTATTTAAACCATTTTTAAGGCCTATGGTTTTCTATTAAAAAACCTAAAGTTGTTAAACTGTATAAACCAAATAATGAAATTACAAAAGAAAAATATTTTATTTTAGAATATATTAATTTAAGTCACATCAAAAAAAAAATATTTAATGTTTTACAATAATTATCCTATATTATTTTAATAAATTGTATCAAAATCGTTTTCATTTATTGAAAATATACTCTCCCATTCCACATCAGTATTTGATTTTGAATTGAAAGGCTGAAAAAATGATGTTGAAAATCAAATGTTTAAATTTCAAATATTATATCTACCGTAAAAGTTTTGAAATTTTGACACCATTTACTGATGGTATCTTCATAGGTTGTCATCCAGTGTATGTTGGCTTCAGTTGCTTCCACCGCTTGCTTAACACTTCTTGTAGCCGGTCCTAGATCTGAACTATACTTATTAATCCAATCAATCAACTAAAAAATAAGAAAATGTAACTTTTTTACTGATAGTTTTTCATAATTAACTTTTACATCATTTTTTTCAAAATCAGCGTTTCTATCTTGAACCGAAGCTTTTACAATGCCAACTAAAAGATTTACAGATGATCCAAAACTAAAAAAAAACATTTAAAAATTAAACGAGATATTTTCCCTTTTTTAATGTTGATTTGTTACTGTTTCTTAATTAAATTCCAGTTAGTGCGTAAGAAATTAAATGCAAGTTCTTTTCCAATAGGATTTGTCGCTACTGAAGCAAAAACGCGTGATGCATCCTGACGTCGTACTCCCGAATTTTCAGTCACTGCCCATTGTAAATATCGAGTCAGAATCCAAACCTCTCGAGAGCAACCGAGAGCGCCCAGAAGACCTTCTTTTTCAAAAGCATCTCGAGAATTTTGATATCTTTTCCATGCAAAATCCCATTCAATATCAGTGCCTTGTCGAATCGCAGTACAATAAACGATATATTTTATATTTGCTGGAATTCTATACAAACTTAATTGATAATTGAATTAAATTCTTTAAAAAAAACATCCTTACGAATTGTATTTATCAGGGTCAGCCTCGCCCATCCAGTTTTGAAATAGCAAAACAGCATGATTTAAACATTTATGATTTCCTAAATTGCAGGCCCAAATCATCAATTCTGAACGTAACAGTATATCAAGTTGTGACTCCTTGGGTCGATCTTCTAGACCGATTTCATCAAATACGTCGGATATAATATACATGACAAATTTCTATTTTAAAAAAATCACAATTTATTGTTGATATTTAATCTCATACTATAAGCTTAATAAGGAAAGCCGTATTTAAGTTAATTAGATAAGTATCCATAAATTTTAAGTATTTTGAGAGTTGCTTTTTATTTGTGCCATTTACCAATAGAAACAAGACTTGTAAATGTAATTTTAATTAACTGATTCAGAATAACAAGTTGTGCAAAAATATCACTCATATTCGAAGCATTCTTATAGTTTAAGAACTTACCTTAAAGCTTTCATAATGTCCAGTTCTTAAGAGCATTACATTTAAATAGCTCAAAGTAGATAACCCAGCTTTCCACGGAACATAATGGCGTTCGTTTTTCAAATACGACATCATTGTTAGAGCAATTTTATAGTCTAAGATTCCCGCTCGAGCTAGATTCATACAATCATCTAGAATTTGAGCTCGGTTCAGCTCATGAATTTGCTTATGCTCGGTATTCAGTTGCTTGTAAATCATTTTCCAATTTCGTAAGTCATAGTTGACTCGGAAATACCCTGTTTGTTGAACATTAACAATTACCCAAGAATCGGAAGATAAATTTTCGAGCATCGCTTTCCGGGTTCGTTCCATCCATAACGATGGAACTGTTTGATTGAATTCATTTGAATTTGTCGCAATACTTATTGGAATATACCTAAAATATAAAAATATGTATTAAAAATGTTTTGTTTTATTTCAATCATTAACGTTTGTTTTCATGATTTACCATAATGATTCAAGAGTATTAGTTTTATTTTTGGTGAGTAAAAATCGATGTTGGCTCAAGGTACCTTTATTGGTATCGTAATTTCTTGTTAAGAATACTACAGGGTATCCTGTTTGTAATGTCCATGTATCCATTATGTCCTTAACATTCATAGACAATGAAAGTTTGGAATCTAAATGAGCTTGGGTAGTTAAGGCCAACCATAAATCATCTTGTGCCGCATTTCCATATAGTCTAAGAGAAAAAATTAATAAAAAAAACCGTCGCAAAAAGGGATCTAGATTAAACAGTTCCGAAAAAAGTTTAGCCAAAATCTCTTAATCTAGCTGTTTCCCTATTTCTAATTTTACACTCCAAATTGGGAATTTTCGAAATCAAATTGGACACTTAGTCGTATTTTATAAAAAAGTTAAAATTACATGCGTGTCCGTATATATATGTATATATAGTAAATAATATTTATAATAATAATAAAATTAATAAATTATGTTTTAATAAAATGATGATATATTTCATTTATTGCAGCTATGTACCTATATTGATAGCATCATATGACATTAAATAATTTCTAACTTTGCCGTTAATTCAAATATTTCCTGCACATTTTAAAAATATTATTTCAAAATCTAGCAAAAAAAAATGTAGGTGAATAGGATATTAATTTTGGAGAACGCAAGCATTCATCATATCCAAAGGATCGTTAACTTATTGAATCATTATTGGAATAGCCCATACACCAATTTTTTACAACCATGTGTGCCATGTGTACCATTGATGAATCCTATCGAAGAGGTATTTAAAAAAATTAAATTATTTACTAAAAATGTATTGGCGGATTCAACAAACTGTACCAGTTAAAATGTGTTGTAATAAATCAGTCTCTTACCAATATCCTTTCTACTAATTGTTATCAATATGTTATGAATGTGTACATTAAAGTGTACATTAGGAAGGCAAAAAAAATAATAAAAAAATTCTTATGGTGTCCAAAAATTGGTAAATAGTATAGGTATATTTAAAAAATAAAAAATTGGCGTCAAAACAATCTCGTAAAATCAGTATTAAGACGTGGTCTCAATCCATTTTTTTATTTTCCTCTTAAACAACACAGGAAATTTTTATTTTATAATTTTCATAACTTTGGAATAGTTCGTCATAAAAACAAACTGAATGAAGGAATTTAAAGAAAATTTCACACTCTACCTACAACATGAAAAATATTTCTTTCCAGTTTTGTTGGAAAATACAAAAAAAAAAATAACTAAGTTGTGTTATTTTTTGCAGAGCGTGAAATTTTTTTTGAATCGCTTTTTTTAAATTGTTATTACAATAAACTATTCCAAAATTATGAAAATTTGAATAAAATCTTGTTTTATTAAATTAAAAATGACAAAAATGATGGAGGAAAACTTTAATATTGATATGGATTAAACATTTTGTTTTAAAATATATTAGGTATCAATTTTTGGACGCCATAAGAAAAACCTTTTTTAAATACACTAAAGTTCAAGAAGTTACCAGAAGCTGCCGAAAAGAACATTTCTAAATTATTTACATGTATATAATATATCTATGTTTCAGTGAGGCTTTCATCAATATAATCTTTACCTTATAGTGCATAATAAACACTTAATAAGTAGAGTGTCTAATTTGACCAGTAAAATGTTCAATTTGAAGTGCAAAACCTGTACAATTCAAATGTAAGTAGTAAAAGTGTAAGTTCAAATGGTAAAATTATTCAAAATGCAGAACAAAAGTATTGTACCATAAAGATATATTCCCACTTCTTTAATACGTTATTCATTATATACAATATAATATGTTAATCTAATCTAGAAACATAAAAATTGCTCAAACTCTTACTTGCTATTCAAATAGTTGGTAAGGCCTTTTCTAAATGTCTGTCGAGAAAGGAAATGATCCATCATTCGAATTATTGCTGCACCCTTGGCATAGGAGATGCGGTCAAAAATTTCATTAATCTCATCATGATGGTGTACTTCGATTGAGATTCGATGCGACGTTTCTAGCGAATCTAACCCCATTACTAAATGCAACTCATCGACGACAAACTGGGACATTATTTCAAACTCAGGATTTACGTAGTCCAGCCCGTAATACTCGACATAGCTCGCAAATCCTTCGTTTAGCCACAAATCTGTCCACCACCACGGCGTGACTAAATTACCAAACCACTGATGCGCCATTTCGTGAGCAATTACAGTCCCAGCTCGTTTTTGTTGAGCTGTCGACGAAGCTTGTTCATCGCAAAGCATGACTGATTCCCGAAACGTGGTCAAGCCCCAGTTCTCCATTGCTCCCGCTTGAAAATCAGGTAATGCCAACATGTCCATCTTTGGTAAAGGATATGGAATTCCGAAAAACTCTTCAAAGTATTTCATGACTTTGTAACCGTAAATCAAACTATAATTGGCATGATTAATAGCATCTTTTCGGGCCCATACTGAGAAGTTGTTGTGAATTTTGATGGCTTCGAAATCAGTTACAGCGACAGCGACCAAATAAGTTGACATTTTTTCCGAATTATTATAAATGTCCCATTGATAGCCTGTGGGGAGTTCTGGATGAGAAATTTTTACATTTTCGCTCGTGTCTAAATTCATATTCGATAACGTTGTCATATTTGGTGGTCTCGCAACCGAAATTCGAAACCGAGCTTTCATTCCCGGTTCGTCAAAACATGGAAATGCTCTTCTTGCGTCGGTTGGTTGAAATTGAGACGCTGCAATCCATCTTTAACAAAGAACCATCTTGAATAATGAGTTTGAAATTTAATAATGATATAATACTTACGTTACTTTGTCGTCTTTTATGTAGGAACTGCGATAAAATCCTACCATTAAGTCATTAAGAACACCAATGAAATTTATTTCTAAATAATATTTATCAGGATTTATTTTTTGCTTTAAGCTTATTACTAAAAATTGATTTTCGTCATCAAAGTCATACCCAATGATGGGAATGGCCAAATTATCAGAGACTCGGAATATTTTTGGTACACCTTCCAACTCAAGAGCGACTGCATGTAATTTTATGACATCAGTACTTTGTTCGAGAATATCTATCGAAATATTTACAAAGCCATTGAATGTAAAGTTGTTCTCTTCGTTAAGAAATGGAATAAATCGCAAGTCGTATTGACTTGGAAGAATATTGGGAGATAATCGAATATTCGAATAGTCGACTTTGGGTTCTTTGTTGATTTCTGTTGCGATTTCTTGCTTCTCAATACTGTGTGTAGCGTAGTGATCAAGAAAAACTGCTTTCTCTGTAGGAAAGTATTTCGGATGAAGTGTGGGTATTTCTTGTCTTTGACACGAAGATAAGTAATAAATAATCGATCCGATTATTAGTAGAACTAAAACAAGTGCTACTGTAAGAAAGATCGCAGTTCCCTTCCTCAGCCAAATATATTTTTTGTTTTGTAATGTTATTGTGATTCCTGGTTCTTCGTTCATAATCATTGACTCTGGTTGTGGCTTCATTTTCAGTTTGGATTAGTTGTAAAAAAGTAACGGCTGTATTAACTTATACACATAATGCAGCTCTGCAACAGAAAAAAGATGTATGAGTTTCTCGAATTCATGACCAAAATGAGGCTGATTAAACCTAATTAATAGATAGCTCAATGGAAGTAGGTACGTGATATGTCTAAGAAATATCAACGTATTGTACTTTCAATTAAGTAAATTATAAACGTATCAAGTATTATTAGAAAATTGCTCATAATAGCCACAAGTTTTCGATTTGAAAATGGGAATTTCAAGTCAAATTTAACTGTTACAATTAGTTATATGATAAAAATTGACGTATCCGTATCGTACAACGTATCATGCTTTAATATAATAGTTTTTAATACTACTTAATATTTTACTATACTACATAAGATTTCATATTTTGAAAATAATTAAGCATTGCATTAAACTTAACCCTTCAGTTACCTCAGTGGCGGACTAAGGTTAAATCGGGCCCTAGGCAACATTATAATTCCAGGCCTATTTTTCAGTCATGATACATACTTTGCGTTTGGTAGTTGGGTTTAAAGCATATAGTATGCAGTTCTATTTAATTATCGGATGCCAAAGAAAAGGAAAAAATAATATAAGAGTATTATATATGTACAAAAATTAAATAAACATAAATTTTTATAACAAACAATAATACTTAAACAAATATGCCCAGATTGATTATTTATATTGCCTTTTTTCTCACTTTTAATTCTGTAAATTCGTCAATTAGATTGTTATAATTATTTAATAACTCTCTTTCTATATAAAGTAATGATAAATTAATATTTAATTTTTACTGGTCTAATGTGGATCTTAAGATAATTTTTATTCTGGCCATTAGTGAGAATGATCTTTCACTGCTTGCATTGCTTATTGGAAGAGTTAAATACATTTTCAGAATTATGTTTAAATTAGGGAATATTGCAATAATATTATTTTTCTGAATAAATGACCACATATGGATACAGGCAAAATAATATTCTCTTTACTTAAAAAAGTATTAAATTGTAATACTTTATTTTTCAGTTCTGATGCTAAGTTTAAATCTTCTTCATAACATTTTAATTTCTCTATTGAAGAGTCACTAACATAACTACCATAAAAAATCGTTTTAAATTTATTGTTAATAGTTTTCTATCCCTCAGATCGATTTTTAATGTTGCTAATTAGAAAATCGCATACAAAAAATATATATTATAACTTTAAAATGTGTTTTACCACTGAATCTTATTTCATGTTCTGGAATTTCATAATGCAATAGTTTTCGTATTTTCCTGCCGCTTTTTATCATTAGTATTCGCAATAAGATCTATAACTTTATCTGCTTCTTTTTCTAAATTATCAAAATCATCTCTAACAGTTTGTATGAAATCTATAAATGATTCATATATTAAAACTGCTGTATTTAGAGTATTAAAGTTTTTTTATGTGGAAAGGCAGCTTGGGAACTTGTTAATGGTCGACTTTAACAATCAACGACTCGGAATAATTTGGATACATTTCAGCAATAATAATGAATATCACGTTTTCTATTATATAAAAATAAAATAAATTCTAAAAATTAAAATTCTAATTTTCGGGACCCGAAAATTAGAGCCTAGGTTGCCTAGGCCTTAGTCCGCCCCTGAGTTACCTAGATGTAAACTGATAAAAAAACAAAATAAACATTATTTTTCCCGAACAGATGTTGATATTTTTTAGAAATTTATCAAATTTATTGTTTCTTCAAAAAGTGATTCAAACTTTGAAGCAATTGAACTTAACGCTTAAAATTATAAGTTACGGTAATATTGTTTTGTTATGAATGAAATATAAAAGATTTCGTACATCAGATAAGGAAGCAGTATATAAACAGAATGGGGTTTTAAACTTAAGGGTAATAATATTTTAATATTGCGTCCTTGTTTGATGAATATGACGTCAGGCTAATTCTCACTCATACATACGTTGGAACTTAATAAAAATATTTACGAACGTATAATAAATTAGCTATTGTTTCACGTTTTATATCAATAAGAACGATTTGAGAACTCAAAATCTAATAACGGAAAAACTTCTGGATGGATTTCGATAACAATTTTTTGTTTTACTTTTTTGATACTAGGTCTTATCTAAAGTTATTGAAGTTTTAAGAAATTACGGTTTTACAGGCATTAAACGTTGACTTGGGCTACTTCCTAATAATGAAGATAAAAGCACGCAATTTTGAATTTTCACTGTCGGCTTTTTAAATTGGCATTAATAGTATTGTAACCTATGTATGTAATGTATAATATGAATAATATGAATAAATGTTTTAAAGCTCACGTGAACGAAGGCGCGGGTACAGCTAGTCATTCATAATATTTGTTCAACTAAATAATCAAGTTAGGTATTGGGTTTTTATCAAACATTTATCTAGAGTTAAAATAAAATTCTGAATGGTTTTACTTTATGGTAGGCTGACCAAAAGAAGGGTGCATTTTTCAAAAGGACTCAGATACCTTAAATAAAAAATAAAAAATTGCTTTTTCAAATTACAGTAAATATAGTATGTGCTATTTATATAATGTGTGTTATATGTGTTATATTGCCAACGGCCTTTTAGTTGAGTTGCAAACCAATCAGAACAATTTTATTGGCAACACCCCTGTTACTGTTTTCTGATATGTAACTGTTTTTTTAACAGACCAATGTTTTGTTGAACCATTTAATTTACAATAGTAAAGACTTAATAAATTACCCTTTAATATCAGTAATGAATTTTCATCAGTTATTACTTATTGGATTTCATACAAGTTAATCTCGTTTTATTGACAACAAATTTAAAATGTTCAATTTCCAGTGAAATTCATTAGGGAATTAGTTTTAGTTTTCAAACTACCCACGCTTTAGCAAATATTTTAAGTCAAGTTTTGAATTTAACCTTCAAAACAAAACAAAGCGCTAGTGAAATTAACATTCAAGTTGAGTCAATTTCAAGCTCTACTACAATGTTTTCATTACTATTGGAATTACAGAACTAGGTTTAATTAGGTATGAGCTAAAGTTTATCAATGTATTTTAAACTTTCTTTGTTTGTGTATAAAAGACATTAAATGAAAGCATTTAATTAAGAAACTTGGCAGTATTTGTTTATTTTTTTATTTTGTTAAATGTTTTAAACGTAATAGTTTGTTTTTTTTAAATATATTTATGTTTTTGGAAGACAAATTTTATTTTTTACCATCAAATAGTTAATAAGAATCCTTAAAATTTGCAAGTTAACTAACATAGTTATCTACTCAATTGAAAGCTACTTTCTTTTTTTATTGAGTGCAAGAAAGTATTCCTTAGGTTACATGTGACACGGGTATCCTTTAAGATACAAAATTCGACCTCTTAAATCTCTTAAACTTGTAACGTAGTTTTGACTGCAATTGCAGTACAACCAATAATTTACTTTATTAATAAGAAATTGAAAATGAATAGATAATAAAATTAATTTAATTGCTTCATCATCTCAGTCTGAGTTCTTCACAAATTCATTTTTAGACTTCTAACAAAACTCTAATGGGTCCACTTAGTGGCGCAGCAACTATGTAGATCCGCTACTTACGTCAATGATTCCCGGTTCGGTTCCCGGTATTCATTGATATTTCAAAATATATAATCTTAGATGTAAAAACAACTTAAAACACCAAAAAAGTCTTATGATATCTTAAGGAACCAAAATGATATATATATATAGAACCGCATAGATATCAGAAGATTAGTCATACCAAAGCAAATGAGCTTTTGATTATCTGAACGTTTAAAAAATACTTTATCTTAAACCTTTGTTAACAATAAGCTATTCAATTTAAAGTTAATTTGTGACTACTTCATTACTATATGAAATTCAAATACTTAAGATTTATATCTCTTAAATACACTTTGATTGAACTTAAATGAAATCTTTTAATACCATTTTTTTTTGTAAGTTAGTATTTTAATGTTGATGTGTTTAATCAATTTGTTTGTTGAGAGTCTTAGATTTAAGCCCCCTTAAAGAATTTTTTTATCAAAAAAGATAATTAATACAATTGAAATTTATTGTTCTGTAAATAACGAGATTGTTTAAGATTCAAATAAAATATTGTCATGAAAAAGGCTTTTTCATTTGATTCAACGCAGAACACATGCAGCATGTTTAAGTTATTTTTAATTGTAGCTAATTTAATTATATTTATTGTCTATTTAGAAAACTTCATGTCCATTTAAAAACCATCATCTCTCACATTCCATCCGCCATGGAAAAAACTCAGCGAGTACTTGTGTATAAAAATATTTAATGCTTTTGCCTTGAACTTTGATTTTAAATACGAAGAGTTTGTTCTCTTGGTTGTATGGTTTGGTTATTTATTTTGAATTCGTGCTAAATTTACAGTTTATGATCAAATTGAATGCCCTCGAGACTCGTTAAAAGACTCGGATAAATATCGGTCAAATAAAATAAATATTGATTGCACTCTGTCGATTTACTTTTAGCGATTTGGTGAAAATTGACTAAAACGCATTAGGTATATGGCATGTAACTTTAGATTTGTTGGCTAACCAAATATTGAAACATTAATTATTTTATTTGAGGGATTTCCAATAAAAGGATATTATATTTCTTGTGTAAAGAGAACTGAAATAACATGGGGTGATAAAGTAAGAGTATATAAAATTATATTAACTTACGTTGTATATTTTTATGCTAACGATTATTTTTGCAAGTCAAAATCACAATATTGCAAATCAAATTGAAGCTTGTTTTATAGTTTCAATCAAAGATGTTAAGGAACTCCGTAGCCGCAACTATTGAATATCCGAAATAAAAATTTATATTTAATCGTAACCGAACCCGATATAAAAGTTTCGGATGATTTCGAATAGGAGAGAGTTTATTATAATATGTTACTATTGTAGTTTTAGTACATTACACTTAAAATTGAGTAACTAACTGATTCTAGTTTCAATTGATATCTAAAAAATAAAGTTAAATTATCGCTAATTTGTGTTTTATTTTTACAGTTTATAAAAAATGTAATATCCGTAACTATCCAAAACAAACGCATTATCCGAAATAATTTCATATCCGTAGCCGCATTTGAAACCTGTTTTAATATATTATTATTTCTTTATCTTTATCCAGATTCAAAATCCCTAATATCGTTGGTGGCTATACGTATTGCAAATATGAATGGGCTTGATTTTCAACGGCAAACACGTAAATGTTTATTACGTACAGACAAACCAAATTAAACTTGAAGGTGGTCTTAGATCTATTGCGACTTATTAGTAAATGAACTACCACTAGGTTAATAATGCTGAAACAGTTGGTGCATAGAAAATAGCACGGATAGTTATAAAAAGTAATAGGTACTTGTAATAAGAATTAGAAAATCTAGAAGAACCAGAAGGTCAATCAATCACATTAAAAAAAAAAAAAAAAAAAAAGTTTTATAATGTATGAAAAGTTTTAAGGTAGAAAAATTACATTTAATTAATTTCTAGTCTCCAAAATTTCTTATGATTTGTAATTAATGATTCATCGATTTATAGTCAAATAGTTGTTACATTTTTTTGAAATGAATTGTGTTTGATATTGTGACTTTTCTATGAAAACTTGCAAAATTGCAACTCTTGATTAGATTTTTTAAAAAATTAAAAATTTGACTTTATTTTCAGTAAAATTCAGGTAAAGTAGCTTGAAAATCAAGTCATGTAGTGAATCTCTAACAATAACCAACTTATTCAACTGATCAGTTTTTTTTTACAAGACTTACTTTTTCATAGATTTTAAGTTCCCAACCAATTCTATATAAAACAAAACTATCACCCGATTTACACAGAAAATAAATTTCTTTGAGAATCGTGTAAATCGAAATCGTAACATATTTTCAAACCCGTGTAAAAGTGAAACTGTGTAAAACAAGTACCGTGTAAATCAGGAAATAGGTCTAGTAGTAAAAAGGATTAGAAAAATTAAAAGACCTAGAATAAGAGCAACCAAATCACTTTTATCCAAAAAAAAAAAATACATTACAAGATGTCATATTATCACGACTGTCTTAAACAGAGAAAATTTCTGTTGGTCATAAAATAAGTCTGATATCTAGAGGTTCAACGAGAAACCAACTAATTGTCAGTACTAATGACGCATGGAGTGGAGATCAACTGATCTAACAGCTGCGCCATTCAGTGGATCTTTTAAATGAACTGTGTTTAATTTTGCAACTTATAAATGAAACAACTTGCGAAACAACGATTGAATGATATGCTGATTTAATGCTTGATTTAATATTTAAAACATGAGTTTGACTTTACTTTTTAGACTAAGTTTGACGAATTAGAGTTCGAAAAATTTAAGTCAAGCAAATTGAAAATCAAGTCAAGTAGTAAATTTCTAACTAGAATTAACTTCTTTAGTTGGTCACGTTTTTTAGTGCTTACTTTCTCATAAATTTTAAACTCTCTACTATTCCTAGAGATATTTTGAAACCAGATATTTCAAAAATTTAATATTAAGACTTTTTCGGTGTACTTATTTCTAATCTCCAAATTTCTTCAAATCATTAATTTTGTAATTAAATGTAGGTAATTACTTAGACAATTAATATTAAAAAGATATTTTGTTGTTAACAATTTGCACGTTTGCACTGATTACCAAATGTAATTGCATTTGATAAAAAAATAAAAGCTTTCGAATACGTTAAAGACGCCTATAATTTATTTTGGCACAAATTTTCAAAATATCGAACAAAGAATATAGAACATGCTTGTTACTTTCACATAAATTGGTCAAGTTCAAATATCCAATAAATTATTTCTTAAACCAATGTTCCATTGCCACGCAAAATTATTTAGAACGCACAAGCGACGCATTAACATTTATATTTTAAGCTCCAAAAAAACGTTTAAACCATTAAATTAATGAACCGATTTTTTTCTTTTTGAAATTTCAACCCTTGTTCGTGAACACCAAAATCTAGTTTAGCCCGTTTTATTTTTTCGCTCTTCTATTCTTTCAATTGATTTACACGGAACACAAGGGGGTATCGTATTGTTTGACTATATTGGGGTACATCACCCCTGGTTGAATGAAAGAATTAATATTATTTGCACGAATTGGTAAGGCTTAAGCCAAACAAAATCAAAAATCGATGGAAAAAAAATATTATGAGATTGAAGTTATTTTGATAAATAAATCCATATGGTTAAGCTTGTAATTCAAAAAAAGTCTTACCGGAATTCAATGTATTGATTCCATTGTATTGTTGGTGTTTAATATAAACAATTCACAGAATCACGTTTAAAATATTAAATATTATTTTGTTAATAGAAATTAATTCCTCTTTTTAACAAATAAATATTTTGTTTATTGTAATATTATTGCAAAATGGCAATTTTTAACGTTGTGACAAGCGACACAGTTGGGCGTCGCGACGACACTGTTCTGTCACCAGAGACGCTATCATCATCACAACACACTCTCGTTTCTCTCCCGATTTCTCGTATAATTCCACACACATTTAAATAATACATCTAATAGAACGAAGGCATAGAGCCCAGGAGTAGGGATACACTAACGGGAATAGAGCAAGACCATAGAAGCTATTTACAAACGCAACTAACAAAGAAACTAAACAGGATTAGCCAGGATAAAAGCAATGACTCATTCGTTCAATCAAAAACCAAACCGATTTAGACGAAAAAAACAACACAAAAATCTGGGTTATCACTTCCTGTATTTTTTCACGAATTCTGATGGTCCATTTGATCCGTTATATAACAAAAAATAAATAAAAAAATTATATATTAAAAGATAAATATCCCGCATTTCAATATTGAATTACCAGCATTATTTTATTGAAAATGTAGGGTCGAGCTGGTTGAAAGAAAAAGTGACCCTGATCCAAAATGAAAACAAAAATAAATCGGAAGTGTTCCACGAATGTAGGTGGTCGAAATTAAAAATGATAATATTCTGCAACTCATCTTAAGGGTTTTTAAATGCCTAGATGAATCACTTCAAAGTAATTAATAATTGTAGGGGAGATATTTTAAAGTTTGCGTTCATCAATAATATCGCCGAACCCCATTTTTTGAATGACCAAAAATAATTAATTATCAAAACACCCTCGCCAGACATGAAACAGTAGAAACCAAATACAACTTACGGCTACCGAGGGATCATAAAAATGAAATCAAAATCATTAAAAGAACTTCTAAGGTTGTCTACTGTATGATATAATATTTCTCAAGGTTTGCCTTTAAATTAAGGAACATTGAACACGCCATATTGACTATCAAACAAATAGATACTCCAGTTTATGATTGTATAAATTTCTTATGGTCGTAAATAATAAATATTTAAGATTAAAAATGGTCTTCTTGTTTGAATTACAAATATTACTTATTTTCCACTGCAAATAGAAAATTAACCATTTTATGCCTTCAACACCATTAATGAGTCTTATATATACATATATTCTGCATATATAAGTGCACAAAATGAATTTTTTAGATTTTTTTAAATCACTTAAAGCTGTTACCTCATCAACTGTTGACATATACGTTCAACTAGAGATGATATGGATATGCAATTTCGGAACTGGATAAAGAAATATTATTATTCCGATTTCCGGTATAAAATAAAGGGTAACGATTATAGGATTATTTGGATATGAATTATCCATTAGATCCAGATAGTTACGCTTACAGTATACGATTTTTGAGAAATAAAGTAAAATACAAGTATCGAATTATTTGACTTTAATTCTAAGTTATCGTTTGTCACTAAACACTTTTATATCGGATTCGGTTACGTTTACGGATAAATAATTTAATTTCTGATATCTGATAATTTCGGTAACGGAGCTTCTAAATATCTCTAATTCATACACATCTTACTTTCGACGTCGCTTATAGTAATATTGTTACTAGAATAGAGCTTCTCTCACCGTTTTTTCTGGTCATCTCTCTTGTCGTATGTGAACTTTTAAGTATTTGAAGAATATTTTATTTATTACAATATATCGCAATACCCACGGGTATAAAATAAATTATTGTATTCTTCAATTATTTTGTCATTTTCTTACATATTTTCGTCAATTTCTATAAAATGTGTTTTTCACAGTGATTTTTTGTCTGTCTAATGTTTCTATTTTGCCACAAGAACTTGTGTTAAAATTTAACTTTTGGAGTATAATTTTTTTTATAATATCTTAGTTTAGAATTATTCGCAATTCTCAAAAATTCAGGCTAATGTTTTTATCGATTGTATTGTTGAATTGTTTTATTAATTTTCATAACAATCGGTAAATAGGTTTAGTTAAATTGAGAATAGTTTTAATATAATACAAATCTGCATAGTAGACAGCGCTGAAAATTGATTTCATCTAATAAAAAATTGAATTTCACAAGAAAATAGATGGGTAGAGGTACAATTAAAAAAAATATTTAAACATTGACAAACATAATTTGTAAAAATTAAGATTTATAAATGGAATATAATTTCTCAGATATACAATATGCTAACGTAGAAAGTAATTACATTTCCGCTCAAAAAAACTGAGTTAATAAAAAACCGACGAGAAATAATTAGCATGAGATGCTCTAGGCTTTACAAGGTAATTCAAACCGTGCTATATTTTTTTCAATTTAGGTTAATTACATCCTACTGCATTTATTAAAGTGCACTTTAAATATTAACCTCTTAAAAGCTTCTTGGAAAGTTTCCCATGGAAAAAGCAAAGATGTAAAACTTTAAATAAATAAATAATACAAATTGAAAGCTTTACGTGGAATATATTTAACAAACCTGACAATAAAAAGTTTTTAATAACAAAGAACGTTATTTACTTTGTTTACATATAAATATGTAATGATGAGGGAGGAATTTTTAAAAGATATTTAAAAAATGATGCTCTCGTTTTTTTATGGTTGTATAATTTTTTGAAATCTTTCGCTTATAATAAATGAATTTTGAGCTTTCTTTAAGCCTGTTATTAAAATTACTTTTCATTTATTTTCACCATCTAGAGATTTTGTAAGCATTCACTCAAAAAAATGAAAAAAAACGAACTAAGTAATGACAGGAGGAACTGAAATTTTATCTTCTATAACAATTTGGCGTGTCAAGTGTTTTTTATAGAACTTTTCGCGGTTTAGTATATACTTTACCTTTTTTTAATTATAACACTTACAATCCAGGGATGTTTTGGATATGAAAATTAGGATCTAGATACGGTTGAGGGTATGAAATTATTTCAGAGTATCCATTACTTTCAGTTACGGATATTAGATTTTTAAGATAATCGCTAAAGTAAAACAAATTGATAATAGTTGGACTTTATTTTTAATTGTAAGTCATCATTTGGTTCTGGAATCTGTCATCAAAAGTAGTTATACTATACCTAGTTAAATATTTGTTTTTAAATATTATTTACTTACTTAAAAACGCAAAAGTTATAAAATTTGAAACAGATTTAAAACTTATATATGGAGAAATTTTTATTTCGGATATCCGGTAGTTTCAATTACGGTTACGGAGCTCCTTAACATCCTTGTTACACTCTTATGCTAGTAAAAAGTTTTTTTTTTTAAATCAAGGTAATCGTTTCTCATTTTTTTTTTTTTTCAAAAATGTTATTTGAGGAAAAAATAGGAACATCACATGTAAAACAAAACAAAAATTTGCTTTTAAAAATTACTACAGAAAAGCTTTAATTAATAAAAAGATTTCATTACTGTCAATAGTTGTCAATAATTTAAACGATTTAAGAGTTGTGGTTTGTCTGAAACCTAAAAAGAGTAATTTCTACAGTAATACATCATTAGTTCTTATTTCTTAAGTAATCTATATTATTCCGATATTTAATTATAGAGACGGTATGTTTAAATTTCGCTGTAATAAAGTTACATGCAAGCACATTATTAATGTTATTAATAATGTCTACAGACATTACATGTATGTATATGTATATATTATATTTACATGAAACATCTGCTTTCTGTAATTTATGATGTTTTAATTCAGCCATTTATTTCAAAAAACAAATATTATTTTGTAATTTTCAATACTTTAAGTTTTAAAATATCTTATATTTAAAAAGCACTTGAAATATAAAGAAAAAACACTAAAAAATGAACCTCATTAAACCTCTTTTTATAAAAAATGAAAGTGATTTTTACTTTTGGTTATTTTAAAAAACCAACTTATCGTTTTGGTTTGTTTGAAAACATTAGTTAGATGTGGGCAAGTGAAAATAAACGAAATAATTTAAATGTTTTCTATTTTATTGAGATTATTTTCTAAAATTATCAATGTAATAAAACAACCATACGTTTATGTGTACGTTACACATCTAACAAATCAATTTCCGACAGTAATGCTTTCAAGGTTGTTCGGGATATTAATTTTCCTGTATGTTTTTAAATGAACTATCCCGAAATGATTATTGCACAGCCATAAATAACATTTCAGCGAGAAAAAGGGCAAAATTATTAAAGAGCAAATAATAAATTCATCGTTTTCATGAAATTGAATATATCATTGTATTCTTACAATTCCAATTAAATGTTGAATATTTCAATTCAATAGAACAATTTTTTAACATTTGGTATTTAATTTATAAGTTATTCTAATAAATATTCAACTACCCCTACATATCTTATGTAATGAACACATCATAAAAATGAATTGATGTGAAACTAAGCTAAATTATTTGATCATTCTTTGATCAAAATTAGTCAGCATTTGTTTAAATAGATTTTATGAGGAATGTTTTTAAAGATTCATAATAAAGAAAAACTATTTTTTTTTTTCATAAATTGTAGTCTTTCACTAGTACCAACATAAAGATTTATCAAGTCAAGTAATTGGGCATTTTTTGGAATGAATTGTGCTTTTGATTTGGAATGAAATAACCTTCAGCATAAATACTAAACCTTATTTGACAACTAAATCAATATTTTTAATAATTAAACTATTAATATTTGACCCAAGTTTGATTAGGCTATAAGTCAAACTTACACCAAATAGCTTGAAGACCAAGTTAAAAAGTGATTCTCTATAAGTACGTGCGTATAATGTGTATAAACATTTAAGTATGGGAAAGTCGCTGTAAGACTGATTGAAAAATTTCAGCTTATGAACATATATATAGAAAACACAAACCAAATGTTAGAACGTTTACAAAAAAAGATTTTACTGATAAATTTGTAGAATCATGTGATTAATTACGACCAAATAGTGATAAATTTGTGTAACTATAATACTATATTTTAGATTTCAAAGCGTTTGTTTTTAGATGCGTAACGTGATGATAATTAACGTGTGATATGTTTTTAAATTCATTAAAAATGTTATCAAGTGTTGACCAATTATGAAAACCAATTCAATTATCAACCTAAAGCTTAGTTACATACTGAATTATTTTAGAAAAATAATTTGAGTCAAACTAAATTTTTGTATTGTATATAACTCGTTTCTCTAGCAAATGAATTTGCAAAACCTTGTTTATTATGTTTAGTAAACAAAAACTATGGATGAAGAGCTACGGACTAAATTATGTATTCTTCTCAATTTCATCACTGCTTCTTAATACTTATTCAATTTTAAAATTTTTTATCTACTGGAAATATTTCATTGAGATTTGCTCCTCTAGTACACGTAGGTACATGAGAATCCAAATATAAATGCACGGATTGTTAATATTTTTTTACAAAATGTAACTAATCAGCAGTTAGATACTTATTTTCTTTTTAAATTTTATTATACTTAGCATAAACGATATCGTAAAAATCTTATCCTCAAAGATCGATACGACTGAAATATCACACTATCCGTATTTAGAGCTATCGGAATTTTGACCTGTCGGGATCTTAGACTTTCGGGATTATGGCAGTAAAGATTTTGGGTTTCCACTCTTTTAATGTACTAAATGATCGTTTTATAATAATATAAAAACAATGCGAGTATTACACATCCGATACCTACCTATGTATATAAGTTTCTAAGTTATTATTTTTCTCATTACTACAGTAGTAAAATCTTTTACACTTCACAGTTTTTTTGAAAGTTTTCTTATAAAAGTAAATGTACGATTACATTAATAAACTGCTATGATAATTAATTATTCACTGAAAAAGAAAAACATTTAAATTGCAGTTTTTCAATTTTCTCTTTAACTATATGTTCATCTTAATAATTTGATAAGCATTGTGTGTTCAGAAGTCCAAAATAATTTATTTTTTTATTTTTGCTACTTTTGAATCTTTTTAATCCAAAAAGATTACTTTGAATTTTATTCAAAATTTATTCAACGACCTCAGATCTTTCAGGATAATACGACTTATTAGACTTTGTAATTACGTTATTAGTACTAATAATATACTCGTATAAATGACCTTCAAATCATAATTGACTTAAAAATTTCTATATATAAACTCTTGAATGCTGACCAGTTGTTGAAATAAGATAACTAATCTTGATCAATTAGCAACCAATTCGTATTGAATACTTTAAAGTAAATGAAATTCTAGCATAATAGCTATTCTTAGCCTAAATATTTCCTTAAAGAAATATTGTATACCTACCTGAACTATTTACTATGTTCAATAAACTTAAGAATAGAATTGCATTTATTTATACTACGAACGAAATATCTTTTAAAATAGGTGGACAGTTAAGAAAATATTGATATTATTTTTATTGACAAAAATATTTACTTATGAATATCCTAAAAAATAAACTGTATTTATATTAATGTTAACTGGGTAGTTGTTAAAGATATATATAGTAAATACAGAAATTAAACAAAGTTTTTTTATTTAAAATGGATTTAAAATATCTTAAAAAGGACGTCTATTTTGCAACACATAATTTATTGATGAACGAAATCAAAGTTTTATTTTGTCTTAAATAAACTTTGAAAAAATAAATAAATTTTGAATTAATTGCGTGTATTATATTTTATCCCTCATCTTCAGCGTCTTCTAAAATTTGTTTGAAACTAAAAGGCATAAACATTACACCCATTCCTTCATAAAATTTGCTCATAAATTCCACCCTGTAAATACATTTTCATTAATGTTTTGTATTTTTTCGGTAAAATGTCATTAGCTTACCAATGCAAACGCAATGTATGCAAAAATGCTGATAGACCTTCCATTAAAACCAAAATGGCTATAGTAGCCGTGGCCCAACCGGAAAAGATGAAGAATAAAACTCCAGCGTCTACGTAGGAAGAACCTCCAAGTCCAATTTTAAGGACCATCGTCCATAATACTTCAGACAGTTCTATATTAACAAAAAAAAAAAAAAAAAAACTAAGAATAAAAAAATTATTGTGTGGTTTTACGAAACCATGATGCAAGTGAAACTTTTTTTCGAATTTTAGGCACTTAAATAACTGAAAATTTTCGGAAAATTATTCGATTTAGGGTATGAAAATAGAATAGAAAGAAAGGGATGTGGCACGAATTCACTGTCTGACGTGACGCGCACCGTTGCAACTATTTTTGAATTTCCATTATTGATGTTAATACACAAATGTTATTATCATTATTGAATTTGTTGATTATTTTTGTTAAAACGAGCATCTGCCTGTCGCTATCTACGAGTATTGTAACATCACCGTCGGATATTTTTGCACTATTCTCACTAGCTGTATCTTTGTCTATCACGATCAAGTGAACAATAACATTTATATCAATACACTGATTACTGATCAAAATACAAATACCAATACAAATATGATTGACAGTTAATGAGAATTATAATATAATAAAACGTTGTCATGGAGAGAAAAATAGCTCAATACATTCAGTAATAGCTCGCGCAACAGGTCTGGGAAAACGACATGGTATATAGCTAACAATGTGTATACGAGCTTTTCCGAACACTTGCCGATTCCCTGCCGAGAATGTGTTACATTTAGCGACATGCTAAAGACAGGCCAAAAAATTTGAGACGATGTATAAAAAGTTTTACCTTAAAAATATTCAAGGAAATCAAATTTTTGGACTTTAAACTCCACTGTTGATTTCAAAATTTTTTACTTTAAGTTTAAAAGTCGAGTTAATGTTGTTACTACAATTACAGTGCTTAAAAATACTTCTAAAGAAGCAATCTTTAGATGATGTGCTGATTTCCATTACAACTATTACTGATACTAAGGGATTCATTAAGTTTAGTAGCTGTTCGTTTTTAAAAGAATTATGCTTGACATTTTGACTTGTAAATAAAATAACTTAAGAAAAGGTTTGACTCGATTTGGCATTTAAATATCAATATTTTAGTTTGGCTTAGTTTCAAATCAAATTTTATAGGTAGTCGAGTAGTTTTAATATGAAGCACTTACGTGAATGGGCTAATGATAACGCCCACAACCGCAAATAAGAAGCGGTATGTGATATAGTATTCAGGCAAAATTCAATTGTGTGAATTCCTTGATTGATCCAAATATCAGCCATTGGCAAATCATCACCATGACCGCCACCATGTGATGGAGGCTCATGTGACTCTTCTACAGCGTTTTGTGTTAACTCAATACCATGATGGTGTTCAGCAGCTTTGGCCTGTGCTTTTCTTCGACTCATGATAATCAACGGTTTTCCTAATAACATCACAGGAACTGACGCAACTAAAATAAGCATTAAAATTTTTTGGACTAGATCTTGACCGTTGTACATATATTGATTGCATCCTTCGACTTTATCAGGAGGTGTTAACATAATCATATCAATGAACATTATAAGAATGGAAGGAGCACAACGAGATGAATAAGGTTCACCTAAAAGAAAGGTCATGGTAAGTAAATGTTATTTTTTAAGCTTAAATAAAACTTTTTGAAGAGAAATATTTAAAATTAATTTTTTTAGATTATCAAGAAAAATAATATGTTTCAACTTATCAATTTTAAGACATACTTCTGTGTCCTGGATCTGCATACATAATCCATTTGTAGAACATCATAAACGTCATGTATAAAATCAGAGAGCTTAAGAATAGAACGTGAGGAATAAATTCGACAAAAATAAGATAAAAATTTTTGAAATTTCTGAAAACATTTAAAGGAACATATAAATATTTTATTCTAGAGAAATATTAAAGAGAGATCGTAGTTATACTTGATATTAATAAGGCTGACACAAATTCCAAACAACATGTGAGTGACTCCAATAATGATGGCTAATTTCATTTTGAATGAGTTCAATATTATAATTTTGTTTGTCGATACCTAAAAAAATATAAACTTTAGAGTATAGGTAATTAGTAATTACTATAAATTAAATACTGAAAGGCCTTCTCAAAGAAGTTTATAAACGTATTTATAGTTTTAGTATTTAGAACTTCATACTTTTGTTTAGGATCTAGTCTACTCTTGCATTTGCTCAACGTTTTTGAGCTTATGAGAATTTCGAAATTTAACACTTACGAGACTTACGCTTATGATTTTTCCCAAAAAACATATTATAAAGGTATAATTTTGAAATTCAAATGAAATTCTACTCTACATTATTAGGATGAATAATGGCGGTTGTCTCATGTCGATCAAATTTACAAGAAACAAGCTATAAGCTTTTTGTCGAATTACAACAATAGGTACTTATTTTAATTTAAAAAAAAAAACTTAAATTAAAAGGCGCTTTTTTTTGGTTTCTTTAAAATAACCGTTTGCAAAAGAAGCCCTTATTTTAGGAAAATTAATTTTATTTTTTATAAACAATCGCAGATGGCCTAAGATGTTCCAAGTGACTTTATATAGAAGATTTTTTTTTAATTTCTGTTTGGGAACTACGCTACGCGCTACTTTAATTTCTGTTAATCAAAATGTTGTTATGATGTCCATTTTTTTTCTATAAGTTTACATGCAAACATCATTAAATTATGTACATTATCTCTAGATACATGTGGTTCTAAAGTAATTCAGGTATTATACAGATATAAGATTAAAAAACCATCGTATCGTTATTTTGGCATTTAATAAATTTTTCAATAAGTCTTAAAACCTCATGTGCATGATTTTAAAAATATTTGAACCTCAACCTCTGTCAAGTTTAAACGTTTGGAAATATCACATTTCATCTGCTTATATTTTGGGTTATATGCAAAGTTGTAAAGCAAAAAAATAGTACAAATTTTATTTTTTTTATTTTCATACAGTTTTTATGAAAAACCGCAATACTTAGTAGGTGTTTGGTCATATGTCCTTAAATTGTACCACTTACAATATAATTTTCCTACAATTGGCGTATGATTACCTACAAATTTTACATGTAGCTTAGCCTCTCCCACATGAGTTCAATTTGAAAAGAAAATTTCTTTCCTATAACTGTACGCTCAATTGAAAACGCCCTTAAATATACAGAAAATTAAATTTCTTAAAAATTTCGATTTTGAGAGTATTCTCATGTGTTGTAATCAGAGATGAAGTTCATTTCGATTACTGCAGCCTATATTCGTATATTAACATTTGCCTAAACATTGCAATAAATAACTTTGCTTTTTAACTAAAAATATTTTTTTCTTTATTATATTAATTCTTATCGAAACCTTTGTGAATTTCAACTCTTATACTATTTTGTCTTAAATCCGATGTACAAGGCACATTCATTTTTGATGCAGATCAATCCTAAACATGTCTCATATTCAAAAAACTGTAAGATGGCGAAAAATTCAATTTTAAGAGATAAATATGTGGTATTTATTTCAACCTATAAAATTACACAGATATACAAAAAAAAATTTTTTTGTTGCCTTGGATATCTCTGCGTATTTCTATGTTTTCAAGTGGACAGTTTATACGAATATATTTATAAAAGGAATGAATGTGCTCTAGTTTTTATGATTTCAGCATATCTAACTAATTAGTTTTGGAAAAAGTAATTACGTGGAGCATTGTGTAGATTTGAAAATGGTTACATTTTAACTTGGTCAATAAATTGGATACACAAAATACCCTTGCTTTATTTATCTGTAGGAAATTAGAGTAAAACAACTTCATTGGGAACAAGACTTGTGTCTTTTGAGAAAGTCCTTAAGTTGATAGTTTCGTGAATTGTGAGCATAATTATACTCACTATATTGAATATCAATCTTATATCAAGGGTAACAAAACCACTGTTGACCAGTGTTATTTTTCACCGATAAAAAATAGGTTGCTTATATTTTGATGAAGACAAGCGCATATCATATATCCCAAATTAACGAAATCGTTAGAAGACACCATAGAGATATTTTTCGTGTTATTGCTTACATTTATTTAATCTTACATTTTGAAATCGAATAAAATCTTCGAATTAGTGTAACTGGTACGTTTAAATGCATATATTTTGGTCACGAGCGCAAAGTTGCCAATTTTATGCTACTTTCAGTATAATTGACCATTTTAAAAATTTTCTAAATAAAATAAACTTTGTGATTTAAACATGGCCTGATATTCAAATTTGTTTCATTTTTACATTATTTCTTGTTGGTTAAATGTTATTGTTTTCAAATTCCGAATTTAATGAAACAATTAATGTTTCTTACCTGCCACACTGGATCCATTCCAAAAATGTACGGGTGCTCATCATATCCTTGTTCAGGTATTAATTCATATTCTGAAACTGTCGAATTCTCTAAGTCCTGTTTTGTGTAATGATTATGCCAATGCGATCCAAGTAAATTAATTGATTTGGAAAACAGGTCATTATAAATCAGACCCGTGTACATTGAAAACAAGCCCATCAATAATATAATGTAACGACCACCGAAGAAAATGCGAGCTATTTCATTGGAAATTCGCTTGTGCATATATTTTTTCTCTAACATTACCATCATAAGACCAGATAAGAACAGAATAAATCCATGGCCCAAATCACCAAACATCAACGCAAATAAAAATGGAAAAGTTATTATTGTATACAAAGCTAAAAATGTTGACTTGGTAAGAATAAAACTTTTTATTGCCTTAATTGAAAATACCTGGATTTGCTTCTCGATAAGAAGCCACTCCATAGGCGTCGATTAAGTTTTGGAATCCTCGAGTAAATTTATTTGTGGGATGGTAAGTAGGAGGCATTTCATTAGTCGGGATAGCATGCAGTACAGATGCAACTGGACATCCAGACTCTTGCTATAGCAGAATAAAAGAGTAATTAAACTAACATAAGGGTTATAATTTTAAAGAAAATACCATTCCTATATCCAAGCAATGTTGAACTTTCGTAACTTGTTTCAATGGAGTCCAACATTCTCCAATTAAACATTTTTTAGTCACATCGACATTGAGCATATTTAATGTATGGTATATAGCCTTCATCTTCCTGATTTTTATGATCCAGTTTTGCAAATCTTTAGCGACGCCAGATAAAACAACAACGCGATGATCGTGAGTTTGATTCATAATTGTTTGCAAATCAATTAATCGTGTGTTTAAGCTTTCTAACATGTCAACACGTTCTCGATCTTTTTCAGGAATGTTATAGACAGCAGCTCGAAATCCTTCGCAGATTTTCTTCACACGATTTTTTAGTTGATCTCCTTGAAAGTATACCAAAAATACTGTTTTGTAAACAGGATTTCCCTATAAGGATTTGTTTTTTAATAACAGTTTCATATTTAAGAAAAGAACAATGGTACCGTTGCTGGATCTTCGAATTCTTGTTCGATCGGGGTCAAGCGGCAGAAGACATTACCGCGTGAAATACGCCATAAAATACGCTCAAAAGCAGCTACTCGATAACGATCAACTACACCAGCGACAAAACCTAAACGTCCACGTTGAATTTGCATGTCTTCTTCTAAAATACGAGGAGCTAAAGAACTACGTCTTCGAGATGCTTCTTGTTGGTTCAAAAACGCATTGGTACATTCCAATACATAACGCATTTCGGTCAATTCAATATAGTTCTTTTTAATGTTGATTCCATTTTGGCTCAATTGAATCATTTCGGTTTCAGTTTGTTCTAGGGTTGCTTCAATCAAGTTCATTTCTCGAGGTAACGGTGCTCGTGGAATCGTTTGGTTTTCTGGTATAGAAATTTTGTCTCTATGGATTTCAGCCTCGATATAACGTAACTGACGCTCCATTTCGTCGCAACGCTTAACTTCGCTCGCAAATTTTCTTTGAAATGCATTCATATCCCCATTTAACTAAAGTTGACATTAATGAAAACATATTGCGCAAATTTAACGTATGGAGACTTGTCACTTACATCTCGAAACTCAACAATTCCTGCCTCGCCCAATTCAGAAATTGTACAATAAGCGGATTCAGGTGGAAGGAAAAGTTGGCACAAAACCATTTCCTCGCTTCGAATTAACGAACCCATGACAACGTTGATTGATGAACTCGATGATTGATCTTCAACTCGGGAATATGCCGTCGTTTCTAAATATAGTAAAAGATTTATCAGTTTTCGAAAAAATTTAAATTTGCATTGAACTCAAACCGATTGCACTCATTTTGGCCGTGTAAAACCCGAAAATTCAAGCCATTGGTAACAAATGTTTTTGAACTATGTACTTCCATTCGTTTATGTGTAATTATTGTGAGTCTATCAATACCATTTAATTGATACAATTTCAAGACAGCGTTCTTATCTTGAGATTAGATAGAATAAATTGTTATGCAAAATTACCTAACGAATCGATATATTTTCTTAAAATTTTCAATGTTTTAAAATTAAAAAACTTTTTTGATTTAAATTCATTACTTTTTAGGTACAACAGTTTAAGGTATTTTAAAATTTCTTATATTAAAAATTAAAGATTTCAACTGATTGAATAAGCAAAATATTTAATATTTTCAATAATTTCTTGATTTACTAAGTTATTATAGTTTAGCATTATAATTTTTTTCAATAATCGAATATTAGACTAAAAATATGGTCAATTAAAAATGTATTTTTTTGTAATTAGTAATGAGGTTTTACAAAGCGATTTTCTTATCCTGGGTTGATTGATTCTGATTTTGATTGAGATAAAGTTTGAGATAAACTGATATTTTAATGCGCATAGTATTTGTAGTAAATACCTATATGAATTGAGAATGGAAATTATTGTAAGATAATACAGAGCTTATTATTTTTTCGAACTCAATATAACTTTAAAGGCTTGTATTCAAGATATTTCTATTTTTTATTCACTTGGATTTTAAAAGTTTTTCCAACAATAAAAATATGAAATTTCATTTTTTATTTTCTTATTGATTTATTTAAGGTCGCATCAATTACTATGGTCATTAGCGACCGTCGAATCCGAAAACCCAGAAAAAATATTGGGCTTTCATTGGGATTCAAACCCAGGACCACTGGCGTATAGAGCAACTATCTAGTCAACCACGCCACTAAGTGACCTTCATCTTTTTGAAGTTGCATCAAAAATATATTTAAAATTCCTCCAAGCTACCTATGTATGAATTGAATTGAAAATTAATGAAAAATTATACTCCTATAAAATATTAAAAGTTTTTGTTAAAAAAAAAATCTTAAGAATAATGAAAAAAATGAAGGATAGTATTTCCCAGTGAAGGTCGATAAGATGATAAAAAACTGTATATAACTTTATTAAAATGGGATTTCATTTGAATTTTATAATTAAAATAATTAAATATTCAACTTTGAGCAATCTTAAGACCGTACATATTAAATTTTAAGTGTCCTACCAATAGGTACTGAAAAGAAATATTTCAAACAAAATTAAACGTTACGTACATTCGTTGCATGTTTCAAATATTTTCTTGATTAAAAAATTGAATTTGACTGCTTAAAAGAGCAATAAATTATCTTGTATAATAATTGAGGGACAAATTTCAAGGATAATTTAATTGAATAGAGTAATATCGAACAGTCTTACCACTAGCCACACCTAAGCAACAGACAAAATCACTTACATCCTTCAATCCTAGCGAAAGTAATCGATCCAAAATCAACACTATCTTATTAACAAATGATTTGTTAATCACATTGCTGACATAAAAAGTAGAAAAATTTTTCTAATCAAATCTCTTATCACTTACTTACCTTGTTCAATATTGGTTATTTGTTTGATTTACTGAACAATAATGATTAATATGGATGATAAAGTCGTTTTTTTCAAGTCATCTATCAAAATTAAATACTTATCTGAAAAATTTGTAATGTAGGTAAGATACACATTACACAAATACAAAAGGAGTGTTATAAATAAAAGTTCTAAATTTGCAATAAAATCTATATTTTCTAAATTAAACTAAATAACAATAATATAGTTAAATTATTAGTAAATCAATGCGTTCCATGTAAATAAATATTTAAAATGTTTTTTTTTTCAGATCGTTACTGTTTCAAAAATGATAAAAGATACATGATTTTTGGCAGCAAAAATTCAGTTTGTTTTTCTTTAATATAATACTTGTTAAGATAAGATTCAATTTTCGAAATTTATTTCATGGAATTTTTTTCAATGTTTGGTTTTCTACGAATAGTATGAGTTTTATTATACATTTGGCCTTATTCTTCGGTGGCGTTAGCTTCTTCCTCCAAAATCACTTTGAAGCAGAATGGTTGGAATGGATATCCTAAGCCCGTATAAAATTTGCTCATGAACTCGACCCTAAAAAAAAAAAATTTGTAATTGTTAGCTGATTATATATTTTTAAGAGTAAAAATTGAAAAATACACAAAAAATTTAGATATATATACATATTAGTAGGTATTTTGAAAGCTGTGCAATTTGCATACTAATAATTGTACAAATCAAATTTAATGTTTTTCAAATTCAAGAAGTATTATTACACTTATATTACTTTTAAAACTGAAAGATGTTTACTATGAATGCGATTCTCTAGAGTAAAAAAATTGTAACTATTTTTATCGCTCCTTAATGATCCTAAGAGGACTTTAAGCTAAGTAAAACAAAAATCTTGTCTTTGCTTTCAAAAAAAAAAAGTTTACTCCTTAGCTAATTATCTTTCCCTTTGTTCCCATTACTAACCATACAAGTACAGTGGCGTAGAGTGGATTTATAGCACCCAGAGCGAACGACGAACTTAACGCCCCTTGTTTTCGTAGGTAAAAAAAACTTATAAATAACCTGCAAAACGTTCCTGTTGTTCTGTGTCAAATAAATACACAAAATAAAACTTCTTTCTAGAAAGAAAATTTTATTTTTCATGTTTTAGCAGCAATGTAAACTTCTCACTAAGCACAAAACATTCAATTGCGTAACAGTTCTGTAAGAGTTATGTAACAAAAAATTACGTAACTGCTACAGAATAGTTACCTTATTAGACTTTTAGTATCAACGGGTCATTACTCATTAGCATTCATTCGTCTAGCTAGATTCTAAAATCTACCATTTATTCTGTTGCTTAAATAGCTACAGAGTTGTTGAAACCTTTTACAAATTCTAACAGTTAACTACCTTATTTAAGAAAAAAAAATTGTTTTCTAGTAATTACTCGAAGTTTGTACTACCGTTACTAAAAATGGTCCTCCTCCTGATTTATATTAGCGAATCAAAAGGTTTACTAAGTTCTTTAGATCTTTTACTCTTGCAAGAGATAAGCATCTCATTCTAACTAGTAGCTATCGCTTGATTTTGCAAACAGGATTAAGAAACTTAACCGTTTTTTGCGGTCCCTACCTTTATGTAACCCAGGGCTGTGGCCCCTTTGCCCCCCACATGCTATGCCACTGTACAAGTGAACATCAACATCGTAAATACATGCACAGTATACTACTAGTTTTTATGTATATAATATACTAATACTTAAAACACATTAATTATATTGTTAAGTTAAAAGCAAAACTTAATTTGGTGTGTTTCAATTTTCCTGTAATATCTTGTTTGTGTGTTCATCTAAAATTGCCCTTCATTAGATGTCTTATACTTATTCATAGGTTTATGAGTTTTTTGATGTTTTATTTACTATATAGTTAACATTATTTAATGTGTATCAATAAAATAATATAATAATAGTATAATAGTATAATAGTGCTTGTAGAAATTCACTACTTGGCATAATTGTCAAGCTACTTGATCTAAAGTAAACTTGAAATCGAGTCAAATATTAAGTGGTACTTAAATACCAAATCAAGTCAAGCATTGGCTTCTCAAGTTATTTTATTTACAAGTCAAAATGTCAAGAAAATTCATATAAAAAATTGTCCAACTACTTAACTCATTAGATCCCTAAGCACTTGGTTTCAAAAAAAGATGAATTCACTTTGTAAGGTATAAAATATGTATTATAACCGATGGTCTATTACTTTAAAAACGTTCAGGGGAAGTAGAACTCTTAACATGTATTTCTAATAATCATTACGTATTTTTGATCAACCAAATTAAAAAATAACAGAACTTTTTAGGAAATCAGAATTATTAAGTAAAATGTCCCAATCAAAAACCCGGGAATAACTAACAAAAACTTAACAAAGATAAATGTGGTAAAAAATAACATTGATTGAAGGTTTCAAAATGTTTGGTTTACATTGTTTATGACCGGTTGTTAAGACCGGCCACCGCGGCTACCGATGCAAAGTGGCTTTATTAAGGGGATGTGTGTCGTTGAAGTCAACGTTTTATAAGTGTCTTTTAGATTTTCCTTAATCTTCTCAAAAAATTAAAGCTAGCTCACATTTACATAGCTTTCATTGACAGCACAGCAAATTTCAAGATATAATTCAAGATTTCAAGATTGAACAGGGGATTGACATTTCTAAACATAAATATGTATATGAAATTACTACCAGCGACCGCCAAAAATTATTTTTAAACTCTTACATATTTATTAGGGTGTTTCAAAAAGTTAAAAAAATTCTGATGGTGTCCATACATTTATAGTTTATATTAAAATAAAAATTTTGGCGCCAAAACGAGCTCTTACTATCAATATAATGGTTTGCTTATTCCATTTTGTCATTTTCCATTAAAATAAAAAAAGAAAAAAAACGAAAATTTGAATTTTCATACTTTGTAACAGTTTATTGTAACAACAATCTCAAAGAAGGGAGTAAAAGGAAAGTTTACAGTCTACAAAAAAGGTCCTTAAAAAAATTTGGAAAATATTAAAAAAATTAAATTTTTGTTACTTTTGAACTCTGATATCTTTGAAACGGTTGATCTGAGGAACTTTGGTCTAAGGACTTTAAGTTGCTTTAACATCTCAGGTCATATCATGACTTTCTACTCACAGAATAATTGTGTAGGTCATGTAAATCTTAGAAGATCTTAAATCTCATATTTAGGGATTCGACGGGGATCGAAGCCAGTACCACTGATTCATGTAGCGGAGAGCAAACTGCTCTAATCACTACGCCATTAAGTGGACAGACTTTTTTAACGTAAAATTTCTTTTAAATCCCGATTTTCAGATTATTGTTACGGTGAATTGTTCCAAGGTTATGGAAATTCAAAAATAAAAATAAATTTCTAATTATTTAAGTGGAAAATGAAAAAATAGATTGAGGCAAACCTGAATATTGATATTAAGAGCTCGTTTTGGCGCCAAAATTTTTGTTTTAATATAAACTACGAGCTCTTCAATACCATAAGATTTTTTTTTTTTGAAACACCCTAAAGTATACGAGGTTTCTGTATTCTACTACCTATGACTTTCATTTATAGGTAATCTTAAGTTACAATGTATAACACCTAATGAGTAAAGTGGTGTCCAATATGATTTCTAAAGTGATCAAGTATAAATTTTGTAGAAAAATGTGTAAAAATAAATATCAATTCAATAAGTACCAATGCAAACGAAGTGTGTGTAAAAAGGCAGAAAGACCTTCCATCATGACCAAAATAGCAATGGTGAACATAGCCCACGCTCCGAATACGAAAAATAACGTTACTGCTTCAGAGGTTGATTCGCCCGAGAGACCTATTCTTAACACCATATTCCATAATACTTCAGACAGTTCTAGAAAAAAAAGAAAATCTCAAATTTCAAAGAAATAGTTGGTACTATTAAGGTCTTACGTCCATGAGCTAATGATAAGGCCCACAATCGAAGGTACGAAGCAGTATGCGATACAGTACTTAAGACATACTCAATAGTGTGAATTCCTTGATGTATCCAAACTTCACTCATTGGCTCATCCTCATGGTCATGCGCGACAGGCGCATGCTTTGGACTTTCAACAATTTCCGGTTGAAGTTCCATCCCTTGATTTACATCCCCGTTAGTCGTAGTCTAAAAAACCATTATTGATTATAAGTTTCAAATAATTTATTACTTTCTCACCGAGTGATGTTTCTTGTTTTTAGTAAAAATTAAATATAATGGCTTGCCCAAAAGCATCACAGGAATACACAAAAGTGCTATATACACGAAAATTCTCTGCAGCTTTTCCTGGCCTTCAAACATGTACTCATCACATCCAGGTAACGGTGTTGTATTTTTAAATAGCATCATGTTAATAAACGTAATTAACACCGATGGAGCACATCCCGGCGTATAAGGCTGAGCTAAAATTAAAGTAGCATCATTAATTTGTTTAAATAGGAAAAAACTAAATTGACTTACTTTCACTAATTGCTGAATACATAACCCATTTTAAGATCATTAATGTTACCATGTATCCAAACAAAAGAATCAAGAAAATTACTTGAGGTAAAAATTCAAATATTATGCTGACATAATTTTTGAAATGCCTTTAAAAAATACCATTGTCAAAAGTTGATACATACTTAAACTTTTATTTTTAAAATACTTACACGTGATTTATAACACTCATACAAACACCAAAGATCATATGAATGACCCCAAAGAGAATTGATAGTTTCATTTTGTAGGAGTTTAAAAATATAATTTTGTTTTCTGCAAGCTAAAAGTGTTGCGATCAATCGAAATTTCTTTTGTATAATGAAAAAAGTAGGTACATACTTGCCATACTGGATCGAGTCCAACTGGGTACGGAATTTGTTGGTATGAGAATTTTGGGTCCAACTCCAGCATCTTATTCGTTCTCAATGTGCTAATATTCGGATTTACTTTCCATTCAGATCCAAAAATATTCATCGATTTTGAAAACACGTCATTGTATACAATTCCAGTATAAATCGAAAATAGTCCCATTAATAAAATAATGTAGCGACCAGCAAAGAAAATGTTCCATATTTCATTGTTTGTTTTCTTTCGTAACAATTTCTTCTCACAGATTACCATATAAGCTCCAAACAAACTTAAAATCAAGCCGTGTCCAGCATCACCAAACATAATACCGAAAAGAAATGGGAATGTGATTATGGTATACAAAGCTGGATTGGCTTCTCGATAGCTGGCCACGCCATAAGAATCAATCAAGTTTTGGAAACCTCGCGTGAAACGATTTGTGCGATTGAAGGTTGGAGGATTTTCAGACGTTTCAATTACGTTTAAAAATGACGGAATTGAACTTCCACAGGCATTCTAAAAACAATCAAAATATTTTGGTATTTTTTAACTAATTTTACTAATTTTTGTCGTACCGATCCATCTGTAAGAGCATTTTGGACAGTGGTTAAATCTTTAACTGGAACCCAGCATTCGCTGATCAAACATTTTTTCGTCACGTCCATATTGAACATGTTTAACGTATGATAGATAGCTTTCATTTTTCGAACCATAACACTCCAGTTTTGAAGCTCCTTAGCTACACTGACCAAGACTCTTTGACGATGGTCTTGAGTTTGATTCAACACCTAAATGTTTTTTATTTAATGAAGATTTGAAAGTCTTAAAATTTAAATATTACCATATTTAAATCCTCTAATCGAGTTCGGACTCCTTTAGCCATATCCTGACGCTCATTATGTGAATGTGGACAGGGATATAACGATGCGTGGAATCCAGCACAAACTTTTTTGATTCGAGACTTGAGCTGCTCTCCCTGGAAAAACGCAACAAACACCGTTTTGTACAACTGATTTCCCGTTTGGGGATCCTCAAGAGGTTGGTCCAATTCAGCCTGACGTAAGAAGACGTTACCACGCGAAATTCGCCACAACATGCGCTCAAAAGCAGGAACACGTTCACGTTCGACAACTCCTGCAACGAAACCGAGTCGTCCTCGAATCGGTGTATGTCCCGCTGGTTCTTCGGTAATCAAAGATCTGGTAAGCGAATCCATTCCATTGGATTCCTCCTTTTCCAGGAAAAACACATCCGTCTTTTCCAATACGTGTCTCAACTCAGTCAACTCAAGGTAGTTTGATTTTAAATTGACAGCGTTGTGACTCAATTCAAGAATTTCATTTTCGGTTTTTTCCAAATGTGCCTTAAATATGAATTTTTTTAAATTAGCAGTTGAAAGATCAACGAATTGAAATCGACCATTTAATGGGGTAAAATTCCAAGATATTACAGATCTATAAAACGCAAAGACTTAGTTAAAGCCTATTATGAGGTAGCATCCCTTAAATTGGTCGTGTAAATAAAAAAGTGGTACCTCCAAATCGATGATTTCTCGAGGGTTTGGAGCTCTTGGAAGTTCCATCACGTCAGGAACTGGGACATTATCCTTATTGACTTCAGCTTCAATATACCGAAGCTTTCGTTCCATTTCATCGCAACGTCGAACTTCTGAGACGAATTTTCGTTGAAACGAATTGACTTCAGCATTTAACTAAAATATGGTTGCATTAAATTTCTATTGTTGAAAATTTCCATTGTTGTAATAATAACGTCTCGAAATTGCACCGCTCCAGTTTCACCCAGTTCCGAAACAGAAAAATAAGCTGCCTCTGGCTGGATGAAGAGCTGGCATAAAGCCATCTCTTCACTACGAAACATCGCCCCCATCGTTCAGGAAAACTCGACAAAACTCACTGAAAAGCGAAAAAATGTCAATTTCGCGATTTGTTTCAAAACTCAACAATACAATTGAAGGTCCGTCAATGCTAAGTGCGTGTTTTTTTAATGGAAAAGTACGATTTTTTGAACTTGAAACAAGACACACCTAGAACGCGCGATGTCACGATGCAACAAATTTTTTAACTGCTCGAGTCATGTGAGTCTCGAGAATAATTTGATCGCAACGAGGAACGATTACGTTGCGTGATCCACCGTTGAAGGATCTGTAAATACTGAAAACGCGCGACATGGTCATTGTTATTAAGCAACAAACACATATGACACGAAGAGATAGATTTGAAACATACATAAATAAATAATGTGTATATAACAACTCGTAACGCCAGCTTCAATTTCAATTTATTTTCTCGCTTCTTTTTACGACTAATAGAAAAAATCTTGACAATTACAAATCATGCAAAACGGATTTGATTCATGTGACCTGCGGAGATGAAGTCTGATTGCTTGCACAACCGATCGATTGATCCATGTATGTTGAAAATTTAAAAATACATAAATATAATAATATGTTGCATGAAAAGCTGAAACCAGAACAAGGAAAGACAACAATTATCATCTTTATAGTAAACCATATTACTAATTAATTTAATTTATTTTTCATGCTACGATTTTTATTGTTGGTACATAACGAAAGTGTCCACGGAATCAAATGTAAATTCCCCAAACAATATAAAGAAGGTACCATAAAATGATTTAACTAATCAATAAAAAAATTATATTCAGTGTCAGAATATATTTTACTTAAACCTATGAAAAATAGAGGTTTATAAAAAAATGTATAATCATTTTTCCATGTTCATTGTAATAATACCCCCAATTTCAACACTCAACAATATTGAAAATAATTCGTTACTACATCTATTAAATGAACCAAGTTTTTGAATGACATTATTTTAATTTCTAATAAAAACGTATTTAAATAAGTATTATTAAAATATTTTCTTTGATTTAAATAGTTATTCATACATCCATTATTCATGAGACTACCTAATTTATTGTAAATCTGTTAAATATTTTTAATAATAAGGTTCCAATTGTATGTTTGTCATACATTTTATTATTTACTACTACCTATTATAGTTTTTAAATTCTTTTTTTATGAATAATTTTTTTTCTTTTGTGTAGTTACTGTTAGTGCTATTGTGGTCTATACTGAACAAGAGCGCATATATAGCCTAGTAGCTGAGCGCTTACAATCTATCTATCTATCTTCTATATATAAATAAAATGATAGGTGTTTACCAATGTTCACTTTTAACTCAAAAACTACTGGAAAGATTACGATCATTGTTTTTTTGTTTTACTTCTCATATACTTGGTCATTATCTTAAATTAGAATTATCACGATATCTTCATTAAAAACATAGTAATTAAAGTTTTAATAAATGCGATTTTTACAAGCAAAACATATATATATTGCTCCTTAAGTGCTCTTTAGTCTTTCCGGATCCGCAATTGCTCCAGGTGTATAGTTAATAGTTAAATTTTTTTAATATTTTCAATCTCAGTAATTAAAATCGCTATAAAACCCAAAATAATTTTTATTTGCAATTTTTGTTTTTTTAAAGCTCTCTATCTGCTCTTTTCATTACGCAAATAATTGCTCCTATTTTTAATGATTGATTATTTGCAACTATTTATACATGTATTGTTGTACTATGACGTCATCAATTTCCGTTGGATCCTATAAACATAAATAGTTTAAAAATTTATTTACCTACTAATTAACTATACACCTGGAGCAATTGCGGATACGAAAAGAGTATTTAAGGAACAATTTTTTGAAAATGATTATGATTATTTTGGATTATAGGTATAGCAATTTTTATTTTTGAATTTACAAATTTTTGAAAAATGAATTATTAATTATTAGTTAACTAAAATTTTTTGGCATATCTATAGTTAAAAATGTTCTACGCTTAGTTCTTTCCGGTTATTTTTAGTATATTTTTGCTTTCAATTTTTTAAATGTTTTTCCTCTTTGAATGAAATATAATTTTATTAACATAATAACCTACGCAGACGACGTCGCGGGTATCAGCTAGTTTTAAATTAAAAAATATATTCATACGGTTTAACAATGACGCTCTGTTGTTGTACTTTATTAGTTTGAAGCATTAGCTTGTTGTATTATACAAATAACCAGACAAAATTTTAATAAAACATAAAAACTATTCTTCTAGACTTCTACCTCAAAAAATTTTATTTTAAGGTCACATTGGTTTGATAAAAATATTTCTGGAAGTTCAATGAGATAAATTCAATTTGAAATCAGACGGATGCGATAAACCTTCAAATGGACTAAAGAGAAAAAATACAAAATTATTATAAACGCATCAAACATCAGCATTGTCATGAGTAATCATCAACATCCTCGTTATATAACGATGTTTAATTAATTATTGATGGAAGTAGTAATGAAATTAATTACGTTATTTATTTTGTACCTATTTTGTAACCTTCATAAATTCAAGCCATTAAAAAAATAGATCAAAAATGATGTATTTGTATTTTCTTATCTTTGAAATTAAATGCAAAAAAAATTCCTACTTAATCTTCAACTAAAGTGTTATATTACATTTAAATACAGAGATGTAAGGTCTTATAATTATCATATTAATAATTCTATTATTTAAAATGACTTTTATGTAAACAACCAAAGAATTCGAAGACCAAAGTAAAAATTCTTCAATTTAACCTTAGGACAACTGGCACACAGGGACAATCTTGTCACTATACCATTAAGATTGTTTCAAATAAAACTGAACTTATTTACAGATTTTATTTAAAGTTAACAGAAAAACTAATGCTATAAATAGTTAAAAACATAATCCTGAAGTTCTTAGAGTTGAGGAGAGTTCTAGATCTGAAATTTAACTTAAAGAAATTATTCTTCTAGAAGTTAAATTATAATACACATTCTTATAAAAAATAAAATTACCTGGCAGTAAAAATTCATTGTGAAATATCAAATATACAGAAATCGAAGAAACTTTAGGAAAATTACAAAATCATTAAAAAATATAATACTTATTTGCCCGAGTATATTGTGGGTGTGCGTTTAATAAATATACCTAATATTCTTCAAAAACTATAAATTGCACATATGATAAAAGAGAGGAGAAAACGAGCGGAAGAGAGAAGGTCAGAACTCTAATCTAGTGACAATTTACATAAGCAGCATCGAAAGTAAGCACATATTTATATGAGCGTAAATATATATGAGTGATATGAGTTGCCGGTCGCAGCTCAACAGCTAATGAGGAAACAACCTTAAGGGGGCCGATTAAATTTCTTATATCAAACTTGGTAATATGCAAGGAGATATTTGTTATTTATAAAGCGGATTGTTTGAACTTTGGCTGTTTAATTCAACTTAAATAACAATATTTTTTCAAGAATTCAATATGAGATTTTTCCAGTTTTTTAATTATTTGTTTTTTCTTGCATGTTGAAATCAACGACATACCAGATTTGATGGATTTTTTTATTAAGATCTGTTTATCTGATTGATCGAATAGCTACAGAAATAAGTAGTGTTCTATTCTTATATAAGGGTGACAATCTAAAAGTGCCCGCAAATAAGCGTAAGTAGCTGTTAAAGATGAAATAATATAAGGGAGAGTTAACGTGCAGCGACATTAGTCAGACGAGAACAGCAAATGTTTGCGTTACAAGTTTTATCTCTATGGCGTGTCTCGATCTATTGAGACACAGAAATGGTTTAAAAACTCGCAAGGCATGTATTCGCTTTTCTTGGTTGAAAAATGTCTTTTCGCGCTTTCTCACTTAATCTTTAATTTACAGCATTTGTACTAGCTATTTTCGCTTATTTGCGGACACTTTTAGGTGGGCACCCCTATATCATCATGCACAGAAAAAGAGCTTTAATGATATATATAAATTATTAATCTATATTATGAGAGTGGCAATCATGCAATGGAATCTTAGGCTATAATAAATAGTTTGTATAATATATAAGTATTAATAGTTTCTTTAAAAATTGATTAAATGAGCAATTAAATGCCAGGACACCTTGTTCTTTATAAGTTTTTTTTGGTCTCTTATAAATAACCCCCAGAAAAATAGGTAATTAAAATAAGAGAGATGAGTAAAAAGATGGTTTTTAAGCAAATTTATTTAGAGTAAAATGTTAAATCTTGTAAATTAAATTAAAAATAGTGTTTTAGTTAAGTGGAGCACTTAGTCTGTTACATTAAAGTATATAAAACGGTTAATTTCTAATAATGGTACAATTTGTATAACACAATTAGCGCTTTAAATTGAATATTTAATAATAAGTCCAGTCAACGAAACCTAAAAAAGACGATGGCCCTAACTAAATAATAGCACCTAAATTTTTTCGGACAGTAGTAAGGAAGGTCTTCCTAGGTAACATAATAAAAGTCCCCACCAATCGAGTGGAAGGGTCGAAAAGGAAAGGAATGGAAAGGTTTTTCTTTTAATTTTCCAAAAATATCTCGCAAAAATAACTTCTGGTGAAAAATATCTAATATTTAAAATTAGAGTAAATTGAATTACAAGAAAACAAAAAATGCTGAGTATATTTTCCTACTAAGATGCATATTTGGTGGTGCAAAAATTAATTTTGGTGTTCCCGGTGTTCATAAATGAAAATTGTTGGTACAATTTAAAAGAAATTACGAGAAAAATAAATAACGGAATTATTGAACCATAGAGATTAAAATTTTTCAATCGGTGGTCTGTGAATTACTAATAACACATAAAACAATTAAATTTTCAATAAATTAAGTAATACCATTGGCAAGTAATTTTCCCGATAATAGGTACTATATAAAGTTAAATAAACACATCTTTGGGTAAATATACTATAAGATGCTAAAAACATTTTATATGAAAGAATTTTCTAAAAGTTCAGCTTAAAAGATAGCCCTAAAAGATATTAAAAAATAAATGGTCTACCTAAATTTTTTTTGACTTTTTATCTGACTTGGAATGATTTTTTAAACAAATTTCTTACGTCTTAACAAACGAAGCAAAAGTTTTACTAAAAAAAATCGTTTTAACTGTACTTTGTCTATTCAATAATGTTAGGCCAGGTATGGTTCAGGTTTGGGGATAATCTTATTTAAAAGAAATATCCTCAGCAAGAAAGTAATAAAAACTAATAAACTTAATAAAAATTAAGAGGGATATCATGAATTTTGTTGCATGATTTCAGTGTGTCATCAAACAAAAAAGTTTACACACCACTTATCTAAAAAATGTGTTTTTCACGTTAAACCAATCTCAATCATTTATCTTTAAATTTTTCATTTTACTTTTTTCTGATTAATATTTCTTTTATAGTTTTTAATTTTTATTTCCATTTAAAACCAATTCACTGAATTGATTATTTCCTTACTCCATACTGCATTTAAATGAATAATTTACACATAAAACAAGAATAACTTGAAAACTTGATCGAATTATCATAATTGACATATCGAGGGAATAATTTATAGCGTAAAGAAGACTATCGATTTGAAACACATTCAAGAATACAGAAGACATTGAAAGGGTCAGGGACAAGAGTCATTTAAATAATGATAACAGCATAATATTCATAAATACGAAGTAGATAAATTTAATTTAATTCATTTCGTTTTTATGAAAATTATTTTTAGATTTTCAAACTAGATCTCAACTTCTTTTCTCTGTACGTCTCTATGCTTTATAAAAAAACATTTAGATTACCCTAAACTTTTTGGTTTGATGAAATTAAAAATAACATTTCGATTTTGTTGTAGATTTTTGTGGAAAGAGTGAAATAATTTATCGGACATTAAACAGACCACAAATATATATTTACCTAGTTAATAATAGTTCGTGTTGATACGACTTGAGCAAATATTTCGACAAAAACTAAACAGAAAACTTCCAAACAGATTAACGAAATGTTTATTATCCGTTTTTCACCTAATTTAAACGAATCGTTAAAAAATTCATTTACGAGTAGTTCAAGAAATGGTGAATTGACGATAAAAGTATACAAACATATAACTTTAGTATGTTTAATTCGACCGTCATTGTAAGTCTTAGATAAAATTCTAATTATTTATGGTTTAGTTTGTTTAATTAACCCATTCGTATATTTGTACTTGAACAGTTTCAACAAAGACAAAAATTTTATGAATTTTTCAAATTTCATTTGTGTCCTTGTCATATGACGGTTTCTGTACAATTAGTGTCACTTATCTTGTACGAGCACATTTAATACAAGAGTCGTTTATTTACTTATTAAAACAACATAAAATTTTCTTAAGTTTTATATCACTAAGCATTCTTTTTATTTAATAAAAAAATTATATCATTCATTGTTACCAAGAAAATAATAAAATGTTATACGGAAGTGCTGTTATTTGAGACATCGTTTTTAAAACCCGAGTCAAAAAAAATGCAAAATTCAAAGATAAAAGTATCTGATTGGCAAACTTATATCAGTAGTACAAAATACTTATAGGAAGTAAAATTTAATTTTACAATTTTTGACTAATCATAGTTGATAACATTTTGTAAGGGATATAAAATATATTGTAGCTATATTTAGCCTAAATATATTTAATGTCTTTTAAATTTTGTGTTACCTTACAAATGTAGGTAGGAGTGTCATATTTTCGATGGTCATTTAATTTATAGCTTATATTTGTACGAACAGAAAATGCCGGAAAACGCACGGAGAAAGATTTTTGATGGTCAAACTTTTGAATACACCTACCTGTTCTAAAACTATATTTGGTTACCTTGTAACTACTCTATAAACCTACGTTTTAAAAAAATCCGCTACTAGGTATCTATCGTTACCTATTAGAAAACGTACTGTTGTTTTATTATACAACTAGCGGCTACCCGTGACTTCGTTGACTCAATGATGGTCTCCGATATGTAAAGCTTTAAAATTGATAATAGCATGCAGATTCAAAACTGATTCATAATTGTTAAAAATACAAGACTTTTAACTTTCTCTTTGAGCCTCTTAGAAGTGAAATATTAAAAAAACCTTCCTTACTGAAAACCACAGCTTACTCAGAAACAAGACCTTAAAACAAATTTTTTTATCTTCAATAGTTTAGGCTCCAGCGTCAGTCAGTCATGAAACTTTTTTATATAATATAAGTACATATAAATAAGTCGGGCCCTTTCATTAGGAATTTTCTTTATGTCTTATTAAATTTTTTATGGAATGAACGAATTAAGATTCTACACAAGTCGAGGTTCTTTATACATTTACATGTAAATAGATCATTGCAAAAAAAGAATTGAAGAATATAATTGTAAGAGACAATTTTCAAAAATTCAAAACTTTCATATATATATATAACACTGTTCTTGACAATATCTTCTTTCCGACTCATTTTACGACAAAAATGTCTGTACAAAATGAAAACAGAGAAAAATGCCAACAATTTATATATTAACCTTTTTTTCTTAAAATCAACAGTTTTGGCGTACGAGCGCCGTAAACCTTTATACATCTACATTACCAGCGATTTTCAATTTTAACTACTTATGTATTTGTGTATTGTATACATTTCTGTATTGTATTATAATTTCACGTATTGGCGTAGATGTATAACATTTTGTAAAAACTGTAAATTTTACAGCAAAAATGGTTAATACATAAATTGTAGGAAATATTTCTACTTTAATTTTTTACAATAATTTTTTGCCGTAAAATAAGTCGAAAATGAGATATTGTCAAGAAACTGTTATAGGTGGCTTTTCTAATATGACAGCGCGAACGGCAAAGGTACGCGTTGGCAAAGTTAAAATTCAGAAAGAGCACATCGAAATTTATAAAATTTATCAATTTTCAAAACTCCCGGAAAACTGTCCAGATAACTACTAATTCTAGAACTAAATGACTTTACTCATGCATGAATGTTTATATAATAGTTATCATCAATAAGTAAGCCTAATTTTCCCAAAAAACTTTTGTGTACTTATACCTAGATATTACCTCAACATTACAATGTTTTGTATTTTTAATAAAGAACAATAACATATATTGATTTGTTTTCTAAATTTCTTTACAAGTTATAAAGCGCAATGAGATGTCATAAAGGTTTTTAATATTTTTAATTGAAGGGTTTGGTGCAAGAACCTGTTAAGTCAAAATATTTCAATTTTGTTTTTATAGCATTTTTTTCTTGGTACAATATTACTCTTTCGATTGGTCCAAAAACCAGAGCAAAATGGAACATCAGTACTGTCCTGGGTAGTAAATAATGTGGGAAAGGTAAGGACTTACCTTATATCATCTTTATTTTCATTCAACGATTACCGAAACTTTGTCAGTCAGGACTTACCAGGTTTTTGCACCAAGCCCCTCATAATATTTAATAATAGCATACACAGTAAGTATATATGTTACGGTAAAAGTAGATATTGCGGCAAATGTACACATTTTCCGGTAAATGTGTACATTTGCCTCCTCATTTGGGTAATGTGCATTCAACTTACATTTACAATTTCAATTAAGGGAAATGTATATTGAATTCACAATGACCATGTCGTTTTGGTAAATTTGAGCATACAAAATACGAAATCGTGTCAGAAGTAGCAAAACAACTTATGGACGCAAATCAAAAAATTTGATTTGCGTTGTTTTCTGTAGAGATGACGATAAAAATTTATATAAATTAAGAGCTAAACAGGGATTTTTAAAACAATATTATTCTAGGCATGTTTTCGCCATTTGCGAACAAAAGTTTATATCATACCAAGCTGTTCCTCAAGATGTTGAGAAATCGGTAAGAGAAATTATAGGAATGCAGTCCCTTACTGGTGGACAAGGTTTTAAAAGATCCATCTGTAAAGGAACATGTTCCTCAAAAGAATGCAGTTGTAAAAATGCTGGAATATTATAATTCAAAGTGCTACTATAGCAATTCTTGCTCAAATAAATAAAACATTTTTCATCATGAAATTTTTAAAGGTTCCTTTATAGTTTTATAAAATTTAACTGTTATAATAAAGAAAATTATGTTATTATTATTATTAGTTTGATTCCCATCGTATTGGTTCTAAAAAACTAGGACAAAAATTGTATTTAGGAATTTGGGATCATTACCTATGACATATTATATAATATGCAAAGAAAAGTATGTTTTGTTTGTCATTTACTGCAACAACATTTTTAATTTATTTGTATTCTAACTTTTCTTAAAACATGAAGGTAAGAGTATACATTTACAAAACGTGAAGGCAAGAGTACACATTTACCGGGAAATGTACCTATACATTATATTCAGTTCACATATACCTAACTTTTTGGGAAATGTACACATTTTACGGTAAAAGTGTACAAATTTCCAAAAGTGTACATTTACCGTAACATATACATTGAAAGAAGCAAAAAAATGTTGAACTTTCCTCGTTAGAAACATACTTTAAAAAATCTAAATTCGTTTAGTGAATATAAAATTAAATAATTTTTTTGCATAAATTATATAAAGTTTTCACAATAATTAAATTATAAAAGTTTCCTTGAATAATATAAAAATAAAATGTATACATTTAATATAACATTAGTATGGAGAATAATGATCGATAAAATTTTCCATAATTCAATTTTTTCAAATTAACATTGATATAAATTCTCCAATGAAATATTGTAAAGTACAATTATACGAACATGCCATTGTCCATACAACTATAAATAATTGCAATTTTATTCGGTTTTCTTAATTGGTCAATATGAGAAATTTAACAATCCAATTTTCGAATGTGAAAACTTTATTTCGGCATGTGGAATCAGGTTTTAATTAATAAATAAACATTTTGGTTATTGATAATGAAAACTAATTGCCTGATAATGATTTGGTCAAACAAACTTAAATGTAAATATTTAATTCATTTTTGTGATTATTTTTGTTCTTCATAAATTTTTTAGTATGTTCAATGTACATAAAAAAAAATATTTAGTTATGAAATTGTAGGTATTTTTGCAAATTCTTTCATTAACAAGTTTGTTAAAATGCATTAGAAATATTGCATGTTGGAGTAATTATTATTGTTCTGTGTAGTGATGTAACTTCCTTTCAATTCGTTACGGGTAATAATTTTTTGGTATTTGGAAATTAAATGATTGAATTTATGTTAGGCGTGGAAAATTATGATAATTTATTTATGATAATGTATGCATTTCTTTCATTTTTTACATTAGGGAGAAAAATTAACGGAAACCTTTTAAAAGATAAACATAATGTGGTTGGAACTTTTCAAAAGCGTGGAAATTTAATTCGATTCTTATTTCTAAAAATGGATTAAATGTAAATGTAAGGTGATACGGTGGATTGCGTGATCGTTTTTGATTTTCTTTTGTATGAATTTTTCAAAGTCAATAACTAGGTACGTGACAAAAAAAGTATAAAGAAATCAATGAAAAAATTATGCCTTTTTTATTTCTTTTTTTTTAATGCTTAACTAATTTTATTTATTCTTTTATAGAATTTTAATAGCACTGTTATAATTGTGTTGTTAGTGAGAAAAATCTAATTTTCTAAATAACGTTTTTTGAAACTTTTTTTTTAGCTTACAAGATGTTAAATATAATTTTTTTAATTATATATGTAAATCGTATATCTTATCAGACATTCATCACACTTTGAAATAGTAAAAAAATTAAAACCATTCTATTAAAATAAATTATTATTGTATACAACTAGCTTTAATATATCTATTTCTAATAATCTTCTTCGGTCACCCATGACCCTTATATTATTACAAAATAACTAAATTTTAGTCAGTGATAATCTCTAATACATAGTAAATAGCTGTGTTGAAAAAACTTTTAAGTTAATATATAGGTATCGTTATTATGCCTGTAAATCGTACTTATGCAATTATTTTAAAATTTGTACATCAATACATACTCGTAATATAATAAAATTGTAAGCCGTTTTGTAAATTGAAATTTTGAAATCTGTTTGTCTGTTGTCGCATCATGTAAAAACCACTTGATAGATTTTAATGAAATTTGGTTTTTAAGATGTCTAACTATCCTAAAAAAAGTTAAAATAAAACTAAGCTTTACATTTTTTGCCTAGCTAAAGCTGCAATAGATTTTTGATAACTATGGTAGTTGGTACTTATTATAAAGGTTATGAAAGACTTATAATATAATATTATTTTAAAAAATAATTATATTCGTTTGTTAGAGTTTGGAAAGTCAAAAAGTAAATCCATCAATTGTTAATTCTTTCAAAATAATAGTTCATATGGTCTCAAAAGAAAGAAAAAACAATTTGTTTTAACTACATTATCTGGACATATATTTACCCTTGATCTATACTGCCTTATCAATACTATAATCTAAAGTTCTTTGAATGTTTCTTTTAAAGAATTCTCTTTTGAAGAGATTTTGGCAATTAACAAACTCATTTTTAAAAAATATTTGATGGATGTTAATAATTTTTTTAAAGATACTCTTAATAACTCAGGAATTTCTTTTGATAATTTCAGGTTAGATTTTTTTTTTGTTGCTAAAAACTAAACTTTTAAACTTTTTGTAAGCTTGCAGTTGTATCGACTCTCAAAACTTTAAATTAACTAATATTACTGCTGAACCGTACCTATTTTTAATTTAGGAGGATAAATTGATTTTTAAGTTTTATTTAAAATGGTTAAATGGTACTCCTATTATATTATAATAGCTCACCATAATTTTAATATTCATTGTCTTTAATTGGTAAAAATGAGTTATTACTAATAATTAAACTATTTGAATCGTTATGAGAAACTACAAATTTTTATTTTCAATAATTAAATATGATAATATGTATCTATTAACAATAATTTTTTTTACATGAAACTGTCGTACTAACTTATGAAAATAAATAACGTAAATTAGAAATCCCAAATTTTTAAAAGGGTTAAAACTAGGTTCAAACTCATTTTGAGGTCTCAAATATTTTTTGAGTCCTCTTGTTTTGGTTTCTCTGGTATTTAATGCGAATCAATATCAACTTTCAGTACTGATTATAAAAAAATTGTAAATAGAGATTGGGTGTTTTATTGGTGATTTCTAGTGCGTTATCTACTAGATGTTTTGCGTTGTTTAACACAGACTTAAAATTGGTTGATTCTAGGGTTCAAAACAGGTCTTGAACTATTTAAAAAAATTCCAGTTTAATTATTTCACAGAAACTTTAACAATTAAATTTTTAATATAAAAGTCGCTCTAGAACTTTTATTAAACAACTTTTAAACTTTTTCAGTATTTATATCAAAAGAACTTTTTGTTAAAGTTCTGTAAATATATGTTTCGCGAAAACCGTTTAATAAAAATAATAACTATAGAAGTTCTTACTGCAACTTTTTAGATATAAGTACTCATATATAAGTTTTCTCGTGCTTAAAAATCTTATTTGAAATACAATTTAAAATAAACACTTAAAACTATAAAAATTGTAAATTAAAATAAAAATTTTACGGCCAAATGAGATTTTGCAATTATAGGTATAAGTTTTTTAATATACATAGGTATTGGTCGGAAATACATGGTTCATCTTATGCTAAAAGCGTATCAATTCATTAATTATTCGTCACAGCATACTGAAAATAATTAATGAATTGATACGCTTCGATCGGAAATTTTTCCAAACGGCGGAATATTCCTCACCTACAGCAACTAGCTACCGCAACCACAATAGCCGAAAAACATCATGATATCAGTTTCCAAAAAAAAACCTCCCGCAAAAAAACCCTGAAACAGATACCAACTTCAAAACACAATTCTATAATCCTTTTTCACATTTACCTAGAAACAATAATGATGAAAACTTCTATTGTAAGAGTTCTGTTTAAAACGTTCTGTAGAATACTTTTATCATAAAAAGCTTCTATACAAAAGATCCGAACAAAAGTTCTTCGAAGAAGTTCTACCATAAATGTTCTTTTGGTGATGTTCTCAACATAACTTTTACTATTAAAGTTCTGATGTAAAAGGTCTCGAAATAAATTTATAATAAAAGTTCTACCAAAAAAGTTCTTACACAAACTGTTTCAAAATAGTTACAAAAAAAAAGTTTAACTTACAACAAGAACTTTTTCAAATTAAAAGTGCACCGATTTTTTTTTTTTTTTTTTTGATCCCTTTTTAATTTCATTGAGTAAATGATACTCTTGCTTTGACTTAATATTGACTTTAGTTTTATTTTCGCATTTTCAACTCTTTGAAACAGTATTTCTATTTTTTGGATGTCATTGTCGATACCCCATGGTACATTTAGAACGTCATTATCCATAAAGATCTAGGCATATGGCTATTGGCTACTGCCAGGGAAGAGGCAGATTCAGCACCGATGGGGTTAAATGATCATCGAAGCCACCTGGCTGTTAACTTCCTGAATAACAGTGAAGAGAGCCAGTGGAGCTAGTATTGCCTGACGGTAGCAGTATAATAGACACCCCATCTGAGATCTCCTACCCTGTCCATACGTTTATCAAATTCATTTATTGTCCTAGGATAGACTGCGAAACAGTATTCAAAAATGTTATAATCTCAACTAGGACATATTATACTTCATATTTTATGTTTGAAGTTTATAACTCAAGCCCTTTCCTATACCTAGTTAAAGTTGCTTATTCAAAATAAATTAACTTATCATAAAGTTTATAATTTACCAGGTGTATACTTTTCAGATGGAGGATAATAGAGTGACCAAGATATTTAAGCTGGCCTCGATCTCAATCGTAACAATTATGTTGTTGTGACATCAAGATGCGTTCGAGAAAAAATGTATCATTCAAAAAGTATTATAAAGAATACGATATATCACCCAAGGTGATCTGAATGTTCTTAATGATTTTCAGATAATGTTATTTCAATCTCTTGCCCAATAATGCATACATAATTAACGTGTACATTTTTTAATAAAATTAAAATATTTATATACTTACCATTTTATACAATAATATACAGTGATTTTATACATAAATAATTTTATTAGTTTTACATTTTTCAACTGCATATAAAAATGTCTCCCTTGAAACTTTATTAGTAAGTTTTTTTTTCAAAATTTACTCTAAATTCTCAAAGTCATTGTGTTTCTAATTGAACTAAACTTTCAGACAAATATTTATATTAATTATCTACAGTTAAATCATGAAAATATTCAAATTAATAACAGAATAGCTATTTTAAAATTAAAAATAAAAATTACCTTTCATTTTAGGCTTTTTAATTTTTCCTGTAAAGCTTACAATAAAGCGACAGGGTCTCGATTATTTTAAGAACAACACAAAAACGCAAAAGAGACGTGAGAAAAGAGCGCACCGGGTTATTTTAAACATTATAAAACATCAGAGTTCATTTTCCCATTTCCTAAATCAATTTCGTAAAAGAAAACAAAAATTTCACAAGTTCTCTCAGTAACTACGTGATTTTCGCATAAGTTTACGATTAAATCAAAAGATTCTAATGAGGCTTCTCACAATAGAATGATTGATTTGTTTTTACGAAATTAATACCAATAATATGGTATTAACTTATCATTAAAATAACAAGTTTCGATTTATTTAAAATATAATTACATAACATAAGTATAATATTAATATTTATAAAACTAACGACTGATATTGTGAATAAAATTATGTAAATGTTTTTCATGTAATAATTGAAAATTGAATAACATATGTCTATATCAGTTTTCATCTAAAAATAGTGGAAATAGAAACGTAATAATTTTACGACAATATGTATAAGAAGTCGAGAAATTTTCAGTCTTTATTCGAATTAAATTTGCCAGAAACCTTGACCAAATATATTTGAAATGAATCAATAAAATCACATCTTAAAAATCTTAATTAATACAAGGCTAATTAATCAATATAATCTATTCTTTTCCCTGATTGTTATCTTTAATTATTAATTATTGGTATATCGAAATTTTAATTTGTGTTTAATATGAAGAGGTGGAACTTATTATGGAAAATGGACCAGTTGTACCACTCTTGAATGGACTAAATTTCATTCAAGGCTAAACCAAGATTTAAAAAATTAAGTTTTCTCTTAAATTTTTAGTAGTTGAAAGTTTAAGTTTGAATTTTTATTTCATTCATTTTTAGTTTTGATGAATGGTTCAATAAAAAAGTGTACAATGTATGTGATATGGGTCAATGACTGATTTAAGTCATCTGTTGTCTTAATAGTTACATTTGCTGACATGTTGATATTTATGCCTCTGAAAGGCTTTAGTTAATTTAAACAATTTGTCGATTACGTCACTATTTGACTGTCCTAAAAATGATGAGCGCACAAAATATGAAAGAATGAGACGGATATAAAAGCAAGGGCGTAGAAACAATGACAAAATATTAACTTTATGCATTCCTAGATAATTAAAACGGTTAGTTTTAAGACAGAATATTTTTACGACAAATGTAAGAAAATGAATTTTATGAGTTTTTCTCGAGGTTGTTCACCTAGGCTTAGTTGAGATAATATGAACATAATAAAAGAGATTTTCTTAAAATTATATGTGTTGTAAATTAATTAAAAAAATAAAAAATTATGGAGTACCTGGAATGAAGAAAATTAAAACTTTAATGTTGTAGCTCTTTTGGTCAATTGAAAAAGTGAAAAATGCATTATTTTTTTTAAAAACTTCAAACACTAATATTCATGTTGATGGTGTTGTAGCACTAAAAATATATCCACGTGCAGTGATAATAAATAACAGAAAACTAACGCGTTTAAAATCGTGTGACAAAAACCGTAACGACAACGCCAGGCGTCGCAACAAGACCTAATCGTCAAAAAAAACGCTTGCATGAAAATCGAGTTTATTTGTAGACCGAGGCTCATTTGACCGAAAAGAAAACTTGTTAGCCTACGAATACGAGGAAAATGCGTGTGTTTTCTGATCGAGAAAACGTTACTTGTGCGTGTGTTGACCGATTTGACCAAACTGACCGCATCAAGTAAATCGCCGCTAGAAGTCTGACAACCACATGGTGGAGACATAACAGGAAAAGTAGGGATAAACAATGGCATTGACTTTATACATGAGCGATTGGAAATGAATTATGAATACAATTATTGGCTGCTTAGCATTCAAAACTCAAATTTGATTATTATCAGCCCGAAATTTTTGTTTGGAAACTATTTTAACAACTTTCGTAAGACTTGGCTTCCGCCAAGCGCCGCCGTCGGATTCAATTAAAGTTGAGACTATAGTAAAAAATTTCTGTCTAAGTTCAAATTCAAGAATTTAGTAAAAAAATGTGTTTTATTTGATATCGCAACAATCATAAAATTCTATTTACTTAATTAAAATAATTTTATTTCAAAATTGGCTAAAGCAATTGCTCTCTCCGCTTCATGCGTCAAGTGGTACTGGGATCGATCCCCATTGAATCCATCCTAGACTTAAGATCTTAGACCTAAGATGTAACTTAATTAAAGATAACTTTTGTTATTCAACATAGCATATACTCAGGTTTATAACTCAACAAAATAAAATTTAAAAAAAACTAATCCAGTCTTCTGAGTAGTGGCTTCATTGTGCAACTTTTCTTTTTCTTGGCCGGTGTTGTGCTAAGTACACATTTCACAAATAAATGGATTTTTATCATCGCAATCAATTCCGGCACAAGCTTCATGCCATCATTTTCCACAAGCACAACACTTGACCCACCCTTCACCCTTTATATCGCCGCAAAACTTTTCCGTGCAATAAAGGCATTCTGTGTCATCTTCCTCAAATAACTCAGACGAGAAATATGATGTTTTCTTAAACTTAATATAATATTAAGTACATAAAAATAAGCTATAAGCAGTTTGTACAAAAGTCAAGGTACAAGATGATCCCGGGATTATCCCAGGGTCATCTTGTACACAAGGAAGGGAATCGACTTGCCCCAAGTGTAACTTTTTTTGTTTAAAGTTAATTAACACAGTGGTCGAAATTCGACCATAATTTGTTACAATTTTTACATACATACCTAAGGTTACACTTCACTTGTAACTGCCTTAAAAACTTTAGTTACTAAGCTAACTACAGCAGATAATGAATTGCATTTGCGAATGTTTGGAAAATAATTTCTTGACTAAATTTTTCTTCAAGGTTCATTTAAAGAAAGTGCATCATATAATGATTGAAAATATTTATTTTAAGTTAAGGAAGGAAATAGGTGTAGAGGTTTCAAAATATTTTTTTTTCTTCCATAAATCTTTTACAAAATTATTTCAGAATATTCTCTAAAAATTTCAAAACTAAATATCAATTCGTTCATATCATACATGTTTTGAGGTCCCCTGAGTCCAAAAAAGTAGTTTTTAGAAACATGTCTGTGTGTGCCTGTGTGTGACAGCCATATCGTATCGAACGCTTTTCCGAATTTCACCAAACTTGGAAATTTTCCTTCATATTATATCTTGTTTTGCCGTGAAGCTTTTAGTTGAAATCGGTTAACCGAAAGCTCCACTTTACTCTCGGAGTTTTGAGCTTTTTCAAATTTTTTCGAAAACGGCTGCAAAGATTTTCTTTAAGCTTATGATAGTTTTTAGACTTATTAATGGTTAAAACTTTTATTTGAAACTTTTTCTTGGGAAAATTCGATTAAGGACGGTTCTGGGATGAAGGTTGGGAATTCATAAATACATATATATGTTGTATACTTGTATGCATATAGTTCTGCTATGTATAGTTATAAGGTGCTTATATATTTCTTTTAACCAACAGCGAGTTTCATAAATGAAAGTAAAAGAAAGTACTGTGACGCCACGCAGCAGATATTTTTCTTTTTATAATGTTGTATGTCAATTCAAATTACAGTATTCTGAAATATTTTTTATAAAAACAAAAAAATATTACTATGAAACATCAGAAGTAATTTCAAGTGAGTTTCCTACGTTCAAAAGTAAAACAAAAGTACCTTTATGTTTAGATTTTTTTCATTTAAAAGCCAAAGATAAAAACATGGAAATAGGCTGCATAAGTACTGTTTAAAACTATGAATTAAGCTAAGCTTTTTTTTCAAATAGTACCTACCTACCTAAATTTATTTTTTGTGTAATTTATTTGAATGATTTTGCCAAAAGAATATAGTATGAATCATTTATACGTTATATAATAATCAAGAAACACCTGATGAAGACCAAATAAAATGGTTGAAACGTTGTGTATTTGAAGTTATACGTATCTTTTAAATATATTTTTAATAATATTACCCAATAATCAAATAATCGGTTAAATTTGTTTCCTTCAATTTCAATAATAACAATTTCAAAATTTAAATTCCTCTCACAATATTTTGTTTAAATAATGACATTTGGAATATGGTTGAAGTCTGTGGTCAAACTGAACAACTGAGATTTAAAAATCTACATATTTGTGTGTATTGTGTGTCTGTGTGTGTCAAACGCGTGGTAGTGTGTGTGACGTCTTTTTTCATTAATTTAAGGTATTTTGAAGCATTATTATAAAAAAATATTATCTCATAACGCAACTTCCCCATATAAACTTCAATTGTGCCAAATTTCATACTCCTCCGTTCGTATAATATTCGGTAAAAGGGATTTAAAATGTTTGCTTCACGTATTAATATATAGATAACCCATAACCACGCCGCTATTTCCAAGTAACCCAAAAATCAAAATTAGGCGTATTAGAATGTCACAAACACAAGAGTCATTTCGCTTACTAGTATTTAATAGAAGTATTATAAAATTGAATTCAATCTTTCCTTATATTAACTGAGCACAATTTATATTTTTTTCTGTAAAATCCAACACGCTGGTTATGCTGTCTTTGCAAATGAACAGTAGCGGGAGGTAATTGAGGCTATGCTTTGTCAAAAATTCAACGAGATAGCGTTAGTTGTTTGGGCGCAATCGCAAAGGATTATCTTACCTCAGGGGATCATCTTGTACACCTTTCCCTTATTAGTCAAGCAGAAAAAAAGCAATACTGAAAGTGGAAGTATTTTCCAAAATATTTATAAAAGTAAAACTCAGTGACGGCAAATTTGTTGTAAAATTGTTGTATAATGAAATTGGTAAAAATTTTATGGTTACGCTTTGTTTAAGGAGACATTATGTTCCTTCATAAACGAGCCACCATTGATAAGACCAAAATTAAATGCCAATATTAAGTCTAACACCATTAAATTTTTCATTTCCCACACAACAGGTTGTTCCGACGAAAAACTGATAGTCGCTGAAAGCCTCAATACCTACCCTTATACTTACTCCTTATAACTTTATTATTTTAATTGAAAAATAAAACCAGTAGATTAAATTACTTTATTTTAAAGGATTATTAAAGGTGTTTGAATAAAACGCTTAGCTTCGTATAAAAATGTTTTTTTATATAAAACAACTAACTCGATTTGAAAACAAAGATATTAAATAGATTTAAATAAAATAAATATTTTTGTGTCTAGAGAAATAATGTCCATTGTCCACCCCCTTTTTTTATAATAACTTTTTAAATTTACAATACTTTTAAGTCTTTTTCATGCTTGTCCAAGCATTGAGCCAATTTTCAAAATGGAATGTTTTATATACATATTGGGTTTTAATATCAGAAAAGGGGGGCTCAATCCTCTTCAATGTTGAATATATACTTTGTCCGTTTTTAATTCTCAATCTGGTGTTAGCCCCATTGACCATATTAAATGATTTGAATTTTTCACAGTGACTTCTGCTTCTCCACTATACGTGTTTGATGTGCTTACTAATTGTCCGAATTGTAATGGTTGGTTGTCTGAAAAGTAAAAGAAATTGAAATGCATGAATTTTGATTTTAAAAAATCAATGTGTTTATATTTATGATGCGGCCTTGTAATCCTCATAACGTTCATGGTTAAAACCTACACGAGTCTTTTTTATTATTAATGTGTATTTTTTTTTTTTACTTTCTCATTTTGAGTTTTTATTTTTTTCGTTATCGTTAAGCGATCAATTATGCTGTGTGAATAAAGGCCATAAACTAGATATTGTCTTTGAACTAATCAATTTAAGCCAATGCGTTTTTGTGTTTGAAACTTGATGCATTTGAATATACAAGGGTAATAGGTATTTCAGTTAACGGATTAGCTGTAGGTTTTTCTCATTATTTTTTCAATAACTCCATAAATAATGAATTGTCAGGACTACACCTATAATTTATTGATTTGCTAAGTATGTCAAGGCTATTATTTTGTCTGTTAAATGTCTAACATGGGAACAATGATTTTGAACGTATTTTTTTAATTAAAAGGATTATTTATCTAGACACGATCCAATTTAATTTTTTATCTTCAAATAAACTAAGTTATGTCTATTTTGATAGAAATAAGTTGTTATTACAGTGAGCTCTTAAATCTTTGACTGTTCAAAATAAATAAGGAACAGAAAACCCTTATTAATGGATAAGATCGTATTAATTATTCCACTATTACCCAAAAAAAAAAATAAAAATATCTGACCTAGAGATACGATATGTGGTTTCCAGTTTATTTTTTCACGCTGATTAAGCCGCGGAAAAACTTCACTGCAATGCAAAAAAAGTTTTTGATCCAGGCATTTTCTGAAAACTGAAAGGTGCTTTTGAAAAGCTGGCCACAAATTCGTAGTTAGCATGTGAAAATTTGTGACATTTGAAGGGCGCTGGAGGAAAACTAACCATAAATTCATTCTAAGTGTGGAAAAAATCTACTGAAAATCATATTATATCGCATTCCTGAATTGTACAGTCTAGAACCCGGTATAAACCTCATCTAAAACATAAGAGATTTTTTTTTTGAAATATTATCATTCCCAATACCGCGTGAAATTACCCGTATTTCTATATTTCTAGTGTTCGTTTATACGGGGTGATTTGTTAGTAGGGAAAGTTTTTCAACTCAGAAACTGCTAAATGAGTGGTAAAGGCTTATTAGGGGGACGCTTATGACGGGTATGCGACTATATTTTTTTATGTGACAGTGAAGTTTTCCAAGATTTCAGAAGAATTCAAGATACGATTTTCTGAAAGCTGAAGGATGTTGGAGAAAACTTGACCATGGATTCGTGCTTAGCGTGAAAAAATGCACTCATACATCACATCATACATGCATAGGCCAGATACATTATATTATTTGTTAGGTTGTGTTATAATAAATATAACACTAAAATCATATTTCTAGTAAAAAGAACTTCAAATAATTATTACACTACTCTAATACCTTTTAATTTGTATTTGTCAATTCTTTGCGAAATATACTCCAAAAAATTAACATTATCAGATTGTCGTAAATACCGGATAAGGAATTCAGTAGCATTGCATGTGGAGGGCAAAGGGTCACACCATTGGGCAATCCCGTACAAATGTACGGGTGGCAAAAAGCGGTTAACTTTACTTATTCTGTGGGCATAGTAGCGTCTGGCGATAGTAGCTAGTTAAAAATAAGAAAAATCTGTAGACTAGGCTTTAAGGGACCTACGCTCAAAACTTGCATAAAGTACTTGGTTTATCTCTTGAGTCTCCAAGACAAATCAGGATAAGACACATTGTTAGCTACGGGAATACAGCATACCGACTAATCTCACAGAAACAATTATTAAAAAAGTTCATAAAAAAGACTGTTGAAATCTGAGAAAAGTTCCAACAGCTTCATAGCAATAGAGCAAATGATAGATTCTAGAATTTAGACAAATTATTTTAAAAAGTTAACATTACCCTGGGTGGCATTAAGTTTTTTGCATATGTGCCTACCAGTGGCGTGCGGTGACTTTTGAAACAGGGCATGTTTCATAAGTGTTATAAGTATTTTTTTTAAATTAGCCTTATTCGAAGCTCCTTCTTACAAAAATCATCAACAACCGCATCATATAATGTATTTAAAAACCACGAAAATAGTTCTTATCCTAAAGAACAGAACCTTTGTATGGCCTTTGGGTCAATAATTCAAAATAACTCACGAAAAGTATAAGTAACAATTAAATTCACTGTTTAGATTCAAAACGGCAAACGCATCTGCTGACCGTTAATCGGCTATGTGAAATGCCGAGAGAGATAGTATTCGACCGTACTAGTGCGCATGCGCGACCAATTCAAAGCAAAGAATCGCACGCTACTGTCGCCAACGCATTCATTCGGCTTTTGCCATTCATTTGATTTGGTAAACAATGCCAATTTTATGAGTGATACCTTTCATTATTACGTAAATTAAAAAAATTTATAAATGATAAAAATATATCATTTTTAGAATGATTTTACAAATGCAATTACGTAAATTAAAAATGAAATGAATAAATCATAAAAAATATTCAATTTTTAAAAACGCCTTACAATCCAAAGGCATGCGCCGCATCTACAGCATGTATGAACCGCACGCCTCTGGTGCCTACATAGTTTAGCATATAAATAAATATTATAAAAAAATAAAAAACCGACTTCAAAATATATAAAAATTCTTAAACAAAAAATGCACTAAAAAGTAACAAAATAATGGCGTATACTTGCAGTATCTACAACTTACAAATTATTAGGATGATACAATGTACAACTATTGTTATTTTTGGAGTTGGTGTCAGCCAAGGAAATACGACTATATTGGTACTTAGCAAAAAACGAGAATACCTTATGAAAATTATTTTTCAAATGAACTTTTAAACAATATACTCAAACTGTAACAATATCTAGCGACCTTTAAACTACAAAATACCAATACCAACTAAATCTTTTTAAAGTTTTTAAAAATTACTATTAATATTTATTTTCTTGACTGACACCAACTCCAAAAATAACAATAGTTGTACATTGTATCATCCTAATAATTTGTAAGTTGTAGATACTGCAAGGATACGCCATTATTTTGTTACTTTTTAGTGCATTTTTTGTTTAAGAATTTTTATATATTTTGAAGTCGGTTTTTTATTTTTTTATAATATTTATTTATTTCTCGCGTTTTAGTGATCTGAAGTTTGATAACTGATTTTATTTTCTTGAAAATGGTTAAACCTTCTAAACGCGCTGCTCACATGAGGCAGCGCCGTTTAATAATAAAAGTTACTACATCATCCCTTTTTGCCCTTAAGGGTTAAAATTTTTTGCTTTTAAATTAATTAAAACTAAGTGGATTATTCTTTCAAACAGAAAAAAAATTACCAAAATTTGGTTAAATGTCACTATTTCATCCCCTATTTTCATCCCTAAGGGGTGAATTTTTTTCTTCAAATTGAAATGTGAACAATTTTAAGATACGTTGTACGTAATAGAAACAAAATTATCAAAATCGGGTTATCCAGAAAAAAATAATAATATTATTTCATCTCTAATTTGTAACCCCATATGAGTGGAGTTTTTTTTTTTTTTTTAATGGATAGGAGATTAATTTAAGGTTGTGTTCTGTAAATAAAAAAAGAATTATCAATTCGAGCTATCCAGTAAGAAGTTAATATTTCATCCCTTAGTTTTCAACTCCTTAGAAATAGAAGATTTCCCTCAAATTAAAACTGGACCCCACCAAAGCACCAGCTTTCAAATAAAAAAAGAATTATCAAAATTGAGCTATCCAATAAGAAGTTAATATTTCATCCCTTAGTTTTCAACCCTTTAGAAGTGAAAGATGTTCCTCAAATTAAAATGGGAACACACGAGAAGCACTAGCTTTTAAATAAAAAAAGAATTATCGAAATCGAGCTATCCAATAAGAAGTTAGTATTTCCTCCCTTAGTTTTCAACCCCTTAGAAGTAAACGATTTCCTTCAAATTAAAATGGGACCATTCGGGAAGCACCAGCTTTCAGATAAAAAAAGAATCATCAAAATCGCTTCACCCAGTCGAAAATGCTGAGGTAACAAACATAAAAAAAAAAAAAAAAAAAAAAAAACATACAGTCGAATTGAGAACCTCCTCCTTTTTTTGAAGTCGGTTAAAAAATGAATATATTTGTCACAGCATATTTGTAACAGTATGCTTTTAAAAAAATCAAAAGTTTTCAAGCACTTTTCTCTTAAAAATGTTGATCAAAAATATTACATCAAATTTTACATTTTTTCAATACTTACTCATTATTGAACGTATCTCAAGTCAAATAATCTTTTAAAAAATTTACGAAAAGCCAACTGTCTATAATATATTTATACTACCTTTTAAACTGGTCACGTTATTACTTTAAATTATTTTTATCTAAAGAAAATATTTGGATCTTAAAAATTATATGATATATAGCATAAGTTTTCTACTCGTAAAACTTTCAGTCTAACAACTTAACTGATGTGAAAGACATGTAATTAGTCAATAAAAGCCATAATTTATTGAGTTGGTACAAAATTGGAAATAACTGGTTTAGTCGCTGATCAACCATAAATTATTGGAATCAATGTTTTACAAATAGTGTACCTACTGATAAATAATGCAGTGGAAAACGTACCTAATTATTCATTTCAACTTCAGACTGTTTTGTCTCGAAGAGAAGTATTTTTGATGAATTCTTTGAAAAACTTTCAATAGATTCTATGAATTTAATATATGTTCAGCAAATTTATGTTTTAGCAAAGTTCAATTAGTTTCCAAATTAATTCATTCCGAAAAAAGTAAAAATAAAACAAAACAAAAGTGGTAGCGAAGACACCGCATTGCCGACAGAATTAAATGAGTTAAGGATAAGGTAAAAAATAATATGTATATATTTCTTACTATAATATTTTCCAAGTTTCACAAATATTAACCAATAATAATCGAATGCACGGGAAATTTAATATTTTAACTATCCAAGCTAAGAAACTTTATTAAGACGAGCGTTGGTAAATTTTATTACAAAGAAGCATCAACTTAGTTACGTAAATTAAGGGTAGGTACAATCTCTAACAAAAAACAACTTGTATTTAAAATTAATTACCTACTTTATTTTTAGTTTTTAGTATTTCTGAACAAAATCCCTGGATCCTTTTACCATAAAACAGTTATGATCTTCTTTTTAAAAATATTTTTATTTGTTTTATTGAAAAGCCTTCTAGGAATAAATTTTTGAAACGAGTTTATATTCTTCCGCTTAGAGTAAGATTGTAGAAGCTATAACGTAACAAAAAATCGACCAGACGACCTTACTTCTCTTTTTGACGTGATAAAGTCTTATAAATTGATAAACACTAGGTAGCCTGCATGAAAAAGTGTCACGTTTTGTTTGAGCCTGTGCGTGCAAGCGAGAACGCGATACAAGTGATGGAGAGGCACGATATTATTGTTGAATCCCAGACAACGTGTTTTGTATTTTTCTTTTACAATTTACTTAATAATATTTATTTGATTTCCTTCATAATTTTCAGTCTGATTTCATTTTCAATTAACTCCTTCTTTGTATTATACAAAATAATGATAATTCCGTGATAATAATTCAATTCATAAAAGTACGCAATTTTTCTTCTATTAGGTATTCTTTATGACGTTATCACGTAAAACTATCGTCCGTAACCCGTCTTTACAGACAACCAATTTTTTCTATAGTTCTAATTTCTCCCTTTTCTTCATTCTATGTCTTTATGCTTATTGCTTGCTAACAGTGATTAGTGAAGGTTGAAGTGTGCTAAGTGAGAGAGGAGAAACAGAAAGATAAATAGAGAGACAGAATGAGAAAAAAGAATAAAAAACTGATTTTACTGACTACTAAATGGCAATTCCGGCGACTTCACTAACTGACAAAAGCTGTGAAAATCTATACTATTATATATAAATCAAATATATAATAATAAATTCACTTAAATATATAAAAAAAATTACCTAGAAAACTCCAATTTTCATTTTTATAAATAAGAAAATGGTAAGAAAAATTATAAGTTTTTTTTTTTTAAACTAGAGAGAGTTTAGAGTTTAAAAATAACTTAAAGAGTTTCTTAAAGAGAACTTAAACTTAGGAGAGAACTTAAAGAGTTTCTGACTGGGGTCCCCCGACGACACTTGGTTTTTTTAAACAAATTCTATCAACATGGAAAAACTTACCTAAGTTCCATTTAAGTCCAGTGGTGGTAACACTATCACATTTTCCATCGATTGGAATCAAACTGCACCAAATATTTGATTTTCGTAATCCTGGTGGTATTTCAATAACATGGCTTCCAGGTAAAAGAAGCCACGTAATTGAATTTTCAGTCAACTGATATAAAGGAGCGTCTATAATTTTAGTGGCCAAAAACATAGTCTGTATATTGGCCATAATTTGGTCAAAACGACCTGAAGTTTGAACAACAGATATAATTCCATCAATCTTTAAAAAAAAACATGAAATGATTCAAGAGTTAGTTTTAAAATACAGAAATTAAGTATGTATTTCAAAATTTACCATTATGTTTTTTCTTTTTACATAGTTGCTTATTTCTATGATTGCTTTTGTATAATCTGTATGGTCTTGGTCTGGTGTATAAATAATTTCTGTCCCGTTTTGTGCTTGTAATCGTTGTAAGATACATGGCGTTATTGAATCCATATCGCCTGTTACGAGATCAGGAAGTTTCGGGCTCTTAGAAAATATTGCTGAGCTGCATTTGACCCATTTAAACCATCGATCAGTACCACCATCAACGGTTACCCTTAAAATCGCTGGAAAATAAAAAAAAAAACTTTTACATCTCCAATGCTTAAAATTATCAAAAAGATGTTACACTCACCTCTTTCCCACAATGAATACATCAAATTCGGTTCTATTTGAATTGGTCGATTTAAGATCAATACAACAAAACGAAATGAAGTGTTTGTAATATCCAAAATATCGTTGGGTTTCCATCGAATGCTTGTTGTTCCATTGCATCCATTCATAGCTTTACTGCGAATGAAAATGAAATCTTTCTCAAAAATTTAAAGTCAACAAATAAACAAAAATAAGAAAAATGCCTCGAGCGAATGTCGAAACATTTTCCCAATTTAAAAATAGAAACCTTTACTATTTCGACATTAACATTTTTAAAAGTGCATCGGCCTATCATTTTAAGTTTTTTTTTTTCAAAACTTCATTATGGGTACATTTACTGGTGTTTTATAGATAAAATAAAAAATATGAATTACCTATGTCAAGTAGCCTTCAAGTTTAATTATATATCTGATCATAATTGAAACGATGACATGTTTTAATAAAAAATTTACATTGATAATGTCGTATTTTGAATTGAATTAGCACTAATTAGAACATTTCTATTTAAAAATAAACTAATTATGTACTTGTTATACAATGAATATGTAACTTTCATGTATAATAAGTTGCGTATATGTAACAACAAAAGCTTGTAACTTTTAAATTACCTAATTTAAAAGTCATAACAAAATATACGCAACGACGTCACACAGAACTTTCTTTTGCATGAAACTCGTTGTTGCCTAAAAGTTAACATAACTGAACCCTACAATTTGTAAAGAAAAATATAAATAGAATATATGAAAATATATATAAATCTGTGTCAATTGTGAATAACGAGCTATGTCCAAATTTGTTAAAATTTAATTGGATGTGCCAATTATCACCTATACTAGTTATAAATTAATAAAAAATATTTCTTCCCATTAAATTTTATTGACAGATGAGTGTAATGTAATGTAAATCATAAGCATTTAAATAAAATTTTGAACCAATTCCTGATATTCAGTAAAAATTTAAAAATCATTTTGTCAAAAATGATACATTTGGACTTATAGCTCGTTCTACACAATCAACACAGAAATATAAAGCTTTCCTGTGTATCTGAACTTCCACCCTCTATTCTAGAACCCCCTTTATTTGAAGGAAGAAGTTTCAATTAAAGTTATAGGCTTTGATGAGTCTAATTAGACTAGTCTAAAATCGTTGAAACCGGTTTTGAAAACCCCCAATAACCTATAGAATAAAGTGAGGCTTCTTGCTTACTGATTTCAACCAAAAGCATTGCGACACAATTAGACGAAATGTGGAGGCAAATTTATAATTTTGATGAATTTCGGATAAAGCTTTTAATACAACATCGCTGTCACAAACAAACATTTTTCTAAAAACCACTTTTTCAGATTCAAGGAACGTCTAATTTCGGTAAAACTTTAAATCAAAAATTCAAAAATTTTAAACAAAATAGAATGTTATCAAATGAAGAATGAAAAAAAAACCGACAATTAAAATGAACAAATAAATAATACGATGCTAATATTTTAACGTTTACACGAGGGATGGGGAAAATTGTTAAACATTCCTTTACAGAATTACTTTTGTATTAATTATAATAGTTTTGTTTTATTTTTCCTGTAATCTATGAACTATGAATGAAGCCCTAGAATAATCAATAAAAACAATAAATAAAAAGATAACGAAAGAAGACAAAGATACTAGGAACAGAGAAAAAATCTCAATTTATGTTTATATTAGGATAAAAAAAATGTAAGAAAAAAATAAGAGTATAAGGAAAACGATGGAATAAAAAAGAACCGAACTAGTTTAGTGATAAATTAGAAAAGAAACAATGAATTTGAAAATTATTGCATTGTTACCAAACCAATATCTTACAGCCTATGTGCCAAAACGAGTTGTCAAAATGGTATGGAAGAAATGTATGAGGAGAGTTGATTTTTTTTAATATTTCGTAAATTTAAGGACTTTGTATTATTTTTCCAGTAAACTTTGAGTAAGAAATTTTTTCAAAAATTAAGGCTCAGTAGTTCAAGGATCAAGAGGCAGTCAATAATGTCGGGAGAGCCGTAAATGATTCATATATAGGCTGCATAAAATTAGTTCCTCCAATATAGTACGGTAGGTAGATACTAATATCTTTATAACTCATTACTAACATAATATATACAATACTAGATTATTCAACATTAAAACAAATTATTTTGTTAAGAAAAACAAGTTCCATGACTTTTTTATAAGTATGCGCAAAGTCCAAATACATACCTATTGAATTATTATAAAAAAGAAATTGTCAAAAATGAGGCATCAATATCTATATCACTTTACATGACAGGATTGTAAAGATACTTTAGTTAGCAAATTCAAAACGAACTTTAATATGTTTTATTCGTTGCTTTAACTATGTCAATTGTTACAAGAAGTTACAAGAAATTACTTAAAATAACTATTTTTATTTACTCCAAACTTTATTTCCGGATACTTTTTTCATCGCTACAACGTTAAACGCATTGCCTATTAAATCTTTAGATAACATTAAAGTTCTCATTTTAATGACTTTTGTGTCTGATTTTGTTTAAGATTAATTTTTGTACATTTGAATTCAAAAATGGTCCTAGTCCAAAAATGTCCATTACTTCAACTTCTTACATCTAAAAATACCTTATCAAAAAAAAAAAAAAATCACTATATTATGTATTGTACAATAACGTTTTCATATAACTTAAAAGTAAAAATATGAAATAAATTATTACCTAATTAAAAAATACTTGAATATTTATCATAAAAAAATAATACGAAAATATACTTGTAGATACAAATTCAAAAAACTTTCCTTGGAGTGATCTTTTAAGGCTAATTAAAAATATTTTCCAAAATGGTATGTAAGAAAGTAAAATGGTTGTAAATAAAATTTTGTATACAATTAACCTTTTTAACGTAGATAGATCATAGATCAATCGTTCTCCTTCTACATTTTGCATTCTATCTCAAAAAAGGGTTGATAATATTGAAACTTTGCTTAAGACGAAATTGTAAGGGCTTTTTCTGACCTAAAACTTTGAAAATCACTCAAAATATTCTTTAAGTTTTTGAGTTTGGTTTAGTTTCAACAACTACCTAAAATAAACTATAAAACTGTGTTTAAAATACTACAGGGTTAGAGTAACTTTGGATAAATTTTGATAAATAATATCATTGAATTGATTGCTAGAAATGCTTTTTTTTAGTGCTCTCTATCACTGTTACAATCCCCACTAGGCCATATTAGAATCTGCGTTTTGTCTTTTGGTATAATTTTATTGAAGACATTCTTTAGCTATATGTGTGAAAATAGTCTTCTCCCTTCAGTGAGAGTTGAAATAGAATAAATACATTTTATTTCAAATAGAACTTAAGAAGAACATAATTAGGAAAAAGTTTCAAATAAATTTAAAAAACCACATCACAAATGTTGTTAGCTAATTTTTAATGTTCCCTCTTTTAATGTTTTAATGTTCAACTCTTACAATTAGTAACAATCAAAAGTAACCCAAGGATAGGAATTTATAACCTGTTTTATATTTATCAATTAATTATTTATTATTTATTGTTCAAAAAAAGAATTGTTTTGTATTTAAGATTTCACCAGACATCAGCACTGTCCTATGGTGTTCAATAGTGCATCCGTAGACACATTGTAATTATTGCCAAGATTGCTCAAAAAATTTGTTATAAAAAAAAAGTATTTGAGTTTTGAAACCAGAAGGTTGTTGTTTTGATTATTTTTTAAACCTGTTTGTATTTAATTTTTATTTTGATACGTTGTAAAATTTTTTCGAATAAGAGGAAAACCCAAATTTTTCATAAAAATTATCGTTAAATCAATTATTTTTCTAATCAAAATCGATTTTTCCCAAATCAATTAATATTGAAAAGTAAAAAATCGATTTTTTCACTCAATGTCACATCCCTGAATAATATTAAATGCCTGAATATTACCTCGAATGTTTTCTAAAATATAGTAAGTTCTTTAAGAGCATTTTAAAGGAACACCAGCTTCTTGAATCTACCTGAGGACTTCTCCAAATAGACAGTCGCTAAGGACAGCTAATATTGATACGACTCAAAACAAATGAACCAAAAAAAAATAGTAAATTCTCTATATAGCTTGTATCAAGTACCTAGGTGTTTGGTGCTTGGTACCTAGTATCATTTTTTAATACAGAGTTTATACCTACCAGATTACATCTTTATATTGGTACCAAACGTAGGTAAGTAACTTGGAAAATTTGAAAGAACAATTACATTGGATTACATTGATTACACTACTATAATTTTAACTAAAATTTCTCCTAGCTTTGTTTATTTAAGTTACTTTTAACGTATAATCATTATTATAAATATCAACGTCAAAGAATTAATTAATAAATTAATAAAATATTGAAAATATAATTGTTGATCTATTGTTGTAGGTAATAAAATTTGAAATATTTGTTTAGTTTTGATGTAGTACCAACAGATAGCGCTTATAAGCGCGGATAAAAATCAATATATGACGAGTGTTAATTTCACGTATTACATATGTATTACACAACCCACACAATATAAGTCAGGTTATGTTACATTTAAATGCAAACATCTAATGCTACACTAATTAAAAACACGTGAAATAATCAAAACTTTAATTAAATAAATTAATTCAATCCAAACACAGTAATTACATACCTCTAATGTCGACTGAACGTCGCCCTTTTCCAATGTTATGACATAAAATTTTAACGTAGGTAACACAAATTTTTCCAAAGCTTATTCCTCCTGAACACTGAAATTTTGAACCCACTTTAAGTAATTGTATTAGAAAGTTTGTGATTTTTAAATAAAAAATGCCGCCACAAAAATATATGTTAATTTGTGACCCTTTTAGGGGTCAATTGACCGAGTTCGAATATAGCATACGTAATTTAGTTGGGATCACCATTTATGACTCAAGTTTATAATGTGTTAGAAATGTGTCCTAATCTATTGGATTCCTGGAATGTGGGATAACACACAGGAATTATGTAATCAAAATGAATATTTGTTCAAATAAATTTTACAGCATGGAAAGAAACAATTTTTCGAATTTATCATTTTATATATCTACCTTTACCTTTAGGAAGATATATGGAGTTCTACGGTCAAGTAGATAAAGATTAAATTTATTTTTGTTAGATAAGTTTTTAATTAGTAATATTTTTTATGATAAATTATATAACATTTTCATCGATATAAATCCAAGTAATATTCGGACTTAATTAATTTAAAATCTAGAACTATATTTTTCCTTTCAAAAATTATAAATTAATTATCAGAACAGTCTAATTTCTAATTATCTGAATTGTTTTATCGATAAGAAAAATTAATTTTCCGCCTTGGCTAAATAGTTATCAAGCCAGTTTTCAATAACTGGAAGATTTTCATCACTCCAATTCGTTTCTTCTTTGATATTCTTCATCGCTTTTTCGATTATATATTCGGCCGTGCCAAATTCACCCTGTTTTTCCATGTACAGTTCCGAGACCATTTTCAAACCCTCGTGAGTTGTGAAAACGGTTGTTGCCGACGTGATCAAACTATCCCATAAATGTGGCTTATCTTCAAATCTAAAAAAAAGTCATTAAGTAGCTCGTTAGCTTTATTAAAACAGGGTGAAGGGGAGAGTTGAATTAAAAATGAGTTACCGTGTTTTTATCACGTCCCAATGTTCACTGAGGAAGTGGAATAGGGTGGTATAACCAGTAGCACCGCCTGTTAACATGCTAAAAACTAGATAAATATCGGTGTCGGTAAAATTGCCGTTTTCCTCCAAAATTGTTATGTTTAAAATGCGGTTTATTTTCCACGGTTCAATTGGACATCCGACTAAAGTTTTTAGCAAGTAAGTTCGTTCGCTTTGTTTTCGAGACGACGGGAAGTTGATAACTCGTTGAAGTCCAAATTCCCATTCTTCGCGAGTACCCCACTTGAATACAGGACATATATATTGATTTGCCACTCTGGAATAAATAAACGATTATCAAGAACGAAAATATGAAGGTAACTAGAAAAAAGACTTACGGATTGCCTTCATCTGGATCTTCACTTTGCATCCATTTGCGATAAATCGCTTGAGCCTCTTCAATACAAGGTTTATAGCCAACTCGACACAAAAATACCTTGGAAAGACCTCGCAAATGGGTAATGCTTGAGTCTTCACCTTCCTTCGGCTCTGGTCCCAATTCCTCGTACAATGGAGTCAACAACAATCGTACATACAACTAAATAATTGAATTTAAAAATTTTACCTAATACATCAAATACAAACTAACTTCAAATTTCTTATGAACTTCAGAACTATCAATATGACGACCAATATGATCAATCATTGTAAAAACGGGATCCCAAGCCAAATGATTTCGTTCATACTTTAAAAAGAGCGTCATATTAAAAGCGACTGCAAAGCTCAAATCTCCTGCATATGCCAAGTTCCAGGCGTCATGAAGTAGTTTCGCACGTGTATAGATAGGAATTTGGCTACGACCTTCTGAATTTTCTAACAAGAATTTTGCGAGTAGATTCCAATTATCATCGTCATAGTTAACCGGGAATGGCCCTGAAAATCTTATATTAAATTTTTTGTTTTTCTCATTTGGTTACTCATATACCAATTTCTTCTGGGTTAACAATAATGAAATTTTCTTTGTTGGGAAGTGAATCGATTTTGATTTCACGTTCTTTCTTCATCCAGACTCGAGGGGTCGAGTTAGTAAAATCTAAATTGTTTTGCGTAATTAAAACGATTGGAATCCACCAGAGCATTTTGTCTTGATCGGGAACATCATGAGGACGATCACGTAGATAAACTCGCTACGAAGGAAAAAAAAAAGTCAGTCGAAGTGGCTACCACAGTGTATTGGACAACTATGACGTTTATTGCACATAGAAATCACAAGTGAGAGATCTCTGAAAGCTATGTTGATATTGGTCAAGCGAGATGTAACTGGTAGAGTTGTTATGACATCATATAATTTCTACTTGCTTTCTGAGAGATCTAACACTACCCCAGTAATAAAATTACGAGGTTATTGTAGTACGATTCAATGTATTAGATCGTGTGTGATCCGTAACTTCATGGACGTCCAAATTTGTTTGTAAAATTTAACGATATCTGGGAAGCTTCAGACTGACCAATTTTAGCAAAAATAATTTTATATATATGCTTCACATTTTGTTTCGTAGCACTTGCGAGAGAGAATTCTTGCATTTATATTTTTAAATTGGCTATTTAAAAAATTAAAAATAAAAAAATATTAAATAAATTATTAAACAACCATTAGCAACATTTTCATATAAGAATAACTTCATACAATGATTTCATCTTTGAACGAATAAATCATACAAATTTCACCAAAAAAAAATTATAAAATACTCCTATAATCGAAACAAAACAAAACAAATAAGTTTATACTTGTTGAATACATTACTTGTTGTAAAGTTGCCGAGTTTGAATTATAATCTCTCGTTACAGTAACTACAGGGAGACGATCTTTTGATATCCATGAACCAGCGATTTCGTTGACGCTCACATTTCGACAAAGCTTACGATCGACGTGTGCTTGTTCCGTTAAAGCACTCCAAATATCGTCCCCGAAGAATGTCTTCCATTCCCTTAAATAAATCAAATCAAACTTAAAAAGAAATTTCAATTAAAAAAAAAACTTTAAAATCAATTACTTATCCATGATGAACTTCTGAAGTCCAGCTTTGAAGGTTTTTTCACCCAATGTAAAGTTCAACATCCGGAAAATAAGCTCCGTTTTGCTTGAAGTTGTTTCATATTTCATTCCGGTAATCCGAGCGTGAGGATATCTCTTGCTAAATTCGTAATATAATGAATATAAAATAGTCATAGGCCATTTGCCTTGTAATTCTTTTCCGTTGTCAATCTTAAAATAAAATTTAAAAAATTAAAAATTTTGCAAGCTTAAACAACTTATGATATTACTTCAAAAGCTGTTAGTGCAGCCACATAGCTTGCAAGAGCTTTGTTGATGTGAGCATCGCTCCACCAATAAGGAGTTGCGTAGGATCCAAGCCATTGATAAGTCACTTCTTGGGCGATTTGCCAGTATCCATATCGACTAAGCTCACTTTCCCTTAAATTAAGAACAACGTTTTAACGGCACTCTTAAACCAATTTAACAATAATAATTTTTAAATTATAATAGATATCTTAACATATTATTAGATTAATAACTTTTATTTTAATAGTAAGGTTTTATTAAACAAGGGTGGACAGCTCAAGTTGCCAAAGAGGACCTAAATAACCCCTAAACCATCCGCAGGTTGCACATAAAATTATACATCCCCATATTAAATTTAAAGGTCCATAGATACGCAATGAACATTTTTTTAAAGAAAAAAATTAAAATATGGTGAGTAATATTATACTGCCACACAAAAAAGTATCTGACCCAAAAATGGGATCGATGATTTCTGGTGTATTTTTTCACGCTACGAATCTCTGGTCAGCTTTTAACCAGCACCTTCAATTTGCAAAAAATTGCTGAAAAATTTCACTAGCACACAAAATAGTATCTGATTCAGAGATATCCTGAATATTGTAAATGCTGGAGGAAAACTGATCGCTGATTTGTGCTCAGCGTCCAAAAATATACTCCGAATCGCATGTGATTTACAAGTGATTCAATTTTCTAAAAGCTTGTCAGCGATTTTCTGAAAACTGAAGAATACCAGAGAAAAACTGACCACGGATTCGTACTCAGCGTGAAAACATAGTATAATAAAACAAATAATATAATAATAATGATAATATCAATTAACTACTTCACTGACTGACTAAAAGAAAGGAATTTTTGTAAAAGTGTGGCGAATTTTTTTAAGCCGGAAAAATGTTCTAGGCGAGCCACCCTTTTATGACCACCTCTGCTATACGGGTTTGAAAGGCTTACTTAAAAATGATGAGACCCCAGTTATCAGCGGGACGAACTCCTTGATAGTTTGGAAGAGCTACAATATCCAATTTAGGCATGGGGAACGGCACACTCCAAAATTGTTCCACCACTTTCAAAATGCGTTGTACTCGAGAGGGGACATCCGTTAAAGCTTCCATATAATCCTCACGGCCCCAGATACTTATATTAATATCATCTACTAAAAATACTTATATTTACAACATATGTATATTTAAAAATAATTAACATTATTCTATTAAATAATTTTAAAAAATAATTTAACATTTTTCAAGTAAAAAAGCTTTTCAGTCGATATCAGTACAAGATATAATTTACAAAAGAATAAATTCAAATAAAGTTTTGCGATTAAAGTTTATGAAAACCAAAAATTCGCCAGCTTTGCCGTGAGCTTTCAGCTAAATCCTGTTTTACTCTATCTAAATGAATTACTCGTTTTCCACTAATTACAAGTGCATAATCTCTTTTTGTCAAAGCTAAAGCCGAACCACTTGGAATAAGTGATTACTCACAATATGAATTAATGAATCTGAGAATGCACTTATATGATAAGTGGTTATAAAATTCACATTTTTGAAACTATAAGATTAGCTATTTCAATAAGTAAATATGAAGTTCACTTTCACATCAATGAAATTATATAGCTAATTGAATAAGTTGAAATTACAATTTATCATAATAAACACTTAATCAATTAGTTGACAGCTTGCTAATTTATTAGTGAAAATAAAGTCTAGAACAGTGGTTCCCAAAGTGGTCCCTACGGATCCCCAGAAGCCCCCAGTATCATGCAGAGAGTCCGTGGAAACTAAAACTGATTTGGGGATCCCTAAACAAAGTCAGGAATTATGCACATAGTTTAATATAAAATAATAAAATTGTGATCCAGTTATTATTATAAAAATTTAAATAAATAATAGGAGTAATAAATAGAATAGCAGCAATTTTTACGTTCTGAGTAAAATATAAATATGAAGGGTGTCTAAAATACAGTATGTAATTTAACTACTTACTAAGCGTTATGAAATACCTTTTGTGAAAGAATATTGACAAAACTTATTTTCACTGAACTTGTCACTTGTAGTAACAGTAGTTTGTATAACTTATTTAAATGTTAAGTAGGTATTACTAAATTTAAGCTTTTAGCTTTTAATTTCCATTAACACGCTAGCGTCAATGTAACAACAAAATGATAACGAAATAACAGTCAAAAATCTGAAATAATCCCTCAAAAATGAAAATAAAAGAAGTAAGAGGCAATGACTATAATCGATTACTTAAATACTTTTACAGAAGTATGTTGGTTATCTTATTTTATGTTAAAATCGATTTTATGCTTTTTTTTGAATCAGTATTGGAATTCCTGGAAAGCAGAGATAATGATTTGCGACACCATTTGAATAACTCAAAAAATGATATAGCCTAAGTGACTAATTTATTTGCCAAATTTAACGAAACTAATTTGAAACTACAAGGAGCCCAATCAAATTTAATGAAAGTTAAGAGCGTAATATCCGCGCTTGTTGCAAAACTTTTTCCGTACAAACAAAACTTGGAGAACATTCCGAGTGTCGAAATCTTTCGAAATTGCAAAATAGAGATTAGCTTGTTTACTGACAACACTTAAGGGCTCTTTATTCAGCCCTGAACCAAAGATTTTAAATACTTCTTCAAAAAATGTTTTTTTGGTTGTTATTTTTATACTATAACACTAATTTTCCGGTCTTAATAGTTTTATATTTTAAGTAATTATCAGGTTAAAAGACTAGTTTTTTATTTTAACAATTTATTTTCTTTTTACACTATGTTTCGTCAGTCTTATTCTGACTTCATCAGGTATCTTGAAAATTTTTATATCAAATATAATAAAAATATAATTTGAATATAAATTTAACAATACAAAATTTATATTATTATTATATCAAGATACCTGATGAAGTCAGAATAAGACTGACGAAACGTAGTGTAAAAAGAAAATAAATTGTCAAAATAAAAAACTGATCTTTTAACCTGATAATTACTTAAAATTTTTATACTATGTATTTATTTATGTAGCTTATTTACTTGGGGGTCCGTAAACAAGTTTTGACCATAAAGGGGTCCATGGGTTGAAAAAGTTTGAGAAGCACTGGACTCTAGAATAATGAATACAATTGTCATAGATTCATGGAAAGAGAACACTAAATTAGTCTAGACAAAGCTTAATTTGAAGACATTTTTTTCGAACTTTACCTTAGTTTTTAGGCAGTACCTACTGACTTTGCCGGGTTATTTTAAGCAAAATTGAATAAGAGATCTTTCGAATCAGACTTTGCCAATTTACTACTTTAGCTGTCCTTATTACATAATATAATGCACATCACCAGTTATGGCAAAGGTAAACTATTAATGTAGTAAGAAATCAATTTTTATTGTTAAGAATATGTCAAATTTTTACCGATGAGTTAGAAGTAAAAATAAACTAATGTTTAAACAAACCTTCCGCTTTTTCATTCGATTTCTCGACTTCTTTTAAGTCTGAAACTACAAACCCTAATGAAAATGTGGGCATTGGAGGAGTTGTATGAAAATGATCCCACACCCATCCAGGTTGATCCGGTCTGAAAATATCAAGTTTATCAATCAAGAAAAGGTTTATGCAACTAAATCTTAGATGTGATTCAATTATTGCATATCAATGTCATATTACACTTCTTCTGTAGCTCGTATAGGCATGTTGGACATAGCCTTCTGTTTCACCTTTCTTGCTATACTAATTTCGAAAGGAGTTTTGAATGAAGGTTCATCGAAACACGGAAAAACTCTTCGAGCCCAATTGGGACGTAGCTGGGTTGCGACAAGCCACCGTTTTTCACTGGTCTTACTATCGACGTAACTACTACGAAAAATTCCATCGCTTGTTTCGTTTAGGATATTTCCAGTGAAGACCAATGAAAGTTCACATTGTGTTTTTGGATTGGCGGATTCGGTTAAACGAATTACATAGTGAGGCTTTTTTGGCACTCGTTCGGTGCGACGAACTTGAACCGATTTTGTCATTCTAAAATTGTATTGAAAATTATTTTTGGTCAAATTGTTGATTTGTAAGAATTTTACGATTCGTTTGTTGGAATCAATTTGAGATGTACATCCGAGTGTGCAACGTGCAAATCTGGGTGGACATGCAGCGTGATTTCATCGGTACTTTCCAGCCATGTGATATTAATTTTTACAGTTCCTTTAAAGACGCCTTCTTCAATAAAGGGCTGAATTTCCAACTTGTATCCGGTTGGTGTGACTTCTTTTTCTAGACGAGCATCAGTTGTGACCAAATGCGCAGCATTTAAGTCAATACTTCTTCGATCCCGGAAATCATTTCCACGAATCTTTCCAATAAAAATAAGCGGGTTGTAAAATAAAAATTTGAAACTTGTAGAAAATGTTGCATACCTGACATAAATCACATAACAGGAAGACAAATGTGAAGAAATTTGCGATCCGCAACGATCGCGTCATTTTGTATCCAATTTTTCAAACTTTCGATAAGCGCTTTTTTGCAAAACTAGAACTAAAGAGTTCGATTAAATTACAGTTTGGTTTTGATAAGGTTTACTGTTTTACCTGTCTTCATGTAGCAATGAAAGCAAAAGCCAAATCGAGACTGACTAAATCAGTTCGTGGATTATTAGTTCTGATTAAATTATTATTGTTTGGTCCCCTATGGGATTCATTCAGTGGCGTTCCAGGATCCATCGTAAATTTCATCTCTTAAACTTGCTGTCTATTCAAGATTACACTTATATATATCAGAATAAGAAAAGTTCAATTTTCTCTGGATATAAATCTCGTTCTTATAAAAAGAAAATTTTTACGTTTTCAATGAAAAATAAGGATTAAATGATATTGAAGTGTTAACGCTACTGGATGAAATTGTAAAATCTAAACAAATTGATATTCACAAAGCTAAATGCATAATTGCTAATTATCCAATCAAGCTTCGTTCATTTTGAAGAAAAAAGAATCAACGACTCTAATTCACAATGAAAACATAAACAATTTTCATCTTGTGCTTACAAATGATACATTAATGGGTTTGTCTTTTTTTTAGATTTTAGTTCAAAGTTTTGGGAACAGAAAAAAATTGTAAATTAGCTAAGAAATGTCTGCTTTGTTGCACGTTTAACAAATTATTTGATAAACGACCAACGTAAAAGGCGTTATCGTCATACTCAACTCTTGAACAGCTTAGAAAAAAAAACGATTTCGTTTATTTGCATAACAAAATGGAAACGGGAAGGAAATTGTTAATTCAATGACGCCTTCTTCAATGTGTCACAATTTTTAATCTTTGCACAATGTAATATAGGTACTGACCTTAGGGAAGATCATAACAATCATTTATTTCATAATTGAATTCAAGAATTTTCGATGAAATCAATAACTTGGGGATGGACCAATTAAAGAACACATCTTCAATAAGATAAAGCATAGTTAGAAATCTCAAAAAGGTGTAATATTATAAAAAATTTGTCGTGTTGGCAAGCAAATTGCTTTTACCAATCATTTAATGTGAGTTCAATGTTGAGCAAAACGGTAATGGACAATTGAGATTTATCAAAGCTTTGAGATTATTAAATACACTCAAGCGTTAATAAAATCATCATTGATTACATTATTGTTCTGATTTTAACTATTGCGAGGCCAAAATATCGTCGACAAGGTTAAACTTTTTAAAAAATCATTGGTTTGATATTTTGAATTTTTCAACGGTATGAGATTGGAATATGAGATCAAATTATTGTGGTTTTATTTTGAAAATCTGATGGAATGCAAAACATTTAAGTATCTAATATTAAATTTAATCATGGAAAGCTAAAACAATAGTAATTGTTGTTCAAATTATATTATGATCATTAAAAAAGCCATTAAAGTGATTGCAATTTTGAAATCTTATCAATCAATTCAGGTTTATGATCCAGTGTAAAGTAAAAATAATAATTTTTCCTTTTTTATCAAATTCAACGAATTGATGCTATTTAAAAATACATGTTTTTAATAAGATGTTATTCTTTTAGCTTATAAAATTAGCCATTAGAATAATTAATGGGTAACGAATTTATTTGAGTGCCAGTAATTAATTTAGGACTTCAACGCATTTCAAAAGCTTAATAAGGTTCTAAATTAAGTATTTAATTATATATCACAGTAATTCTTTAATATCTATGATTAACAGATATAATGATTTGTTTGATTTTTTTCATAAAAAATAATAAATAGTTTATGCTGCAAATCGGAACTTATTGTAATGAAAAACCCAGAAATTATTTATTGATTTGATTCAATTGAAAACATTATAACCGATTTAATATTAATTAGTATCATAATCAACTTGAAAAAACGCAAACCAAAAAATATTTAGTATCTAAAATCTTAAAGAAAGTTATTATTGTTTTATTTTTTTGTTCTAGCTTGCAATCCGTCTCTGGATAAACTCGGGAAGAATATTATAAAATAGATGGGACGCCGAATAGAGCACTACCAGAGGAGTGTCTCTGTACCCTGTTACCTTCGAGGTAGCTTCAACAATGAAAAATAAATCAGTCTTATCAATGTTTTAGATGAAATGTCCAATATGCCGAAAATAGAAGTTATAACCCATGAGCTTCGGTGTTATATTTTAACTGCTTCTGTCTCTACTCCTATTTAAATAGAACGTTATATTTTTGCCATAAAGTCTGGAAAATAATTTGATCGTATTCATATTCCCTCTTAACAAAATCGTTTAGATTATTGAGTATTAAAAATCAACTTGGGTGCAGTTTTCAAAAATATTTGTATAAATCTGAAAATGTTGTAGTTTTACTCTGATTATCCATTTTACTCATGATACCCTCTATCAGTTTCTACCCTGTCTACTGTCGTCTGATCTCTTATTTTTAGCAAGAACGTATTTTTCTAAAAATCTTCAATTTTGAGTTGCTTTCAAAGTGACAATTGGCTGTTAACGCAGTATGTTCTTAATAGATTGGCACTTTTAAGCTTTCAAATTTATCAGTATATAAAAACTGATAATGTCGTCAATAAAGATAATACAATATTGAAATCATCAAATCCATCTTATGAATAATTCTGACTTTTGGAAAATGACGGTATTACGGTAAAACTCTACAATCCCTTTTTGGTCAAGCTTGGTTTTTTACGCTTCTGACGCTATTCTCCTAGATTTTCATGAATATGATTTGGGATGTACATATACATCAGGGATATTAAGAAGATTCCAAACCGTACCCGAAACTACCGAACATCCGAATTAAAAATCTATCCTTAACCGTAACCAAATGCGATATAAAAGTTTAGAACAATTTCGAATAGAGGGAGTCGATTATAATTTTGTTAATACATCACATTTTTAAGTAGATGGCACTTAAATTAGTAGCTATAGCTATTATTTATATACCTATGTCTGTTTGCAGTACCTACTTGCTAAATAATAACTTAGAAATAAAGTTAAATTACTTATTCCTTAATCGTGTTTTACTTTTTTCAAATTTTTAAAAATCTAATGCCTATCCGTTATCGAAATTAACGGCTAATCCGAAATACGATAATTTCATATCCGTAATCGTATCCGAAATCGGTATAATATTATTTCTACATCCGTATCCGGTATCCAGCCTCGTAATTTTATGTTCATAACATCTATAGAATAACATAGGTTTGTATTATGAACAAGAAATTCCAAGTTTTAGAACTTAGACTGTAACATTTGGATCTTGACATCAAGAGAACCACTTATCGTTAGTGGCGTAGTTGACTTTATTGTCGCCCTAAATTGCAATAGTCCTAGAGTCGAATCCCAATAGAACCCCAAAACTTTTCTCAAATTTTCGGATTTGATGGTCACAAATGACAAAAACAGTTGAAATGACATTAAATAACCAGTATAAAAAAACGGCTCTATATATTATGTAAGCTGAGAGCAGTAGCTCACAATTAAATTTTTTTTCAACTTTCTGGCTGATTGTGAAAGGAACGTGCATCGTTAATTAAGAATTTAAAAAGTCTTAAACGACAAATACGATTTGTGTCCGATTAAAAAGACTTATTTTTCTGGTGAGAGCTTAAAAATTGGGATTTCGGTAATTAATTTGAAATACGAGGAGTGCCGTTTCAAAAGGACCTATATCCTCTAAAACATTTTTTGGGAAATTGAATAAAACTATATTATCTATGTTAGAAAAAGTTTTAGTTTCTTATTTTTCTAGTATAATTTTAATACAAGTTGACATAAACTTGATGACACTGCTATTATTTATTACTCTATTATTTAATAGGGGATATATATGACTATAATAAAATAATATTAAAAAATTTTTTTTTTGAAAATTGGAAATAAGACCTTTTGAAACGGCACTCCTCATATGTTTAATAAAAATTACTGACTAAGAATCAAATAAAATCTAAAACAATATGAAAAAGAAATTTTAACCCACTTGATGGCGCAGTGATTAGAGCTACTGCTCTCTCTGCTACATGCGCCAGTGGTTCTGGGTTCGATCCCCATGGAAGCCCTAGATATAAGATTAAAAATTAAGATTCAAGACCTACAGAATATTTCTGTGTGTAAGACAGTCGTGATATGACTATAGATGTTAAAGCGACTATAAACACCCAAAAAAAAAAAAAAATGAAATTTTTATTTTTTATTTTTGTTAGTAAAGGAAGAGTCCAATACGACTATAACGATCAAAACTAGCAGGAACACCTATACTTGCAGAAGCATAAAAATATATACATATAAAAAAACTATTACCTATGAAAGAAGACTTGCAAACAATGGATAAAACGTGATTTTACAACAAGATAGGCAATATAAGCACTATGAGTGAACTGAATTTTGAATTCATGCTTTCTTCAACTTATTTAGTCTTTATACTTTTTATACATTATAAAATATGCAAATTTAAGAGAGTACCTAGTCTAGAGGAATCAATTGTAGTTATTTTTTCAGGTGCATATAAAAAAGCAAATAGATAGATACTATAATACATTTCCTAGCCATTATTTTACCAAATATTTATTAATGTTTGAAGAATATATAAAAAATCAAAGGAAAAAATCCAAAATAAAGCTCTAGGATGCATCGCTCAAAATTCATTTTTTAGGCTCGCACTAGATTTTTTTTCTGAAAATCTTGGTGCCTTATCCGATAAACATGGGAAAAGATTTCACGAAAATATATTACACATTGAAAGACTCTACAATGGAAAATGGTCAGCAGCAATGCTTGCCGATTTATGTTGGTCGATTCACTGAAAAACTCCGATTGAAACAATGAAATGGAACAAAACTACAAAATAAATTGGATTTTATCATCATAATAAGATAGATTTAGTGAAATTTTTATGCCTGACTGTAAAAATAGTACAGAAGTATATTTTCCTGTCAAACGTAAACGTAGTACTTTATAATTTTTTTTGTAACATTTTTGCTCTTAAAATATCACTTTTTGATTAAATGAACATAAGATTAAAAATAAATGTGCTGTATTTATTTTCATGTTAAATGCCGCATTTAAAGCACCAAAAATAATGCTATCGTTTATGAAAACAATAAGGAGAAAAAAAATGTTGCTGACCAGTGTTAATTTCAGTTTTTCAAAACAATCGTAAAAAATTACCATTATAGTATAGTAAAATATTCGTTTCAATACACATTGGGATTAGGTGGTTTAGGTGGTATTTGGTATTGCAAAAAAAACAAATTTTATCTATTAATTTTCACAACTTTACTGCCAGAGGGACTATTATTTTTTCATAAGGTGTGATAATGAAAAACAGTATTAAAATCTCCAAATTGATTGCATCCCGGCGAATTCCAACTTTTTAATCGACGAATATGGTGATTGTTTTAAATACGTATAATTTATTTGTAAAATACATTTTACAATTTTTAATTCAATTTAAAGCAAAGAAAATGCATTGTTATCTTTTCGTATAAATAACTAGACTTATTTGGGTGCTTATACAAGCTATGTACTAAGCTACTAAATATTACATTGACTACGATGAAGAAATCATGTTTTTAGATCTTGCAAATTATAATAAGTATATTTATTTAATAACTTGCTTAGTTGGATAAAACAAGTGGTTTTATTATTGCAAAGATATTGAAGTATTTTTTTTAATTTAATGTGTAATGTGAACTACGAATTAAACAATAGGTTTCGATAAACTTAATTAGTTTATGCAGCATGCACATATACGGTTAGTTTATCAAACAAAAATCGTAAAATTTTATTAAAAGTGATAAAAATATTTCTTAAATAAATCACACATTATACACATTATTATGTTGTGTATAATGGATACACGTCTCTATTTACTTATGTTTGATTTAGAAAAACTAAGTTATTGCGTTGCCTACCAATTGTTAGTAACAACAAAACATGACTCATACATATTACATATTGAAACTTAAATGCATTTTCGATTTTCTGACAAAAATATACGAGGCCATCCAAAACCAATCACTGGCCAATCGAAGGTGTGCAACGGGGGAGCATTAAATCGCACGTTATCAATATGTTTATTGTTGTTCGAAACCGAACACAATACAAGAGAAAATAGAAAAGTGAACAGAGGGGAACTCGATCGAGATTAAAACCAGGAAATTCGAAACAAAACTGCTCACTGAATTTCATCAGAACAACTGGCTAAAATCGAACAAATATAATTAAAATGTTTCACATTTAAGAAAAGTGTAATTTTGCAGGCTTGAAGCATAAAAAATAACGGAAAATTGACTCCAAGGTCTAGAGATTAGAACCAATTAACAACTTAGAGAGTAAATTGGAAGAATAAATATTTATGAAATCTATAAATTGGTGAAAGAACAGTTTTCAGACGTTTTGAACATTTCAGTTTCATTTTGAAAAGTGCAACACTTAAATATTGTAATTGGTTTTTTTCAATGGCTAATTGACCTATTTTGGACCGATTTTTCTTCATGTAATCGTCTTCAAAGACGTGTCAATGCCGGTCCTGATTTAACCTTAACATAGATATGCAAACTTTTCAAGTTTATAGTGTGTTGTTTGTTGTTATGGTTATTGTAATTACGAGTCTTATTTCTGGTCGATTCCAATCCCAAACTGATCACGGTGACCCATTCGAATTGGTTCGAACCGAAGAACAGGCGTGTTAATATTCGAGGATTGTTGTGAAAGAGTTGGTGGATCAGATATTTAGTATGTGAATGGGACACATTGGGAGAATTTTTAATCTAATCTAAAAACATAAATCTTCATTTTAGAAGTGAAACGATTTGAATACGATTACGAGCGTGTTTGTGCCTAATGGTTGTAAGTTTGTTGCGTCTATATTTGTCGTACTTATATTTCAATCAACGTGGCTAAATATTTTTTCGAGTTTTCAATATAAATGTTGGTGTCCCAAACCGTTTTTCAAACCGAGTTTTCAATATAAAATTTTGTGATGGTAAATCCATGTAGATACTTATTAAAAAAAATCAAGTTAAAAAAATGTGAATATTGTGAATTTCCAGAAAATGCGATCAGAGTTCAATATGGCTACTGAAGATTTAGATCGGGCAGAGCATCTTCATATGTCGCGCGAGGGTGGATGTTTTATATCAAATTTTCGCGGAGCCGTCATCGTTCTCTTCCTTGCCGTTATTATAGTTTTAGTTGGATTCAGCGTTCATTATTATGTACCATGTTCTTCCAAAGGGACCGTCCAGGTAAAAATTAACCACCCTCCCAAAAAAAAAAAAAAAAAAAAAAAATCAAAAATCATTTTCAGGATGACATAACAGAACAGGAAATTTTACAAGTAATCGACGAAATCAAACGTAGCCACACGCCGGACTTAGAACGGAAAATTCGCCTTCCGTCCACCGTAATTCCGTTGTTTTATAACTTAAAAATTCGCCCCTTTTTAAATTCATCGAGTAAATTCCAGTTTACGGGTGTTGTGCAAATTCGCGTCCGCGTAAATGGAACTAATGTATATAAAATTGTAATGCATTCGCATAATTTGAACATTAGCGAGGATTCTGTTACAATCGTTACCGCGCAAAAAGCACCTTTCGCCGCGCTAGTGGCACTGTCTCAAATCAAAGAACCAATCGTGAATGACACTGCCAACAATGATGACAATTCTAGCAGCAATGTAACTGAAAGCTCAACCACAACAATTACACCAACAACCGAACCTCTCGGAGTCGAGAGCTTTATAACTCCTCCCTTAAACGAAACAAATAGCACAAGCACCTCAAGTCAATTAAAGTCAAACGATACAGAACTTGAAACTACCGAAAAAAACGATTCGAGCACAACTCCTGAACCGGAAACAACGACCAAAACTCCTAGCACAGTTAAACCTGCTGAAATCCGTGAGGAACCTGAAGAAGTCACTTCCAAAATTGGGACTTCTGTTAATATCAAACGTCATGAATATTTAGTGGATTATGAAAAATATGTGATTCACTTAGAAAAACCGTTACAAAATGATAACATTTACGTGATTGAAATCCCTTTTAATGGAGTTCTAAATGAAGACTTGGAAGGCTTTTACTTAGGAAGTTACACTGAAGAAAATAATACTATGTAAGTGTTTGCTATTTTTATTCAGTATGCATCTTTCTAATTTTTTTAGTTTCATCTATTTAATTCAAGTTTTTTTTTTGCTTTTATACAAAAGTTCAAATATGATTATGCGTTTTCCTTTAATACCTGTAAGGTTTGTGGAACACATTATTAGTTTACCTTGAATTTTCATTAAATAAAAGCAGTCTTTATCAATGCCATAACAAAAATTAAACATATTTTCTTCGTGCCAAGCTTTTTTAGTATTGTAAAAGAACATAAAGGTTTTTATAAAAGTTTTGGAGGTTCAATTGGTAGCAAAGTTGCTGAAAATTAGTGATTCGTGAACATCTTTGTGTAAAGTGCCACGAAGTCAATATGTAAATTATTTGCATATTCATAAAAATACATAAATTCATTTATCTTGCACCAAATAAATAATAATAATAAAATTAAATAAATGGAGCATAAATTAGTGTCCACGCGTAAGAAATAAAATTTGGTCATATACCAGCGTTTTTTAGCGTTTTAGATAAGTGGAATAGTTGATGGATAATAAAAAAAAAAAATTTCTGATCTTTAAACTTTTTTTAGTTTTTCACAAAAGGAAAGGGTTTTTTGGAAATAAAAACTTCGAGGTTTATCATTGATAATTAATATATAAACAAAAAGTTTCATTTTGTTTCTCTCATAGATACAAACATAGGCACAACATTGGATGCCATTTTTTCAAAACTTTTTATTATATAAAAATAAGTCGGGTTTTCCTTCCTGACGCTATAACTCCAGAACGCACGAACCGATTTCCACGGTTTTGCATTCGTTGGAAAGGTCTCGGGCTGTGTGAGGTTTATAGCAAAGAAAATTCAGGAAAAATTTAAACAGAAAAGCGGGAAAATCTTTTTTCACATACAGCGCCATCTCTGATGATACATAGTATGTACTACAAACCAATATTTTAAGTAGATAGCGCCGGTGCGTGATACATTGCTTGACAAGCAATGAAAGTTTTCATAGTGCAAAAAATCGACATAATTGTACTCTTCCCGTGGGATAACAAGACAATTGTATCTTACAGGAATCGTGTATTTAATAGAAGTTTCGTTAAAGTACGTGAAATAGAGTTCTAGCACATTATCCTCAAGAAGGCCTGATCTAATATGTACTACTCCCGTGGGATAGATATGTTTTTATTTGTCATAGAGCAAAAGATTGACATGATTTTTTGCAAAAGGGTAGTTGAAAGGTCAGAGAAAAATATAGATTATTAATTCGTATGTTAGAATAATGCACGATCAAAAGACAGCATAACAACTGTACTTATCCTACTGCAGGAATCGTGTTTTTAAAAAAGCTATCCCTAAAATTCATGAAATAGCGTTTTAACACAATCATTCCAAAAAAGTTTAAATAAAAATTACAATTTCTACAGCAAAATATGATTTTTAATTTAACATCCGATAACATCGGTAAATTAATAATGAAAATTTTTGAAACATTGAAACTTCTTTCGTTGTTAATTTTTGAATGTCTATAATGTTTAAAAAAACGTGTTAAATTACTATTGAAAAATTTGAACTTGGTGAAAAACTCAGTTTAATATATAATACATTCAACATTTTCGAATTGTATTGCTATTTAAAGAACACAAGTATAAGTATTTTATAATATTCATAAAAACGTATAGAACCAATAAGATAGCTCTTCTAGATAGCTATATAGAATATCTTCCTGGAAAATTAGTTTATCTGATTTTCATGAACTTTCTATGAATCAAAGATCTAGAAATATCTATCTGTTTTTTTTTGTTGATGGGATGAAAGTTTCCATTATTCAATCAGTATAGTTTAGATACGCTCAGCGAAGCGGGCGGGGATCAGCTAATTACTTATATTATACTCCTATTATATAATACCTTACTTATAACAGCTATTCTCAACCGCTGGTTCGGCGGATCACCAGTGATTTTTCCCTATAAATGATAATAAAAATGTTCCAATTGCCTTATGTAATAGTAGTTTTTTAATTCCTAGTAAAATTATGTTGTTAAAAAATATCACTTTTCCGCGATTTTTTTTACAAATTTTACTGGTCCGCGGGTCAAAAGAGATTGAGAAACGCTGCCTTAGAATCTATTTTTATTGACATAACAAGTTTTTGTTATAGAAATGTTACATTTGTATATTAATTTAATTGCTATTCTCATATCAAATTAGATGTTTCACTGACTTTGAACAGTCATTCTCTTTACAATATACAATGTATAAATTATATTGTAGTTTTTTATGCAATATTATTTACAAAAGTAAACTATATTCCTAAATTTAAGCAGAAGTTCAAACGTATTTTTTTACGTATTGCCTAGATACGTCTGTATTTCGATTGCCAAGCAATCTTCATCAGTGGTCATCAAGTAGTATTGGATCACTCCGTAACTGCAATGTAACGTGACGAATCATCATTCATGGGTGAATCCAATAGGTACTACTTGATGACCACTGATGAAGATTACTTGGTAATCAAAATACGTATCTGGGCAATACATAAAAAAAAACGTTTGAACTTTTGTTCATCATTCATGGGTGAATCGTCACGTAGCAGTTACAGAGCGATCCAACACTACTTGATGACCACTGATCAAGATTGCTTGGCAATCGAAATACATATCTGAGCAAGACTTCAAAAACTACGTTTGAACTTTGTGTTCAAATTTATGTTCATGGTTTACTTATGTGAATTATATTACATAAATTAGACCACAATATATTTAATATATTGTACAAACTGCTATTCTAAGATTAAAATACTTTGTGTCTATATGATAAATACCTATAGGTACATGCTTTACAAAACGTAGGTTTCTAGTTTCTACCCTCAGTGAAAAAAACATTTTTTGTTTTCTCGTTGGGAAAATTCCAACATAACAAATCCTGAAACGAGTAGGCAATTATTCGAAATAATTAATTATATTGAAAGAAATCCGTATTTGCTTTGTATTTACATTATAAATGTGCTCATGTTGAAAACGTTCATCAACTTTCATTTGAACATAGTGCATTTTTAAAGAAAAATAACAAAACCAATTATATTTCTTTCTCAAAACGTTTTTTCTAACTCCAAATATTACTAACCAACTGTTACAAATGGTTGAACTAATTATCAAGTTTAAGTTTAAACGAAAAAAAATATTAAAAGTTATTTGTAAAAATGATTTATTTGTATGACTTTACATGACTAATTAATTATTTTTTACATTTACTTAAATGATACTCAACATGAAAATTCATTTTTCCAATTAATCATTAAGAAAAATGTTATGAAATCTAATATTTTTGTTTGTTCTTGAAATAAAAATTTAACATATCGTTTTAAGTCACTTTTATGTTTTGATAAGTTTCAAAGGAAAAATAATGTGCTAACTTTACACATGAAATAATTTATTTTATGATTCCTGCATTTTAACTACTTTCTAACTAGATTCGTTTCTACTTATGAGGGAGGAAATTAATTTGTTCAATCACTATTTTGACGGTTGAAATTTGAATTATTGATATTACGATAAAGAATGTAGATAATTTGCAAGTGTCGGTATGTGCACTAATTAATATAAGTTCTTTTTTTTAAATCTCTTATTGTGGTTCATTATGCTGAATTTGTATCTAGGACTATTGAATTATTATCTCTCAAACTTATAATTATCGAGCAAATTTAATATTTATTTTTAAATAAAAAAGTGCAACTTTTAACTAGCTAGGTCATACTAGCTAGTATCATATTTTGTATTTTCCTAATCATGCACTTTCAATATTTTACTCGTAGCTTAAGGGTTAATTAGAGCTACAATCCGGAGCAAAAGTATTGAGAACTTGTGATTCATGAATATTTACTGTTTGTAGCTTGCCACGAAGTAAATAAATAGTTTTCATACTAACAATAAGAAAAAAATCGCAATTACTATTCATTGAATTTATATTGATTTAAGCAAGAAAAATTCCTATAACAATAATAGTCTACTTACTTTTGACAATGAATATACCCCAATTTACACTATATATTAACCATTGAAATCAGAGTTTTGATTTGTTTTTAATTTTTTTTCCCAAGAACCGTTTTGTGAAATGGTTATAAAATTTCTTGGCAGTGGGCGCCTAGCCTTAGTCTCTGTATTCTCTCGGACTTTGGAAACGGATAGTAGCATAAATCTTCTTGTTCTAATATGTTTATTTTTTTCAGTTTGGTTAATGCTTTGGCAAGATTAAATTTTTTAAAGTAACTAATTGAGGTCTTGGTCTCTATATAGTTCATATTTCATCAAATTTAATTTTAATAGGGGTTAGAAAAGTTAGAAAAGATTCAATATTTACTTAATTTAAAATTTTTAAAGAAAATTTGACAAAAGATTTTAAGACAAGTCTTTAATTTGATTCCGAATATAACCTTTTAATGCTTTTTTTTATTCAAATTTATCACATTTTGGTTGAGAGAGTTTTAGTTGCAGCAACTTTAAAAAAATCAACAAAAAAAAGTTTTAAACGGTTTAGTTATATGGCCCAACTTTTCAGCATGAAAAAGTTAACAAAGAGATAGATAAGAGTAGGCCTTTTGAATTGCAAAGCTCCTTTCATTCAAAAGGCTAAAACATGTCATCGCAAAACTCCTTAAGATGCCTACTAGGTACCCTTAACTATAGGAACTAAGAGAAAGATAATTTAGAACCTTCCAGGGCTACCCAATGGATGATGCACCATTGGATGTATCAAAACTTACTTCTGAATCATGGTATTAACTAGATTCAAAAATATTCGTTAACTAATTTCAATCATTTCTTAGAGAAAACTTGAGTTTCACAAAGGAATACAACAGAAAACAAATTATACTCCGTTTAACCATATCGGTTCGATTAGATTTACTTTTTGATATTTTAAGATGACTTAAATACGATTCTGAATTTAACATTTCAACGCTTTTTTTATTTAAACCAATTTCTGTTGATAAAATAGTAGAAGATTTATTTTTGTGTTTTCCATCTTTTTAGTTTGAAGGATATATACCTATACTCAGGGATTTAAACGTAAGCTTTATAAATATAGAACTTCTTTTATTTAAGAGACTAAAACATGTCATCACAAAGCATCTTTACGTACTTTACTTGGTACCCTCAACTTGAAACTATCAAATTGATGATGATTAAGAACCTCCCATGGCTACTTGTAAGCTACTTGTGATTAGATATATCAAAACTTACTTCTGAATCATTGTGTTAACTCGATTCAAAAAAAAATGTTACTTCTAAATTTTACCTTATTTTTTCTCAACAATATTTATGAACCGCGAAATAATGAACTTATGAGAATTGAATTTCAAGTTACTACAAAAAGAAAATAACTCTGTGAGTATAGCTTTAGTATAGTATAGCTGATAAACTACTAGTAAACTAATGCAACTCACCAGTATAAGTAATAACGGTACTTATATAAAATTTAAGTTAAATAAATCTTAAAATTTGCTGTATTTTTATTATTTAGTTGGTATGCATCGACTCAATTTGAAGCGACTTTCGCCAGACGTGCGTTTCCATGTTTCGATGAACCAGCTTTGAAAGCCAAATTTTCGATCAGTGTCGGTCGCAAACGCCATATGATGTCTCTATCCAACATGCCACTTTTATCTTCAACAGATATGTAATAATTTTTTTTTTATATATTTTCTAGTATAAACATTAAAAAATTAAATTTTCATTGTTGCTTAGGCAAGGTGAAGAAAACTGGGTTTGGGACAACTACGAAACAACTCCTCCCATGTCGACTTATTTAGTCGCCTTTTTCGTCGGCCAATTCACCCACTTAGAAACAAAGTCTGAAGGAACAATTCCAGTCAATATTTGGACCCGAAAAGAGGTCGTCGAACAAACTGAATATTCTCTCGAAATCGTTCCAAAGTTGATTAATTTTTTTGAAAACTATTTCAATATGAGTTTCCCGATGAAAAAACTCGATATTATTGGTGTAGAATTAGCTGCTGGTGGAATGGAAAATTGGGGATTAATTGCATTGAAGTTTGCAAAATAAAGTTAGTTCTTTTACTTTCGATTAAACGTTTAAAATTTATTTTAGGGAAGAATATTTGTTGAAACATAAGAAAGCTGAAAGTGCTTTATTAAAGGAACCAATTGTGATTGTTTTGGGTCATGAAATATCACATCAATGGATTGGAAATTTAGTTACAATGAAATGGTGGAATGATGCTTGGATCAAAGAAGGACTCTCAACTTACTTAGAGCTTTTATCAACTGAAAAGGCAAGATATCAAAAGAGCATTCAAAGCTAAAATGAACAACTTTACCTCAAAATATATATTTGTTTGATTCCCTAATACAATAAACAGAAACAAGTTGTTCATTTCTGATTTAATCAACATTAATTGATTATTTTTTTCTTCACTAACTTCAATATTGGAAAATTTTATTTAAAGATTGATGAAGACTGGGAAGCCCGAGATAACTTCTTGATGAACAATATGCATGTTATTTTAAAGTTCGATGGATATCATTCGACTCATCCAATTTCTACCGTTGTTATAGATCCCAAAGAAATCAGTGATATTTTCGATGAAGTTACATATATTAAAGGTGGGTCTTAAAAGCAAAAATACTTTGAATTAAATGATATTTTATGAATTTCAGGTGCTTGTATTTTGCACATGCTTCAAACAAGCTTAACCAAAGAGGTGTTCGAAAATGGTCTTCGAATTTATTTGGACACGTGGAAATTCAAAAACGTTGACCAAGACGATTTGTGGAATGCTTTTACAATCGCAGCAAAAAGTACTGATCAAGATAATTCCACTAATCATTTCGCAAATGGAATGACTGTCAAACAGATTATGGATACATGGACCTTGCAGGCGGGAGTACCAATTGTTCATATAGAACGTAATTATTCGTCTGGATCTGCTACAGCAACGCAAGTAAGTAATTAACTTTAGCTAACTAATGGAAACTGGCTATCCTGATACTTTTTTTAGATTCGCTACTTGCAAGATAACAGCACTGATGATTCACTCTGGTACATTCCATTATCGTATATTACAGCGGAAGATCAGCGAAATTTCTCCCAAAGTACCCGATTTTGGATGAAGAAAGAAAAATCTATCGTTATTCCTAATGTTACCGAGCCTAATGGAAATGGAACGTGGGTTTTATTCAATGTACAACAATCAGGTGAAAATCACTTAAAAACTACCTTCGGTAACCAACTAAAACCATAACACTCCTACCAAAATTTTAGGAGTTTATCGAGTTAACTACGATCCGAGAAATTGGGAATATCTTCATCAAGCTTTGATTGAGTCTCCTGACACCTTCCCAACACTAACCCGCTCCCAACTTGTAGATGATGCGTTAAATCTGGCTCAAATTGGACAATTGAACTATTCAACTGCCTTGGATTTCACTTTATATTTAAGTAAAGAGCATCACTACATTCCTTGGTTGAGTTTCATTGAAGATTTTAAATATCTCGATGAAATGTTGTCGGATTCAATTGATTATGGGCTACTACAAGTATTTTTCTTATCTTAATTTCTCAATTACATTTTATAAAAAAAATACTTAATATTTATTTTAGGATTATGTCTTAAAGCTTGTCTCTCCGCAATATGAAGCGACAAAAGATGAAGCAGGTGAAAGTGAATCGATTGGCCGTACGTTCATTGTAAAATTGGCTTGTGAAAATGCACATAAAGAATGTATTGAATGGGCGTCGAAATTGTACTCGGAATGGATGAACATGACTAATCCTGATAAAGAAAATCCGTAAGTTTATTATAATTTATGACAGGGGTTTTCAACTTGAATTCTGCGAAACCCTACGATTCTAGAACGTTAACAAGGATCCGCAAATGATTATTTTTTACTTTGCTATTAGTTTTGATCAAATATTTTATTTGTTACTTAAACATGAGATTCTTTCAAGAAACCCATAAGCTCGAAATGTTCTTAAAAGCTTACAACCTGTGCGCCAATAATCTTAGAGTGGAATCCCAATAAAAACTAAATATTTTTTTCCAAAGTTTTCATTATAGTTCGCCAATCTCTAATAACCTTAATTATTGAAGTGACCTTAAATAATTTTAAGAAATTATAAAATATTGAAAATTCCTGATATTATTAACGTGTAAAAAAATTGATAGTTTATATTAAAACAAAAATTTTGGCACCAAAACGAGCTCTTACTATCAATTATTAAGGTTAAAAAAAAATTTCATTCTCCATTTAAATAGCACAGAAAAAATTTTTTATTTTTAAATTTTCATAACTTTGGAACAGTTTACCGTAACAACAATCTGAAAGAATAAATTTAAAGGAAATTTCACGCTTTACAAAAAAGGTCGTTAGAACCAGTGGCGGAATTACAAATTTTGGGTCCCCCCGCAAAAAAGTTAGATCGGCCCTCCAACCTTATATGAATTTTTGTTTTTCGTATTTAGTGTACTATATAACTTTGGTAGTTTTGCTAAACGATCCTGTTCCTTTTTCAATTTTCTCTTTGTTGCTCTACCACTAGTACTGCTTAGTTTTTTTTTCATTTTTCAGCTCCTTGATTTATTTGAAAACAAAATACTTATTACTTTAAAATACGTAAATAAATAACTATATATTTTTGAGTATTGGCTAATATAAAGATTATTTTTACAAAATAAATTTTATTCTACTTGCCTAATACCGAATGTTTACTTCTGATGAAAATAAATTCTTTTTCAAATCTTCACTTCTTTAACCTAAAGGCCTAAAAATTCTATACTAATTTAGCTATTCACTAAAACTAAAACAAATATAAAAAATAAGAAATTAATGTATACTCGTATAAGTACTTAAACACTGCGATAGTAAAAAAAAGAGTTCTAATGATTTAGGTTTTTCGTTACAATCACTTTTGAATATTAAACAAGACATATTTGAATCGATTATTGAAACTGTTCTTTTCTTATAATTATAAATTCACACCGTTGTTCAATTAAAAAAATTCAACAATCAACACTGTTTAACATATTTTTTGTATTTAAAAACATCGTTGCGCTATTCTCGTAGACTTCCTTTAATCACGTTATAATAATATTTTTTACTAATTTATTAAAGTATTATTTGTTATAAATTATACCCTAGTTGTTATGCAATATGGTATTTTTTTAATTGAACTACAATTTTGAATATGGATAAATAATATACGTAATATAATACTACGATACTAAACGTAATATTAAATAAATAAATATTATAAAAAAATGAAAAACCGACTTCAAAATATATAAAAATTTTTAAACAAAAAATGCACTAAAAAATAACAAAATAATGGCGTATCCTTGCAGTATCTACAACTTACAAATTATTAGGATGATACAATGTACAACTATTGTTATTTTTGGAGTTTGTGTCAGCCAAGGAAATACGACTATATTGGTACTTAGCAAAAAACGAGAATACTTTATGAAAATTATTTTTCAAATGAACTTTTAAACAATATACTCGTACTGTAACAATATCTAGCGACCTTTAAACTACAAAATACCAATACCAACTAAACCTTTTTACAATTTTTACAAATTACCATTAATATTTATTTTCTTGACTGACACCAACTCCAAAAATAACAATAGTTGTACATTGTATCATCCTAATAATTTGTAAGTTGTAGATACTGCAAGGATACGCCATTATTTTGTTATTTTTTAGTGCATTTTTTGTTTAAAAATTTTTATATATTTTGAAGTCGGTTTTTCATTTTTTTATAATATTTATTTATTTCTCGCGTTTTAGTGATCTGAAGTTTGATAACTGATTTTATTTTCTTGAAAATGGTTAACCTTCCAAACGCGCTGCTCATATGAGGCAGCGCCGTTTAATATTAAAAGTTACTACATCATCCCTTTTTGCCCTTAAAGGTTGAAATTTTTTGCTTTTAAATGTAAAAACAAAACTAAGTGGATTACTCTTTCCAACAGAAAAAAAATTATCAAAATTCGGTTAAATGTCACTATTTCATCCCCTATTTTCATCCTTAAGGGGTGGATTTTTTTCTTCAAATTAAAATGTGAACAATTTAAAGGTACGTTGTACGTAATAGAAACAAAATTATCAAAATCGAGCTATCCAATAAGAAGTTAATATTTCATCCCTTAGTTTTCAACCCTTTAGAAGTGAAAGATTTTCCTCAAATTAAAATGGGAATACACGAGAAGCACTAGCTTTCAAATAAAAAAAGAATTATCGAAATCGAGCTATCCAATAAAAAGTTAGTATTTCATCCCTTAGTTTTCAACCCCTTAGAAGTGAACAATTTCCTTCAAATTAAAATGGGACCATTCGGGAAGCACCAGCTTTCAAATAAAAAAAGAATCATCAAAATCGCTTCACCCAGTCGGAAATACTGAGGTAACAAACATAGAAAAAAAAAAAAAAAACAAAAAAAAAAAAATACAGTCGAATTGAGAACCTCCTCCTTTTTTTGAAGTCGGTTAAAAAATGTTAATTTTTTTGTACACTAAAGTATAAAATGCGACTAATTTCTCAAAATTTTTGGGCCCCCAAAGCTTTGGGCCCCCCCTGCGTTGCGGGGTCTAACGGTATGGTAGTTCCGCCACTGCTTAGAACAAAGTTGGAAATATTTAAAGTTTTTATGTGTGTTATTTTTGAACTCTGATATCTTTGAAACGGTTTATCTAAAGAACTTTGTTTTCAAGGCCTTTCAAATTGTTTTTACTATGAACTGCTCCAAGGTTATGAAAATTCAAAAATAAAATATCCTGTTATTTAAATGAAAATGGATTTAGGAAACCTTAATTAATACTAAGAATTCGTTTTGGCGCCAAAAAATTTTTTTTAATATATCCTATCAATTTTTGACACCATAAGAAAAAATTTTTAACACTATAATTTAACTAGTCCTTTTAATAATTCGAACACTTGCTAATACAAAGTTTTTCATTGGTCCCTCCAACTTCGGGTTACCAAGAGTCGACTATTTTTAATTTCTTGCTAAGTAATTTCACCGACTATTAGTCCAGCAAACTTACTGACATAAAATTGAATCATCACTAAAATACAAAGTTGGAAATTTCTAATTAAAATTTCACCTTCGATTAATATTGAATCTTCTATCCTAATAATCCTTTAAATTAGTGTATACTATTTGGCTTTATCCAATTCGTTTTTTAAGTCTTTCTTAAACCCCAAACACTAAATACTAACAAATCTTAGTTCTTTAGACTTGAATTTTTGTTTTTAATTCAGCGATCGTAAGATTTAGTTTTTCGCCATTGCTTTGTTACATTACTATAATTTACCATTAGTTGGCATGATGTTCACTTCTCAGCTGAAGAAATAATTTTTAATCATAAAATTATTTTACTTTTTTTGTGCTAAGAATTCCATTGGTTTCGCGAGGAGTAGTGTACTGTACGGCAATAGCTAATGGTGGTAGAAACGAATGGCAATTTTTATGGAACCGATTGAAAAGAATGGAAGATTCTGATCCAGTGGATTACACCAATCTGTTAACAGCCTTAGCATGTACGAAAAGTAGTTGGTTATTAAAAAGGTAAAATTTTAAAAAAAATTAAATTCCAACAGATTTAGTGATTTTTTAAATATTTTTTAGATATTTAGTGTTAGCCGTACTTAAAGAAGAAATCAAACTTCAGCATATCGTTCATATAGGCTACGCATTTAAGCACCGGCCAGCTATTGCAGTTCTATTTCATTTCATCCGCGATAATTTCGATGCTCTCTTTGATGCGTACGGTCAAAATCAATTTGTGTGGCAAAATTTAATAAAGTTGGCATTCTGGCGTTTATCAACAAATGAACAATTACATCAAGTAATTTTTTGAAATTGTACTTTTTTCATATATTAATATTTTATCTGTAAACTCTATTCCAGTTATTTGTATTATATGAAGAGCATTCGGATAAACTGAAATCGTCGGCACAATTGATTGAAGAAGCTGCTGAACGAACAAAAGCTCGCATCGCTTGGTCCAAGAAAATGATTCCATCAATAACTAGTTGGTTAAAAACTATGAAATTCAATACTTAAAACAGAAATATTGTTAGTAAAATTTATTAATTAAGTATACCTAAATTGCTTATATAAATAATGCCATAAGTTATTAATTTTTATAATCTTATTTTAAAGAAAGTAAATTTTTCATCTGGTTTCAGAAAAGTTATTTAAAAAATTATGTACACTTATTATAATAAGTATAAATTATCTATTTTAAATAAAATTTAAATTACTTTTTAAGTATTTTATTTATTGTATATCTTTCTAATTTCTTTCCTACATAAAAGGCATAAAAGTATCCGGTAAAATATCGAGTTGCATATTTATTATTGTTTCTCTACCGTTGAAAATGGGACTCTTTTTTACAAAACAATTAAGTTTATCATTATAAGAATTATTCCTTATAGATCATCTTTAACAATAAGCAATTATTATTATTGCTGAACATGAAAACAAGTTATGGAGAAAAAAACACTGTATGTCAAAGAAAAATCAATTTATGTATATTGAAAAAAGCGTAATTAAAATTAGGGGAAGGTTGGGTATTTGAGAACACTAGGTAATTTGAAACAGTTGAATTTTCATTATTTCTTCTTTCGCGAAAATGTTCATAAGTGTTTAAAATGGACATGTTTGATAACCATTGCTTACTGGATAAGAATATACTTAAATTGACGTCCACTACATACTGTTACGGTAAGTAAATAATTTAAATTTGTTGTTTTGTTGCAATATTTGCCGTTTGTAAAAACCTTTGAATAAATTATTTTTGAACTTTAGTGCGTGATATTTTGTTATTATCTTTCATGTACAATCCATTTATAAATATTATGTAGCTATTTAAGTTCACTGAAGAAAATATTTTGAGTATCGGTCATGTTGATTTGAATTGTCTACTTCGGGTATTTCGGAACGGCGTCCGGGGGGTAAATGTGAATGTTCCTTATTACTCTGCAATGATTATGAAAGAATTTTTTCACAATTTTTTCGATGAATTTTCTTATTTTCAATTATGACGTAACATTTCTCCATTAACTCCTGTGCTCCTGTCTGCCATAGCCAATGTACCTACCTATCATACCTAAAACAACATTTTTGTAACGAAGAAAAAGAAAACATTCTCAAATTTTATTCAGTACACTCGTAAAACATCAATTAGAAGAAAAACAAAATAGACAAACTGAAAGGAAAAATAAAAAAGAACATATTCAATTACACCAACGAAAAAGTGCAATATTCAATTCGAAGCCACCATCAGTTAAGGATTAACCGGTCAGAAATTTGGAAACGGTGTTCGAGGAAAATAACGACAAGGGCTATTACTGTTATATTCTACATGGAATAATATGAATCACCTCCTAAAGAAGCTTGAATCATGTGTAACAAATGTAACAAGTGGGCCCACGAGCAGTGCACCAGCGGCTAATTTACGTCTAATGATTACGTCTGTGATTTGTGTGAAACATAGTCAATAATCATATTGTCAATAAAAAATTGTATATGTATCATTACCCAATTTAGTTTCTATTTCCCCCCGTGGATTGACTTCAATTATCCCACACACTACCGGGGAAAAAGGAAGTAGATATGTAAGTAATGTTTATGTTATAAGAAAAGTTTATTATATTTGTTATTATGTTTTATTTACTAAGAATATTTTAAGTTAGGTGTTCTCAAATACCCCACTTTTCCCTACTTTAGTGAATAAGTATACGATTTAGTATAAGTATACGAATAGTGACTCCTATTAATTGGAGGATGTAGCAAAGTTAAAATTTAGATTCATTTACCCGGAGAGCATACAAAATTGGTCAATTAGTGAAATACACTGCTGTATTTTTTTTTTCAGACCAAAATACTATTCGACAGGACTAAAAAGCTTCGTAAGCTTTAAATACTTCCACACCTTGCATATGAAACCGTTTACGCAATTAAGATAGCAGTTATGTTATATTATTTGCCTATCTTAGTGCAAAAATATATTTTCTACGAGTTAAATATAAAATAATTAAAAGAATGTAAGATATCTTCGCAAAAAATATTGCTGCCACTGTTGAAGCTTGAAAAAAAATTTAAAAAAGAGTTATTTAGTAAGTCGGGTAGGTTCATAGTTCTACTACAAATTAGGAACCGTTTATATTGAAAGTATTGAAATGTATTAGTAACTAAAGTAATGATACTAGACAATAGTGATGTAACGAATATTCGCATTCAAATTCGTAACCGCGAATATTCGCATATTTTTTAACATTCGCATTCGCAAGAAACGACGCGAATGTTTGGCGAATGTTTTTGACAAACCAAAAGAAAAATTATTAAATTAACTATTAAATGATAATACAACTGATAAAATTAAAAATTTTTTATTTTATTAAAACATTTGAACAATTAAATTATTAGGGAACAGTTTTGAGAAAGGCCACTAAATTAAAAATACTTTTTTAGTTTTTTTTTTTTGTAAGTTTAATTAATAATGAAAAAATCACAACTAAAATAGAATATTAAATTCCTTTCTTACTAAAAACTCAATTTCTAAATTGTTGTATATATTTTGATAAACGAACTTGAGAATCCAATCAAAAAAGGTAGTAGATAATATTATTCTAGATCTAATAAGTCTTGTTGCAATTTATAATGTACGAATTGTACCTATTAAGCAGATTATAACTAGGATTTTAATTAAATAATAGTAGTAAAATTTAAAATATCTTTTCACGGAAAACAAAAAAAAAAATTAACCAAAGTTAAACTTCTAGTAAGTATCCAAGTTGAATTTTAGCTTTAATTATAATATACTAGCTGATACCCGCTCGCTTCGCTGAGTGTATCTAAATTTAACTGATTGATTTAAAGATTCCCTACCTTCATAGGGAAATCTAAAAAGTAATCTATTTTGTCAGAAAAAAATGAAAGATACTTTCAGACTTTAAATCCAAAGAAAGGTCATCAAAATTTGTAAAACTAATTTTCAAGTAAGATAGTTAGCTGTCTTACATCATCTTCAATACGATTTTTAGTAAAAAAGTACCTGTATTACTTTAGGATTTGAAAATCTTTTATACTAAATGTCATTTATAACCGTTCAGCTAATTTGGGGGCATGCATTAATTGCGCGAGGCATCTTAGCGATATTTTAAATCCCATCCCTTCCCCTCTGATAAGATGTCATGAGATTTGGCATATATCATTCCCCCAACCCGCAATCTAATGTGATATTTTTCAAACGTTTGTTTTCTTTAAAAATTACGTGATATTTGCGAGACCTCACCTTTCCCCAAAGTAAAATTAGATGAGATTCGGCTCGACCCCATCGCCATCGCCCCTAAACGCCTCACGTAATTAATGGATGTTCCCTTAAAAGAATAGATTAGTTGCTATCCTACAGGATCTTCAGCAAACCTTCATTAAAATTCATTCCGTTAAGTAATTGTTAATTTTTTGTAATTTTTAGTTTTTTTACAATTTTAATACGTGTATTTCTAAATAATTAATATATTCGACAATGAACAATGAAAAAATTCAAATATTTCAATAAAATTCATTTTCAATTTTATAGGGTGTTGAGTAAAATGAAATTCATATTTATTTTCCTGTAAAAATATTCATTTTTTATTTAAAACTTTTTAGAGAACTTCTTTCGTTAGGTACTGTGTAAAAATGGTCAGCCCTTCTACAGAAAATTACGCTTCAGAAAATTCTATTTCATGAACTTTACCGAAACTTTTTAAATGTACGGTTCCTGTAGGATATAATTGTTTTGCCATTCCATGGAAACCATGCAATATTCTAGCTATATCATTCTTCCCCAATCTACCACATGGCAAAAATCATATCAATCTTTAACTCTGTGATAAACAAAAAACATATCTATCCCACGAGAATAGTACATCTCTCCTGAGTAAAAAGTAGATCAAGTCTTCTTAAGGAAAATGAGTTAAGACTCTATTTCGTAAACTTTAACGAAACTGCTTTTTAATACTCGGTTCCCATGGAATACATAATTGTTTTACTATCCTATGGGAACCGTTCATTTTTCCTGTGTAAGAAGTAAACTATATCATTCTCTAACCCCTAAACTACCACATTGTAAAAAAAAGTTAATCTTTTGCTCTGTAAAAAACCAAAAATATCTACCTCACGGGAACCGTACATTTTTTCTGGATATAACGTTATACCCTTTATTTGAAAGTCAACATTCGCAGTCGCATTCGCAAATGTTGGAAAAAAATATTAGCATTCGCGAATGTGAAAAATTGAACATTCGTTACATCGCTACTATGACAACATCATGGAGTACTACATAAGACATAAGCTCGGGGAACTTGGGTAGAAAAAAAACATTAATATATTCTTTGACAATTTTGTAATTGTCTTCCACAATTTCGTTGATTTCGATGTTTTTTCACAGTAATTTTTTTCTGTCCGATATTACCATTTTTCCATAAGAACCCATGTTAAAATTTAACTTCTGGGATATGATTTATTTGAATTATATCTTGATTGAGAAATTATCATCAATTTTTCTGTTAATTTTCATTAAAAATTTTTAAATAGGTGTAGTTATATTGGGAACGATCTTAGAAGAATTTAGTAGTTTTGCTCAACAAAACGACTGTGATTGTCATAAATGAACGTCTGAAAGAACATTTCTAAATTGCTTTTTAACGTTTATACAATTTAATGACAAAAAGTTTCGTCGCTTTAAGCGATATGTAACTTTATTCAATGTTATTATAGGCTGTATATTTTACATAGTTGTTTATATAAATTGTTTATGTAAATTCAACGAGAACCTTGTTCTATTTTATGTTGAAATAACAGATTAATCGTCGTTACCAATATCGTTATAACCGTTTTACATCTGTAGTTATAATTTTTCATAGAATTTAACTCTTCATAGTTATAAGGATTTAGGTTTGAATATTTAAAAAAATATTAATAAGTGTAAAGAAAAAATGTAAAAGAATGCTTTTCAAAAATATAATTTATTCTCTAATAAAAAGCCTTAATTCATTTGTTACGTTATTGGCCACCTTCCATTTCTACAGTTTCATTTTTTTCTTCCTTATCCGCTAACGTTTGTAAATTACTTCTAGAGAACCGTTTCAATTTGAAATGCTGAAAGAATCTCAAATCTCCATCCCATTCCCGCAATATTTTCATTTGGGCTTTGTCTAATAAATTTGGTATTTCCAAGCCGCAAGTATCGTATTCTTCCAGTTCTCTTTTCTTAGTCAATCGAATTATATCCTCTCGACTTGCATGTTGACGATTTTTCCTGCCACCAATTGAATGCTTCAATTCAATCTGTTCTAACTCATCATCGAAACGGCCCAAATATCTATAAGTAAGCAATATTTAAATATATTATACAAGGGCATTCCTGAATAAGACAATGTATTTAATTACTGTTCAATAAGCTCTGTCGTCTGCACCGCATTATACACAGGAACGTCTGGAAGAAGTCTCTCCTTGAACCATAAGATTTTATCCGCTACGACTTGCTGTTTGAGACTGTGGCCAATTTTAATTTTTTGTCGATTAGAAGCTCTACAAATTAACAAAATGTTTAGATACAAATTTTAGAATCATTGAATCTTTTTAAGGGATATAAAATATTTACTTTTTAGCTTGTTTTATCAATGCTAAAGTTTTACGACTGTTCGGGTGTTTTAATTTGTCTATATTCACTTTTACTTTAGGCTAAAAATAAAATTTAATTATTTTTATATAAACGAAATAAATTATTTATATTTTTCGTACCATTTTGAAGGATATTAATGTTACTTTGATACAAATCGAAAATACACGTGTGAATAGCTTTAATGACTTATACGACTTATATTGCTTATATTTACCGCATACATCAATGTTACCAAATCAATGTCTTAATATCTAAGAATTGAAGGAATTCTTTTGACCATTAGTTAATTAATTTATTAAATAGGTAATGTTTTACACTACTTGCCATTATAAATAAAATTAGTTCATTTAATTAAGACTCAATTCACAGAAATTAATTTTTATGTTATTTTATAGGTTAAGTCTACTTTTAGTTTATAGAAGTGGATGCTGCTTTCAAGTTAAAAACCAAAAATTTATCGAAAAATGAATTATTTACGCCGAACTACTCCTGTTTTTAAAAAAATTGGATTTCAAGATCTTAAATATTCGATTGTGGCTCAAAATAAAGTCGAAACCGCGGCACAGGTTCCAAATTGTAAGCTTTATTTTTGAAATTTTTGTAACAAAATATGCACTAGCTTTGTTTTTTACGAATTTTAGTTGATGAAGTACAAAAAGAAACCTTAAAACATCCTGATTATTTTGGGGTTCACAAGTTATTTACGGTTGAGGATTTATTTAAAGCTCGAGTGCATTATGGACATAAAATTGGATCATTGGACGACCGAATGAAACCGTATATATTTGGATCACGATTAGGTAATAATTTTATTTGCTGGTGAAATATTAACTGATAGTTCAATGGATAACATACTCTACGAGCTAGTAGACGGCAGAGTTACTGTATTTTAAAAATGTTTATATTTTGTTCATTTCCTTCCTTATACTTCCCATACGTTACTGTTCTTAGGAACATAAAACTTCCATATACGTAACAGTTACATAACAAAAACTAAAAAGCACACGTATCTGTAACGTAATGTAAAATTAAGTTAAATTTTTACTACATTCATGGCTCCTATTTCTATACTCTATCGGAACCGCCGGTATGATAAAAGAGTATCACAACGAGCACAAAACGTTCGCAGTTACGTAACATTCTTTCGTTACATTTACATAAGCCGTTGCAAGTTGTAACCTTGTTGTAATCTTACATTTCAATAATAACGTTATCATATTGTCATATGTTCAAGCAGTAGCCTTGTTAGTATGACGTAAAATTCAGTTAAATTTTAACTGCTTTGGTGCCTCTCTATTTCTGAAGGAACCGTCCCTTGTCGAAAAAATTCCACAGCACAAGTCAGAATTACAATGAAACAACGTCCAATTATGTAATAGATACGTAACATTCTTTCGTTATGTAACTGTAACGACCAAAGTGCTATTTTATAGTCATTAAAATCATTTTTTTTCTTTTTTAATCTCTCTTTCTTTCTATTCTCCCCTTCCCATTCGACTCTTATCACTCTTCACCAATCACTGTTGACAAGTAGTGAACATTAGAAGATAGAAAAAGAACGAGTGAGAAATAAAAGGAAGGTCGTTTCCTGGTCACTTTTTCGTTACGTTATGGACTTCATGATTTTACTCCAAGCTCTATTTTAGCTATATTTTAAATCTTTTATTTAAAATGTACATGAAAAATAATTGGAAGATTCAAAACTATTTAAAGAAATTAGCGAGTTTTATTAACGAGTTTTATGGGCTATTACGATTAGCTTAGTTTACAGTTACAAGGAAAAGGAAAATATCTGCTGCCAGGTGTCACAGTACTTTCATTTATGGAACTCTCTGTTGGTTAAAAAAAATATAAGCACTTTATAACTATACAAATCTATATGTATGTATATACGAATTACCAACCTTCACCCCAGAACTGTCCTTATTCGAATTTTCCCAGGAAAAAGTTTCACATAAAAGTTGTAGGTCTCAAAGAGTCTAAGAACTATAGAAAGTTTAACAAAAATCGTTCCAGCCGTTTTCGAAAAAAAAATGAGAAAGCTTAAAAAGTTCTAGAATAAAGTGGAGCTTCCGGTTAAGCGATTTTAACCAAAAGCACAACTCGATATAATATGAAGGCAAAATTCCAAGTTTGGTGTAATTCAGATAAAGCTTTCGATACGATATGGCTGTCACACAGACATGTATCTAAAAACCACTTTTTTGGACTCAGGGGACCTCAAAACATGCATTTCCGGTGAAAGCTCGAATTCGAAAATTCGACCCGATTAACTTCCTTTACTATATAGTAGTAAAAGAAAGTAAAAATATTACTTAACTATTCAGTCTCGTATATAAAAAACATATTAAACTTACTGGTGTGGTAATATACAAATGTTTTCTTGGGAAACTGTAAAATTTTAATAAAAAATTTGAGAGACAATTTGCAAATCTCAATGTTTAAAATCTATAGTTAGATATTTCAATAAAAACAATCAGAAATAATCCTGAAAGCACGTACAAATGAAAATTATTTTTGGAATTTTTAACTCAAAAAAAAATACATTTTGGAGATTTTTATTTATTGAATTCTTTTGGTCTACTTTCCTATGTGTCCTTTGTGAATATTGTTTTTAATTTAACCCATTTTTCGAAGTCGACCACATATAAATAAGAAAAACTAGTGTTGGTTATACCAGTATTAAGTGTCCCCACCCCTAGTCTAAAGAGTTCTGATAGAATTAACCTGTGGTTTGTTCCAATCATCTAGCCATGAGGATGCAAAAACACCACCAACAGATAAAGAGCAAGACAACATTGACCAAGAGACAAGAGTGAGCGAATAAATGTTTCAGCTTACAACCGCTCGACCGCATTGAGCCGAGAGTCGAACTATGTACATATCATACGTACATTTTCGTGACAATTACTTATATCGACCCTGATTTGGCGATGTTTAAGCACTGATTAACCGGTTTTTAATTCAAGCGAACTTGTCACTTTATGTTCTTCACTCACTCTTGTTTCTTGGTCAATGTTGTCTTGCTCTTTGTCTGTTGGTCAGTGTTGAAACATCACCAGAAGAACGATTGGAACAAACCTAATATAACGGACGAAATGGACAAATTATTAAGTTTGATCAAAGACCAAAAATCTGCCGAGATATTTGTGTTTATATGTATTAATGTCATAATAATTTTATTAATAACTTTTTTTTTTAATTTTAGGACATTTAATATTCGATCTAGACATAACCGCTGAACATCTACGACAAGCTCTCAACGTAACAGCTCACATTGTTTTTCGAGGCGGAATCGTTCTGTTCGTCTCTCGCAATGCACAAACAGCAGTTTTAGTCGAAGAAACAGCCAAACAATGTGGTGAATTTGCCCACACTCGATTTTGGCGAGGTGGTGTCTTCACCAACGCTGATGTTCAGTTCAAAGCCATCACTCGTCTACCAGATCTATGCATTTTCCTCAACACTCTCAGCGATGTCCTTGCTCAACACATAGCTGTTAGGGATTCCGCTAAAATGGCAATACCCACAATAGGAATCGTCGACTCAAACTGTAACCCAAATTTAATTACATATCCCGTACCAGGAAACGATGATAGTCCAAGCGCCATTGAATTATATTGTAAACTATTTTCGGCGGCAATAGAAGCAGGAAAGGCGGAAAGAAAAAAGTATTTTCCTTAAGATAAATCGTAAAAAATAATTTGCTTACATAGGACGCATTTATTTAAAGTTCATAAATTTCATATTACAAATAATTGTAGATAAAATTGTATATAAAAATACGTATAAAAAGAATTTAGAAGTACAAAGTAATCTTTTCAATATACCTAATTATTACTAAGCATTACAGTCTTTAGATAGTTACTTTAACTTTAAATTATGTCATCAAATTAAATCACGAAATACAACTGAAAACTTACTAAGTAGTATTTAATATTGTTTCAGAGTAAAATAGAATCGTTCAGGAAAAAAGCATTGTTCAGCTAGACTAAAACGGTACATATTAACCATTACGCGATTACTTATGCTTATGGATTTTCATATATTTTAAAATTGTTTTTCGATCTCAAAAAATATTGAGAGAACATTTTCATTAACACTGGAAACTTATTTAAAATCGAACAATGCAAAATCAAGTTATCGTTTCGATTAAAATATTCATTTAGGTCAGTGGTACTCAACCTTTTTTGTTGCGGTATACTCTTTTAAAATTTCATAATTGGCGGCACTTTGACAATAAGGTAAGCATAAAATAATTTTACTTATCTATGGGTGCGTTCCTATAAGCACTTTCAAATTCCAACGCTCGAAATGTTATTTAAGTCAGTGCTTTTCATTGTGAAGCGCTTAAAGAAACGCATCCTGTGGAGTGTAGACCAGAAGTCGGCAACCTTTTTTGACTGCGGGTCAAAATCAACTAATATTTGCGTATTAAATAGACGTTTGGGTCAGTGGTATTTTAAAAGAGTTTTTCAGTGAATAAAAGATACATTATAATTTATATCAAGAAAATAATTACAATATGCTTTTAAACAATTTTTTTAAAATTGTTTTATATATTATAATTTAATTTCGGAACTAAAGTGGGTTACTTATAATTATCAAACGGGTCACTTGGTGACCCGCGGGTCATAGGTTGCCGACACTTGGTGTAGAGTGTAGACTATAATATTACACAGTGTAAAATAGTTTATAATAATAATAATTTTCAATGAATTAAATAAATATATACTACAAAGAGAATAGAGTGTAGACTTGCTATATAAAAGTACATAGAAAATAAGTTTTATATATCATGTTTGGGTTGTTAAATTTTGGTCGCACACTTCAAAAATTGCGGCACTCAAGAATGCCGTGCAATAGTGGTTGAGAATCACTTAATTAAATAAATCGTGTTATTATCATTTTCACAGAAGTCTTGGGGTAGTTCAGAACTAATTGAGACGTCTAATATATTTCGTGTAGAAATAAACTCTAAAAACCTATTTCAGATTGCAATAGCGACAAACCTGGGCTGTATTGTACAAATTATATTTGGGTGAAAGGGTATAGCCGGGTTTATATGGGAAATCTGCTCCCACGGCTTTTTAGATTTGCAGTTGAGGGATCGATTTGACATCAAACAAAAATTGTTTACCCAAACTTTAGTGCCCTATCTTAAATGTTTTTCGAGATTTAAAAAAAAAAACTATTTTTCGATTTTTTTTCAATAGTAAATTTTAATATAAATGTATGATGATTTTTTTTCTTCAATTTCTAGGACTCAAAGACATTTTATGACACTATCATAATAAATCTCAGAAGAAATGCCGATTTTCCAAAGGAAAAATAAAACTAAAATATTTTGTTTTTCTTTTTTTCTTTTTTTTTTGGTGTTTAAAGTCGCTTTAACAGCTAAGGTCATATCACGACTGTCTAAACACAGAAAATATGTGTTGGTCAATTTTAATCCTAGTTCTAGGATCTTAACTCTAGGATTCAACGGGAATCGAACCCGTACCACTTGACGCATGAAGTGGTGAGAACTAATGCTCTTGCCACTGCGCCAATAGTTGGCTCCCATGTTATTAAAAGTTGGATATTTTAAAATAATGTTCCACAACTCCAAAAATATTTATAAGCAAGTATGAAATAAATTAATCCAGTTATTAGCCATGGTGGTAATATATTATCAATTTTAAAGTAACTCTTATTCAATAAAGGCTATAGTGTAAGAAATAGGTTCTACAAGTCCCAGCCGATAGCGTTAGCGGCTATCGGCGGTTTTTTTTTTCATACTGTTCCACCAAATCAAAAATGATGAAAAATTCATGAGTGTAAAGGAATATAAAAGACATTTTCTGAGAAAGTTTGGTGAGTGAGACTTTTAAATAACATGGAAAAAAAATAGTTTTATTTTTCCTCTGGAAAATCGGCTTTTCTTCTGAGATTTATTATGATAGTGTCATAACATCTCGTTTACTCTTAGAAATTGGGAAAAAATCATCATCCATTAATATTAAATTTTACTATTGAAAAAAAAATCAAAAAATGTTTTTTTTTTAAATCTCGGAAACCGTTTGAGATAGGACGCTAAAAATTTAGGTGAATTATTTTTGTTTGATGTCAAATCGATTCCCCAACTGCAAATCGAAAAAGCCGTGGGGGCAGATTTCCCATATAAACCCGGCTATACCCTTTGAAGTGATAGAGTGATAGATGGCATGTGATGTGTGTACGTCACATGTGTAAAGTGTACTCACTCTGTTGCTTTCACTACTCTAATTTAGAATTACACAGTGTATTTAAAATATCACTTATATTTAATATGATTGCAAACTAATAAGTATTCACAATATAAGTAAAAATCAGTCAACAGTTAAAACTATGTACAGTGGAGAGCGTTTAACATGAAATTTGGTTAATATGAAAGAAGACTTGAGCTCTTCAAGTTCATGTTAACGAGTTTTCACTGTATATTTAAAAAATATAGCCTTTTGAATAAAATGTACTCAAAAAAAAACTTTTTTTAAATAATATATATATATATACGAATTTCGTTCAATTTTTAGCTTAATGGCATAACGTATATGCTATATTATGTACAATGTCGCAGAAAAATCAAGTCTTTAACAGTATTTTGTGTTTTAGTAGTTACAAACTACTATTATTTGAAAATATTTTGAGTAATCAATACTCAGAGCTTAGAATGAGTAGGTTATTTTGTTTAAGTAAGATGTCCATACTTTACTTGATCAACTATCGAAGTCTCATACGACATTATACGTACATACAAGTTAAGGCAAAATATGTTATAATCTTTTGCAAGAGTGTCCTTATCAAACAAAAAGATGATTAGACAGTTTATATTATAGAATCGCTGCTCTACAACTCAACATAAACAAAATATAAAATTAAATATTCTTTTAATAATATTGAGTTTCAAAAGGTTGCAAACTAATCTAAAGAAAATACAGTAGAACCTCGCTTAACGAGCACTTCTTATAATGAGTGATTCGCATAACGAGCAAAACAAAATGTAAAAATATTACGCCTTTAACGAGCGATGTTTTCAGAACGAGTGAAGAGATAGAAACCATCAAGACGTCAAATGCAGAATCCTGTCTGCATCTCGACTTTCAATTTTGTTTCGCTTAACGAGTGTTTTGCATTACAAGTAAGATTCGAGAACAAAGTATGCTCGTTAAGCAAGGTTTCACTGTACATAAGAGTAAGACTTGAATTATATGAGTACATAAGAGTTTACTTTATCAAACAATACCTAATACAATAGGTACAACTATTGTCTATATGTAATCAAAATGAAAATTTATTATTTTTTCTACTGATTTTGTTCTTAAAATAAATCATTTCCTCATTTTCTCTTTAATCATTTCATATGCTAATAATAATAAAATATATTTTTGATTTAACTTTAAAAAGTCCGTGATGTATTATCTGTTACTCTATCTTAAAATTTAAAATATAATGCGGTAAATTACATGAGAAATATTCACGTAAACTGTGCTGCTTTGTTATTTGTTCGCTATGTTTAATACTTGAATGAACAAATAATTAATTAGACTATTGCTTATATTAATGTATATATGAAAACTTATCAAGTAAAAGTAGTTTTATTCTAATACTCTTAGTACGCGAAGAGTCATTTAACACAATTTACGCGAATACAATATTATTTTACTAAAAAAGGAACCTTTAAAAAGTCTAAATTAAAGCGTTGATTAAAATTAGAAAGCTCTATGTAAGTTTTTCTTGTATAAAATGAAAAACATATCCTGGCACCTAAATGGAAATGGCACCACATTAAAGTCTTTATATATTTTTTAATTCCTATAATCTCCAAAAAAAATGTATTTGGTATTAAAATACTATCGATTTAAAATATTCAGTCAATTCGTTTTAAACATTTTCAAGAGATCTAATTTTTTTCTTTGAAACTGACAGAAATTCACCAAATAAACTTCACAAATCTCAAATAGAAAAATCAAAGAGATCGAAACATTGGTCCAATTTTGTAAAATAAATTTTGGAAATATTTGAACCAAATACTATACAATAGAAGAGTATACTAATATTAGTCATATACAGTTTAATCAAAATAATTTTATAGTGTAGAACATCCATTTAAAAAAAAAAAAAAAAAAGTTTTTTTTGATGTTCTGAATATTTTTATTCTATGTTTAAATCTACGTTCATTTCAATATATTGTCCAATTAAAAAAATCGAGGTTTGCTATAGTCGTGCTAAAACACTAACGGGTTTGATCAATTATGAATCGTATCTACTTAAGACGAATATATGGGACTGTAGACAGTAGACTGGGGCGCACATCTCTTATGGAAGAATAATTCAAAATATCTTAAAATGAAGATAATGGCAAAATAGTTTCAGAATAGTCGTCGTGGGCTGTCGGTTTGGATTGGGGTGCTTAACCAAAGTTTCACCTGAAGTTGTTTGCACTACAGATACAACAGCGCCAACTGGCGGCATTTTTACTCTCATTCACACTTACATTCATTTCTTTAACACAGAGATGTTTTTTCCTTCAAAATGTTCCATGGTCGTATATCTCTAAGTCTAAATAAAGAATACCTCAGAAACCAGTAAAATGTTGAAATCAGAAAAATAGTTTTACAATAACCACCGTAGCACTAATGATAAACATGGAAATCTTCTTCCGATATTCTTCATGAGTCTACCTATGTAGTTTATAGAAGGAAGACAAATTCTGTGTTAACGAAACGAATTCCTTGGTCGTTCAAATTAGTTTACCGCCAGATAGCACTTGATGGCATCAAGTTCTGTCAAGCGTTATTCATTAGTTTATTCCTTTAAAGCGTTTGAAAAATATATATGGCGCGAATGTTTGAAAATAATTAACGTTATTACAGAAAACGAAAATGTTAACATTTTGTAATTTATTACAAAAAGTAAAACATTTTTCCTAGTGGTTATAAAAATATTTTTTTATTATTTTAAAACTAAAGCAATAGCATTATTAATGAGTTTTGTACAATTCAATTTAAATAACTATTGCATATACGTGACCAACTTCAGACGACACATCATGCCTTCCACGGTTTCTTTTTGAAATTTGAATTTATCACCAATAAATCATTTTCCTCCTTGTTTACACTCCATAATTCTACCATAGGAGCCATCCATAAACTAGTAACTCATTCTACCAGGGGGAGGGGTATGCTCTACTGTTATATGCGACTAAAGGATTTAATATTAGGGAGTCTACATGGAGAAAGGGGGGGGGGGAAGTTCAAAGAGTATGAAAAATGCATCACGTAGTTAATGGATGGTTCCATAAAAGAGATATTCATTCTTGTCTACTATAGAAAACGCTGTAACTATGGAGCGTATAGAAAGAGGACAAACTCCGTGTTAAGAGCTTGGACCCATTCTGTGACAGCACCAGATGGCACTGAAGGACCTATATGTTCATTCTAACGTTGTTATTGGCAGAGCGAAGGTTGAGAGAGCCAGATCGCAAATATATATCGCCATATGTACTGTTCAAATACTACAACCAAATGCAACGAAATTAACCAATCACAGAGAGAAAGTTGAGAGCCAGATCGCACGAATACATGTGCTGTCCCCTATTCCGAGTACAAAATTCGGAACTATTCCTTGGTCACTCGTTTGTACATTTCTTCACTTTTCTACACTAGGAACGCATAAAGCCATAGAGAAATGGTCAAGGCTTTCAGAGAGAAAGGCTTTTGGCGTTCCTGATGTGTAGAACAGTGGAGAATGGAACAAACGACTGACTAAGGAATAGTTCGAAATTTCGTACTTGGAGTAGGGGGCAGCACGCGTATCTCTCTCACCTTTTTCTCTGTGATTGGTTAATTTCGTTGCAATTGGTTGGAGTACTTGAACAGTATATATGGCGCGAATATTTGAAAATAATTGACATGATTGCAAAGAACAAAAATGTTACCATTTGTAATTTCTATTTCAAATTTAACTAAAATATTTTAACTATTGGACATGGTAGTTATGGCAATAAAGAGATGCCTTTTGAAACTTTCTAACGTTATTGTTTTATTGCACTCAAGAAATGAATCATATTGCACAAATCACACAAGCCTGAAAGTAATGCCACAGTACAGGCAGTGTTAGACAGTATTGTACGTAGTGGTACAATAGGAATACATAGCCAACTTCAGAAGACACCGATAGTACGTCCAGCGCCAACCACCACGTTTTTTTTTTGGAGTTTAAATTTATCATAAATAATAATAAAAGCCCAGGTCACTGACTCACTCACTCACTCATTCTGTAACGCTCAATGCCTACTATGTTGCCTATACTATGCCTACTACTATTGAGCCAACCCCACAACAAGGACATTTACTCAATGATAATCGTATTTTCACTCGCAATGTTGTGTATCAAGAAATTATATAAACAAATAAAGCATTCATGAATTAAAAATAAATTATTCATTCTTTTTATTGAACTCATTCATAACTTTTGGTTGTCAAACACACTGATACGAACGCATGCAATAACTTTCACGTAAGAAACTTGGGTTTTTTTTTTAAAAAATAGGGCGCCGTAGGTGCCCCAGAACAACTAGTCCACTTATAATGGTCCTCTTTATATACGCTCTATAGCTTGAACTAAATAAAATGAGTATTAATTTTTAAATATAATACCAACTTTTTGTTGAGTTTTCGGATTCGCCGGTCCTTAATAATTGATACAACCTCTAATAGCAAAAAAGTGAATTGATAGAACTCGAATAAATTCAATTGTACATTATATTATGGAACTAGTTCGCTACTTTTTCAATATTTTAAGTTTTATAACTAGTTATCTAATATCCAAAAACTATAAAAGTCGAAAATCTTATACTTTCGCAAATCTTGAGATCAAACTAGATGAGAAATAGTAAATTTGAGTAACAAAAATATATGTTTCTAAAAGCTAGTTTTTTTTTTGTATAATGTGGTCGTATACGATAATTCGAAAATTTCAGTCATTTTTTGTTACAAAAATAAGCTATGATACGACTGAGTTGTGTTTTTACAAGTTAGAAAGCTCTTGCACAGTTTTACGTTTGTTTAATGCTCGATTTAACTTGCGATTCCCACGAGACGAAATGTTCCCGTGAGTGCACTTTCAATAATTTAGAACTAGCAAAGGACATTTTACAATAAATACAGTCATACGCATTGGCTCCCGGATGTCGTTTTTTGTGTGTCTGAAGATTACTGCGTTGATTGAACATTTTATTGCAAATATCGCATTTGTAGGGCAGTTCGCCCGTGTGGACACGATTGTGGATCTCCAATTGACTGAAGCAACTGAAAGCCTTCGAACATATGTCGCAAACAAAAGGCCGCTCCACGGTATGCGTACGAAGATGTTTTTTTAGCTCCAATTCTTGCATGAAAGTTTTAGTACAAATATTACATATGAACTGTCCTCCTTCTTTTTGATGTAATTTCATATGAGACAAATAATTCGCAGCATATCGAAACAACTTATGGCAAATATCACATTCGAACGAATTTTTGGTTTGATGTATACGTTCGTGCTCCAGCAAATCGGCACTTTTATAAAATTGCTTATCACAAATCAAGCATGTAACGGGACGTTCGCTGTCGTGCAAACGTTTATGGCGTGAAAGAATTGATTTATCTTTGAATTTTTTCGGACAAACATCGCATTCATAAGGCCTCTCTCCACTATGAATCCGTTTGTGGGCCGATAAATGGCTCGATCTGCTAAAAGTCTTTTTGCATACAGAACACTCAAACGGTCTCTCGCCTGTGTGAACACGATAATGCTTCTTTAAATCGCTATTATAGCGAAAAGACTTGGAACAAATATTGCATATAAAAGGCCGGACGACATCAATAGGTGTTATAGTCACGGAAGGTAGCTCAATTTCTTTTTTGATGTCTTCATCCTCGTGAACAATTGTACATAGGGCAGCTACATTTGCGTCAATTACAAACGGCTCTTCTTCAGATTCAGATTCTTTCTCACTTTCATCAATAACCAGTTGCGGATTGAATATATCTACATCGGAAGACACTTCCTCACCATAGTGAGAATCATCATCCGGTATTTGATCATAAAAATCATCATCTCGAGTTTTATCACTACTCTCATCGCTCAATATCGGGATGTATTTACTGATAGATAATTTCGCTTCCTCCATAGCGATTTACTAAAAAAAATGCAACATCTCATAATTTAAAAATGTTAACGAAACAATTAAAAAAAAATCAAGACCAATACATTTAAATGTATTCTAATAAAGAAAGGATATAAACAATATTTAAGTTATAATCTTACTTTAAAAGACTTGAAAAAGTTTAAACAAAAGCTAATTTATTAAAAACATACCTAATTAGCCACATGAAAAATAAATTTTATTGCATTGCAAATGTTGCAGTATATAATAAGAATATAATATTGCACAATGTATTTTGTAAATAAAACGATGTTACATTCGATCCCAGTGAAATTTGTAGAAATAAAAACATTCAAAAATTGAAATTTTTGAATGAAACTATAGGAATTTTTTGTTGATATATAATTTTCACATCATAAATTTTTAGGAAATGTATTGGTTTTTCACTAATTTCAAATGAAAATAAAAAAATTCGAGGCAAAAATTAATGCCAGACCGAACATCAAACTGAAAATTTAGACGCCCCTAACCATAATAAACGCATTGCATTGTGTTTGGACTGTTTAATCGTAGTAATTTTTATAAGCATTCTTCTGACTGCTTCTGATTAAGTAAATGAATGCATACGATTTATGCGATTTATACAGGGTGACACAACTTGTATACTTCACCCACTCAACCCCCTTTTTTTACAATAGTGAAAAATTTTGAAAAAATTAAATACAAATTTTTAATATGTTGCTCTATTTTATTTTTCAGTAAAAAAAAAATTTTTTGATCCATCTTCTTAGAAGACACTGCTTATCCAACTTAATCAAACTTTTCATTTTTAAATTATATTTTTTTATTAGGCTCGTGTTAAAAACAAAAACAAAAATTGAATTCGGTTAACTTTTGGAAAAGTTGTAACAGTAGGGCAGTAACGTAACAATCGGATGGCATGATGGGTTAAATACCACGGGCTCCAGGCTGTAAGGAGCCCCTGAACCAATAGCAACGTTTGTGGACCCTAAAATTTATTATTAAAAAATTTAGTAAATTTTATTAATTAGCATTTTTAAGAACTTCTATGAGTAAAGAAAGGTTTAGAAATTGTAATTTTATGAAAATACTAGCTGATCCCCGCCCGATTCCCTGAGCGTTTTCAAGTTTGGCGATGTATGTTTTTCGTTGCACAGTTTTTATTTGCTTGCTGAGAAAATCAAAATCTTTTCGGAATAAAAAGTATTTTATAGCATTTTTTGTAATGTTTACTATCTGTATGTGAAAATTTCGTCCAAATCGGACCAGCCGTTTTCAAGTTTTCCAAGAACAAACAGGCAGAGAGACAAAACTATTCGAAATAAAAAGTAGCCTATAATTTAAGTTACAATATTTAATAACTTTTTGTGAAAATTTCATTAAAATCGACTTAGCCGTTTTCAAGTTTACCCTGGACAAACAATGTTTTTTTTTGGAGAAAATTAGAATGTAAATGGCATTTAATTTTTTGTATAAAATATATGAAAATGTAAGTGATAAAAATTAATTTACAAAACACCTTACATTTTTTAGATTAGATAAAAATCTCAGCTGAGAAAAATAATTCTGTGTTTGTTCCCTCGCGCAGATAACACGTAACGTTTTTATTATATAAGTATTCAAAGAGCAGAAAACTTCAATCTTATTATTGGTGTATAGATTTTAATTTTAAGTTAGTTTTTCTATCCATCGAGTATTCTATAGCTCAAAATACTTATGAATTCCGTATGCACTTTGATGATGGTATTAACCGTACACTCCTTGATGAACAGAAAGCTCAAAAAACGAGTATTATCGAAGAATTTCTAGCAGAAACGATCAGTTTTTTACGTTATTTTTTCAACTCTTAACGTTCCATATTGCTTCAAAAGAAAACTAAAAAAATTACCATATTTTTTATTTTTCTTGTTTACAACAGTTGGGGTTGTCCTTCTCTATTTATATAATAACTTTTATAATTGAATAAAGTCGACAGTTCTTTCTCTGTCTCCCTCTCTTTATCTTTTTATTTCCTGTCCCTCACTCGGCACATTTCATTTCACCAATCACTTTTGGCAAGCAGTGAGAATAACGAGATAGAAAAGGAAAGAGATATGAAGGAAGGAAGATAACCTGGTCACTTTTTCGTTATGTTATAGTTTCCACCGTTTCACTGTGAGCCCAATAAGGAAACATCACTCAAAATAAAAAGTTTTTAAAACTTTTACTACAACTGAAATTGTGATTGCAATTCACATCGTTCTATAATTAAATGGTTTTAAAGGCTAATAGAAAGTCAACAGAATTGTAGTTGCATTTGTACATCGTTCACGTAGTGATATATTTTTTAAAAATTATAAAGTCGATTGATTTTTTTTATATAAAACAATATAGGCAGTATAGTAACGCCGGACTGGCCATAGGACAGATCGGACGAATTCCCGATGAATCGATCTGTTGTTTAAAGGACCGTTTAGCCCGCTGGTTATAGAGATAACTTATAACTGGCTGTAGGGCTTCTGTGGAAAGTGTTTTTTGGAAGCCGAAGTTTCTAAAATACTCGGGCTGCTTTTAAGTCCCAGTCTAGGCCTGCTATCTGCATATAACTTTGCTCGCTCTACTCCTCCCTACTGGAAAAATCTCATAGGAACTCATAAAAAAACCGTCGAATATATTTTATGTGTATTTTATGAGATTTTATTGGTGTTTTTGTCCGGGAAAATACTCATAGAATCTCATAAAAAAAATTTTTTGGTAAAATTCTATGAGTATTTTCCCGGACAAAAACACCAATACAATCTCAAAAAATATTTTCGACTTTTTTTTTGGAGATTTTATGAGTATTTTCGCAAATAAATACATATGTATAAAATTTTATAGGAATTCTACTTTTGGCTCAACATAAAAAAATTCTCATTTAAATTACAAAAATACGCAATTCTCATAAAAATCTCTTCAAATCTCATAGATTAAATTTTATTATAAAATCTCATAGGAATTCTACTTTTGAGTCAACCTATAATAAAACTCTCACATAAATTACGAAAATACGCAATTCTCATAAAAATCTCTTAAAATCTCATAAAAGATAACAACCAATAATTCTATGAGTTGACGACAACTCATTTAAATACCATAAAATATTTGATTGATAATTTCTTCTTTCTCATAGGATACCATAAAACCTCATTCAATCTCATAAAAAAAACTTTGTATTTCTATGAGATTTTATGAGATCCTATGAGATTTTTCCAGTAGGGCTATTTCTTCATGCTCGTTACTCAATTCCGAAAATAAGAATTTTAATTTTGATGTATTTCGTTGTATAATTATTATAAAATTTTCAAGCTGTAGTAAGGCTTTGTTCTAACCTCATCTTTTAAATAAACTATACGAAAATGAAACAGGATAGTATATTATAGGTCTATTCTAGATGAAAATAAAACCGTACATTTACGATACAATTGATACGCAATATACAAAAAGTTGTCTTAATGGTATACTGCGTGGAACTTGTATCGTAATTATATAGTTTTATTTTCCCTTGGAACAGATTTTATAGCAAGCACAATAGCGAAGCTCGGAAAGGTATAGGAACCTTATAACCTAAAACTACAATAGGATGTAGTTTTATATTTTGGAAGATATTTATGTTAAGTTGTTGTTAAATGACTGTTATTACCGTTATTACATTATGCAGTTAGCTGTAATAGGAGTTACGCGTAACAGTATATAAGACACCCGTGAGCACAAAACGTTTTACTGTACGTAACATTTCTGTAACAATTACGTAAATTTCTTTCGTAACGTAATTGTTGCATTGTGTATTTACTGAGTAATGTACCGTAACATAACGTATATTTATAAAATTTTTCTCCTTACCACACCTAGAGAAAAACAACCAAGTAAAAAAGGAGATGGAAAGAGAAGGAGCGAGAAATTATATTTAAAGAGAAAGACGGTTGCCTGGTCGCCTTTGTTACGTCCTGGTCTCCACGGTTATACTCGTTATACTCTCGGCCATTATAAGAACTCCGTTCTAACAATTTGTAAAATTTAAATAAAAAACAATTGGTTGTCTGTAAATTCGGTTTATTTTTTTTATTTATTTATTTATTCATTTATTTAGCTTATAAAACTATTCATTAAAATAATAATCTATTATTTACATAAATTTCTTAATTAATTATTTCTAATAAAATTTAATATTTTTTTCTTAAATCTATTTATATTTGATTCAAATTTAATTTCATTTGGCAAATCATTGAACATTTTAAGGCCATTATACATCAACATATTTTTTGTTTTTTCATTTCGTAACAAATTCAATCTAAAATTGCAATTACTTCTTAAATTGTGCTCATGTATATCATGAACGTACACCAATCTTTCACACAAATAATTAGGATATAAGTTATATTTTATTTTAAATACAGATATATAAACATTTAAACTAACTCTTTGGCGTACACTTAACCATTTTAATGCTTCTAACATGAAGTTTATCGAAGTGTATCTACTAACTTTTAGAATTATCCTCATTGCTTTATTTTGAAGCTTTTGTAGCCTATTATAATTTTCATTATTGCACATAAACAGTATACTGGAGCAATATTCAAAATGTGGTTTAATTAAAGTATTATAAATTCTAATTGCATTATTAAAAGATATTCTTTTCCTAATTCTATATAAATAATAATTTTTTTTTGCTATTTTTTTACATATATAATTAATGTGATTTTTAAAGTTTAAATTTTCATCAATTATAATACCTAAATATTTCATTTCTTTTACAATTTCAATATTACAATTATCAATAACAATATTTTGCGATCTTTCATTAGTCGAGTTATTTAAAATCATACATTTAGTTTTATTTATATTTAACATTAGTTTATTCATTTTAAACCAATAACTTAAATTCGCCAATTCACAATTAATTTTATCAACACATTCAGAAATGGTATCACCTACATAGTATAGCAGTGCATCATCGGCAAAAAGCACCAACTTTGCAATTAATATAGCCTTCTCCATATCATTTACATAAATCAAAAACAGCAAAACACCAAGAACCGAACCTTGCGGAACACCTAACAACACATCAATAGCATCAGAAACTTTATTATTAATTTTGGTTCTCTGTTTCCTGTTTCTAAGGTAGGATGTAAACCAACGCAATTCAACTCCACCAATACCATAACTTTCAAGTTTTTCTAATAAAATGTTACGATCAACTGTTTCGAACGCTCTTTTTAGATCTAAGAAGACAGCAATAGTCACCTTTTGATCGTGGACCGCCATTTTCCAATTTGTAATAACCAAATTAATCAGTGATTCACAATTATGCTGTTTCCTGAACCCAGACTGATACTCCGATATTAAATTATTTTTTTCAAAGTATTCTTCTAATTGAATATGTACAATTTTTTCTAATATTTTGGCTTCAAATATAATAGTGTTAATTGGTCTGAACTCACAGCATTTTTTTGTATTTTTTACCTTTTCAATTGGTACAACTAGTGATTCTTTCCAGCAATCTGGAAAAATTCCAGTTTCAAACGATGAATTAATAATTGACAGAAAATTATCCCCAATTAGATCAATTAAATCTAGAAATACTCTTTTATTTACTAGATTTTTATCACTTTTATTATTCATTGACTTTACTATATGTTCAAGTTCAATTTTGTTTAAGTTTCTTAATTTAAACGAATGATTGCAATTTTCAATTATGCTGCTATACGGAATTACCTGTATGGATCGATGTATATCATTAATACTTGTGATGAAAAATTTATTAAATTCATTTGCTATTATTAGGCTATCTGTACAAATGTGATTGTCAAACATAACCTCATTGATATCATTTTGTTTTTTTTCATTAAACACAAACTTTTTTATATTGTTCCACATTTGTTTTTGATCAACAGATGATTCAATTTTATTACGAATGAAATTATTTTTAGCGATATTAATTCTATTTTTGTATATATTCCTTAGAAATCTATATTTTTCAAATTCATTGTTACTATTTATCCATATTGCTCTCTGATATTGGCAATTTTTTTCATTTTTTAACAACATTAATTCATTAGTATACCACTGATGTTCATATGATCTTTGATGTTTTTCAACCACAAATTCATTAATAATTTTATTTAAACGATCAGAAAAAATGTTCGCTTTAATATTACAATTATAAAAATACACAGTCATAATATCACTGCTACATAATTTACTTCTTAATCTTGATTCATTGTACCTTAATATTTTAATCCTTTTGTTTTCATTTTTTTTAGTAATGCTTTCATCAATTTTAATTTTAATACTTTCATGGTCACTGATTTTGTTATTAGTTTCTATTTTTGCACTAATGTTATTATAGCTATTAGTTACCACCCAATCTATTAAAGTTCGCGAATTGTTGGTAATTCTCGTAGGTTCATTTACTATTTGTTTAAATGCATTATCAGTAATAATTTCACTCATTTTATTTTTTGAATTACTTTCAGCTAACCAATCAATGTTAAAATCACCAAGTATAATAATGTTACTATTAAATTCACTTAGTTCATTCATGAAATTTTCGAAGCGATTAAAAAATTCTGCATTTAAACTCAAATTTTTTGGTGAACGATACAAGCCAGCCAATATCATAGTTATACTATTATAACAAACTTTTATAACTAACCACCATAGTTCATTGTTATAACAAAAGCTTTTTATTATTTCATAGTTCCAATATTTTTTTAAATAGAATACAACACCACCTGTGTGGCGTGAATGGCTGTTTATTCTAATTACATTATAGTTATCTAAACTCACTAGCGAATCATCGTCCATATCAATTAAATGTGTTTCACTTAGACATAAAAATTCAACATCATTACTAATTATTATTTCTTCAAGATCACAAAAATTATTTATTAATCCTTGTATATTTAAGTACATACACTCAATATTTTTTGGTTGCTAATAGGAAATTCTACTAGCTTGAATTTTCAACTTTCGTTGGTATATTTTACAATCCTTACTTAATGTGTGATGCCAAACATCACAATCATCCTCACTTAAATTTAGGTTATCCTTAGCTTTAACACAATTCACACATTTAATGTTGTTATTATTATGGCAATTTTCTTTTTTGTGACCAAATTCACCACACTTGTGACAACGAGCATTCACCTCACTGCATTTATCAGATTTATGATTAAATCCTAGACACTTATAACATCGTAGCACTGACAATTTCTCATATATTATACATCTATTTAAACCAATCATAATTTTATTATATCTCATAATATTTTTAAATGCAGCACCATCTAATTCGACAATAGCATTATAGACGTTAATATTTCTAAAAGAAGGGTATATTTTTACACACTTAATTGATTCACATGCTATGTTATTTTGTATCTTTATCGAATTAATAATTTGATCACCAGTTAATTTTTCATCCATACCACATATCAAAATTTTTGGATTTTGTTGTTGTGGTATAAAAGTATCATATTTATCACCAACATTTTCTTTAATTTCACTCTCAATTTTTTTTAATGATTCATTATTTGAACAACATATTGATATTACACCATCTCTTCTCTCGTAAATATTATTAATTTTCAAAGGGAGATTACACACATTAATTTTGTTTTTAATATCCTCTTTAGTTTTTTTACACTCTTGAGAATGTTTTGGTTTCACAATAATTGGTAATCTCAATTGATCAGCATAAGTTAATTTTGCTCTATTATTATTAACAGTTTCACAATTTGAATTAGTATTAATTTTAATCTCTTTAGTGATATTGGTTTTTGTGTCTGTTATATTCTGTTCAATAGAGTTTTTTGTCTGATTAATAATGTCAGTTACTTCACTAAATTTTTTTTCTAAAATTTCAATAATGGTCGATTTATTCAAATTTACCATATTAATTAACTTTTCATTGTTAGCCCTAAGTACATTAATACCATCGACACAATTTTCACAGGTAAAACCAATTGTCTTATGTTTATTTAATAAATCAATATCATATTGAGTCAATTTTAAGCAATCATTACAAAAATATTGTTTACAGTAACCACTGCATAGAATTCTATTTTTTTCATTTCGTAAGAACCGATTTTTACATCGTCCACACAATAAATCCATTTTTATTTAATATTAAAGTTCATTAAAAAAAGTAGAATATTTACACATCATAAGAAATATGTATTAATAGAAATTTATGATATTAACAATTTTAAGCACTCGTTAAACACGTCCGTACCGTTCAAGAGTTACATCACTTATCGTTTACGGACGATAGTTTTACGTGATAACGTCATAAAGAAACATTGATGAAAAATTGAATACTTTTATGAATTGAATTGAATTATTATCACTGAATTATCATTATTTTTTATAATACAAAGAAGGAGTTAATTGAAAATTAACACTTTTTTCAAAATGAAATCAGACTGAAAATTATGAAGGAAATCAACTACTTAAACCTTATTAAGTAAATTGTAGAAAAACACAAACCACGTTGTCTAGGATTCAACCCAGTTTTATGATATTATCAAAATTAAATTTTTTGGACGTGATAACGTCTTATAAATTGATGAACACTGGGTAGCCTGCATAAAAAAGTGTCACGTTTCGTTTGAGCCTGTGCGTGCAAGCGAGAACGCGATACTAGAGATAGAGAGGCACGATAGAGTTCTGCTACTGGAACGCCGCCACGCGAGCTTTTTTGAGAACTTCTACAATAAGCTATGTCTTGTATTCAATAATTGTTGAATCCTATACAACGTGTTTTGTGTTTTTTTCTTTCTACAATTTACTTAATAAGATTTAATTAATATCCTTCATAATCTTCAGTCTGATTTCATTTTGAAAAAATTGTAATTTTCAATTAACTCCTTCTTTGTATTATACAAAATAATGATAATTCAGTGATTATAATTCAATTCAATTCATAAAAGTATGCAATTTTTCATCAATGTTTCTTTATGTTTCCGATAATAAATATAAAATTAATAAAAGAATGTTTTAAAAGTTTCGTTTTAAATTAGAAATAACTTCAAATACCTAAAGAAAGATAAATCAATAAATATTTTTTTTTATTTATGATTGAGATAAATTATGTCCGTGAGTAAAATGGGTATAGCATCGTATACTTATAGGCAAAAAGTATAAAAAGTAGTTTTATTCAAGAATTGAAATAAATGTTCAAAAAAATATAAAGTTTAATGTTGTATTTTTTTATAATTAAATACAAGAAAATGCATTTTAGATAAACTTAGAGCTGTCAAAAGTCATTGAGGCTTTAAGACATTGTCAAATTCCTCCATTATGGTCCATTATTTGGAGAGCTGCCATTATAATTTGGAGAGTCCATTTGGTGAAACACGTTTTATATTTTCGGAAATTTTTGGCAATAATTAAGTTATAAATTTGAAATTTTGTTGAAAAAAAGTTAAACAATTAGTTCCTAACATTGTGTATGATGTTAATTTTAAGTTTTCATAGAATTTACAACTAGGAAAAGATTATTTCTTTTCAAAATTACATAAGGAAAGAAATGTGCGCTTGTGATAAAGTAAATCAATATTGTTGACGACGATCCAGTGAAGAAAAACCCGTAAAAATGAATTATTTTACTGATAACAAAAACTTTCCGAAACTTGAATTCGATCAATGTTCAACTAGTAAGCGATCGATAATGGATCCGTTTTTTAATTTATACTCAAAAAATACGGGATTCCAATGTTTGGAATGTTTGAAGTTTGTTAAGACATCGACATATTTAAAAGTGCACATGAGAAAACATTCAGGTAATTGTCCGTACCAATGTCAATGGTGTGATAAAAAATTTCCGCAAAAATCCGAATTAAGAGTCCATCTTACGACACACACAGGAGAACGAGCGTACAAATGCACAGAATGTCCGAAGACGTTTCTCACGTCGAGTCATTTGAAAGTACATTTTCGAAAGCACACGGGCGAGAGGCCATATCCATGTCATTTGTGCGAAAAACGATTTTTCCAAAGTTCCGAGCTCAAATCACATATGATACGACACACCGGCGAGAAACCATTCCAATGCAATCAGTGTACAAAAACGTTTGCAACGGCGAGTCATCTCAAAGTGCATTTGAGGAAGCACACCGGCGAACGGCCTTACACATGCAACGTTTGTGAACGTAGGTTTTATCAACGTAGTGAATTAAAATCACATATCAAATCTCACGATAAAGACATTCAATCAAAGCTTAATGATCAATTCACCCAGCAATACAACGACTTAAATTTACTCACTAAATAAAAACAATCAGAAGTAAATTACCATAACAACTTACATAAGAGGCCATTCATAAACCACGTAACGTGTTGTTAATAATTTTTAAGTAAAACATCTTTATTCGCGTTGGGATAAAATTTATTTTCTTTTCGTTTTAAGTCGCTTAAAAAGCTTGGTCATTTTGCGACTTTGAATTATATAAATTTTAATCGTTAGTTTCCGTGGTATTTCGGTCGTATACGAAGTGATACGAAACTGAAATCAGACATATTTCAGTAATCATCGGCCTATTGTTAAGTTAGCAAAAAAATATCATGGAGTCTAAAATACATTTAGGCCCATTCAAGAAAATTTGAGGTTACTAGATAGACTTAAAGTTAACCTGAAATATAGAAAGGTACAACGAGTTCTATATTTGAATGATTATCTCGGTTAAGCCTGCTTCAGACGAAGCAAGATTGGCTGATGCTGGATTATCTGCTTGATTTGGCTGCTAAGTTTTAAGCGGATTGTGCCGTTATATTTCAGAATTTTTTTTTTCATTGCAGATTTCATACGATATGAGTTTTCTAACTGAGTTATAGCTAACTAGTTTTATTTTTTGTCCCGTAACAATGTTATTACAGAAACTGTGTTTTTCGATTGGTTTTCATTTTAGTCTAGCAGCAAACTGAATGCGAAAAATAGTACATGTTCTATCAGTAAATTCAACATACGTTCACGGAAAAGAGCCAGTGACGTCATTTTCCATCACCAGTTTTTAGTAAGCAATTTAGTTAGAAATCTTGCTTCGTCCGAAGCGGACTTTAGGCGTTAGAACCAATAAAACTTTTAAAAATCTGAATATGGGAGCTCTATGAAGAAAAAAAAGAAATGAATCATACAAGTAAGGCGTGATCCAACGGGAGTCCATATGAGAATTGTTAAATTTAGATGTTTCACATCTATCAGGCGTCTTATGACGGTCCACTCGTTAAATTCACTCTCTTACCATCTAAGGTGTAGTACACACCTACGGGTGGAGCTATTAGCAAACAGTTTAGTTTGTATATTTATACGAGCTTTATAGGCCCACGCGAACGGTTCTTGTACGGCTTGTGACAATCAATCTCCTATCGATTTTTTCAAGGAACACTTGGATCACAGAATATAGATATTAAATAGAAGGTTCATTGCGATTAAACTTATTAAAATCATATATTAAATCATATTAATGTATTTAAATCTTTGTCCTTCTAGTGGTATCCATTAGGGGGCTTCCATTAATTACGTTAGGCGTCTAGGGAAATAGGGTCGAGTTGAATTTTATTTGTTCTTGCTTTGGGGGGAGGAGGAGTGTCAGCAAATATTACGAAATATATTTCCTACAGGAAAAAATAAAAAATTAGCTCAATTTAAGTAAAACATATTCCTCCACTAATATCCGCTATCTTACATAATACTCCTAATATTTATCGTGGTTTCGTGAAAGTCACAAAGAAGGAATGTAACTCTTCGATTGTTTAAGGCGCGTTCAGACGTTTCAACTTTAGTTGGACGGTTCAAACATTTCGTCGTTCAAGTCTATGAGTCTAATCAAGTCCAATTTGCTTTCAATTCTGCTCGTTGGTGCTTCACTTCTCGCGTCGCTTACCCCGCTACGGTCTAAAAGTTTGAAAATCGTCGTTCAACTAAAGTTGAAACGTCTGAACGTGACCTTAAGCGCCACTTCCGAACACTAAATTATGTTTTTTTTTAGAAAAAAATAAGATACATGTATAAAATCCTATTTAAGACTGAAAAGGGAAGAGGTTGAGCTAAATATCGCTACATCTCATGCCCACCCCCACCCCCTCACCTATCGAAAAATCCCCAAAAACGCCTAACTTAATTAATGGACGCCCCAAATGTACTACAATTTATAGCAGTATTGAAAAAAATGTTCCAATAATTTTATTGCTCACTAAAAATAGTTTAAATTGAATAGTTGTGTGCCACAGTTGCATTAAATCTGCAAAAGACTGTCGAGATAAAAGTAGCCGATAATCTGTGATTTGATAGTTCGCTATATAGTTTTAGGCGAGTTTTTGGAAGGTTCGTAGTTTTATGCATATAAATTGCACGCATAGTGCAACTAAACATAATCTGTTACGCTACAGTCGATACAATAATCAAAAATAAATTATATAAATCTGTTTGAGATGACAGTAAAACCATACATTTACGGTACAATTGATGCTCAATGTACAAAAAATGTCATATTTGTTGACTGCGCAGATCTTATATCGTAACTGAACGGTTTTACTGTTATTTCGAACACATCTAACATAAAGCATACCTTTGCTCTCCATAAAAACGCTATACGTGGTTTTTAGATAGCCCCCCAAAAAAATAAACTTTAACAAATTTTAAATTGAATATCTTTATCAACTTGCTTTTAAACTAACAATTTAAAGGTATTCATGGTTAAGTCATTGAAATTTGCCATATCAATTGGAACAAAAACTTATAGACACATTGAAAACGAATATAATATTGAACATTTACTATGTGTAAGCTAATTTAATTCTTGTTTCCAGATGAGCAAAATGCATTCTCGAAACGAGAAGACAATACAAGATTTTTAATGCCTATGACAATGCTGAATTTATCTTAAGTTAAAGAAGTGCGAAAATTTGGCAAATGTTCATGGGATGATGCTAATAAACTAAGAAAAGGTGCACGGACATTTAATTTTCAACGTTGAAAATTATTTTATACCGTGGCCTTGAAATTGTGATTATTTTAATTAACAGAGAATTTAAGTATAATTTCTGTTTATAAATTAACTAAAAAAAACACTGTGAATACCTTTAAGTACAATGCAATATTGATATATTTAAGATGTATTGAAAAACAATTATTTATAAAATTTTTTTATCATTTATAATTTAAAATTTAAGCTCCGAAACACGACAAGTCACTGGTCAGCTCACAAAGTTGAAAAGCTCGTTAAAGACCAACATGCCAATTAAAGTTTTTAACATTTTTAAAAACAAATATATATATTATATATTCATATACTAAAAAAAGTAAGAATTCTGGAATCTGTGCTATATTTATAATCAGAAGAATATATCATATTAATTTTTATTGATTTTATTTGCAGGTTATATTAGATACATACATATATATTTTAAATTAAAGCAATATTCTCATAAAGGGGCCCGTACACGATTCAAGCGGTTCGAAAAATTTGTATGTTCATTAAAAAAATCAATTGACCCTATCGAGAATATGTGAGCGCTGTAAGTGAATAATTTATCCTGCATTGAGCTTAATAATCCATTTTTCATATTTAAACAGAAAAAAAAATTGATTCGTCACCTTCGAACTCGATTTGGAGCAAATTCACCTCGCCATTGATCTGTGAGTGCGTCTTTAAGTCATCACTAAATTGATCCAAACTGCTTGAATCATGTTAAAGGCTTTATTAACATTTAAACTTAACTATAATTTCCTTTTTTTTTTACTTTTGTCATTTTATCAAAGTGTTACGACTTATATAAGAACTAATTACCTATGTATTATCTTTAAAAGTTTATATACATATTATATATAATTTTTATTTGTTTTTGCTATTTTATATATTTCTTAATGTTTCACATTGAAATTGTAATGTATATTAAGGCAAGAATAATTTTACAATTATTTATTTAAAAAATTTGTTTCATTATTTATTTTCAATTCCTGAATTTATTTGGTCGTTGATTAGTTTTAATGGAATTCCATTCTCTGATTGCAATACGAAAGCTTTACGATCTTCCTTAATTGGATAATTGGTTTCGGAAGTTACTTCGACTCGATGGTCTTTTAATATGTATACTAATCCAGTCCATGTTTGCAAATAAGCAAAACGTTTCCCTAAAAAAGTTTTTAACATAATTCTAACATACTACAATTGTACAAATACAACTTTTAGCAATTTATCAAAATTTACACTTTAATTGCTACATTTTCTGAGAATATTTAACAATGAAATGTATATTTGTTTTTGCACCAGCAGAAAGTAGAGATTTCAACGCACAAAAAGCTCCCACCGACTTTTAAAAAAAAAATTTAATATTTGAATTTTTCACATAAATTTTGACATTATGTGACAAAAATGTTAGGACAAAAGTTGTAGATCTTCTTATTATCTACAACTTTGCTTTTTAACTTTTTTCCATGGGACTTGTAGTTTTGTCGGAAATCGAGATAAACCGTTTCTACCCTTAAACCCTTCCCCCTTTTCCACTTCCCCACCTCAGATCGACCGTAATTTATTTTTTCTTTCATTTTTGTTATATTCTCTTCCTTTTCTAATGGGTTTCATTCTACTATAATTTTATTGGGTTCAACAATTATCTACCCTGGTCTAAAGAAAGGTGCGTTCAGATTTAAACATGCACGTACATTTTAACAGTATGTACGTAAGATGACCAACTTTTTAACAGTAAAAAAGAAGATCTGTATCTAAGGTAAAGATGAAAAAGTTGTTTTTTTCTAGTGTTTCAAGTACGTAGGTGATGATATATAATTCACATTTTCAGTCATGGCAATGTAAGATAGGAAAAGTTTAATTATTATTACTGATCATTTTTATCCGATTTGAAGAAAATGACGGCTTATTAAAATCTCTAGGTTCTCCGTGCGTGCATATACATTAATATCGTTATATAGATTAAGCGAACAGTTTTGAAAATACATATACATCGTGTTAACGTTAATTGAGAATTCTCGATATCTTCACACCAAGTCATGAAAATTAAATAATGCTATTTGATTGATTTGTGGCAACCAATGTGTGGGAACAAAGGTATCCCCAGGATATTCAATTAAAAAAATAATAAATACAAGAAAAAATTAAATTCTATAGTTCTTGATTCTTACTAGTATTTGTAAATATTTTTTTTAATGGAATTGAAGATAGTTCCGGATTTATCAACCTTGCGCATGTAAAATTCTCTGTTATTAAATTTATTTTTTTCTATTTCTCTAATTTATTATGATCGCGTAACCAAACGACCCTTTCAATCCGAATCATTGCCGAAATTCACTCTTCGATCAGAATGAGTAAATCCAGTAAGCACAAATCGTCCAACTACACAGGTACAAATTACTTTTTTTAATCGCTTATCCAAGGTACCTCCTCCCCACATACCCTCTGATAAACAAAATTTCACTGTATATCTAAAGATAAAAAAAATCAAATTACCAATACAATATCTCGGACCTTCTCCAAACGGTAGATATGTAAATGGTAAAATATTGTCCTTATTTTCTTCACTGAAGCGTTCCGGAATAAATTTAAGGGGATCTGGAAAATATTTCGGGTCACGGTGTAATGCATCGGCACTTATAAAAATTCCTGTGCCTTTTTTAATGATCATATCTGTTCCAGGAATTTGAAAATCTTTGATACATTTACGATTGATTATTTGTACAGGTGCATATAAACGTAATGTTTCTTAAAAAAATTAAAAATAAGTATTATACAATCACATTATTAATATTTAATTTATCTATAATCCCCCCCCCTCAAATATGATTTTACTATAACGGATCTGTTTTCGCGGTGTGTTACGTTGTAAACTGAATATTTTAATGCAGATTAGACCAAGTATACACTGAAATAACACTCGAAGAACATGGTGGATTTCTGAAATCTATTTGTATTATACTGATAAATTAACACTCGTTTTGCTCCGTGTAAGCACTTAATTTTCACTGAATGAGTGATACAAAAGATTAATACTCGTAATGACGGTGTAATTAAATACTAACAAATGCTTACTATGCGTGTTTTTACTATAAAAAATGCGAATTAATATGTACTCTAGTCTAGGGATGTTAAAAAATAATCGATTTTTATAATCGATTTTCATAGCAATATTAATCGATTTTTAAATAATCGATTATATAAATTACGCGTTTAAATCGATTTTCATAAACAGCGCAAACTTAAATGCAAACTAGCTGTAACGGTTTTTTTCATTCTTGTCATTCAAATATAATAGACATTCATTGAAATATTTGATTGTTAAATTTAAAGTTCATTATTAAAAGATTGAAATCGAAAATAGTTTTTGAGGCAATAAGGTTGTAATTTTGTTAGGATGATCATCATTTCATTTTTATTATAATAAAACGTTTAATGGTACTGAAATTGTGTATCAATAATCATATTTGCCTTATTCCTTACCTTGAAAGTTTAATGGAAGATTCGCTTTAATTTTTAGTTTTGAATTGGTTATTTTTGTATTCATATAATTTTATTTAATTTTTAATCTGATAAATTGTTAGTATGAATCTCTTAGGTTTCATCATTATTGGAATATGAAAAGCAAGTATAATTTTAAATAATAGAAAAAATCGATTCTTTCGCATAAATCGATTTTTTTAAATTAAAATCGATTTTTGACAAAACGATTAATATTGAATAAAGAAAAATCGATTTTTATTTAATCGATTCCATTAATCTCACATCCCTACTCTAGTCTCTAGTTATAAAACGTACAGTGTGATTTCATTGTAGACACGGTGTAGCACCTACGGCACCTACTTTATAAACTTAAAGTGAGATTTAATTGTACACACGGTGTAACACACGGATATTTTAACTGCACATAATGTAACAACAATAATGGTACCGTGAAATCGAATCCGTCCGCTAGTGTAGATACGGATAGAATACAATTTTCTTATGTAACTTACCATCAACACACATTTTAAGATAGGCCATTTCATTTAAATTTTCATAGGTAATTTCATTGTTATGTCTAGAGAGCACTTGTTTAATTTCCTTTCGTACTTTCTTCTGAATTTCAGGATGCAATGCTAAGTTATATAACGTAAATCCCATCACGGATGATGAAGTTTCAAATCCGGCAATGAAAAAAATTCCAGCTTGTGCTACCAAAGCGTCGCCTTGTAAAACTGAAATGTGATATTTTTTTAAATAAAAGTTAGCAAAACTATTAAATTTAAAAATAATTACGAAATGATCCCGTTTCGTCATTCCCGGCTGTGTTCATTAAATTGATTAAAATAGCAATTAAATCAGTTCGTTTGTCAGGGCAAAACTTTCGATAGTTTAGAGTTTCCCAAAATATTTGGCTGATTCGTTTGGAACTATTTCCAAAAAATGTTACATTAAATAACTTAACCAAAAATGGGCTGAAGTGAAAGGCAAAGATATCAAACGCTCGATGTATTGTAAAGTTGACAATATCGTTTCCAAGTTTAAAAAATTCGGCGTTAGGATTTGTTAAAGCGTGCCCCTCGATTCCGAATGCACACGACGTAATTACATCAGTAGTATATTTATTACTTAAAACTTTAGCATCTATAACATACTCATTGTTGAAGCTTTTGTTGAAAATATAGGTTTTCAAATTTCGACCAACGTCGTTAATAAGCGGAAAAAGTTGTTTCAGTTTCAGCAAAGAATACATTGGCGATACTTTTTTGCGAAGCCAACTCCATTCTGGATTTTTGATTGTAAATAAATTTAATGTTCCTAATTGATCTTTTTTGTTTGCGTTGTCGTAGATGCGATCTGTAAATACACTGAAATTCGTCACTAAAACAGCCTGAATTAAATTAGGATCGCGTATCAACAAGAATGGCTGACTGAAAACATAAAAACCACAAAACGGAGCTTTTGAACAATTGTAAATATGTCGCGTCCATTGGCCTATAGACTCTCGAAAAGAAAACAATGGCCAAATATTTCCAAAAATTGGAAGCACCAATGTCGGAACTTCAACGTTTTTCCGTTTCCAATAATGAAAAATTGTTACATAGTAACAATAAAAAGCTACTATAGCAAGTAATAATATAAACACCGAAAAAATCATTTTACTCTAAGTTTGCATGAGAAGTGATTAAAAATGTAGGTATGATACTTTTTTATTTTTTTATATATTTTTTGTTCAGAGTTCAAATGATTATATTTTTTATAACTAACTGTAACTCTACGTTGATAAATAAAGGTTGTAACATTTACTGTGTGAACTATAGATAATTGAAATCCATTTACTTATTACTCATGAATGCAAATTGATTTTGTAACTTTTTATTCTTCAACCTTACATGTCTTACCGTATTTTCCTTGGTGTGCCAAGAAAGGAAAAAAGCTGCAAATTTTTCTCATAATGAAAAAGAAAAATTTCAAAAAGACCAAAAATGATTTCATTGAAAATTTACATACGAACAAATTATGTATTATCTTTTAAAGTTTATATAGGTACATATTGCCTATAATTTTTGCTAATTTATATATTTTTTAATGTTTCACATTGTATTTGTATTATAATATTCATTGAGGCAAGAATAATTGTACAACTATTTATTTAATCATTCTTATTATTTTCAATTCCTGAATTCATTTGGTCGTTGATTAGTTTTAATGGAATTCCATTCACTGATTTCATTACGAATGCTTTACGGTCTTCCTTAATTGGATAATTGGTTTCGGAAGTTACTTCGACTCGATGGTCTTTTAATATGTATACTAATCCAGCCCATGTTTGCAAATAAGCAAAACGTTTCCCTAAAAACATTTTAACATTATAATTAGACAAACTTTAAGAAAGGTGCATTCAGATTTAAACATGCACGTACATTTTAACAGTATGTAAGTAAAATGATCGAATTTTTAACAATAAAAAGGGAGATCTGTATATAGGGTAACGATGAAATAGCTCGTATTTTTTCTAGCTGGTAGTAAATATAATTCACATTTTCAGTTATGGCGATAAGATAGAAAAAGTTTTATTACTATCAATGATTTTTATCTGAATTGAAAAAATGATGGCTTATTGGATTAGCCAGGTTCTCTGTGCAAGAATAATGCATACCTATACATTAATATCGAATATAGATTACGCGAACAGTTTTGCTCTCTTAAATCGAAATAGTGACTTTAGACTATCAAATCGTGACTATTCACTATTTTGTAGTGAAAAGTGTACCACTATTTGAATTTAGTGGTCTTAGTGGTATACTTTGCACTGCAAAAATAGTGAATAGTCACTATTTCAATTTAAGAGAGTGGATATCTTCGCATCAAGCCATGCAAATTGAAAAATACTAGTTATTTGATTCTTATTAATAACAGTAGAATTTTTTTATGAACGGAATTGAATATATTTGTTATTTTCTTAACTTACGCATGTAAAATTTTCCATTGTTAAATTTTGTTAGTATTTATTGGTATTTATCTTATTTATTATACCTAGTTACCAAACGACCCTTCCTATTAAAAACATTGCCGAAATTCACTCTTCGATCAGAATGAGTAAATCCAGTGAGCACAAATCGTCTAACTGCGAAACAGGTACATAACATTTTTTAGTTATGTAACAGTATTAATTTATTGTAACAGGATTTTTCGAACCTGTATTGAGCTTCTCGTTAAGGATTCTTTTATTCGATAGAAATTTTACGACACATAAACTGCTTTATTTAAACTCGTTGGTAAACAATTTATCACAAAAATAACTTTAATTTAAAATAACTATTATTTGAATCACTTGAATTTATAGAATGAATTCCTTAGAACAAAGATTCTTAAACTTACCTATGTAGTTCGTAAATCCCCGACTGAACTTTTTTTTCTCGCGGACCCCTTTCTAATTAATCATTTTATGTCATCCTTGAAGCTTGAGTTTGAATATATAATACAAATTATTTTTTAATTAGAATTGTTTTGCTTACCCCCAGCAAACACTTAGCGGACTTCTGGACGTACGCTGATCTGCACAGTTTAGGAGCCCCTACTTTAGAATGAATGAATCACTGCTCGGTCGTCCTTATATGGCTCAAAATCACCAAGGTGCAGAATTCACTTCGCCAGCAATTTAATGACTTAAATCTTGACTTTTTTGAGAAAATAAAATTAATAAAATACTTAAACTAACTTGTTCTGAGTGTACATCAAACAATACAATTTATAAATTAAGTAAATTTTAAATTATATCGATATACATGCGCAGAAAGTCATTTCGGGAACGCGTCCGAATGTACAATCTTCAACAACAAATCCAAAAAAATATTGAAAAATGTAAACTATTGAACATCTAACGTTATTAAAATATACCGTATTTTTATACAAAATCTAGTTTTTGGAAAAGATTCTAAAAAAATATTTATTTTTTATTATAAAAATGCAAAAATAATTTGTCCCGTAGCGCACAAATCATTTCAGTGAACGCATCTATAATCAAACAAAAATAATTTTATGAGAACTCATCCTGAAGGTGACAAACGTCATTAGTGGAAGAAAACAATAACAAAGCTGGCTATCAGTGAATTTTTCGTGAAATAAATGATATCTAAGTGGTAAGTACCTTTTCAATTCATTATTTGTAGAACGTACATAAATAGTGCGTCAATTCGGGAACGTGTTTATCACTTTTAATTATTAATTAAATTATTTTTTACGACACGAAATAACAAGGTAGCCTCAAATATTTTACTATTAACAAAGTCAAGTTACATTTAAAATAGTCGTTATATTATTAAAGCCCGCGTTTATTTGAAATCGTCATTCCGGGAACGGTCATTTCGAGAACGTTCCCGGACATGATGCCGCGTTCTCGGAATGATGATTATTGTTTCCAACAGCGATGCACTTACAATTTTTATTAATTTATTTTACATTTTAGTTGTTTTTATTAATAACATTATGAGGATTCTTGGTAAAGAAAAAAATATTAAAAAAAACCTAAAAAAACTTAAGAAGGATAGCGCAGCTTATTTGCGCCAAAGAGAAAAGGCAAATGCTAGAAAAAGAAATTTTTTGGATAAGATGACTGAAGAACAGAATATAATTAAAAAGAGCTAAGGACAGGGAATATTATAAGAAGAAAAAGGCAGAAAATAAATTGAAGAAAATTGCTGATATGACCAACGAGAGAAGCGAAAGCAGAGAAAAAATTGAAAAAATGCATCAAAAAAATACAGAGAGAAGAAAAAGATTTTATATAAATTGCTTTATTTAAAAATATTTCGGTTATATAGCCTCAGAATTCGTCGATTTGTTCAAAACCTCTATTATGGAAGTAAAGGTAATCCCAGAAGACGAAGTTATTGAGGAAAAAAACAACATAACAAATCCTTTGGATGCTATTCCAGGCATAATGGAAATCACAAACATATATTGACAAAAAGGGTTCGAGGTTTTCATACAATTATATCAATACGAACATTTTCACAAAGAGCTAAAACTATCGAAGCTTTCTAACCTTTGTAACATAAGTTCAATTAAACCTGAGGATGTTTTTATGCCTGCAACTGAATATCCAGTTGACAAAGAGCCTATGGCAACTGATAAATATTTGAAATTAAAGAAAAGAGTAAGCATTTATAAATCTGTTTACAACTCATCTTCCTCAGATGATGAAGATTCAATGGCATTATCTCTTCGTCGGCAGATTACAGAAAAACAGATGATGTTGAAGCAAGTACATCTTATGACAAAGGAAATATACATCCAAATCTCGTATCCCCTGGGACATTCTTGCTTGTTAAAGTTCCTACTGAAAAGTCCAATATTTGCTTTAGATATGTCGCTACCTGCAAGACATGTGTCCATGACGATGATGGGGAAATCTTTGTAACCTTTTTGAGATCTGTGTGTAACAATACCAGAAAATTCAAACTGGAACCAAAGGATAGGTATGTCATATATTACCTAACTTTGAGCAAATAGTCAGTATTATTCCGACACAATTGCTGAAAAATGAACAAATACGAGAATATTATTACTTAGATAATTATATTGATCTTTTTGAAAAATAATAAGTTTTGTTTTGTTTTTTACATATGCATTGTTAGGTTAGTTTACTTGTCGTTTGTTACAGAATGCATTGTTGATTTTCTTACGTTATATACCAATTTTTTCCATTATTTGAAGAAGTTTTGTGAAGTAGACTGGGATTTTAGTTCAAAAGACTCAAACTGTAAGAACTGATTAAGATTTTAAGAATAAACTATGATTATAGAAGTTCCACTAGACTGATTTATGACCGTATCAAAACCCTTAGTTATAAGAATTTATTAATAGTAAAAGCAATTTTTCTTAAGTGCAAAATATAGGGCAATTTAAATAAATAATATTGTTATTGAAACCGTTGTTTATAATTTAAATATTTCCTTTCAATACCTTATAATATAAATATCATCATTCCGCCAACATTTTTGTCATTCCGGGAACGCTTGATCATCTTCGGGAACATTACAAAACTTCAAAAATTACGCATTATTTGAGCTATTTTTGAAAACATACATAATTTATTACATTGACAAAATGTCATTCTTTTCAAGTTATGTTAATTGAATTGTAAGAGTTTTCGATATTTTGAAATTTCTTAAATTTTATGCATGATAATAGCAACTTCTTTTATTTTTTAACGTATTTTGCTTATAGAAGATTTTATATGTATTGTTTTCCTTATTGTTTATATAATATAGATACATAATATAACCATATTGTTAAACAAAGCTTAAATTATTTACTTTTTTTTGTTTTTGTTCATTTTATCAAACTTAGAAAAACGTTCCCGAAATGATGGTTTTCTGGAAAATATCCACTAAAAAGCAATATTACAAAAAAAATATAGAATTCTGTGCGCTCCCCTGTCATAGTTTATTAATATACACATTTTGCGACAGTTTAAGCTAAAAATTATCATTATAGCTAACAATTTTTTTTGTCATAAAACCAATCTTGAAATTCGCAACCTTGGTGATTTTGAGTCATATAGGCAAATCCATTTGTTCTCGAACATTCGATAAACTTTGATTGCCGAACTTTTTGCATATTTCAAAATAGTTAATTGTCAATATAATGGAGTATTTTATATCCTTTATTGATAATGAAACTTTCTCGAATGTTCTAGTCTTTTCCATGCTGTTTGTTGTCTCTATCTTTGTTCGTTACAGTATTAATTCTTTATTAAACATTTATAAATTCTTTCGTTAGGTACATGGCTGTTACATGATGAAAGAATTTTGCGTATCTGTTACAGAACTGTTACGTAGTAAGACGTTTTGTGTTAACTGGAAAGCGATTTAAAGTTGATACGAGAAAGTCACAAAGAAAAATCAATAATCCTTCGATCTTACTCTATTAGACTTTTCTTTATGTTAGTCAAAAACGTTTCGCTTTGTCCACTTTAGCCGTAGAGGGTTGCCTATCAAAATTCATAAAAACGGTGACTTTAAAAAGATGTAAGGGAAAAAGAGTTACTGCACTTTATATGTATAAATCTCAATTATCAGAGAATATTTTATATTTGACGTTTTTGCTTAAAAATGTATTTCAATTAGCTAATGTTTCAATTTAATTTGCATTGTTTCATTATTAATAACTTCGTCTTTAACTATGGGCTTAAGAAAATTTTGTTTCCAATACCAATTGGCCTTTCAAAATCTCAAAACATAATGACCAGTATCTACATGTTTTTGAGAGCAAACTTCCAGACCGAAGACTAATTAATCACTTAAGTAGAAACGTTAAATACATTTTTTCCCTATTTTACAGTAAAACCTCATTTATTCGACCTTCGACTAACCGAGCCTCCGTGTTATCCAGGGCAACGAACTTATCTGAGTGCATCGCCTTATTTCTGATGTATGCTCGAATAATATGGAAAATTCGGATAAAACGAATGAAGCTGTGGAAGACTATACATGGCCTATACAATACAAGCTACGCCTATAGTCTATACATGCCTATGCGTTATACGTTTGTTGTACACATGTAGTATTTTGCGATTGCTACTTTGTTTCTAATATTTGTACATAAAAACCATCACATTTTTCGAGTTGTTTATTTCTTCCGTATCATCAGAATTTTTGCTTATCCGAGGCACCTCCTCTCCTCATTACTTCGGATAAACGAAATTTTACTGTATTTATTTAAAGATACAAAAAATTCAAATTACCAACACAATATCTCGGACCTTCTCCAAACGGTAGATATGTAAACGGTAAAATATTGTCCTTATTTTCTTCACTAAATCGTTCCGGAATAAATTTAAGTGGATCTGGAAAATATTTTGGATCTCGGTGTAAGGCATCGGCACCTATAAAAATTCCTGTGCCTTCTTTAATGATCAAATCTGTGCCAGGAATTTGAAAATCGTTGATACATCTACGATTGATTACTTGTACTGGTGCATATAAACGCAATGTTTCTTAAAAAAATAAAATTAAGTATTAAGTATATTATGCAACCACATTATTTATATTTAATTTATCCATAATTTCCAAAAAAGAAAAACAAAATTTTATGATTTCCCTTTAACGGATCTGTTTTTGCGGTGTGTTACGTTGTAAAATGAGTGTAATAATGCAGATTACACCAAGTATACACTGAAATCACACTCGAATAACATGGTGGATTTGTGAAAAATGTACCTGTAATTCTAGTTCTGATACAATATCAACTTTCGATTCACTCCATATAAATACTTAATTTTCACTGAATGTGTGATACAAATGATACATACGCTGTATTTCATTACTAACGAATGCTTACTAATTACGGTGGAATAACTCATTTTATCAAACTTACAAGGTCATTTCAGTGTAGACACGGCGCGGCGCGGTGTAGCACCAACTTTTTAAACTTAAAATGAAATTTCATTGTACACACCGCGGTACACACCGCGGTACACACGGTATAACACACGAACATTTAAACTACACCGTGGTTACACTGAAACTGCATTGTATTACACCGTGGTACTCTAACATTAACATGTTCATTTTTCACATTTTAACACACTGTAGGATTTTTATGAATACAGTTAGGTTACTAGGTATCATGCACTACTATACTATAGAAAATCATTGGACCAATAAGTTAAATAGTGCTGTCCACATTATGATGTATGAAGATAAAAAGAAGAATTTTAACAGAGCCTTTCTCTTTTCATGCAACGAAATGTGTATAGTACTATTTCAACCATTGATCCTAGTTGGAAACTCATGATTTCCTATGAAGTTCGTGGTATCTGGTATCTATACAGTAAATCGAATCCGCTAGTGTTATACATTGTTATATGTAACTTACCATCAACACACATTTTAAGATAGGTCATTTCATTTAAATTTTCATAGGTAATTTCATTGTTATGCTTTGAGAGCACTTGTATAATTTCCTTTCGAACTTTTTTCTGAATTTCAGGATGCAATGCTAAGTTATATAACGTAAATCCCATCACGGTGGACGAAGTTTCAAATCCGGCAATGAAAAAAATTCCAGCTTGAGCTACCAAAGCGTCGCCTTGTAAAACTAAAATGTGGTATTTTTTAAATAAAAGTTATCAAAACTATTATATTGAAAAATAATTACGAAATGATCCAGTTTCGTCATTCCTGGTTGTGTTCATTAAATTTATTAAAATATCAATTAAATCAGTTCGTTTGTCAAGACAAGACATTCGATAGTTTAGGGTTTCCCAAAAAATATTGCTGAGTCGTTTGGAACTTTTACCAAAAAATGTTATATTAAATAACTTAACCAAAAATGGGCTGAAGAAAAAGGCATAGAAATCAAATGCACGATGTATTGTAAAGTTGAAAATATCGTTTCCAAGTTTAAAAAATTCGGCGTTAGGATTTGTTAAAGCCTGACCCTCGATTCCGAATGCGCACGACGTAATTACATCAGTAGTATATTTATTACTTAAAACTTTAGCATCTATATCATACTCATTGTTGACGCTATTGTTTAAAATATGGGTCTTCAAATTTCGGCCAACGTCATTAATAAGCGGAAAAAGTTGTTTCAGTTTCAGCAAAGAATACATTGGCGATAATTTCTTGCGAAGCCAACTCCATTCTGGATTTTTGATTGTTAATAAATTTAATGTTCCCAATTGATCTTTTTTGTTCACATTGTCGAAGGTGCGATCTGAAAATACACTGAAATTCGTCACTAAAATAGTCTGAATCAAATCAGGATCTCGTATCAACAAGTATGGTCGACTGAAAATATAAAAACCACAAAAAGGAGCTTTTGAACAATTGTAAAGGTGCCGCAACCATTGGCCTAGAGACGCTCGAAAAGAAAACAATGGCCAAATATTTCCCAAAATTGGAACCACCAATGTCGGCACTTCAACGTTTTTCCGTTTCCAATAATGAAAAATTGTTACATAGTAACAATAAAAAGCTACTATTGTGAGTAATGATATAAACACCGAAACAATCATTTTACACTAAGACTATATGAGGACTGATTAAAAATTTATGATACTTTTTTATTTTTATATATTTTTTTGTGCAGAGTACAAATGATTATATTTCATGCTTGTAACTTTACAATATGATAAATAAAGATTGTATGCTGTGTGAACTGCAAATAATTTAAATGCATTTATTACTTAAGAATGCAAATTGATTTTGTAATTTTTCATTCCTCAACCTTATCAGTGTTACCATATTTTACCAGGTGTGTCTAGACAATAAAAATAGCTGCACATTTTTCTCATAATGAAAAAGAAAATTTTCAAAAAGAATAACAAAGATTTCTTTGAAAAATTACACAAGAACGCTATATACAAGTGTATATAGTATATATACCCATACATAGTACAATTATTTTTATAACATAGTGTATCTTTTATTTATACAATTAATAAGGATATCTTCATATTGAAAATATAATAACTTCAAATGAGGTCAAATTTTATAAACTTATACTAATGGATACCCGTGATTTTTGTCACGTAAAATTTAAAAAGATATGTAACTTAACATAGTTTAGGCTTAGAAAATATAAATCCGTTTATTATGAAGGAATTCAGAATCAACAAAAGCAGAGGTTTTTTTTTAAATTTAAATGAAGATTCATAACTGCAAAATAGAACTTGAGAAAGTTGATAATTTAGGAGTAGAACTTACAAAATATAAAAGTTTTGGGCCTCTCTTTCAACCACTTAGAAAAGAAATTTGGAAGAATTCATCTGTTTTTTTTTATCTGATGGATAATCTTAGTTAATAAGCTTCTTTTGCAACTTTTGTGGAAAAAAATACATGGGCTTGTCGAAAAGTAGGCCAATAGGGGAAAGTGGGGTATTTGAGAACATCTAACTTAAAATATTCTTAGTTCATAAAACAAAGTTACAAATATAATAAACGTTTGTTATTACATAAATATTACGTAACTACTTTAAAAATCTGAAAACAAAACTTTTTAAAGTTAACAAAATAATAACAAAAATAATGAATATAAAAATAGTGCCATTCATATTTATCCGATTAGTGTGGGTAATGGAAATCAATCCACGGGGGAAATAGAAACTAAATTGGGTAATGATACATATAATACATTTTTAATTATTAGAATATTTTAGAACTTAGTGCCGTAAGGACTATTTTAAAAAATGTTTGCGTATAGAGGACACTTATAAGTATGTGTACTGAAAATTTCAAAGGGATTTTAATAAAACGGTTTTTTCATAGAACGTTCATAATAGTTGTTTTACTCGGCCTCCAAAACAGTTGCCTTTAACCCAAAAAAAGGATGTTGAATTATTTAATGGTAATTTATGTGATACCTATAATTAGTGAAATAGTATCTGAACTTGTACAACACATTGAAAATGAAATTTTAATAGAAATAAATAGACCTAAACGCATATGGGAAAGAAAGTGGATCGCTAGAAAAGAAGAACGTGGTGCTGAAGCAGTGACCTTCTAATGGAATTATCTGAAGAAGGCACAGTTGAATGCAGATATGCTTTACGAATGAGTGAGCCCTCATTTCTGTTTTTATTAGATAAAATTACGTCTGCTGTTCAGAGGAAGGGTACGTTCATGAAGGATCCTTTACCAGCAAAATTAAAAAGGATAATTAAGTTCGCCGTCTGCGGGAGACGCGAGAGAGAGGGCTATTTTGCACTAGACTAGCCGAAAAATAGGATCCGCGATCTATTCAGTATTCAACTTAACTAAACCAACAACTTCCTACTTAACTCGCTTTTGTCGTTCAAACGAAAATAACAACTTAACTCGCTACTGTAGGTACTTGTTCAAGTGGAAATCTGGCATTAGAAACAGAATGCCAAGAGAATTCCTGCTTATATAGGGAAAGAAAAAAGGCTCTTGGTGAGTTAACTTAATTTTTATAGTAAATTCAGAATTAATTAGAATTATTAGAAATTTCTGCTGCTGCATATGTATAAATGTTATTTTGAGTAGGTACTTGAATTTATTTTATCTCATTTCATTTGAATATTTGATTAAATATTTTAATATATTATCCGGCCCTATCAATATATTTAATTTCATTTAGGCCTCCAGTTATCTTCACAAGTCGAACTTAACTCTGAGCCGCTGGGAATTATTAGTAGACTGATAAGTGATAACAAATGCCATACAGAGTAGTCGAGGTACATCGTAGAGTCCTGGATATAATAAGTGGCGAGTCTGTATCCGAAAATATTGTTGCAGAAAAAAATTTGCGTCAAGCGACGAAATCGGACGCCAGTTCTAATCAAGGCATTAGCGACAGTGATACGAGTAATGCCGCGTTCACACGCTTCAACTTGAGTTGAACGATAATTTTCAATCTTTTAGACCGTAGCGGGGTAAGCGACGTGAGAAGTGAAGCACAAGCGAGTTGAATGGGAAGCAAATTGAGCAGAATTGAAAGATAACCGACCGGGGTCAACTTGATGAGTTTTCTTTCAATTCTGCTCAATTTGCTTCCCATTCAACTCGCTTTAGCTTCATTCTGGATTTTGAATTGTTAATACATTTAATGTTCCAAATTGATCTTTTCTGTTCACGTTATGAAAAGAGCGATCTGAAAATGCACTGAAATTTGTCACTAAAATATTCTGAGCCAAATCAGGATCTCGTATCAACAAGTATGGTCGACTGAAAATATAAAAACCACAAAAGGGAGCTTTTGAACAATTGTAAAGGTGTCGAATCCATTGGCCTAGAGACGCTCGAAAAGAAAACAATGGCCGAATATTTCCAAAATTGGAAGCACCAATGTCGGAACTTCAACGTTTTTCCGTTTCCAATAATGAAAAATTGTTACATAGTAACTATAAAAAGCTACCGTTGTTAGTAATGGTATAAACACTAAAAAAATCATTTTACACTAATTGTAAGTCTGTATGAGGACTGATTAAAAATTTATGATACTTTTTTATTTTTATATAATTTTTTGTGCAGAGTACATGATGATATTTTATGCTTGTAACTTTACAATATGATAAATAAAAAGTGTATGCTGTGTGAACTGCGGATAATTTAAATGCATTTATTACTAAAGAATGCTAATTGAATTTGTAACTTTTAATTTTTCAAACTTATCAGTCTTACCTATTTACCTGGTGTGCCTGGACAAGAGAAAAAGCTGCAAATGTTTCTCATAATGAAAAACATCTTTCAAAAACAGCAACAATGATTTCATTGAAAAATTAATTACATACATAAGAACGGGTTAAGCAAAAGCTCCAATTTATTCTAAGAGTTTTGGAGCTTTTTTAATTTTTTTCGAAAACGGCTCCAACGATTTTCTTTAAACTTTCTACAGTTCTTAGACTCATTGCTACCTACAACTTTTGTTTGAAATTTTTTCTGTGAAAATTCGAATAAGGGCGGTTCCGGGGTGAAGGTTGGGAATTCTTATATGTTATGTGTACATATAGGTTGTATGCATATAGTGTAGTTCTGTTTATATGTACATAATTATAAAGTGCTTATATTTCAAATATTTTATACCAACCGCGAGTTTCATAATTGAAAGTAAAAAAAAGTACTGTGACGCCTCGCAGCAGATATTTTCATAACTTGAGGCGCTTGAGGCCTTTAGTTTAAGACTACTTTCAAGGCTAACATTGTTGTGGGAGAAACTTAATATTTACTTTTAAGGATCAAAGGATGTTCTTGGTGCTAAACATATGCTCACAATACTATGTAGAACCGAAATTTGTCAAGGGTCTAAATGCAGCTAGCTTAAAATGGTTGTAACGGCTGTAACCGTTAATGTAACTTGCAGGAAGACTATTCCATGCATTCCATATGTTTCAAATATAATTTGATCTTCGCCTTTTGAACAGGATGAAGAGCCACACAATTTGGATAAAAGCGATAAAAGAGCTATACGGCCCTGATACGGCCTCTGAATTATGGGGATTTGTCGAACTGCGAACACACATTGGAAGCATGCGAAGCATTTTATAAATAGTACTAATGATGATAATGAGAAACATTAAAAAATAAGTAAAATATTTAAAATTGTATCCACGGAAGATAATTATATTATCGCATTTAGTACTTATTTTTAATGTTTATGCAGAAAGAAGTATATACGGTATATACTTGTAACTTTTCAATTTGAATCATTCGTCTACGAGCCCTACCAACAATATATGTAATTCAGTATATAAAAGGTTAAATACACTGAACCTGTAGAGGAAATATCGGAAATATCATTAAGTAGACATTTTAACTAATTGATAATTTATTAAACAAAAATGTCATACATACATTGGATTTTATTAAACGTTAAACCACGTACAATTTTACATAGATGTTTGCAAACGAGCCAAGTAAAATATTTAAATTACAAATTTTTCTTGACATAACCTAATTAATGTTAATTTTAGTCATTGGAACTTCAGTCCACTGTAAAAAATTATAGCAAATCGTCAGAAAATACACCTCAAGTTCCGATAAATACAATAAAAGATTTACATTCTGCATCAAATCAAGCCGAAAATGGAGTTATTTATGATAAGAAACCGTTCCGAATGACATGTGAGAAAGGTAAAAGGACAACCGGTGATTGAAAAGTTTCTCAAAGAATCCTATACAAATAATTGTTTCTCATTATGAGGCTGTTAATCAAAATGGAGACTGAACAGTCAGCAAACCGAATTATTTTTCAGAAAAATATTATATGGTTCGATTTTTTAGGTCATACGAGTAGCCCATAACATACAGAATATGTGATTGCTAGTATTTAAGCCTTCTTAGTTCTTAATACGATTATTATGAAAAAGCGTTTTGCTTTTATTGAGCTTTTAATCTTATTTTAAACGAATTTTAACAATTATAGCCACTGGCTGAAGTTAAGGAACAATTAAAAATACATAACTGGTTCTTAGTCGATATAAGGTTTATAAGTTACGAATTTCAAGCAAATGTGTAATATCTTTTTCAGGCAAAAAGTATACATGGTGCTTATGTGGAAGATCGAAGAATCAGCCATTATGTGACGGAACTCATAGAAACATACATTTACGAATAACTCAACGTCCAATTCGTTTCGAAGTTCCTGAAACCAAAGAGTATTGGCTATGCAACTGCAAACAAACCAGCAATCGTCCTTTTTGCGACGGAACTCATAAACAACAACGAATTCAAGAAGCTATTAAATAAAAAATCTTAGATAACTATTTTAATTGTTGTAAAAATCCTTTCGAAATTATATTCATAATTTTCATTAGACTAGGTGTTTATATATTGTACAATTTTCTGAAATGTTAATTTTAATAAAAAAGGGTGGTGAATGTTGATAAAAAACAAATACCGTAAATAATGTTTTTATGTAATTATACAAAGATTTGGCTATTTATAAATATAACAACACCATAATATACAACAAATACCTATATATTAAAATAAATATTACACTATTTGTATTGCATTTATAAAATAATGAATCTTCATTATAAACCCAGACTTATATACGAGTGGCTTAAAAGCTTAACATGCGTCTAGTCCATTTTTTTAAAAATAGGTATACTGTTTTAAAAATATTAAGCCTAACGCCATTTACTTCCAGTCTAATAGTCAACTAAATAAATCGAAATAAAACGTTTGTTTGAAAATAAGAACCTATTGGTTTGTAATTTCGTTAGCCTGTAAGGTGGGAGTGGTTACCCACTTTTATTTACATATATTATATACAATTGTAGTTGCCAGAACTGGTCCCATATAACTTGAATTGCTTAAGGTATATAACGTCGTTTCGTCATAGCAGCTGCAAGAGGTATCGCTGCATCCTCCAATTCCATTTATTTGTGATTCCTATAAGACTTTTCCAATAGGAAATGCAGTTCAAAAAATATTTGCTACGACGCGTCACAGAACTTTTTTTTAACATGAAACCCGCTTTTGGTTTAAAAAACATAGGGCGTAAAACCCACGATTAATTAAAATAAAAAGTTAAGTTAGGCTCAAAACTCCCTTTATTTGAATTTTCACAGGAAATAGTTTCAACCGGTGATATATTGCCTCAATGTGAATGGCGCCTTCAAGTCCTCATCGATTTAGTGTGAGCATTGTAGTCGAGGGAATAAAGACCAAAAAAAAGGTCAAACTTCGGAAAAATTAAGGGAAAGCTGAATTTTTGCATAAAGCTTCTTTTTGTGGTTCTAAACAACATATCAAAAGTCCCCGACGATAAATGCGCCGCTAAAAATTTTACGCGGAGTCAAAGGTTACGATAAACGAGTTTTCAAACTTTTATCAAAAAAATACCAGTTATCAAATTTGAAGTTTAGGAGAAATTTTACAAAAAATATACCGTTACTTTTTAAAGCTCTTTTTCTGTGTATGATGATAAAAGGGTTCCAATTTAAAAGTGCGCGCAATTAAGCGAAAATCAGGATTATAGGTTAAAAGTTAAGTTTATGCTATTGTGCAGTACATATGGGTTAGTTTGCATTATTATGGGCTTTGAAAGTTTCACGAAAATAAATTTTCCAATATTTAAAGTCACATTTAACGTTAAATTACAAATATAACATTCGACATACAGATACCATTAAGGAGTGCATACTGAACGATATAACTTTTTGAATCGAATTTTTTCAAAAACCGTTAGTCTTACGAAAAAAAGTAACAATATATTATTTGTAGAAACTACAAATTTGATTACCAGTAGGTATTCTTTCGGTAAAAGTTACAATTAGCGAGATTTTTGTGAAAACTCGTTTTTCGTAACCTTTGACCCCGCGTAAAATTTTTAGCGGCGCATGCATCGGCGAGGACTTTTGATATGTTGTTTAGAACTACCCAAGGAAGCTTCATGAAAAAACTCAGCATTCCCTTAATTTTTTCGAAGTGCAATGTCTTTATTCTCTGGACTATTGTGCGAGGAAGGAGTTAAAAGTTCCTCTCTTTCTTTTCTACTTTTTTAAGTGTACAAGTGTAAAAATGCACTGATAATTTTTTGTTAGAAATTTAATAATTGTTTAATCGTGTATACCTACTACAAACTTCATATTTTTCACTAGAAGTCAAAATTTTTAATTTATTTAAGAAAGACCAGAGAAGAGGCCATTTCAATCCTTCCCTTACCTAAAGTTTATGCCTTTTTGGTGAAAACTTCTAGTATGTTGTCCTGGACGATATTCCAAAACAACTATTTTCCAAAAAGAAAAACTAGAAATAACTATTTCATTCTGTAAATTATGGTTTATTGATTGAACCGACTGGATTACTACCAGCTATTATATTGATATTGTTAAGATGACCATTCATCCCAGATTCCCCGGACAGTCCCGGATTTCCACCTTGCGTCCCGGATATTTCTAGAAGCAATATTTGTCCCGGTTTTAGATTTTTTGTCCCGAATTTTTGAAAAGGCTCTTATTTTAAATATATTTAAAACTCAACTTGAAATAGACACCCTAAAGGCAATATTAATTACTAAAGTTAATTATGAAGAAAACTGTACAGAATTTTATGCAATGCTTCAAAGCGAAAAAGACCTACTGAAAAAGATCCATAGTTCAGAAAAAATATTTTAATTATAAAATATGTTAAAAATATTTGTTTCATTTAAAAAAATGTACTGATTTTTATTATATCCTTTAATAGTATTTATTATGTATAATTTTTATTAAAAAAATAATATTTAAGTAATTTAACTTTACTAGACCCCCCCCCCCTTACAAGTTCTCACCATGGATTTGAAATAAAAAAATATGGTCATCTTAATATTATATTATTGTTATAGGTCAGAGAGAAGTCTTTTCTCTGTATAGGTATAGCAATTGGCATGCATAGACTTAAGAAATAGTACCCACTTTAAAGATGGAACTCAAACACTAAAAACATGCTTAATATTTTGTCTAGAAGAATTTATTATTATAATATTTCCAAGTTATTTTTTCCACATATATAAACATACCCATTCGTAAATTACTCCAATTAATTTAAATATAATTTGAAATATAAAAATTTAAATATTTTTAAAATATTTATTCAGTAAAATAAAACACAATGTAATATAGGTCGCTGACATTTAGATTCATAATTGTGCAATAATTCATCGATATCATTATCTAAATCATCTGATTTCGCCATCTAAAACAGAAATCAAGTGTTGTAATATTCCTTTTATTAATTTGTAAATGTTTTTCCCTTACCATAACACACATGTCGCTAATAAGAAATGCACCTAATGTAGCTTCTTCGTGGTTATCTTGAATATCAATGTTAATTATATGAACTGCAGCATTATCAATCGGCTCTCGTTGTCCCATAAAATCTAAAACTTGATCGTAAACTCGTTCCTCGCATGTAACGACTATATCAAATTTATCCTTGGAAACTTGAAATCGTTCTGGACACGGTTTGATTCTCTTATTTCTATCTAACATATGTAATAATCCATTTTGAGTATAACTATGTAATGAATTAAGGATAAATAATTTTTACAATAAATTTGGAACCAATTCGTGTTTTATTAAAAAGGATACAAGGATTTATCTTTATTCATTAAGTCATTATAAATTTCTTCGTATGTTGTACCAAATTCATAACAATTTGGCTTGTCGACCGCAGTCCCTGGAAGTTTTACTTTATCACCGGTACCGAAAGAATTGACAATAAAGCCTTTTTTTGCCAAAAAAGCGTGCGCTTCCATACTTCGGTTCATATTACTTGAACATACTACTGCTATTTTTAAGTTACTAATTGGATTCATTTTGGAATAACTAAGTATTTTAATTACTTGCAAATTAAAAAAAAAATAATAAAATTAAGTTAACAAATCCTAGTAACCTAACCTAAAAACCCATTTACTAATTATTGAAATTAATTTAAAAAGAAAAATATTATAATGAGAACATTTTTCAAAAATTAATTTGTATCGTGGCCAAATAAAATAGAGAATTCTAAACTAATAATAAACTGAAATAAATCCACTATAAAGTATGAGTGATGTTGGAAGCGGTTGGAAGAATGACGACTTGTCAATTGGGGGAAAGTTTTCTATCGTATTTGATGAAGATAGGTAAAAAGTTAATTTTGAATAATAGAAAATAATGAATTTATGTGTTGGAAATTTAAAATAAATTTTTTGTTATTTTTGATAATGTGCAAGCGGTGAAAGTTTTTTAGTGTGCTAATCAGCCCTAACAATTTTCTGGCCCATTGGTACCCAAATTCGTCGTGATTGGTCGCCAATCGCCATATGATTTATAAGGGAAGCAAACAATTTTAAAGTAGAAATCTGTTATTACCATTTAAAGGAGCTTTGAATTTAATAAAATTATTTTATATTATAAAATTATTAATGATAAAATAAAATTTTATTACAATATAATTTCAATTGGTAGATATAATAACAAGGTACACAATTTTTAGTATTTTTCTTTTTATTAAAGTAACATCGGTTACTATTTATAAGGTTATGTTTTCTAATTATTGGAAAACTAAACAAAATAATTAATTTTTGTAATTGTTCAAATTTCTACATTTAATTATCGCAACCAGTTGAGTTGCCGTTTAACTTTGGTTATTTATAAACATGGATCTGTCTGGACTGTGTTATATTCTGTTTATTGCTTAAAAGTTGAACTGAGTTGACCAATGTCTACTTCGTCGGGAAGACAAATATAACCGTCTAACTAACAATACAATATTCTGACGTCTTTCCAAAACTTAAGGCACATTTGTTCTCAATTTCCATAAAGTTTGGTCTGCTGAATTGCAGCAATTGTCGAAATCGTTTGGTAAATGCATGCAATTCATCCACTTTAGTTCATTGTTCAAATGTAGCGACATACCAAAGATCAATGCCAGAGGTTTTAATGAAAATGCATCGTCAGCGATCTATTAGATCGATCGATACACGTTGCTTTCTCTTATTGTTAATATTCATTTAAAAAACGCTATTAACCACATATGTGGTATTACCGAATTATATAAAAAGTCTTCTTATATGAAAAGCGGGTATCGCTAAGGTGACCATACGTCCCGGATTGGCCGGGGCAGTCCCGGATTTCCACCTTGCGTCCCGGATTTTTCTAGAAGCAATATTTGTCCAGGATTCAGGTTTTTTGTCCCGAATGTAACCGCTCCCGATTGTTCCTCTTTAAACCATTTGAAACATACAGTGAACTCTCGATTCTGCGAATAGTATTTGTTATGTATAATTTTTATAAAAAAAATAATTTAAAAAATAATATTTAAGTTATTTAATTTAACTCTCCCCCCCCCTTCCCCGCTACAAGTTCCAGTCCCGGATTTGAAATAAAAAAATATGGACTTATCCTTAGTATATAGACATATGTTGTAGCGGACTTAACTTTTAAAGAGCAATAATTCAAGGATAATTATTTTCATGTATTTTAACTATTTACGTAGTGCACACCATAAGTATCACCATACGGTATGATTCATACAAGTTAGTTTATTTCCGAAAATAAATAATTATAACCCTATTACCTTCCTAAATAATATCCCTTTCCATTGGTGAAAACCGTATAAAAATCCGTTCAGTAGTTTCTTAAATTAGTCCGACAAACACAAGCTCAGTACGGCGATAGATTTAAATTTATAATATGCAATTACAGGTCTAAATGTTCACACATTGGCCTACAATGTAATCACTACATATTGTAACGTTTGTACGGGTTTTTGGATTTGTGTTTGAATGACAATTTATTTTTAACAAATGTTTATTTATTTACACGAGTTAACAATGATTAAGTTCACTGTTACAATAGTCACAGTCACTCACTGTTTATATTTCGCTATATACACTGCATTGTGAACAATTTATTTAACACTCACGAGTCACGTTGACGATTTATGTATAACTCAGTTGACGATTTATTTATCACTGAATTCGACTGAGCTTGTCCTCTTGATATAAGAAATCGGCATTTCTTCCAGAACATTCCTACCCCTTTTATTCAGTTGCTGGAATTTTCGATTTTACGATCTTTTGTCCTTTTCCCATCCAGCAAGAATTACGGGTGGAAAATACTAGAAGTTTTCTTCTCTTTTTAATTCACTGAGTAATCCTTGATGGGTCAATTTCTTCATGCCCCAAGTGACCTCTTTAGAACGTTCTAGATGTTTGGTTACAAACTACGCCCCGCTTTTATCCACTCCTCACGCTTCGTTGGGGTACTCAGCGTGAGGTCTATACAAAATGTCTAAGACGGTCTTAGTAGGGTCTCTAAGTCTCACCACACAGTCGTAAGCCCAACCCCTCAAGCTTCCTAGTCTGTGACAATATTATGATTAAAGTCTATTGAGTTTGTTTCATCAATAAAAAGAAACATTATTTAGTAAGGTTATAGGCTATTATTTATGAACAATTTGCGAAAATAACTTGTTAATTAAGTCGGAAAAAATAACAGAGTTGCTGCTTAAATTTTTATACATTTTTCTTAATTTTTTAATGTATGAATTATAATAGCATAATATTGTTAAATGTCTGTGATTTATTAATATAAATGACTAATAACCAAAGGTTAAATAAATAATTATAACTAAATTACTTGTTAAATGGGATGAATCTACGTTGCTTTTTCCCCCCGTTATCAGAAAAATAGGTTTGGACTCTTTCACTGCACTGCAGCCTTAGACTTATTTAACCGATTGTTAGTTTTCTTTTTGTATTTTCATTTTTAAAGAGTCTCCAAGTTATGTCAGGGGTTTTTAAGGCTCCGTCATGGTAAAAAGGTTGAGAATCACTTGTTTAATGTAAGAAAAAAAATAACGATAATAACCAACGCTAAACGCTAAGATTACGGCTAGTTTAATAATATTATTATTATTATGTTTATATATTAATTCATTAAATAATGCTAAATTATTTTTTACAGGATTCGCTTAGGTCAAATGAATACTTCTAGTGAAATACGACCACAATTTGGAAATCGCCATTTAGATGAAGAATCCGATGTATTCCAACACAATGCGTGGGATAATGTAACGTGGGATGAAGAGCTAGAAAATGCTGCGAAAGAAAAAATCAAGCTCAATTCAAATGTAAAACTAAGTGAAGTTGATATTGAAAACTTTGAATCGAACGCTGCCAAATATTGGGATGATTTTTACAATATCCACACAAATAGATTTTTTAAGGATCGTCACTGGTTATTCACCGAATTTCCGGAATTGGCTCCAGATTTTGAGGCTCCACAACGAGTTTATCCTGAAGAATCGCACCAAACTAGTAGTAACAATACAAGTACTATAGAAGCACCTCAAAAAATTTTTGAAATAGGATGTGGTGTAGGTAACACTGTTTTTCCTATTCTTCAATATAATAAGAATCCATCGTTGCTTGTTTATTGCAGCGATTTTTCCGAAAATGCAATCACGATCTTAAAATCGGCACCTGAATATGAAAATCGATGTAATGCATTCGTCTTGGATGCAACGCAGGATATTTGGAATGTTCCATTTGAAGAAAATTCAATGGATATAATCATTATAATTTTTGTCCTATCGGCGATTAATCCCGATAAAATGGCACATGTTTTAAGTCAATGTTATAAATATTTGAAACCAGGTGGACAGGTTTTATTTCGAGATTATGGTCGGTATGATTTGGCTCAGCTCAGATTTAAAGCGGGGCGATGTTTAGCCGAAAACTTTTATGTACGTGGAGATGGGACGAGAGTCTACTTTTTCACACAAGAGGAAATAAAATCCTTGTTTGAAGAACAGGGATTCGTCGAGAAACAGTTGTTGGTGGATAGACGACTGCAAGTTAATCGAGGAAGACAGTTAAAAATGTATCGAGTTTGGATTCAAGCCAAATTTGAAAAACCAAGCAATTTATAATGGCTATATAAAGGAATCGAATTTTTAATAAAAAGAAACTTACATATAAATGGGTTTTATTTTATTTAAGTTTACCATTCATCATTACCTTTCTGACCTTTCTTCTTTCTATATATGTTATAAAATTTTTTAACTAAGTTACCTCTCTACATTGAATATTTTTTTGGAAAATTTTATTCCAATAGTCGTTATTATAAATACAGAGGTCAAATCTGATTTTGATGAAATTGGTATAATTATAGTTGACTATCCGGGTCAACTTTTTATTGCGGAAAACTGTCTCATATCCAGGGGAAAAAGAAAAACTGTTTGGAACAAAAATCACCCATAAACTTAACAGTTATAGAATATAGTTGATAACGGGGTTTGATGAAATTGGCTATTGAAGTCATTATCTAGGGCAGAGGTCGGCAACATGCGGCCCGTTGTATAATTGCATGCGGCCCGCCAAGCAAGAAAATGTTTCTTTCTACTTCTGCGCAATTATTAGCGAAAAATAATAATAAACATAATATTTTTTAATTCTATTTTTTTTGCATTTTTAAAAATGTTTTTTTGGTGTTTTCTTTAATTTTAATTTAGCAGTGTTTAAAAATTTATTTTAATTTTACTTTATTATATTACAATGGTTACAACGGTTACAACCGTTACAATAATCAAATTACAATTCAACGCCCGCCTTTATTATTGTATTTTTTCAAGATACAAAACGGCGGCGCCAAAACGTCCTGCATCGATGTTTTGTTCATTTCATGTTACTAGTATTCAATGTTATGTTTATTAAAATAAAATAAATTTTGTTCTTATGTACTTTCTATTAAACCGAATGGTATCTGTATAGTTTTATTATTTTTTTAATATCGTTTTTTGGATTTCTTTATATTATAATAGCTTTTAATTATATTTTATTTTGATTTTAAAACAACTGTTGAAACTATGTACTAGTAACATGAAATGAACAAAACATCGAAGCAGGACGTTTTGGCGCCACTGAACCACTGAAGTTTTAAATGGGAAACTGAAGATTGATACAAAAACCACCCCCGCATAGACTTAGGACCTGGGTACAGTGAAGTGAAACTCTCCGCGGGAAAACGTCCGGCGCCAAAACGTCACGTACCCACAAAACATATGATACGGCCCGCATATAATTTTTATTTTTTAAAATGGCCCGCCGTCGACACAAGGTTGCCGACCCCTGGTCTAGGGTACTTTTTACTACGGATGTTGATGTAGTAATGTTTCATTTCCACTGGAAAATCGCTAGCATATATCGTAGCGTGTAAACCTAACTTAACATTTTTAATATTTTAAGCAATTATCAGGTGAAAAGACCAGTTTTTTATTTTAACAATTTATTTTCTTTTTACACTACGTTTCGTCGGTGTTATTCCGACCTCATCAGGAATCTTGAAAATTCTTATACCAAATATAAAAAAATATAAATTGGACATTAGTAATATTAAAACTGAGGAGAACAGGTTCAAGTTTCCGTTTATTCGGGGGCTTAGCCATAATATATCAATTAGTTTCCGGTCCACGGATTGGCGACCAGCTTTTTACAACACTAGAACTATTGGTGATATATGTTCAAGGCTAAAAGACAAAGCACCGTCAAACCAAATTTCAGATAAAAAATTAAATTTCAGAGTTAATCTATAAGATCCCGTGTGCATGTGGTTAATCCTATGTGGGCCAAACAAAACAATATTTATCAAAAAAAAAAAAAAAAATCAAATTATATTTTTATTATATTTGGTTTAAGAACTTTCAAGATACCTGATAGTCGGAATAACACCGACGAAACGTAGTGTAAAGAGAAAATAAATTGTTAAAATAAAAAACTGGTCTTTTCACCTGACAATTGCTTAGAATATTCAATTATTAAGACCTGAAAACTAGTATTAACATTTTTAATTTACTATTGGTTTATTTAAGATAAAAATTAAACCGCACATTTATGAGGCAAGTCATTGGAAATATAAAACGACGTTAATTATACTGCGCATGTACTGAAAATGTACAATTTTATTTTCATCGGGAACAAACCTAATAACAGCATTTGGCATTCACTTTTGGTGAACTTTATTTGCTCTTTTCGATGTATTTACCATGGATCTTAAAGAGTACAGTAAAGCCACCGCTTTTAAGAGCTGTGATAGAGAAATTGACTTCAAGCAGTATGTAAAATAAAATTATAATTAATTTAAGATATGAATATGAGAGTTCTAACCTAATTTTTAGGTCTTACATACAGAGATAATGTAAGAAAACTATGTTCTACTAAAAATCGGAAATCGTTCGGAAATAGATATTTAAAAAATCCACAAAAGGTGTTTGAACAAAACTCTTGGGATAATGTTGAATGGTCGGATGAATTTGATCAAGAAGTTATTCAAAAGATTGAAACGAATTCCCAAGTCAAGTTACCAATGGAAAAAATAAACGATTATGAAGAAAATGCAAGTAGATATTGGAACGATTTTTATATAAAAAACAATGATAAGTTCTTCAAAGATCGCCAATGGATATTCACTGAATTTCCCGAATTGGCACCCAATTATGAGGCCCCCGAGAGAATATATTCCGATAAACCCAACTCAAATTTGACCATTTCAATTAATACTCCATTACGAATATTTGAAATAGGTTGCGGAGTAGGAAACGCTGTGTTTCCGATTTTAAAATATAACAATAACACACAACTCATGATTTATTGTAGCGACTTTTCGGAAAAAGCAATTAACATTCTCAAAAACAGACCCGAATTCGACAATAAACGTTGCAACGCTTTTATTTTAGACGCCACAAAAGAAACGTGGAATGTTCCATTTGAGGAAAACTCGTTGGATTTGATTATTCTTATATTTGTGTTAAACACAATAAATCCGGCAAAAATTCCTGTTGTCTTAAAAAATTGTTTTAAGTATCTAAAACCGGGAGGTCAAGTTGTGTTTCGAGATCGAGGAAGGTGTGATTTGGCCCAAGTCAGAATAAAAGTTGGCCGGTGTTTAACTGATAACTTTTATGTTAATGGAAATGGGACGAGAGCTTATTTTTTTAACGAGACAGAAGTTGGAGAGTTGTTTGAAAACGCTGGTTTTACGGTTTTCCGACTCTGGACTGATAAACGGTTGCAAATAAACCGTAAATTAAAATTGAAAATGTATCGTGTTTGGATCTTAGGAAAATTTATTAAAATTTCTTATTAAATACATGTTTCTTTTTTCTTCCAAAACCACCACAAATTAATAAGCAATTGTAGGTGTCGGATTACCAGTCTCTTCCAGTAGCGTAGGTGGATCCGTTGTAGCTAAAGATTTCTACTAATTCCTACAGATTGCGGCCATTAACGCTGTTTTTGGCTATTCAACTAACTTAAAAGCGTTTGAGTGACTGTTATCGATCGCTCTGACCCATCTCATAAGAAGGGTTTACGTGAGCGTGAGAAAAAGTACTGTCACCATCTATAATGTTTTCGACAGACACTACGGCCATAGTTTCAGCTGAAATAACGATTCTAAGCTCCATTATGGTAACTTAGGCGGTTTGAGTACTTCAAATTTTTTATAGCACTAAGTAAGGCTGTATGAAAATGTGGACATTAAAAATTTAGACTTACAATTCACTTCATAACGAAAAATAACGGTAAAACTCAGAAATTACTGTTCTTCATTTTCGATTTCTTTTGGCTTGTTTAATTAGAAACCATCGTTAGCTTGTGGCACCTAAGTAACCATACTCTTTTCTTAAGGTTGTACTAGTTGTTCCCTCATCAGCTGCAGACATATACGCTCTTAAATATCTAACATATCTTACTCAATTATCTTACGAATCTTACTTTCAACGTCTTTTATGTTATAGTTACTACAAAATCAGAGTTCACACCTTCTCTCTTTCGCTCGTTTTCTCTTCTTTCTTTTTCGTCGTATGTGAAATTTATAGTACTTGAAGAATATTTTAATTATTAAACATACATCGCAATATGCTCGAGAAGAAAAAAAATATTTCTAGATACTATTATATAATATCTTTCAATGATTTAGCCATTTTTGTACACAATTTCCTTGGTAAATTTATTTTTTCTCAGAGATGTTTTTTTTCTGTCGGATATTTCCAATGTTCCATCCCGTTTCAAAGATTTCAGAGTTCAAAAGTTCAAAAATAATACTAATAAAATTTTTTTAAATATTTTCCAATACGAATTGTTCTAAGGATTTTTTTTTTGTAGAGCGTGGACTTTGCTTTAAATATTCCTTCTTCCAGCTTGTTGTTTCGATGAACTTTTCCAAAGTTTTTTTTCGTGTTATTTAAGGTCGCATCAACTACTCATTAACGAACGTCGAATCCGGAAACCCAGAAAAACATCTTTAGGCTTTCATTTGGATTCGAACCCTGGACCACTGGCGTATAAGGCAACTATCTAGTCCACCAAGCTACTAAGTGACCTTATTTCGAAGTTATGAAAATCCTGGAAAAAATTACTTAAATGGAAAATAAAAAACTGGATTGAGGCAAACTTTAATATTGATATTAAGAGCTCGTTTCGTGGACAAAATAAGAAAAACATTATTTTTTTGAAACACCTAATATTTATTAATATTTTTACCTACTTTAATATGTATGCATGTATGCTCATAGATTTGATAGATACCAGTGGCCATATATACGGTGAATGCAGTATCTACATTCTACAACATCTACAGTATACCAGATATAGGTTGCTTTCCATTTACACCAAAAGCGACCGCTGTGTAACGCAGTGTTCGTATATGCGCTTTCCATTTAAGACAAAGTCGAACACGGCTGTACGCTGCGCGACACTAGAAAAAGCCGTGTTTCACCGTGTTTTGCCCAGGATTACCAACACAAAAGAGAAGAATTCTCTTCTCTGCCTATGATTCCCTATGCTTATTAATTATTTAGGTTCTTCAGGTTGGTATTAAAAAACCCAAAAATGCAGTCTAGTATTTGCTCTAGTCGCTCTAGTATTATTTTGAGATAACTCTGTTTCAATTTGCAGTGTTTCGCAGAGTAACGCAGCGTCGCTCTGTGTTAATAAATGGAAAGCAACCATAATACCAGATGTACCCGATGTACCCGGTACCAGGTACCGTTCACTTCATAGGAAATCATGGCTTTTCCAACTAGAACCAGTAGACGAAATAGCGCTATATACATTTTGAAGTACGAAGAGAGAAAGACGATTTTCAACAGAACTTTAATTTTTCCCTAAATGTTAGTTGGTTAAATTGCTAAAATACAATAATTTTAATCGCATGTTACTTCACACCAGTTGACACTTATTATACTTCACAACCCTTTTTAAATATTTTAAAGACAAAGGCGCTTCTAGTGTAAATAAAAACAACTAAGACGATATAGCACGATGTGAATCGATGATAGTTGCCGATTTAAGCGAGGTAGTTTATGAACATTTAAAATGCCTAAATATTTTGTATAAATTTAGCTATCATTATTCGTTTAGTTATGTAACGATAAAGTAAAACACCCATTTTCAAATGCTCTATCATTTCATAAAATAGTACTCCTTCATAACAAATGTTTAATTGGAAAATGTGGAAACCTTGTGTATCAAAATAAATACGTTGGTATCTAATATAGACCAGAGTAAATAATTTTTGAACAGAAAAAAAAAACTATAGTAGGTTGAAACCCATTGAAAAAATTGAGAGAATATAACAAAAATAAAAGGAAAAATAAATTACGATCTAATAGTATATCTATTTTCCAAAAATCAGTGCGTTCACTTTATATCTTTTCTTTTCGCTCATAGAACAAAATATAAGAACTTATTTTTCTTAATACGATTCGTCTTATAAATTTATTTTAAAATGAATTATCTATCTGTATAAATAAAATGATAGCGGTCAATTATAATAAACATAATATTTTTTAAATTCATTTTATTAGCAGTTTTTAAAATATTTTTTTAGTAGCTTCTTTGTAATTACCTTTTAACAATTTTTTATTGCTTTATAGTTTATTTTGACAATGACTTAAATATATTATATTATTATTTAAGTACAAATTTAAATACATTATTATAGTTATAACGGTTCCAACCGTTACAATAATCAAATTACTTTTCAACACTCAATGTACTTTTGCTTTCGATTTTTTAAAATGTTTTTCCTCTGTACATAAACTATTTACTTAATAAAATAATTTACGCAGATGAAGTGGTGGGCCAGCGGGTATCAGTTAGTTAATAATAAATTATTATTAATGTTAAATTTCAAGAGTATGGGCATTGGATAAGAAAAAGAATTTTAAATAAAGTAATTTAAAATTAGCAAAGCAATTGTGATCTGCAATACACACTACATGTTATTTTTATGGTTACTAACGTTTTTTATTTACTTTTGTTGTGATAGTTACTTTTATTGTTTTTTAATTTTTCATTGTCGAAAATAACACATTTCGCACGTACGCATTAATTATTTTCCTTCTTGATTTCACAACGCTCGTATATCTAATTTTTCATTTATTGGTATTATCAACATTATCAATAGTATTAGCTTAAATGGTTTAGTGTAAAGTTTATTATTTAAGTAGAATAGTAAGTGCTGTGTGCCTTTATGTGATCGACAACCACATCACCGACTTTCATCTTGGAAAAAAGCCAATATATTTTCCCAAAAGAATGATTGAATGCAATTCAAAATCATTTGTGAGGAAACGTACGAGAATTTCCGAATTTGTAAATTTCATTTTGAAAGGGGCACTATTTCTTCAAATGGTCGATTATTTTTCGACACTTTCTCAACGTTTAATTTATCAAGTAAGTATCTTTAATATTTTTAAAATACTATATTATGTTAAATTATCTTAATTATCTTTTAATTTAACATATAAAAATTGAAAATATTAAATCGAATTTTTGGAAGCCACTGTCCAAAGGCATCTAAGATAATTTAACATATAGAAATTGAAAATATCAAATCGAATTTTTGGAAGCCACTGTCCAAAGGCACCTAAGATAATTTAACATATAGAAATTGAAAATATCAAATCGAATTTTTGGAAGCCACTCTCCAAGGCACCTGAGACATTTTAACATATATAAATTGAAAACATTTATAGCAAATTTCTTTGTATTGTCCAAAGGCACAGTGCAAAGAAATTCGCTTTAAATATTTTCAATTTATATATGTTAAAATGTCTCAGGTGCCTTGGAGAGTGGCTTCCAAAAATTCGATTTGATATTTTCAATTTCTATATGTTAAATTATCTTAGGTGCCTTTGGACAGTGGCTTCCAAAAATGCCATTTAATATTTTCAATTACTATATGTTAAATTATCTTAGATGCCTTTGGACAGTGGCTTCCAAAAATGCCATTTAATATTTTCAATTTCTATATGTTAAATTATCTTAGATGCCTTTGAACAGTACTATCAAAGAAATTGTCCTTAAATATTTTTATTTTCTATAAGTTAAATTATCATAGATGCCTTTGTACTGTACTATCAAAGAAATTCGCTTGAAATATTTTCAATTTATAATTTTCTGAACCTTTTTTAAATGGTTTATATGAGCATAAGTATTAATAATTATTTCTTTTTTTTGGGATTTGATTGTATTACTTTAAATAAAATATGGATAAAAGGATTCATATTTTAGAAGTATATTTTGCCTATTTTATAGTTGTTAATATATTAGTAAAAATATTTATAACTTTTTAATGCTTGAATTTAATTTTTAGGAAGCCAGATAAGTCTCGGAGGAACAATACGAAGTCTCCTTTTTCTTCTTATCCAACGCCCACTCTTGACATACCTATCTGCCGTTCGATCGCGCCAGTCCAGTAGAGGATGGAAAGTCGATGGTTTTGATGGTTGTTTTCAATAAGAAGTCATAATGGCATTAAAGTTTACTTTTTGCTTTTAACTTTACATGCTTAGCGGAACTTATGGTTACAAATTGCAAAAGCTCTAGGGGTATAAGTATGGTGAATATGCCCGCGGAAGATATGTAAACGATACTTGGAGGATTTGTAGGAATTAATGAAATAATAAGATCCTGAAATTTTCAGCCCCTAACGCAATTAAAAAATTAAATAACAGCTTTAAACATATATAGGTAAATGAAGTCTATATTTGGCTACAGAGTGGTTTTTTAACTACAGCGTACCGCTTTTTAATATTTAAAAAACTCATCATCTTACAGAAAAATGGATGAGGATTAAAAAAATAATAATTTCATAATTGTGCCAAAATTGTATGATGGTTACAAATTGAAATTAAATACAAAACGCTATTTTTTTAAAAGAACTTATGAACACATAAAGTTTTTAATTTTTCCCCAAAAGCTATACTATACTATACTACCAGCTTCTAAAAAATAATCAAAATTTAGATCAATCAATCCACGCGTTCCTGAGAAATTTTTTTCTTATTTTTACAAATTTTCCTTTTTTTCAAAAACCAATGCGTTAGGGGTCTGAAACTTTCAGGATCTTATAATTTCATTTATGCCTACAAATCCTCTAAGTATTGTTTACATATCTTCCGGGGGCATATTCACCATGTGAAACTTTTTTGCGAATTAAAAAAAATGTAAAATATAATACATAAATTGATGAGTTTGATTTATTTCAAAATTGATTTATTTCTTTTTGTTAAAAAATGTTTTTTTTATTAAGTTTTTAAAAGAATATTTGATGAAAATATTCAACAAATATTTCAATAAAATTCGCTGTTAGTTGTTTGTCGTTATACCTATATTTACCTTAGTATAAACACATTATATTAGCTTAATATACAACGAAAACATTTAACAGCAAATTTCATTGAAATTTTGTTGTCTATTTTAATCGAAGAAATATTTATCAAAAAAATTAATATCCAAATTTGCAATTTGTAACCATAACTTCCAAAAACACGATTTTTATTTTATTTTTACATTTTCATAACTTTGGAATAGCTCATCAAAACAGCAATCTGAATGATGGGATTTAAAGGAATTTTCACGCTCTACAACAACAATTTTCTTTTTAGTTTTGTTGGAAAATTATAAAAAGTTTTATATATTGTTATTTTTGAACCCTGATATCTCTGAAACGGTTGATCTGAAGAACTTTGTTCCGAGGACGTTTTTAGTAAATCGTAAAAGTTTCTTCAAATCCTTTCTTTAAGATTGTTGTTACGATGAACTGTTCCAATGTTATAAAAACTCAAAAATAAAAAAAAATATTTTTTTTTGAAACATCCTTAATATACATATACATATATATTGTTTTTAACGAGAATTTCATAATAATGTGTTTTTTTTTTATTCAGTCACACCATCCCTACTACCATCATCTCTACGCACAACTTAACAGATCCAATTCCTATACCGTCTTAACCTAATCAACCAGAACTACCATCCACAATCCAATCCACCCAAACCCTAAGAAGCGAACAATCTATTGCTATTTTGAAACAAAAAATTAAGAAATAAGAGAGAGAGACATTTAAAAACTTTAATTTCCAAGTTTTAAATTTTTAATAATATGATATTATTAAAATACTTATTATTCATTAATGTGTATTTGTAATAGTTACAAACAGTTTTGAGACATATAAAATTCATAAGATATATAAAAGTAATAAACATTATATATTTTAAAAATTACTTTTTATCAGTATGTTGATTAATTCTCAATTAATTGTGATTTTTTATGTCAGTACCGTGGTATATCTAATTCTCATTTTTCAAACTGAATGTAAAAATTTCAATCAAGATTTGTTTTGCAATTTAAAGCTAAAGCTTATATTTTATAACTAAATTCTAATGTATACTCCACAAAATTATATTGCAACTATACCTACATATTGATTGCGAAATAGAAATAATCATCAATTGAATAAAATTCTTGGGCATAAATCAATGATAATTATTTCTCTTTGCCGATCATTTGCTAGGTATTATTGCAATATAATTTTGTGGAGTATTCATTAAACTTGAGTTATAAAAGATAAGCTTTAGCTTTAAATTGCAAAACAAATCTTAATAGAAATGTATAAACTCAGCTTGAAAAATGAGAATTAGACATGCCACGGTCCTGACATTTTGAGTGTATTTCCGTAAGTAATATTTAATCCGTGATCATTTATGTTTTAATTCCTTATGCAGATTCTAGAGTATAATTACATTTATTAAATTACTTAATAGTTTAGGGGAAAAAATAATACAGAATAATAAACAAAGTACAGGACATAAAAAATCATAATTATTTGAGAATCATCCATATGTACGTCATATTATATAAAGTATATGTACCGTATGTATGATATGAGTACCTACTATATGTATGTAGGTAATACGAGTCATGTATTTCATTTAATAAGTTCAAACTGTTGTAACTTCTTTTTTCACCAATGTTTAATTATTTTTACTCTTGTTTTCTCTCTGTATTGAAATTGATGTAATTTCTTTATTTTGCATAACTTTTGGCAAATGTTTTAAACTAAAGAAGATGATCAAATAGCAGTAGATAAAATGTACAAGTAGACGCCGATTTTAAAACGTATAGATGAATCATCAAAACCATTAAAAGATAGAAATGGTTAAAATGGATCGGTATGAAACATAGCGCCTCAACAAACAAAAAAACATAAATACTTAATGCGGTTTAAAATAAAGTACTGGAAAAAAAGTGAACAAAATAATAATGAAATCAACAATGTTAAAGAATGGAAAAATTACTGGAGCAGGTTAACGAAGAGCGATGATTCATAGGATTTTAAACAGAGATGCTTAGTTTCTGGATGATACTTTGATAGACAACTGCGACAACTGGTTAGTCTTGAAACATCCAAAAAGCGAGATAAAATTATTAGAATACTAAACTTGTTGGAAAAATTAACAGTTCCGTCTTAAAAGGGTTATATTATAATGGCGTGTAATCCTGGAGAGAGAAATTAATATACACGGAATTCAGAGGAAACTGAAGCTGCTTTGAACTAGATAGCAATCAAATAATTTAATAATGTGCATACTTTTGCAATATATTGTTAACTTTTATATTTTTGAATGTTTAACTTTAAAATATTATGTATTGAAGTATTCCAAGTATTCTTAAGCACTTATTTAATAACTTATTTCCGTATGACACATGTCTGTATTAGTAGAAAATTTTTGTTATCAATAAATAATTCTTATAAATTTATTTCGTATTTCCTGTATTTATTTTAAATTTCAGAAATAAACTAAAAAGATCAATGAAATTAATGATATATTTTTTACTTCTTTTATTTATCGAAGATTAAAACCAATGACCATAGAGTTACTGTAAATTGTTGAATTAGTAGAATGAAAACGATGAAATCTATAAAAAAAAGTCACTAGGAGTATACTAGAAATTGCGGCCGTGGTCCCTAATTCAACCGTACATTTTACATTGAGTGAAACCCCCCTGCCCGGTACCACATGTACATTGATGTACAACTGGTTGTAGTCATTGAAAGCATCAGTTTATATTCATCAAGATCTGTCAAGATATACAAAGAAACGATCTTCAAATTGGCTTAAACACTAGAAATTAAGAGTAAATTGTAGATAATAATTAAAATGGATGATACAAGCGATGAGCTATTCCTGAATGTAAATTTAGATCAATGTCAATCATTGCCTCAAACAAACTCTGATAAAGGTTAGTAAGTAAGGTTATATTTTTAAAAATTCAGGAAAAAAACAAACAATTATTTTACTTTTAGACCCATCACAAGCAGTCCCAGCAGGCCCATCTGGAACAAACCCTATTAAGACTAGCGATAAACTACATAGTGTTTTAGTTAACCCTAAACAAGTAATTAATGAATTAAAAATAATCGTTGAATAATTACCGAAATCATTTCTAGAGAGGCAATCCCTTGTTAAAATATATCAGCAATGTTCCTTGGGAGTTTGATGAAATCATTCCTGATTACCAAATGGGAAAAACAACTTGTGCTTTATTTTTATCAATGCGTTACTATAATCTAAATCCTGATTATATTCACAATCGTTTGAAGGAACTTGGCAAAAATTATGAATTACGCGTTCTTCTTGTTCAAGTAAAGCAAACATAGTAATCGCCAAGATTAATGTTTTAAAATTTAATTTATTTTAGGTCGACATAAAAGATCCGTTACAAGCCTTAAAACATTTAACTCGAATTTCAATTTTGGCTGATTTAACGTTAATGCTAGCGTGGAACGCTGAAGATGCAGGGAAGATCATTGAAACGTATAAGGTTTGTGAGAAAAAACCTGCTGATGATATTATGGAACGAGCTGACAATAGTCCTCATGAACGAGTAAATGCTTACTTTTTCGGTCTATTATTTATTTGCATTAAAATTTGTTGTACATTTTAGATAGTTCAAGCGCTAACCACAATTCGATCAATTAACAAAACTGATGCAATGGTTTTGTTGAGTCGATTTGGCTCACTGAAGGAAATAATTAAAGCTAGCGAATTTCAGTTGGCTCAGTGTCCTGGAATTAGCAGTAGAAAAGCGAAATATTTATATGATGTGCTGCATCAAGACTTCCTTAAGAAAAATTAATTCTATTCTATCATAATTGCATTACTATTATAGACGATATAATTAAAGTTTAAGATTTGTATTTATTATTTTTTATCAATGTATGTGTGTATGTATCATAATAACAAATAGACTGAATCGTGTCACATTTATTATTATACTGTATTTTGAATTTCACAATTATTATGGCATATATTAAAAATTAAATAAAAATTATTTTTGGATAAAAGTTAATGAGTTATATTTGATGGTTTTGGATGAAATATGCGCTAAAACTCGTTCCACACTATTTTGGTGATGCTTATGCACTGCCAGCGGGTTGTCACTTTTTTCCCCCTCCACTTCATTATTTAATCATCTCTGATCATCTCTTCAGTGTCAATACGGTCAATACCACAACAACAACAACACAATTTTAAAGCAAATTGGTTTATTATTGGTTAAATCAGGTTAAATTGAAATTTAAATAGTTAACTTGTCAATAAAGTGCGTTGCATAACAACAAGGTTCCCACCGAATGTGGGAGAAAACTAAAAATATCACAAGAAAATTGAAGATTTTACGGCTAAAGTGAATTGAGTTGGTATTGCTTCAGAAGTGATAGGACAAATAAGCTCCCTGTCCTTTAGCGTTGAGTGGCAACCCGCTGTGCACTGCTTAACCGGGTGAGTTTGTAACTCAAGTGAATTTGCCACTTTATGATGGTCGGATCTAAATACATGCTAACCGATTCTAGTTTTTTACCCGGCATCGTATGGGTCGACCCTCGGCCTAAGATGTCAGTGTTTCTGCATCGCCATAGCAGGATGATTGGAACAAACCTTAATTTGACAGCTTCTTATTTTTATATACGAATAAGTTTGACCTATTTTTACAACTTTGATTAGAGTAGTTTTGAAAAAAAATTGAAAATTTACTCAGAATTTGAAAAAAAACCCAAAATATTTACAACTCAGCGATCCTCTTAATATAAGCCTTCATTTGAGTTGGTGCTTATTCTTATCTTTTTTCACCGATTCTTTTCTAAACTAAAGGTGCTTCCAATTATATTTGTCTTGAAAAGCACCAGAAGCAAACACCTAAAATCCGTTTTTAATATTAAGAGTTGAAATCAGGCGTAGTTCGTGGTTTTAAATTCTGGAGAAGCTGCAAACTTTATACAGAGACGACAGACACCTATCTCTCTGTTTTATGTTATGAATGTTATGAATGAATAAAAAGTTATTTTTTAAACCTGATCACCACATCCACCACACGACCACTATAAGCATGGGTAACTAAACATACATCTGTTGGATCGCAACAATGTAACCATAAATGTAAGTTGAGTTGCCTATGCAAGTAACCATGTAATGGCTAAGTTTTAAAAGCACTCTTCATACAGGTTGATACAAGATAAACAATCCATCCTCTTTTTTCTTAATTTGCATAATATACAAAATACTGTTGCTAAAATCGGAAAATTTTACTTAGTAGCGTACCCATTAGATTTGTTAGATTTCCTTTTAATGTGTCAGTGCTACTGGGTTCGATTCCCGTTGAACTCTACATAGTTATTTTTAATTTATGAACTACAGAAATTTTCTCTGCTTAGACGGCTTAGACAGCCATGATATAACCTTAGATGTTGAAGAGACATAAAAAACCATCTAAAAATAGATTATGATACGCAAAGATTTTGGTAAATTGGTTAATCGAAACGTTTTACGTTCTCTTTCTGAAACAGTTAAGTAATTGTAAGACCATTTTCTAATAACCGAGTTTGTCGAATACTTTAAGTCTTTACTACTTTAAATATAACTAACTTAAAATGCCCTTAAAGACACTGAAAACAAGATATTTCTAAGAGTTCAATTTGTGAAGGTTTTAAGCTTAAATATCTTGACCCGCGTATATAAAATTGCATGAGATTTTTTAGCTTTTTAATAGTATTTTTATTATTATTTGTTACCATTAATTATATCTAATGATATTGCAGTAAACAAAAATAGAGACAATGAATAGCGATGGAAGAGGATGGGGCGTTCTAGATTGTTCTATGAAAGTTTTAATAATGGAGATTTGAACCGTTTTCTTAGAGACAGCGGAGACAGCCAATGGTTTTAGAAGTTTGTAGAAGGATAGGCAATCGAAATTTCTAGTTGTTTGAGAAAGTTCGATTATCTGTATAAGGAGCTACAGTTGTTATAAGGGCTTCAGTCAGTGAATACAATTAGTAATAACGGTAATAACAATGCGAACGATTAAAATGTGATTGTAAAATAAATTTAATAAATAATTAAAAAAATTATAAAAAAAAAATGAAAATAAATGAATTAGGTTTGTTAAATGTTTTGTGAAATTTTCATCGAATAAAAGAACCCATAACGAGAATCTCAATACGCAAGTTTGAGAAATCTCGTTACAATATTGAATAACTATTTGATATCTGATACTCCTATTTCAAATAGAGTCTAAATAGAGTCTAAAGACAATTTATTTTTAACATTTAACATTTTTAACATTATTACCCAAGTACAATAACACATATTTTGTTCTTGAAGATTTGTTTATTTTTTATAAGCTATAAATTTCGAGGAGAATCCAATATATGACCGACTTAAAACTTATTTTAAAAACTGATTGTACTGAAACAATGAAACTATGGATAATAATTACAGTATACTTCCTTCCAGGCCCCTCTTTCTCACTGAGTACTCTGGGCAAGTGCCCAGGGCCTCGCGATCGATAGGGGTCCCCAATTTTCTATCAAATTACCAAAATGAAAAGGTTGAAAAAGATCTAAATCGAAAAGTATTAAAATAGAATTAAGAAGTAAAATGCACCAAAAAAAATTAAACAGTTTGTCGCTGATGGCCGTTGAGTGCAACTTGTTTAAAAACATAGATTTTAATAAGAAACGATAGAACGCATGATGTACGGAAGAGCGGTGTTTTCAATAAACGTAGATTTTTCCTTCTTTTAGTGTCCAAGCAAAATACAAAACTAAAAGTATCTAAATGGTAAAAGAGTTTGCTGTTGTATGTGTTATAATATTATGTTGCAGCGACACTTTGCATAGCGCCACTTAGGCCGCTGATCTAGTGCAAGAAAACAAAATAAACAGCAAAAAAACAAAGCTATGCTCTTATACTTTCTAATTGTCTGTGATAACAAAGTAGGTACTCGTAGTGCTATGTAAAAGTTATAGGGGCCCCATTATCCTTATGTGCCCAGGGCTTCCAATGGGTTAACGACGGCCCTGTTCTTTTCTGTTAGAAATTACTATTGTCAATTCGGATGGTGTAATCATACAGTTATCACGATCGCTACAACTGCCACAGACTAATATATATTATAATAACTTTATTTTTCTTAATTATTTTCTCTTTTTTAGTATATTTTGTTCCTGTAATGATTAGAGTCTAATCTTTGGAAAAATTTCTAGCCTATTTACTGAATACAGTCTACAACAAAATCTTTGTGTTTACAATTGGTTAAGCTCAATTAAGCTCATCAAAGCTCATTATATATTTTCTGTGAGTTAACGAAGTTTTCACAGAATACAACCGTTTTTTAATTTACAGGAGCAACACAATAGCTTAACAAATATAATCTAGATGGCAAACAGGCACCATGGGGCGCTATCCTATTACCAATATTACTCATTTTACGTTCTTGCTCAAAATTTAAAAATGAATATCGTAATAATTGGAAAAAAGTTTTTTATTGGAAAAGTTGTAGAACCTAACGCGCGTCGTTTCATATTTTCCATTTACATTAATTGTAAACAATTTTAAATTACAATTTATTATAAATTTTCACAACCGTATATACTTTTTTTTCGCTATATTTTTAAAACTTTCATCTTTATCATTATTTGAAATTAATATATTTTCAGGTAGTTTTGCTTAAGGAAAATTGATAACTGAATCTTTTAAATCACAAAGAGTACAGCATTTGGGTATATTATATTGAAGCAATAAATATAACTAGAAAGGGAATAAGGTGTAAATTGAAATTACAAAATACAAGCGCTTCTTACATACACTTTATAATTATTTCCATTGTTATTTTTCTACTTATTCATTCATTTTTCTATTGATGATTTTTTTATAGTTTGTTGAAAGGAGTTACTATATTTTTTTCCGTTTTACGGTTCCCAGGATATTCTTTCCTTTTATCACTGCGACCATGGAGGTCTATTGTGATGTGACCCTCTGTGCTTATTAGGGAAGCTCCAGGCTTATAAAGAAAGCCAGCACCTGCCTAGGGGCTACCGTTACTATCTCGCTAGGCGTCATGTCCGTCTTTCCGAGATGCATATGAGCACAAAATGTGTTCCCACGTTAAGTTAATATATTAGTTGTATACTTAAACAATTTAAAGGATTATTTTCCTAACATTTATAAATTAGATAAATGGACACATAGCTGTAACGGCGCCCGGTGTAAAAGATTAACTCTCTCTCTTTTTTTATACTCGTTTTTGATATGTTTTGGAAACTTATATAACTATACAAAGTTAAATATATAGGGGAGACCGGGGCAAGACGAAGCTCGGGGCAGGATGGGAAAAGTGTTTTTGTGCGTGACTGGTGAACATAACAGAGCTTAACAAAGTGTCATTCAGGCGACGTTCGGTCACGTCACACGAGTCTGATCGGCTCGTCTTTGTCACTACTTGTTTCCCATTTTACCCCACCCGTGGGGCAAGACGGGAAATTTGACAACTTTTTTAAAAATTCTATTTGTCAAAACAATTATGTGATTTTAGACGTTAGAAGGTATAATTATAATAGATAAGTCTATACGTTTTATTTTTTTTGTAAAAGAATTTCAATAAAGAGTTTATTTTTCTTTCTGTGACGATTTTTGTCTTAGCTATCCCGTCCTGCCCCGGTTTCCCCTACTACTACATTTTTAAAAGTTTTTCAAAGTAAAAACGATGTCCTTATAGTTTACTGCTTTTATCTTATAGAATCTCTAACACTATAGGCACCTGGTGCTGCTATACCAATCGCAGCACCCAACGGGTAGATTACAAGCTAACTTAGATTACGTTTTGATTAAAAATTGATAAAATAAATAATAAAAGAAAAAAACTATATGAAAAAGAGGCCATTGTGAAACGCTTGATGAATGTACGCGAATAAAGGCAAATCACTTATAAGTAGTAAGTTGAACTTAAAACTAACTAAGTACCTATTAACTTCCAAATAGATAGGAGTAATAAATAACAAAACCTTTTTTCAAATTTTGTAATTATCATATTTTTAAGTGCCTGCGGTTCTATCGTTCCATATAAATTGTATTATTAGTTCACATGCACAGACATACATACAATGAAATACAGAATTGTATTGTTGTATATTAGAGATACCGCAGAACCACACGTATCAATGATGAATGTTTATGAGTTGACCCCTGATAACACGTGTAAGCAGATCACGTGCAATATTCAATAATTTCTCTCAAATACCAACATAATATATTATATCTTATAAATGTGCACTGGCAGACATACGGTCAGACATATGTAGACCAATGTATTACATGAAATAATACAATTGTGCATTTGAACATCAATATGTAGTCTCTCTAACTCGTTCATGTAACAAGCGATTATTAATCAAAATAAAAAAGAACCATGAATAATAATTTTTTTCTTGTGAATAAAAATAACATAAGAAAACTATTTAAGTTAACTATTTGGACAATAAGTTGAGCTAAATACGTTTTAAACTTTTCAGTGAAAGAATTTGAAAATTCAATGTTGTATTTGTTTAGATAATAAAGTATTTTGGTACATTTGATTTGAGTTTGACTTGCTTTAAAGCCAATTTAAGTCAAGTAGTAAATTCCTAACTATTAATATAACTTAATGATAAATATACTTACAATATTAATATGTTAATTAACGCACAATCTAATTAGTAACTGGAAGTAAATATGCTCTATATACTTACCCAATGAAATTAACATTATGATACCAAATCTTATCAGTTATGTACGAGTTGTTGCATATACACACCATGCATTGTTGACATATATATGAATATAGGTAGGTATATACAAGTTAAATTTCTTAATTTTCATAAAATTAAATTATTTTGTATTTGTCTAAGGCTATAACAATGTACAATGAGAATTTTTCTGAAAAAATATCGTAATAGTTTTTAATTTAAAGAAGAAAAGCAACATACAAATCTCATATATTTTTTTTAGCATTTTTTTTAAACAATACATATCTCTAATTGCAGTAATAACTCTGTGTTCCCAAAAAACAAAGACTTTGACTAGCTCACACAGTCCAATTTAATAGAGAACATTTGTTTTTCTCTCACTTTAAGCGCCCAGGAAATAAATGAATAATTATTTGTCCGTAATTACTAAAGTTTCAATGGTCATTATTTATACGACCAAGTTTACATTTGATACCAAGATAACACAGTTTAGCACTTGGTATATAATGGAGATTAGTTCAAATGGAAATTTTTATCAAAAAAGTATTATTTTGAACAAATAAAATACATTCAACGCTAAATTTTTTTCATTTATAAGTGAGAAAAGTGAGGTATTTCAGAACACCTAACTTAAAATATTCTTAGTTGATAAAATAAAATAACAAATATAAAAAAAAACTTTTGTTTTAACATAAACATTACTTATTTACTTTAATAATCTGAAATCAAAACTTTTTAAAATTAACATAATAATAACAAAAATATAGAAAATAAAACATATTGCCATTTATATTTCCCCTGTAGTGTGTGGGGTAATTGAAATCAATCCATGGGGGAAATAGAAACTAAATCGGGCAACGATATGTATATATAAACAAATTTTAATGATTGTTAACTATGTTTCACACAAGTCACAGACGTAGTAATTAGACGTAGATTGACCACTCGTGTACTGCTCGTAAGCCCACTTGTTACACATGCTCCAATCTTCTTTAGGAGGTGATTTATATTTTTCTGTCCAGAATATACAATAAAAGTCCTCGTCGTCGTCAGTTTCTTCGAAATCCCTTTTATAATTTCTGACGACCGCTTTATCATTAATTGATGGTGGCTTCAAATTTAATGTTTCGCTTTTTCGTTGTAACTGAATAGTAGACAATTCAAATCAAAATGTTCGATACTCAACATATTTTCTTCATTGAAATTAAATAGCTATACAAATTTAGATGATAATAATAATAAAATATCACGCACTAAAGTTTATAAAAATAACTTTTTTTTAAAGATTTTTACATACAGAAAAAATTGTAATAATATTTTAATTATTTATTTACCGTGACAATATGCAGACGTCAATTTAAGTATGTGTTTATCCAAGAACTAATGCTCATCAAACATGTCTATTTAAATACTTATGAATATTTTCGCAAAAGAAGAAATAATTCAAATTCAACTGTTTTAAATTACCCGGTGTTCTCAAATACCCAACCTTCCTCTACAAGAAAATGTCGATAGTAATCACGGTAAGTAGAGAAATAATTGAAATTTTGCTTTTAAACCTTAAAAAATTTAAAACTGTTGATGCTTTAATGAGGATGCTGTTTTATTTTGATAATTTTTTTCCCTATAAGAAAAAATTATTTAATTCAAATATTATAAAGGGAAGCGCTTAAACAGTCAAGGTGAGTTAGTGATAGTATAGATTTAACCACAAAAAATAACAGACAATATTTTTAAGAATACTTCAAAGTATTGCTATGAGCTTGAAGCTCCATTTAATAAATTCATCTGCTCTCTTTTCAAGCAATTCATGACAGCGATTCGTTCTTAACAGGATTTCGTTGAAAAAAAAGTAGAGTTCGAAATATTCACTTTATCTACATTTTAAATAATATAATAATCGATCATATTCTCTATTCTTGACTGAATTTAATATTTTATATGTATGCAAATTTATATATTATGTAGGTATATCTTTACATTTCATGGTACAGGACATTTAGGTAATACAAACGGGGAAAAATCCTCGAGAAAAATGCATCTGGATATGAATTTTACGGAAGTTTTAACACGACTTTTTCAACGTTTTATCATATCAAAATCTGTATCATTATAATTTATCAATGCTATCAAGTTTCCTTTTTTTTAGAGGAATGAAAATTTAACTAACATTTAGTTTTTTGTATTGTTATATCTTTCATTGATCAATTATTATCAAAATATTAAATTATAGATAACTATTAAGTACCAAAACTAAACTGAATAAATATCATTTTCTCAATTAGATATAAATTGTTTTCATTTTAGAATTCTATAACTTTTTCCTAAAATGAAAATATTTTCTAGGATTTTTTAACGAGAAAATTTAAAAAAAATTAAAACTAATATTTGCTTTTGATTACGCTTTAATTCTTTAGTGACATTTCAACCACTCGAATCCAACAATAGACACAGCATAAGACACAAATCATGAGCTATCAGTGAGATTCGACTTTAGCACTATATTACTATTATTACTATTAGCGGTATGACAGAGGTCACGGCTGGCTCTCCTCAGGGCTCTGTCCTTGGTCCAGACTGCTGGAACATCCGGTATGACGACCTTCTGCGTATGCCTTAACCGGAAGATATTTTTCTAGTGGGTTACGCAGACGATATTGCAGGACTCATTTTAGCAGACAACGCCGACGATGCACGTCGAAAAACAGATGGTGATCGTGAGGCAAGACTGAAATGGTAGTGCTAACACGTCAGCGCTGGTTTGACAAAGACTTCTCGATAACCATCGGAGATGCTACCATAGAGGCTAAACACTCTCTGCGATATTTAGGAGTTCAGCTGGATGAAAAACTCACTTTCAAAGAACACTAGGTCAAGACGACAGTGAAAGCTGGCAGAGTGGTCGTTAACTTGTCCAGGATTTTGCTTAATACTTCTGGCCCGAGGTACAGCAAGAGACGGCTACTCCTGAGTGCGATCCACTCAATATTGTTGTACGCGGCGGAAACATGGGCAGATCAACTGTGTCATGAGTCCTACAGGTGCAAACTGGCGTCTATACAGAGAAGATCGGCTCTCCGCGTAGCCTGCGCATATCGGGCAGTGTCAGAAACCGCAGTGATAGTCATCGCAAAAACACAACTGATTGACCTCATGGTGCAAGAAAGAAAACGGCTCTATCAACACCGGAAAGCCGGTACCCTGGATGGTAGCATCAGAAGCCAAATACAGAGACAGACTATGAGCGAATGGCAAGAGCGGTAGCAACGCTCGACAACTGGGCGGTGGACGTCACAGCTTATATCTGTTCTGACGGTATGGACAGAAGGCCAGCACGCAGAGACCAACTTCTACTTCACCCAGTTTCTCACTGGACATGGCCTGTTCAATGAGTACCTCTACCGAATGAGACTGAGGAACAGTCCATTCTGTTTGTATTGTAGAGACGAACTTGACGACGCGCGACACACTTTCCTCGCATGCGGGCGATGGTCCAGAGAACGAAGTGACACGTGGAAAGAACTAGGAGTAGTACCAAGCCCGAACAGCATCATAAAAGTAATCGCTGGTTCAGATAACTACTGGAGGGCAATGATGAAATATACGAAGGACGTCCTGACGGCTAAAAAACCGAAGAACGCACAGTGATCGCGTAGCCGTGCGACCAGGGTCAGACTGAAGTAATGCGAAAGCCGTTTCCGGTCTGGCCCCCTTCCACATTGAAGAGCAGTAAGAGGATTGTTTTTTAGTGGGTAAAAATCCCACACTACTAACACCACCTTCAATTTCATCCCTGTTGGTGTCACTAGAAGATTTTTTTCAACCTCTGCAACTAAAAAAAAAAAAAGAAAATTTAAAGATGTTTGGGAGGTAGATCAAAATGATGACAAACAAAATTCACTAAAATTTTTCTTAAGCAATTTTAAATCTACTGTTAAAATTTTAAAATGACTGTCAACACCGTTCAAAAGTTATAACAGTTTTAAAATCCAGTATGTCAGCATATACTTATGCTCTTATGAAGTTTTGTTCATTTAATAGATTAATTAATGTGAAAAAGATGAATACTATTTCAAATTTTTAAAAATAATTTTTTTTTTCAAAATTTGATCAATATTATACTAAACGATTGTTAAGAACAAAACTAATAAAAACAAATCTAAAACCTGACTTTACCGGTTAATACATAGTGTAAATTGAGTAAATTATTTGCCACAGGTAAGTCTACTTTTTCGTTTTTAGAGACCAACGTCACCCTTTGTAAAACTATTTTTTTAACTGAAAAAAATATTTTAATCAAAATTTCTTAACTGAGGAGCATTGGAATGCTTCAATTTTGGTTCTAAGGATTTTTGAATAGATCTGTAAAAATGCTATTCAAATTATATTTATAAGGTATTGTCTATGTTAAAGCGATAGTCAATAAACGATATGTTGTAAGCGATAGGGGAGACCGGGGCTAAGACAAAAATCGTCACAGAAGGAAAAATAAACGCTTTATTGAAATTCTTTTACAAAAGAAATAAAACGTATAGACTTATCTAATATAATTATACCTTCTAACGTCTAAAATCACATAATTGTTTTGACAAATAGAGTTTTAAAAAAAGTTCTCAAATTTCCCGTCTTGCCCCACGGGCGGGGTAAAATGGGAAACACTGCGGGGCAAAACAAGGACATATTTATATTAAATTTCATATTACATATTATATTCAATCCGTCAGACATTGTTCACAAGTGTGCCCTTCTTCATCTTCTCCAACAACTCCAGCACAAGAATTATGTGCCCATACACGGCATACGTTGCAGATAACCCAACCTTCGATTGACTTTGAGTATAGGTACCCGCAATAGATGCAAGCACAGTCATCATTTTCTTCTTTGGATGAACCACTTTCCGTTTCAGTTTCTTTTTTTCGTTTCTTTTCATTTTTCTTACTTTTTTATTATTTGTTGCAGTCCCATTATGCCCCGACCTTTTTGCCCCATTAGACATATTTTGTAAAAGTAACAACAGTTCCAACCTACAAAAATTATTCTGCAAAAATCCAATCTAAATTCATTAGTCTTTCACCATTATCTACTAAAAATAGGTCTTAAAATGTTACAATAGCCCTGATATCTACCTCTGTGCACATCTTCTTAGAAACTTTACACTTGGTAAAAATTCTCCAAAAAGCTGTTTTTTCTCGCCACGCAGCCAAAACAAGTAGTGACAAAGACGAGCCGATCAGACTCGTGTGACGTGACCGAACATCGCCCGAAAGAGACTTTGTTAGGCTCTGTTGTGTTCACCAGTCACGCACAAAAACACTTTTCCCTTCCTGCCCCGAGTTTCGTCTTGCCCCGGTCTCCCCTACACGATATGCGACACGTACAAACAAATAGATACTTGAAATCTGCAGGAAGGCAATACAAAGGTTCACAATCGCGCGAACGTACACCATATCGTAGGTGACATGTCTCTCAAAGTACGATACTATTTATCCAGGGACGGGTCGTAAATTTATGGGGCCCTTGGCTAACACTACTTAGGAGCCTACCTAACTACTGAACTATCATTGCAATTTTGTCAAAAAACTGTTTTCAATAGTAACAAAGGGCTAAGTAAGATGTACGTCCTTTGTTAAATCGCAATTTATGAAAAGAACTGATAATGATTTAGTCGATAGATCCACATGATTTTCTAATATTTGTTTTCGGTAAACGACATCCTGGGAAAGAGAGCTCCACTTCACAGTTAGTGATTGGCAATGTTAAAAAATCTTTAAGACAGTATAACAATTTGGGAAAACATCAACAAGTTTCTTTTCATAAAAAAGCATAAAAATTTCACTGCAAGAGGGGTAAGACTTTATAATCGGTTATTTTTTAATTATAGATATTGTTTTTTCTTAGAATATTATCTATTGTTTTTACTGGAGGCTGGAAGCCTTTTTGTATTTACAGGGCCCGGGGCTACAACTTAAAAACCCTTAAGTAGATCTACCTGCATTTGTCTGTCATTAAAGCAATTTATCGTATGACATTTCGAGTTGCAAGCGTGGTTGGATATTTATATCGCCCAGGTTACACCGATTTATCGTCTATTGACATTACCTTTTCTTTAAATAAACGGGATTTCTCAAACCTGTATTGAGGTTCCAGTTAAGTCTTCTTTTATTCAAAGGACATTTTAAAAGTTTAATAAACCAAACTTTTTTTCTATTATAATTTTTTGATAACAATTTATCACAAAAATCACTTTACTTTAATCACTTTTCAATTCGCTCGTATAACTATTACTTGAATCGCTTGTATTCGCAGAATTAATTCCTTAGAATAAAAAGTATGTCCTTGACAAAACTATGTGTTCTCGAATAGCGCAGAAACTTTGACTGCCGAGTCTTCGAAAAACTTCCACGACCGTTGATTTGTCGATGGTAAAAATTTGAATTTCAATTAGTGACAATTTCGAACTCTCTCGAATGTTGCAGTCTTTTCCATCGATGTTCCGTTGTCTTGGTTACTGTTCGTTACAATATTGCCACGATATAAAATCTAAATGTATCGTTTATCTTATATCACTATACTATGACGGCACCTAAGACTATATGTATCTATCTACGAAAAAGTACGTAAAAATAAATATTATAAAAAAATGAAAAACCGACTTCAAAATATATAAAAATTCTTAAACAAAAAATGCACTAAAAAGTAACAAAATAATGGCGTATCCTTGCAGAATCTACAACTTACAAATTATTAGGATGATACAATGTACAACTATTGTTATTTTTGGAGTTGGTGTCAGCCAAGGAAATACGACTATATTGGTACTTAGCAAAAAACGAGAATACTTTTTGAAAATTATTTTTCAAATGAACTTTTAAACAATATACTCGAACTGTAACAATATCTAGCGACCTTTAAACTACAAAATACCAATTACCAACTAAATCTTTTTACAATTTTTACAAATTACCATTAATATTTATTTTCTTGACTGACACCAACTCCAAAAATAACAATAGTTGTACATTGTATCATCCTAATAATTTGTAAGTTGTAGATACTGCAAGGATACGCCATTATTTTGTTACTTTTTGGTGCATTTCTTGCTAAAATTTTTTATTAATTTTGAAGTTGGTTTTTCATTTTTTTATAATATTTATTTATTTCTCGCGTTTTAGTGATTTGAAGTTTGATAACTGATTTTATTTTCTTGAAAATGGTTAACCTTACACGCCGTTAACGTTAACCGTTAACGCGCTGCTCATATGAGGCAGCGCCGTTTAATATTAAAAGTTACTACATCATCCCTTTTTGCCCTTAAGGGTTAAAATTTTTTGCTTTTAAATTACTTAAAACTAAGTGGATTATTCTTTCAAACAGAAAAAAAAATTATCAAAATTCGGTTAAATGTCACTATTTCATCCTCTATTTTCATCCTTAAGGGGTGGATTTTTTTCTTCAAATTGAAATGTGAACAGTTTAAAGGTACGTTGTACGTAATAGAAACAAAATTATCAAAATCGGGTCAGCCAGAAAAAAATAATAATATTATTTCATCTCTAATTTGTAACCCTTTATGAGTGGAGTTTTTTTTTATGGATAGGAGATTAATTTAAGGTTGTGTTCTACAAATAAAAAAAGAATTATCAAAATCGAGCTATCCAGTAAGAAGTTAATATTTCATCCCTTAGTTTTCAACCCCTTAGAAGTAGAAGATTTCCCTCCAATTAAAACTGGACCCCACGAAAAGCACCAGCTTTCAAATAAAAAAAAGAATTATCAAAATCGAGCTATCCAGTAAGAAGTTAATATTTCATCCCTTAGTTTTCAACTCTTTAGAAGTGAAAGATGTTCCTCAAATTAAAATGGGAACACACGAGAAGCACTAGCTTTCAAATAAAAAAAGAATTATTGAAATCGAGCTATCCAATAAGAAGTTAGTATTTCATCCCTTAGTTTTCAACCCCTTAGAAGTAAACGATTTCCTTCAAATTAAAATGGGACCATTCGGGAAGCACCAGCTTTCAGATAAAAAAAGAATCATCAAAATCTCTTCACCCAGTCGGAAATACTGAGGTAACAAAAAAAATAAAAATACAGTCGAATTGAGAACCTCGTCCTTTTTTTGAAGTCGGTTAATAAAGTATTTAAACCAAAGCTGATGAATTTTGATATATTGTAGCCTAAACAAAAAGAATACGACAGCGAAATACGTGTCGCTTATACGTTGTTGATCCTTGATCGAAATTAAAGAGGCTACTAAAAATTATCTCAAAATTAGATAAATGAAATTGGCATTTGTAGTAGGTGAAAAGAAATGTATACAAATCTATCGATTTACTGTTATAATCAGAAGATAAACAGAGTATGAAGATAAATTGCCACGAAATGATACAACAGTGTAATAGGTTTTGGTTGGCCAATATTATGGAAAAATGAAATCGAACTAAAACAAGTTATAAAGGGATAAAATGGTTATTATTATTACGTTTGTAACACGATTTTAATGTTGAACAAAGTGATGGAATTTCAAATTTCATTTACAATAGTGATTGGTATTCATCGACCGTCAAATGTAAAACGTTTGATGTTAATTTCAATATGGCCACAACGCTAAAGCAGCAGTGATTAGAATTGGAAAATTTGTGTAATTTACGTTAAATATTTTGGTTTCAGAATGGTTTGGATGTTAAATTTTATTGCAAAAATCAACGTTTTTATTGAACTTATTTTATGTTGAAAACATATCGTTAGAGATTAACGTGTTTTGATTGAACACTTCAACGCTATGATTTCCTTATACGAAAGATTTTGTAACCCTATGTATTTTTTTCCTGAACACACAACGTTGGGTTGCAATACTCTTACTTACATCGAATACAAATTTTGAAATCAGTTTACTTTTAAAATGCTTATCGGTACCTAATCTATTTCTGTAACTTGTAGAATAGCCAGTCATAAAAATAACCATTCATGAAAAATCCTCTGCTTTAAATACTTCAGTCGTCTTTATATGTTATACGATTTTCTTTCTATGTTCTTTAATATTGTTTTTTAATTTTATAAGTATCCTCTTTAACTAACTTAAGTGCACAAACTTTATAATTTTACATTATGACATTTATATCTTAAAAACGTATTTGTGCAATTAGAGTGGAAAATAATTATTCTTCAATTATGGTGGTTTTCACTTCTCTTAATTTTAAGTATTTGAATGACCCATTTTAACCAAATCTAGATTTCAATATGCTCGGCATATATCTATATATTTCTGGAAAATGGAAAAGAAATTGAAAAAAATCCGGAACTCGCTTAGAATTTGTCGTGCATATTTTATGGCAACAACGCTATAACCACTCTAACCACAGCACCCCTTACGAAGACTCTTCAAGCTCTTCTCGACATTATTTCCGTCATACGGAGTTGCTGTTTCCTTCCACTCAATTCATTGTAAATTCTGTTTTATACAATTGCTTCAATGCATACTTCAAAATCTAAATTGTAATTATACCGAATAATTATCTTATTTCTTGTTTTGTTGACTGAGTGTTAGAAAAAATGTGTGGCTTGCTTCAATGACGATGGATGATGCTGGCGTCTCAACAAACCTCTATTTATTCCACGTTACTAATTTTTTTCCATTTTAATTATACCCGTTTCATTAACACTGAATTCTCTCAGATGCAAGACGTTCACAGACTGAGACATCCATTAAATTACAAGAAAAGATGATCTAATTCACAAAATATAATAAACCTGGATAGGAGTAATTTTTACCTCATAAAAGTATCTCAGTTAATAACTCAACTGTACGCGTATATACCTACTCTTGAAATTAGTTATTATATTCGTCAATTCAAAATATATTAAAAGCATTAATTTTTAAATATTAAGGTCCATTATAATCTAAAAAATGAGGCACTGCCAGAATTTCAACGATTAAATTATCTGTAATTTCCTTTACTTTTCATAGTTAGTATGCATTTATACTATCTCATAGTATGAGATAGTATTGTCATTGTATTGTATTAATTTAACCTTTTAACCTCTTGCAAAGAAATAAAAAAAGAATAAGAAAGAAAAATATATTTAAATAAGCAAAAAATGTTGCGAAAGGAAGAACAACTAATCAACAATCAAAATAAGGTAAGCATTAACAATACGTGGAGTGAAAGTGAGAAATAGTAACAATAGTAATATACTATAAATATGCACTTATATAAAATTTTTTTTAGTAGTAAAATTACAAATATGCTCTTGATTGTAGCATTTTTAACTGTAGTCCCAACAACTATACCTATGTACTTATAAAAAAGTAAATCGGGTCAATTTTTTCAAATATAATATGAAGGAAATCAAGAGAAATTATCTCAGCAATGTGTACAAATGTTTGTAGATTTATTAGAACATTTTTATCAAAAAACGAAAAGCTCAACTATAGTTTAAAGTAAAATAAAATGTTGTACCTATTTTGTATGATATGAACGAATTGATATTTAGTTTTTAAATTTTTAGAAAATATTCTGAAATAATTTTGTAAAAGATTTATGGAAGAAAAAAAATAAATATTTTGAAACCTCTACACCTATTTCCTTCCTTAACTTAAAATAAATATTTTCAATCATTATATTATGCACTTTCTTTAAATGAACCTTGAAGAAAAAATTAGTCAAGAAATTATTTTCCAAACATTCGCAAATGCAATTCATTATCTGCTGTAGTTAGCTTAGTAACTAAAGTTTTTGAGGCAGTTACAAGTGAAGTGTACCCTTAGATAATATGTAAAAATTGTAACGAATTATGGTCGAATTTCGAACACTGGGCGACCTCTAGTTTAAATAAATGAGCTACTTGCATTTAAAAAGATAATCTGTCTATTGCTATGTTAGATTAAAAAACAATTCAAGTATCAATAAATTCCACAAAATTTCAATAAATGATCAGTTATTAAAGAACGAAATTTTCACAAATTGAAAAATGTTACTTTAATTACAAATAACGATGCGTTCTTCCGCTATAAATGACGATTTATGTTAATCGGAAATATTTGAAATTATTAATGAGAGGAATATTTTATTTTTATTATTACTTGATATAATTTGGTTTGACTTTTTTGTCCGAAGGACATGGATATGGTTGTGATGGTGTGTTCAAAAGAGAGATAATCGAATTCCTAACGAATAATATACCCATTGAGATCGACATTCACACACACACACATATTCATTGCATACGTGAGTTATTTGTGCAATGAACGCGAAATAATTACTGCTAAATGATATATCCACAATTTGCATACGTATTGTGAGTTTATGTACGTGACATTTAGTAACTACTGAACTCCCTTTGTTCATTCGTCCTATGCCCTTTGCAAACGCCTATGATAAAATTAACGACATTTGTAATCACACATTGACAGTCCCCGATATTTATAGAATAATTTTATGGTGGCTGCTCGCGTTGTTTTTAATGGGTTTCATCGACACAAAATCGCCACCACCAATAATTATACATTCACAATCATATAAAACTGCGTTTAAACCACCAACCTGTCTACCTTACTACCGATCTAACAATAGCCACCGACACAGTTTTCTGAATCATTATTGAAAATCAAAAATAAAATCATTCATTAAAAGTCATGTCCATTTTTCATATTTTCATACGCATTAAGCCCGGAGAGATTTCATGCCAGATTATAATTGAACCAGGAATTGTAGACGAGTTAATATTCGTTAATACGCGTGGATTGTATTTCAATTTTACAAGCCTTTTCTCTTAGTATAAAAATTTAATTAAAGCTGACCCAACAAATTTTGAGTCATTTGAAATATTCAAACTTGTCATTTTTAATTATTTCAAATTTTTACGTTTTGAAAATTAATTAATTGCCAACTTGAACATAAAGCATTTTCACTCACAAATTTAATAACGAAGGATTATTAGTCATATATTTCATTATTATCTGGCGCTTTTTATTTAAAGCTATATGTGTTTTGATTTATATTTCTTTCGCTGTGCATTGAACTTATAATATACTTTACAAGTACCTATCTAATTTACAGAAAAATTTGAAAGAGATTTTCAAGGGTTTTAATAATTTTTATAATTTTACTAAACATAATTACACAGGTACCTACAATGCGTGGTATTACTTTAGTGACTGTTTAAACTATAAACTATTATCTTAATAATTGATCCAGTTATCCTTCGTTAAAATAGATCTTAAGTAGTGAAACGTTGAACGTATTGAAAACGTTTATATATAAATACATGGTAATTATAATCTCTAATTAGCTACCTAGCAGAATAAATAAAATAGCCATAATACAGGAAATTAGATGCAAATACATGGACGCTGAGGAGAACCCAAAAAATGTAACCTTCCTCTGGGTTCCCGGTCACACAGGTATACAAGGGAAGGAAGGGGCAGCTGAGGGAGCAAAGCGAACTATAATAACGGGATCTATATATCCAAGGTCACGAGAGGACGTAACAGGACACCTCAAACACACAATGTGATCACCGACAAGGACTAAATGGACTTCAACGGGAGACAGGAGATTTAAGGTGGAATTCGCACGGCTCAGGATGGGACACATACGACTCAGGCATTCCTACGTGATATAAGGCAACCCACCACCAAAATGCCAGTTCTGCGATGATCGCCTAACAACAAGACACATACTCCTGGATTGTGAATCACAAATGGTAACCAGAAATAAAATACTCCAAAACCGAGATTTTTAAAGGCGACGAAATCATTTTAACAACACTCAGTGGCGGAACTACAAATTTTAGCCCCCCCCCCCGCAAAAAACTATATCGACTCCCAACCTTATATGAATTTTTGCTTTTTGTATCTAATTTTCTAAATATTTTGTATCTAAATATTCCCATATTTTAATTTAGCACCGATTTTCTTGCGAAAGGTCCTTCTTAAAAGGCCCTTGAGGTCTAGAGGAGTAAGCAGATATTATCATTTTTTTATATCAAGTGTAATATTTTGTTTTGAAAAATAGCATTGTCAGTTAAGAATAACGACATTTTTTTAATATCCTTATTCGTAACATCTTGGTCGAAACCCATGGTATTTTCATCGTTATTCAAATCAATTGCCGTACTGCTTCTGCTATCAACATGTTCAAATTGCGCTTCATCTCTAGGTGTAGTACCTTGAGTTATTAGTTTTAAGTCAGTTGAATTAATTTCTTCGCTATAAACTTGTTCAAACACCTGTTCATCTTTAGACGTATTTTGATTTTCTGTGATCGTAGTAAACGATTTAAAAAAACGGGATAGTTTTGGTATTTTTGCTAAACGTTCCTGTTCCTGTTCCTTTTTCAATTTCTCTTTTTTACTAAACCCTCTCTGCAGCACCACTAGTACTATTTTTTTCCAAATTTTTGGGCCTCCCAAAGCTTCTCCCCCGCGTCGTGGGGTTTAGCGATATGGTAGTTCCGTCACTGACAACACTTAACACATTTCTTACAAATATAGACTTAATAATATCGACTACTTAAATAAAATATGATTAATTATATACCAACAAACTAACTTATCGTTAAACTAATATATACTAGACGCGATATGATCTTGACTGTTGACTATAATACCAAAAAAAAATCTCTAAGTATAAAAGCGCTCAAGGTAAATTACACACATACCCTGCACGGTTCATAATAATAATAATAATTTACTTTTTAATTATTCGTATAAAATGATGATATCCAAATGTACAATCACTAGGTATCTTGGTACCTAGTGAGATACCTAGTTGTACCACAAGGTACCTTGTTTGTAAGGCGGATTCATATAACTTATTAAAATAAAAATAACTTTACTTATTATTCCTTATTTGTTTTCTAATAGGTGTATTGGAAAGAAGGAAATTTTTGATAACGGAATCTTGTATAGATTAGATAGGAGGTAAACATTTCTACCATCTTCCCACATTCCTAAAGGTTTCACGGGGATGGGTATAAGAAGGTCCTGTTTTTTGCTTTATTACTCATTTCTCAAAAACTTTTTGAAAAAAATGTTTTTTATTAATTTTATTTACAGTCGCTTCAACAACTTGATCATTAGCGACTGACTATAATTACATAGTTATTGTTTGATAATTTATGAGATATACGTCCATAAAAGTTTTGACTTTTGGAAAAAAAAATATCACCCCTTATTTTTGTTCAACGTTATGTTTGTAGCACCTAAGTTCTTCATTTTATAGTAAAAAAGAAGTTGTAGATATATGGCTGTTTGCAGGGCCGTAACGTGGATTTTGTGGGCCCTGGGCAAGACCTTCAAATTGGCCCCCCCTCAATAAAAAAAAATTGAGAAAAAACTTACCATGGTTATAGTTCCTGTTCTTTCCCATTTTTAAAGTTTAGTAGGTATATCACTTAATAAATAAACACAAAATAAGGAATCTTTAAATTGGTCCTGTCCATAATTTTTGTAATTTTTTTTATTTTATATTTATGAAGAAAAAATAATTAAAAATCTATTTAAATTGCATTCTTCTTGCTTTTTTCTCCGCAAACTCATCAATTATATTATTAAAATCTATTTCTTGCACTATGTTAGATTCAATTGATATAATAGACAGGTTCGACAAACGCATCTTGTGAGAGCGACGATCTTAAATAGTTTTTAATTAACTTCAGTTTACTAAAACTTCTCTCGCAAAAAGCGGTGATGACTGGTAGGGTTAGATATATTCTTAAAGCAACAACGATGTTTTGGTACGATTCGACTAATTCGAAATCATGTATAGTCTGTAATAAATTTAGAGGAGTGGCTTCTTTCAAATTTTCCACCAGCCCACATACTTTAAATTTAAAACTTTCAATCTCACAGCTTAATTCGTGACTATTCAAATCTTTATCATATTTTCTGGAAAAATCTGCCGCCGCCTTTTGTAATTCAACAACGCTCATTGATTCTAATGACGAGCCAAAAAGAAAAGAAAAATCTTCAAACATAGTTTTCATTTGTCTATAATTCCCGTCTGTTTCACTAAGTAAAATGTCAAAAATATTGTACATTTGCATTGCAAACAAATTTTTTTGGTTGAGATTAGTAACACTTTCTTCTTTAATTCGTTCAATTCGTTGCTTAGAAAATTCAGCTTCAATATTCATTTCCAAAGCGACTTTTTGTGCATCGAAATTATTTGTTTAAATCCTGCTTCCCGTAGTTCTTGTAAAGAGCAACGCAGACCATCAATTAATATTGTTGCAAGGTCTATTGATAGATTTTTGTGTTGTAAGGCTTTATTTGCACGGTCGCATTGTAATATTTTATTCCAAACATAAAGAATACATATAAATTTATAATTAATTTGAAATAGTAATCTTTTTGCATTTGACACTGCCTCAGAGTTTAACAAATCATCTTTAATTCTTTCAAGTTCTTTTTTTACTTATGGAAGTTGCAAGCACAATGGTTTTATAGCATTCGCCTTTGACGACCATCTAGTATCTGAAAACCCTTTCAGTAATAATTTTAAAAATTTCATAAGATATTCTCAACGCGTTGTCGAAGAAGAAAAGAAGTTGAATAATATTTGGATAGTGCCAAAAAAGGTAACCATTCCTGACGTTGTGGATACTGCGTGAACACCAGCTAAATTAAAATTATGTGCGGCACAAGGTACAAATATTGCATATAGTGTGTCATATGGAAGAGGCATTATTCTCCTCAATTTGTCGGCGTTTGTGCTAGTGGGGGTAAAGAAATCCCACGATCTGGCTTCACTGGCCCTGTCAGCTTTTTATTTAAAACTGCACACACTTTTTTTTAAAGATAAGGTCTGTAAGCAATAAAACGAATAGTGCGTCAAGTGCGTGCAATAGAATATTAAGTATTAAGAATTAAATAAATATGTTTTTTAAATAAAAATTCTAATAGCATATTCTGTCTTTTTTGGGCCCCGTCTATCTGAGCCACCAGAGGTGTTACTGTTATATGTGATTTGGAATTTTCATTAAAATACGCATGAAAATAATTGAGATAATTTTTATCGGGGTCTTCTTGGGCCCCTCCGGGGCCCCTCTGAGCCGCGGGCCCTGGGCAAGTGCCCCTATTGCCCCTGCCTAGTTACGGCCCTGGCTGTTTGACTCAAAAAGAGTTCATAGAATAGCATCAAAAAAGAGGCCGAAATGGCACTAATGTTTTGTTTTCGATTAACTTAAGTTTACTGAGTGAAAGTAGTACTCGCAAAATAATTTTAAGTATCTAATTGTATAGACTAAAGTAGTTAATAAATGTATTGTTATTGAAAATTAAACGGTTAAACGGCTAGGGCGATTGAATTACAAACCAAATTTGAAACTACCTAACTTAATTATTTATAAAAAATTATTTAACTAGTTTTACATTTTTCTTAACATACATCGAGTACATTAAATCCTTTGAAAAAAGTACACACCTAAAATCTATTAATTAATATTCGTACTGTAGCATTAAGCATTAAGCCAGTGCTTCCCAAACTTTTTGGCCCACGTCACAGCGAAAGAAATCAAGAATTTTAGCAACACACCTGTTGACACCAATGTATGAATTTCTAAAAAATGACAAAAACTTTACTTTGAATTTATCTCTTTCTATTTCATCATATCATATTACCATTAGTAGGTAGGTTTTTGCATCTACTTTCACCCATCTTAAAAAACTAGTGCAAAGTATTATGTCAGCAAGCACATCAATCGTTCTTATGGAGTTTTATATAAAGCTTAACCAGCGACTATAAGCAAAACTTTTTGCATTAAAGTTTTACAGTGAAATTCTCGCAAATAGTTATGCATAGTATACTTATTGTAACATAGGTACTAGGTACTCAGATATTGGTTTGCTTTTTAGTTTTAATATTTTCTAATAAAAGTAAAAACAATTAAACTAAGTAGTTACGAATAAAAATTATACTTTTTGTTCGACGAAAGACTGCTCATTTTACCTCTCTAAACTAGTCGCTACTGTTTGTATGTAATATAAATGGAAAGAACACCGCTTGCTCATCACAATTAGGTCTTTTGTCTTTAGGTCTCAATTAGGTAAGTCTGTTCAACTGAATTCGGTAGAGTACTCGGTTCGGTAAAACGTAAAACTGAGTATTACTCGGTATCCGTTTAGTCGCTGAAGTTCGTACTTGGTGCATCACTTGTTATCTTTTCCTACCACGGAATATTTGAACATGCATTCATTAACCACTTTATAGTTTTAGAAATATTAATAAAACGATTAGTTTATAGGAATATTAATTTTGGAGAAGCAATCGAACATTTGGTTGAGAATTCATTTACTAAAAGGTTACTCTCATTATTAACGATTTGGAAAAATAAAAAAAACCTCTACAAGACAATATTGGTATGAAAATTTGTGATACCTTAAGACGAAGACACAACAATATAAAATTAAAGATTAAAATGTAACGTGAAAATAAAACGATTTTGTTTAAATAGTCTCTTGAAAACTTATAAATTTTGATGAACGTATACTTAAGTATTTTATTTTTTAGACCTTCTTTTTTACGACGAAGGAAATATTTTTATTTTATGTATTAAAAAAATTAATATTATGTAAGTACACCTACATATTACATACCCTAACATTTTTTTTTATCAAATTTGATGTAATGAGACAATAATTTAAAAATAGATAAGAAAAATTTCTCATTATTTTTCACGAAAAATTTAAAAGGAGATATTTTTAAGTACCGTAATTTTAACAATATAAATCTTCATGAAAAAATAATGAGTAAAATAGTTACCATTTTTTTAAAAAGACATTTTTTTCTGTTTTAGTAAATTTCTTGTTTTGAATTTTGTATGGAGATAAAAATACGAAAATATCAGTTTGTGATTCCTTTAGAATTTGCTTGAATGTTTTATGATATAGAAATAAATTTATTTATGTTTTTTTTTTTTGAGTTTGAAATATCTAAAAAATTGTGGTACACCCAGCTAGTTGAGCTCTTGACGTTATGTAATATTGAACAGAAGTTTATTACAAACGCAAGAAAGCGTCATCGTTAATGTCAGATTCTCATTTCAGTAATGGCTCGTGCTGTCGTTGGAAAGCTTTAAGAAGATGAGCAGATGTTCTTATGAGTGTTTAAAAACTAATTAAGCTTTAAAGCAAAAAATCGTGGATGCTGGAAATAACATTTTTACGGCCATTAAGTGGTTTATGGTAAAGAGTGAAAAATAATCTTTTCTTGATGAAAAATCTGTCAGTTTTAAAAAACGAATATAAATTATAATTATTACGTTTTATTATTTTGCATCATTCGTGTTCATCTTTATGAGCTTTTTGTGCGTTTTTCGCTTCTCTCGCTCGACTCTTACTCAGATTTTTCAAATTGAGAGAAAAAAAAATCTAAAAAGCATTTAATTTAATTAAAGCTCCAACATTAGTCGAGTCGGTGAAATTGTCGACTAGGGAGGAAAAGTCGACGCGTTTTTATTGTTGAGGTTCATTCAAAGAGGTAGATACTTAATAATATAAGAGTATCTGTTGGTTTTGCTTCTATGCAGTACAATATACTCGTATAAATAAGCGACGCCATTATTTATAAGCGAAAGAAAAATAAGTAATGTTTTTCATTTTGTTATCCTTTCTTCTACTTCAATAATTCGCTTTGTATTTTTGCATTAGGACACCCTAGTTGTTCTTCACGTCGCTTTCCATATCATCCTTTCCTTACTATTTCCTCGTTTTTTCAAAGACGTAAATAAATTAAGGACTGACAACTAAGCGCCACGTGAAGTTATCCTCCAGATAAATTTGTGTGAGAATAAATGAGATTTTTAAATTTTAATAACATAAATATATTATATAGTTTACGTTTAACACAATGAAAGTTGAGCGAAAATAAAAATTAAAGGAAAACAAGGGAAAAAGTGCATCAAAGAAGAGGTTTTCTATTTGCTGTGGAAACGCCAAGGTGGGCATGGTGGAGACACAGGCGACAGAATAGGATGTGGTTGATTAATGACATTCCATTGGCAACACACAGAATCACTTGCCATCGCTCCCGTTCCCTAAACGACGCTAAATCACCCTGTCGTACATTCGAGGGAATGTGCCTCCCAACGTTGGACAACCAAAGCGACCATTAAGTCAGTAACACAAAGAAGCGGTTAGTTAAGTTGACAGTCACGACGCGAAACTGGGAAGGCCGGGATGACGGAAACCGCAGAAGGCGTGAATTACCTTTTGCGTTTGATGAAATTGTACATTATCATCCAGACAAATAAAAACTGCTATCACACGTTTCTATAATACCACGTTTTTATCGTGGTACATATATTTTCATTTGATTTACTGTAAACTGTATTCGATTTAATTAAAACGGAATTCTATCGAAGCTCGCAGTCTTGTTATTTCAATACGATAATGTTTTATTGAGTTGCTTTAATTTTTTTCCATTTCATTTTAGATCTAATTTTCTCTACTTAATTAAAAAAAACCTTCTTAACATAATTCTAAGCTTTTTATAAAACAATAGCGTGAATATAAAAATTGATCCATTGTTTGTTAACAGGAGCGTACTTTAGCTTTGGCAAATTCAATAATTACCCAAATGCTATTGAAACTCAAATGAACAGGGTTGTAAAATGAATCACTTCAGATTTCTTTTCCGTTTCTAATGTAATCCAATAATCAAACGATAGATCTACCCTCGAATGAAATCACCACTTGCTATAAAAACGCCCTTTTTTAAAATTGATAAATGAATTCAATTAATTTAAACAAGCGACAACAATGACTTCAATTTTGCACAGTTTGTTAGAAGATTTGCAAAAAATATTAAAATAAAAACACTGATACCATCAAAAGCAAGATTATTTTTGACATTTTTGAATTTAAATCTATAGTATAAAAACTAGTTTAAGAAAGAGGGAGATCTTTCGATATTCTCTACAAAGTAAACACTTAATAAGTAGATACAGTTAAATCGTAATCATCACCGATGTAAACAGAAATGTAAAACACTCAGCAAAATACAGTATGATTGTCAAATAAAGTTGTGCATGTTTAATTTCATGTTTGCCATTTTACAATTTGGAAATTATATAACAACTGCTGGACGTGTAACGTGAGGTGCCCACCAAAGGGATTCTACAAACGATACGACACAGTGAGATTAGAGATTTACTACTTGACTTGCTTTTCAAGCTACTTGACCTAAATTTGACTTGACCTAAGCCAAAGTGTGATATTGAAATGTCAAATCAAGTCAAGAATTGACTTCACTAGTTATTTCATTTGCAAGGTAAAAATATCTGCTGCGACGCTTCACAGAACTTAATGAAACTCGCTGTTGGTTAAGAGAATATATAAATGAAACCTACGATTGGTTAAAAATAATAAATAGAATAATATATAAAAACTTATTTAAACAGACCTTATGTATAAAGCATCTATGCCAGCGGTCGGGGAACTTTTTTTACCATTATCTACCCCAAAATATTTTTGCGTAAGTCGATATTACTTCCTCATTTTGAAAAAGGAGACAATCAATGTTTTAATTTAAAGATTATTTTTTGAATTAATTTAGTAAGTAGGTATGTATGTTCGTAATTGACAAACAAAATTCTCATATTGGAACAAACAAAAACTACCTAATTGAAAGCTTTGCCCCTTCAGTTTTTAGAGAAATTATCTTGCTTTATGTTTGATACAATAAATTCAAAACTTGAATACAGTCTTCGGGCAAACTAACACGTTTATAAATAGCCATGGCAAAGAATTTTTTAATTACCCCCAAAAATATCATTTTTACCCCATTTGGGTTAATTTACCCCGGTTCCCCGACCGCTGATCTATGTATTGTATATAAGAACTCCCACCCGTTACCTCAGAACCCCAAATAAAAGTTGTAGGAATTGATAAGTCTAAACATTACAGCCAGCTTAAAGAAAATCGTTAGACCCGTTTTAGAAAAAAAGTAAAAAAAAAACTCTAAAACTCTTAGAATAAAAGGGGACTTCCTGTTAACCGATTTCAACCAAAAGCTTCGTAGCATAACTAGATGTGTGAAGTTTGATGCAATTCGGATAAAGCTTTGGAAATAATATGGCTGTGACACAAAGACATTTTTCTAAGAACCACTTTTTTGTATTCAAAGGACCTCAAAACATGTATTTATAGTGAAAACTCGAAATCAAAAATTCGGCTCGCTTACAAAATTTCCTTTACTATATAGTTGTAAAAGGATATAATATAATCCACAATTTGTTTAAAAAATATCCAATTACTTGAATTTTTGAATCTCATGATATAATATGCAAAAATCCAAAAATGTGCAATACGAGCACAAGTTTTTTTTAGCAATGATACTCAATTTGAAGCTCATTGAAGATTTAAAAATCCACAGGTATATGCCAAAATAATAATTGAAAAAATAATATTGAATTCATTTATCTATTTTAAAATAGGTACTCGTATTATTCTTAACTCTGGAAAAATTGACGAGCTCGATTAAATTGAGGTATAATACCCAATTCAATTATTTAATTGATCTAATAGTAGTCAAAAACTTTAAAGAGTTGATAAACACTCCATCTTTAAAGTCTAGATAGACTGAAAAAAGCAGAAAACTCGAAAAAAAAGCTTCATATTGGATGTATATTTCTCTTACATTCGCTCGTTTGTAGGAGGATGGACAAAAATTTTTTTGAGGAAGTTAGGGTAGATTTTTAACTTTCTTTACGCGAGATGGTAATTCTCTCACCCTGTACCCGAATTAGTCCTAATCCTCTGCTCGATTTTATTACTTCTTAAAAGTACCGACTCTACATACTCCAAGAAAGACACATAGTTTAAAATATCGTTCTGTTTACGTTGGGGGTTAATAAAATAAATGGACCTATAATACGAAATCAGAAATAATTTTTATCTGGACCAAATAGTTTCTATAAAGAAGGTAATAGGTAGATTAGAAAAATGAGTTGGAGGTAAAAGGCTTTTAATTTGAGAATCATCGCCTTTTTACGGAATTTCTCAGTTACAAATATCCCTAATAATTCTCTTTTGTTAAAAGGCTGTGGAATATTGCTATAAGGGGGAGCTTAAAAAGTTGTAATTTTGTAACTACCTACTGAAGATAGATAGATCGATTTTCTCATTATTATTACTGAATACTTATGTACAATTAAAACCCTGCTAGATCATAAACTAACATAACTTTAGTATTAAAAAAACCATTCATAGCAACAAAAATAAATATCTTATATATTTTTATTATAATTATTTTATAAGAGTTCATCTTTAATACGATAATTTCTTTCACATAATTTTATAAGGTAATAAGAGCATTTTTCAATTCATGCTTCCAAGTTTTACGATATGGGCCTATGCTTCGAGCAGGTATCCTTAGTGTAGATCCAATACTGGATCACAAAGTTTATTTCTTCTCTTTGAGCACATTGTTTAATAACACTTTTTAATTAATAAAATAGAACCCGACTGCAATGTCAATGTGAAATCAATGTAGTCGAGATCAATAAAATACGCATTATTTAAGATAACTATGTTATATAATACTTTATGTACTTTATTAATATAATACATATTGAGGTATCCAAGCTTAATTTTCTTCAACAGTAGCTAAAGACCTATAGTAGTTGAAGCAACTTTAAATAAACTTGATAAAAAATATATTGTATTATTTTTCAAAACGGACCTGTTACAGAATAAATTTTAACTAGTTAAAATATCCACAACAATTAAAAATTAAAACAACAATAAAGATAAGGACGTGCTGAAAAAAAAATTTGAGTGTTTAGCTTAACATAAGTCATTTATTTTTTCGATGACAATTTTCCTTTGCTTTGAGAAGATAATGGAGTGAGTAAATAACATGTGTATAACATATGTACACAATGATACATATTTGACTTTCTTTTTTCTTTTTTTTTTGAATATTTGTTTTGGAATAGCATTAAAGTTAATCATAAATATTGTTAAAATATCAGTATTAAGTGTATACTATACATTTTTTTTGTATTTTTACAGAAATGGAAATGTCATTGATTATTCTCCGATTTTAAATGCATGTGACCAAGGTAAGAATAATAAATTTAAAATTTTACTCATACTTCTAGGTGAAGGGGTTAACTCTTAGAATAAGTAAAATTTGAAAATGTAATTCTACGTAAGGGAAGGGAGCCCAAAGCGGGTAGGCCGCCCAAAACGCGTAAGCAGTCTTACGCTCCTGTATGAAGCATTAGAATTTTGTGCGCGTGCGTGGAGATTTGTCTAACCCTGATGAGCTTTGATCAGCTAAGCTCGAGCGCCGGATTTGTGTACCAGCATAGGAATTTTAAAACTCATTAATTAAATATTACGTAAATGAGTAATGTTAATACGTTATTTTTATATATAACAAAAAAAATTTTATTTATGACTTATTACAGCAAATAAAAGACGTTAACCCGTTTTACCCTAAGCGTACCCGTTTTGCCCAATGTAGTTACTCGTTTTAGGCTTATGTATAGGGCAAAACGGGTTTTTCGATAACTTTGTGATTTTTTTAAATAAACAAATACTGGACATATAACATAATGTGATCAAATCGTGTTTTATTTCCAAGTTTAATTATTATACTATATTATAAAGTAAATCAACCTAACATATAATACGAATTTTACAGTTTTTTTTTTTATCTTCGCGCTTAGCTTACCCGTTTTGGGCTGGCATCCCCTAAATACTATTTTCCGTAACTAAGTTGTGTTTTTTTTACGGAACATTTTTTGACGGTCAAATATTTCCATTTTTTCGTAAGAACACGGGTTAAAATTTAGTTTCTGAGATAGCTTTCTTTTAGTTATATCTTGGTTGAGAATTATCTCCATCTCTTAAAAACCAGGATTATATTTTTAAAGATATTATTACTTTTTTTTTTTAAATAATATAACAAGTGAACAAAAACTAATTTTTAAAACTTTTTTTTTTACTTTAAAGGCTCATTGTTGCAGATTTTTATGAGTTGAATTCAAATCTGGCCTTAGCTTTTTCGCATCACCCACAGTTTTGTAACAATTTGCTTTTTATTATATAGTATAAAACCTCTATATGGTATACAGGAAAATTAATTAAACGCTATTCGCAGTTCTAAACTAGAAGCAAACGAGTATAATAGTTTCTATTTACCATTGGCTACATAAAACAGTGATGTAATGTAGTAATGCAGGTTTTATCTGTCAGTTTGAATTGGTTTATACTTTCTTACTCTTTTTTCTTCGGAGTTTCTTCTGTAGTTTTTTCTACTATGAGTCGGCTGCCGAATTTCTTGGTGAAGTAAGCGATAGCAGTTTCCCATCATGTTGGTGTCCCAGTGACCCTGGTAAAGTTTTCCCATTACTTTAATTTCCTGGTGAAAACGTTTACCGTGCTCATCACCAACATCTTTCAAATCTTCCGGGAAGTAATCACGACGACTGTTCAAAACAAGAACTTTCAGGCTCATCAAAATTTCTTAATTTTTAAGCTTGTTTAACATGCAAGCTACAACAGAAAGATATTCTGGATTTTTTTATTTCCCAAGAACTTTGTAGCGACTCACTCGAATAATACCCTTCTGACTTACTACTCAAAAATCATTTGTTAGGGTCCAGAAAATGCCTTCTTTTGGTTTAGCTTCTGAAAGGTGTGAAATTTTTGGCAAAGATATCTACTGGAAATATGGTCCAACTCTAAGCAAAGTCTCTAGAAACTGTTTATTTTATGGCAATTTTAATTATTTAATTATTTTAAATTATTTAGCATATAGTTTAATACAAAATTGGTTGTCTGTAAAGACGGTTTACGAACGATAGTGTTACGTGATAAAGTCATAGAGAAACATTGATGAAAAATTGCATACTTTTATGAATTGAAAATTAACAATTTTTTAAAAATGAAATTAGATTGAAAATTATGTAGGAAATCAATTAAATATTATTAAGTAAATTGTAGAAAAAAAACACAAAAGAAGTTGTCTAGGATTCAACAATTATTGAATACGAGGCATTATTGTAGAAGTTTTCGAAGAAGCTTGCGTGGCGGCGTTCCAGTAGCAGAACTCTATCGTGCCTCTCTATCACTTCTATCGCGTTCTCGCTTGCACGCACAGATTCAAACGGAACGTGACACTTTTTCAAACAGGCTACCGATGTTCATCAATTTATAAGACGTTACCACGTCAAAAAATATTCAGCGCTAACTTCTTTCCGGTTTAAAAACATAAAAAAAATGTATTTTCAATAAATAATTTTTTTCATTTTTGGCCTGTGTTTTCATTACAATCTGTATAAACAGGTTTAGGTATTTGAACAACCTTAAACACGAAAGATTGATGCCAATGTTAACTTTCATTGCAGTCAAAGCAATTACATAGAATAGAGTGCTCTTTTTAACAAGGAGTATTACTTTTTGAGAAGTTTTAAAATATATTAAGTTGTTATTGGTATGGGAAATTTAAAAAAAAAATGAATGTTAATTTTTTTTCTTAGTAATAGAGCAACATAAAATTTTGAACAATATTTATTTTAGTTATTTTAAGAAAAAGTTCTTTTGCTGTCTTGGTATCTGGACACACTGTAAATATATTGTAAGGTGATTGATTCTCATACAAAGTTATCGTTTAATAAAATTAATTAAATATTTATCGTTGTCCGTTGAAAATGTTAATATGTTTTAAAAGTTTAGTACAACATGTTGTACATACAAACATGTATTCGTATACTGATCGTCTTAATACATTATTCATACTTATTCTTATGTTTTTTTGAAATTTTATTTCTATAATTTTAAAAGTGGTCTAAAATTTAAGTGATTTAATTTGTAAACATAAGAACATTTCAATACGATAAATAGTTGCTAAGGGCAAATAGTGGTTGACTAGATTGTCGTCCTATAAGGCAGTGGTTCCGGGGTCGAATCCCAATGCACACCCAATATTTTTTCATGGGTTTTCGGTTTCGGTCGCTAATAACCCAAGCAATTGATGCGACTAAAAAAAAACTTGCTTAATATATGTAGCTTTAAATTAAAAATCTTAATTTTGTTTAATTGTAAATAGTCATTGAAAAATGATGATAAAATTGTATAACACTAAGAATCACATTTAATAAAACTTTATTTGTTTTGAGGACAGAAATTTGATTTAAGATTTTTACATTAATTTGCGTTTTGTTGAAAATGTTCATTGTCTTATGGCAGAGATTACAGCGATCAAATAAAAATATCTAAGAATAATCAACAATTCAATATTAGAACAAATAAGGCCGAAACGATTATTTAAGCTCTTGGTTTTTTTGTTGATATTTAAATCTAGATATCTGTATTTATATTTTAATAAGTCATGAATTTCGGTTAGTTGTGGTAAACTTGATAACCATTTCAAGTTCTAGTCATTACCTTTTTTAATTTATACAGAGACTAAGTGATTAAATAAATAAATACGCTTAAGGAGATAATTTATTGAAAATTTTAAGAACTGTTTGCAAACTGTTTTATGTTTAAATATGGTTTATGGTAAGTTTTGATAATTTAATCTTATTTATAAAAAGAATCATAATTTCAGTGACAATTTTCGGATTTTTAGAATACCTTTTCAATAAGATATAAGTGAAATAAACAATTATTACGATCAGTATTATTACGAGGAGAACTGGGTTAATTTTTAAATCCTGTTAAGTGTTGTCGTGCTTTCTATCACGATACTAATTTTTGAAAAAAAATAAAAGCTTGAATAACTTCCCAAGTTTTGAATTACTAAAGTCAAAAATTAGAATGTAAGTTACTTAAAAAGATAATTCCTAAACTATCGCAAGTTAAAATTTGAACAAAGCTCAGAGGAAATGAACAGTTATATTATTTTATAACATTACCTGTGACGTACTATGAAAAATTAAAATTTTTTTTTGCAATAAAAAATAAGATATAACACCTTGTCCTTGCGTTAAAATCATTTTATGGCATTATAAATGAACTCAAAATGAAATAAAAATTTTTAACTCACCATAATCTTTATGGTCCTAGCAATTTTTAAAAATTTTATCAAATTCAAAATGTATTCCAACTAGACAATTAAATTTTAAATAAGCACTCGTTTATTTTTGAATTCAATCGACGAATAATTGAATGACACTTCATAATTGATAAACTGATCAATCATTAATAATTACGATGGACAAAAGGGCCCATAAAAATAAATAAGAAACATTTTGAAACATACAAATGGCTAAATGATTCTTTGATGTCCACGGTCTTGTATCGATGATTAATTTGATCGCCAACCAGTAAAGGATTTTCTTTTGATTTTAATGTTTTCTAAAATTATTTGTGCTATCACTTTATTGTTTTAATCTAGACTCGCAATTTTAGTACACTTTATTTGGCATTTTTTTTACTAAGCTTAACTAAAAGTGCTTTCGCATTTCAGTTATATTCAACATTTGTCTTGAAACTCAATTCCTATTTAATTCTAAGTTTCAAAAAAGCTTTATGGGAAGTATTTTCTTACTTAAAGAAAAACGACTAAACTATCACTAGTTTTTTATTTCTAAAAAGTTGCTGTTATCTCTTAAATATAAATATTTTAACCACCAAATTAATCAATTCTATGTGTAACCGTTTTTTACTAAATTATTATAGCTTTTTTTCCAAAATATTCAATCTATCTTCAAATAATATTGATGTGTTCTAAAAATTAAGAGTTTTTGGAAAAAAGTTCCTTATTACACGTTATAGTTAAATTCTTGATGAGTGAAAACTAGGCTAAAGAAGTGTATAGTTTGAGACAATTGAGCTGGAAATTTGAATGGCAGAAGCATAAGAGAGAGTGAAAGTCACATAAATAAAAATAGGCATATACTAAGCTAGGAAGTTGTTTTAAAAAGTAGGGGTAGGGGTAAGGGTTTACACTTTTGAAAAATCAATTTTTGTTGTTGTCTTATCTTATTGTTAAACATTTCAAGAATATATTCTCACAATTTTAAGTCGATCTGAGCAAAACTCTTAAAGTTATTGTCTATAGTTAGTATCCTGTCCTTTAATTGTTCGGGAAGGCATTGCAGTTCATAAACTTTAAACGCGTTTTTCTCAACACTACATTTTCAAAGTCCGTGTTCACTGCCATTTACAAACTAAGTACTTGACTGATTGATTTCAAACTTGGAACACATTTTCTACATATAAGATACCTCCCCCCAACGTTTAGTTAATTTTTTTTTTATAATATTAAGGGGGTTTCCCACGCACAACATGGTGGAATTTTTCTTGGAAAATAGCAGTTTACACTTTAGATGGTCACAAAAAATTTTTAAAAGAAAAATAAATCGTAGAACGTTGGGGGGAGGATTTAACAATACTTTGACTAAATTTTAATGGTTTTTGATTAAGGATAATTTATGACCGAGATATATTGGACACCGCAAATTGATTTTTTTCTAAGACGTTCTGGGGCAAGCTCTGTAACCGGCTTGTTTTGCAATATTTCTGCATGAAAAAATTATGGAAGATTGTTAAAAGTATGCTTAATAATGTTCAAAAGGTTTCAATTAATTTGCTGAATCCATACTTTAAAAAAAAATTCACAAAAAAAATGTTTTTTTACGCTAAAAACTCTACCCCCCTTAAATAAACAAAAAAAAAACAGCGTTTTATGTTTGTTACCCCATCATGGCAAAGTAACTCCGATTTATGGTACCTATAATTTTATAGTTTTAATCGAATGTAAAATTTAATTGTTACTGTCAATGAGTGCTACCAAATTATTTAATTAAGGGAATTGTGATGGAAGATTCCCCTAAGAAAGTCGTGTAAGTAGGTGGTCGTTATAATGTCCTATCAACTAATAGTTGGAAAATTCAAACAATACTTTGTGAAGAGAAAAGTTATAATCATTTCATTGATTTGCCCTTTGTAAATAAGTAAAATATTATTAAAGTTTGAACTAAAATTTTGTCTTTATATGTTTTCGATGGTAGTTAATCAATTTGAATAGCTTATAGTATTTATATACTTACGTATAAAATACATTTAATATACTAAAATAATTTAATTAGAACATTTGTTTGTTACGATGTGTTTATACGTACTTTGAAATGAAACAAACAGTGTTGGGCAAACAAATAGCGATTCTTTGAGCTACAATTAAAGATACAGTAAAAATAAAGCGATTTTATTCATTCTCTTTGGATAACGTTCTTATCAGTTATCAGCATAAAAATGTAAGATATAAGTAAATTGTAATTTTTATTCGACTCACATGAAAATGGGGAAATACATTAGTTTTCAGATTAGATGTAAGCTTTGCTGAATGAATATTTGAGTGCTGAAATTAATTTGAATTTCGGAGTTTTCATATAAGTGTAATAATGGATTATCAATGTATTGGAGGTGAGTGACAATTAAATGGATCTCTGATATTAAGTTCTTTTGCGCCACAACTGAGCTGAGATAGTTTTTTTTTTTTATTTTGATTGTGTTTATGAGTGATGAGTTTGATAACAATTAGAACAGATTGATTATATTATTTTTTATCTGCGACAAATTCAAGTCGATTTGTTAATAATATTTTATTTTTTATCTTAACACAGATAGACATTTGTGATTTTATATGTCTATTTATGTAGTGAAGTATAACTGTAAATTTCGAGATAATTAATTACTATAATCTTGATTGTTTATTAAATTATATTAGAGTAGAATTATATTTTCTTTAGAATCGATGATTTAGAGTAGCGATCGACTGAGTAATGACCTTTTGGTATCTCTGATAAATTGTTTTTGGGGCTCATATAAAAAGAAATGCGTTTATGTAAATGACAAAAAAAACCAAGTTTGATCTAACAAAATTTTTTTGATTGACTTGAAAATATAGTGACTTAACATAGATAGGTGAATTTAAGTTTATTTTTGTATAGTTATACTAATAAAACAACGTTTTTTAATCAATATATTTTCCTAAACACAATATTTTTTCACTTTTTTCAAATACCAAAGTTTTTAATGATTGTTTATGAGCAACTTTAAGTTATATACGAATAATTTATGATTAGAGCTCTTATGAAGATATCAAACTTAATAATTTTTGTAAAACTGAGCAGGTATCATTTCAAATATGATACCTATTTACTAATAATAATCAGGACATAGGTATATCCAAATAGTAGCTACTGGCATACATGGGTATGTAAAATATGAAATGCAATATAATTTTTTTATTTATTTCTAGATAACAATATTTCAAAGATACCGATAGTATCTAGACTGAGATAATTGCGTATTTGGATTTGGAGCTATTTTTAATTAGGAAAAATTTAAAGACTGCATGTTACTGTGATGAAAACATAATATAAACAAGACTTAATATATTATCTTTACTTAAATACGATAGAAGTAAAGGTTAAAAAATTTTCTCATTAAATGTAAGTCGTGCAGGGCTAAGTCAACGTTAGGTCAAATTAATAAATAGAAATTAATAAAGATCGTTATCACACACAAAACAATAAAAATGATACTGCGATATTTTGTGTGAAATAATTGATATCACGTGTTTCCTCGTATATGGAAATAAAATAAAAATTTTAAATAATAAAAAAAATAACAATAGAAACAATAATTTTTTTTTTAAATTATTGAGGCCACACTTATCAAAAATAAGATATCAAATCTATTATAAATGTACACAAATTTATTTTACGGTGTAAGGAATTATTTTATTTAAATTTATTGATACAATAAAACATGAATAAGACTAATAGTTCGGTCAATTAATAGCTTATAGTTGACCAGATTGTTGCCCTATACGTCAATGATTCTAGTGTCGAATCCCACTGAAAATCCAAGATTTTTTTCATGGGTTTTTGGATTCCCTGGTCGCTAATATCAGAAAAAGCTGATGCGACCTTAAATAACAAAAAAATTTATATATATTACTATATATATATTATATATATTACTAATAAAAGCTATACCAAAACAGTTCTTTTTAAAACAGCTTTCAACAAATTTTTTGATAAAATATGTAAAAATTATGATGTCATAAAGAGTGACACGTGAAAACAATGGTTTGAAATTATAATAGTAAGATATTTTTTCAATGTTTGATGTACAATTTTCATGAATAGCTACATTGTTTATTTCATTTACTTATCACATCTAAGCAATATGTGTAGGTATACTTATAATTTACCCATATTTGAAACTGTAAATGTAAAAAAAGCAATTGTAAAAATATATTTATGATCGCAAAATACAGCAAAAGTAGGTACAATTTTCTCGGTTGTAGAAAATTAGTAAAATACGTTAGAAATTAACTTTATGTACTAAAAAGTTTGAAAATAGTTTTTAAAGTTTTAGTCAATGAGAGAGCTAATCTGAAAAAAAGAATGCCACTTTGAAAAATAAGATTAAACCAGATTAAAGTAAAATAAGATTTTGTTTAAATTAAAGTATTTCTACCAAAAACATTTCAATGACTTAAACAATGTTATTATTTATAAAAGTTTCAATTTTACAAAGTATTACATTCTATCTAATTTTAAGGTTCTCAAACAAAAAGCAAAATCAAAGATTACTTGAGATGGCCTCATTTTGACAATTTAAAATCTGCCATACTATTGGTATTATGGTTGTCCTACTAGGTTATTTATCGATCGATCGTTAAGCAGTAACGATGCGTTTGTATTTCCTATTAAATATTTTTCTTTGAATGATCGCAAAATTTCCCATCACCGCTCAGTGATCAATCGTAGAGTTCTTTTGGAATACAGGCTCTAGAACGATAAGTATAGTGAATCGGCCCAAGGAGGGTATTTTGCTCACCATCCGAGGTAGAGGGTAATTTTTCCCGAATTATTTGTGTTCCCGGGAAACGAAAAATTTAAAAAATATAAAATTTCAGGTGGAAATTGCAAAAGTTTTAGGGAAAAATTAAATAAAAGTTGTTTTTGCAAAAAAATAAAATAACTTTAACTCAAAAATAAAATAAATACAGTAAGATATAAAATATTTGTAATCAATCAAATATAGCATAAACATAATTATTTTCGTTTACTTGCTAAGAAAATAATATTTTAGAAACGAGAGGCAATTAAGAAAAAAGTCGCTTAAAGATGATATTCTCTTGAAACAAAAATTGGATGACACAGAAGGTTTGTTCCAATCATCCAACCATGGCGATCACAAACACCACACACAGAAAAAGAGCAAAACAACATGCCCGAGTGACAAAAGTGAGCGAAGAACTGTTTCATGTTAAAACCACTCGACCGCTTTAAGCCGAGAGTCGATCCATGTCCGTATATTTTTGTGACAAGCGCTTATATCGACACTGTTTTGTCAATGTTTAAACACTGGTTAACCGGTTTGTAACTCAAGCGAACTAGTCACTTTATGTTCTTCACTCAATCTTGTCTCTTAGTCAATGTTGTCTTGCTCTTTGTCTATTGGACAATGTTTGAACATCACCAGAAGGACAATTGGAGCAAACCTTGACAGTACATTTTATATACCGAAGCAGGACGTTTTGGCGTCCGCTGAACTACTGATGTGTTAAATGGTAAACTTAAAGTTGATACAAAAAACCACCCCCGTAAAGTCTTTGGACCACGGTAGAGTGGAGCGAAACCCCCCGTGAGAAAACGTCCTGCGTTAAAACGTGCCACGCCAAAACGGCGGCGCCAAAATGCCACGTACCGACAATATACCCCCATATATAATCTGGGATGCATAGCCTTAAAGCATCCAATTTCTTTTGCAGATTTGTCGTAATAATTCAGCATTTATATAATAATATTTTATAATTTTTCCACGTAACATAAATAAGTAATTAATTTTTGCTAAGCGATTTTTTAATTTATAAAGTGATGAATGCTGATTTGATAAGTGCGTTAATATGTTGATTATGACATTTTATATTTTTTACGAATGTTTAAGTAAACTAAACCAAGATTTTGGTGCCGGTATTGCAATCGGCATGAATAATAATTTTTTTTCCGGGAAATGTTTCGTATTTTCCCGAGAAACGCAAAATAAAATTGAAGAATTTTCTCGGGAATTCCCGGGAATAACCCTCTAATCCGAGGGTATGTTAGTACTGATAAGATACATTCATTTTGCAAGTTTCAGATCTTCATCTACTATTGTTTCCAAAAAAAAAAAAAAAACAGAAAATCAATTTTTTTTTCTTAGAAACGGGTAGACTGATTTGAATGAAACTTGATCAAAAACTCTAGAGCTATATAAAAGCAATATTCGGGTAAAAATACAACTCAATTAGTGGCGGCTTGTGATCAAGTGACAAAAATTTTCGTGAAAGTGTTCGTTGTCCGATTTTTTTGCAATCCAAACTGTTCGTTAACCGATCACCTACTGTATAGGCTTTATATAACTCTAAGATGTGACCGAGTTTCATTCGAATCGGTCAAGGCATTTTAGAAAACATTCTTTTCTCATTTTATTTATTGGTAACAAGGGCAGATGAAGATCTGAAACTTGCAGCATCAACTTATCTTAGCAATACTAATATACTCTCAGATAATGATCCAAATACCTTTCTGAGATCGATTCACTATGATTATCGCCTGTGGCCTCTGTCAGCTTTTATGTGTAGGTAGCTTTCTAAAGACAATTACTATGCTATTATTATACATTTACAAACTATAACATTGTGTTTTGTTTCTTCTCTTTGCTATAGATAAATTTATAATAACTGACAAGGGCATACCTAGCTTTTGGTTTAGAGATGGCAAATCTTTGAAGAATATGAATATCAAATTAAATATTTGTTTTTACTTTCCTTATGTTGAAGATCTGTCCATTATAAGACATATATATCTATATATTCTGTAAACATAAAAAATTGAACCTTTTTTTTAAACGATTTCTTTAAATGAGGCATTAGGGTATTAATTAGTTTAAAGAAAAAGTTTGGAGAAATGTTAATTCCATCATCAAGCGCTACTCAAAGGTATGCTTTTTACGAGTTTATCATAAAGACGTTTGGAATATACAAAATTGAACAAGTTTGAAAAAGATAGAAGATTTAACTAGATTTAACGTTGGTTTTTGTATATTATTCAAGTTTTAACGATAATTTTAGAACAATAATACATCGTTGTTAGAACAATAGAGGTTTGGAAACTCAGCGAGGATAAGTCAATTTATGACGGGAACTATATCGTAAAGATTACTTTTAAGTATCTATCATTAAAAAGTTTTTAATTTTTCAGAAAAAAATTATGAATATAAAGCATTATTTGCACATGAGAATACTGTAATTACTATCGGGATTTCGTCTCAGATGCCAATGATTAATTATGGCACTGCTCATCGAAATAAGAACTCATTAAGTACACTTCATATACAATTTCATAATTTACAACGTTTTAAAGTGATAAAAAAACTAACCAGTTACATAAATTGGCGATATTCACAGTCTAAGGGGGGCAGCTGCTCCTCCCTGCTCCTTCACTTCGGTATGCAAAGAGAATTGACCTATTACATATCTGTTAATAAGTATTAAAACTCGATTTCCTATAATCTCTAGCGATCAACAGATATGTATTACCGGTTTCTTACGTAATAATAAAAAGTGGGCATTGCGAGGGCCACCAGATGATGCACTCCATTAGGACACATAAAGGAACGGGTTTTCCATTTGGGTAATAAGCAAAATATTTGTGTTAAAACAACAGAGACAAATGTTATTTTGCTGTTTAATTTTGTTTTCACATCTCTATAAGAACGTTCTTAGGAAGTCTGGAAATCAACTTTACAAATTAAGCTTAAGCGTGCATAGCGTATATACATATATATGCATTGTGTAGGTACACGCCTAACATTGACGCAGGGGGATGAATTGTTGACATTGTTAAATTTTTACTGACTAAAAACTTCTTTGATTGCTAATTTACACAGTTTATCGACTATCAAGACAACCGTACATGATTTATCCTTTTATTTGCCTAGTTGTTACGAGCTTTCATTTGTAAACTTAAAATTGATGATGCCTGATTAATTCTGTAGAATTTTCATGATATAAACTACATGATAATGCAAATGTTAAGATTTTTTATTGCTTACTACAAAACTGTATCGTTAGAACAACTGGAACATGTCCAAACTACATTCAATCCGAAAACATCAAAACCTTCTTATAATTATTGTTTAACATATTTATTAGCTATTATTATCATGAGTGTTGCTTTAATAATTTTTTTATTTTATTTTATGACATATCGAAAACATAACTGGAAGAAAATATTGCACAAAGTAATAAACCAATTATATCATTATCCCATAGAGACTAATCAGTGCAACGCTTGTACTAATATAATTAGTTGTATTTACTTTCACATAAAGTAAGTATCGTACTTTGTTATTGTGTTAGATCTGTTAGCAGTTAGAGCATTGACACTTTAAAAAATAAACTTGCTTTTTAACCGACGCAAAAACAAAAAAGGTTCTCAATTCCACAAAAGTATACCTTTATTTTGTGAAAGTCAGGCCATCTATATAACTTTTTAATTAATGCACTGATTTTTATGATTTTTTGTACCCGATAGGAAGTATTTCAAAGTTGGTTAAAATAAGAGATGAAATTATAACTTTTAACTAGCTGCTCCGTTTGTAGATCAAATTACAATTTGTAGAAAAAAATCCAAACTTTATTGATAAAATAGGGGCTGAAATTTTATCTTTTGATTGGATAGTCCGATTTTGATTAATTTATTTCTATTAGAAAGAGTATACTTCTTAGTTGCTTTCATTACAATTAGAAGAAAAAAAATTCATGACTAAAGGAAAAAAATAGAAAATGAAATAGTAATTTTTTATTTGGACGATCCAATTTTAATTTTGGTCTTGATTTTTTTCTATACCTAAGGTAGAATATAGTAAGCAGAGTATGATTTCACTCTAAGTTTTAGTGTTTTTAAAAAATTAAATCGGTTTCCAAACCAAAAAAAAAATAAAAAGCTCTTACCGAAACTGATTTACTGAATTATATTATAACAAAACTTCTTTCTTTAAAAAAGAATTAATTAAGCGACCTTACAAAAACAAACTAAAATAAGTAAAATAAAATGAGCGTTTAAGATCTCCACTTTTTTATTTTCCTATCACTTGAACTAAACCATTTTCGAGTTGATGTAAAAAAAAAACAATATGAGTAACCCATATGGATAACCAAATTTTCATATAAAAAACTACAGTTATCACATTAGATAACAGTTTGAAATTGATAACAATAAAATTTTAAAAATATAATTTGATCGCATCAAAAAGTTTGAAAGAATTGAAATCTCACGTTTTTATGAGGATCGTATAGAAAGAAAATGTCAAACTACTTTCTTTACCTTAGCTAAAGAACTAACGAGATTAAAGTTTTCCAGTTTCTACTATACCAGGAATTAGTACTATAAACTAATAAAATAACTAATATCATATATTAGAAAAATTAATTGTGGGTATCTAAAGTTAGCCCCCCGAGAATTTTATGTCTTATATATTTTTATTTTTAATATTTATTCGTTGTTTGTTTGTTTTTTATTTATTTATTTATTTATAATTTATTAATTATTTTCATATATGATTATACAGATACCTTATTAAAATATCGTATTGTTCGTTTGGCACCGAATCAAAAATGGATAAATTCAAGCGATAGGTGATTAATTAACAATCAAGTGACGATTTTAAACGTTTATTTTTAACAATCTTTCTGGTTCCTTTTTGATTTGGTTCTGATCTTTGGTTCCTTTTCCATTTTGAAAAAAAATTTATTATTCGTTGAAAACTAACATTAGAGATTTATATAAAATATTTATTTTCTTAAGCATAACAAATTATTTGTCACAAACATTTGTCTTTCATAAACATTGACAAACATTGTCTGAAAAAAAAAATATTTTTCAGCCACTCGAATAACGCTAAGGTTTTTTTTTATGCTTAACAGTTGATGATACTCGGATATAGTATGTAGGATGACTAATTTAGTATGAAGTTTCTCAAATAATTGAAGCGTTACATCAACATATTCCTCAAATGGTTTTTTTAAAATTAATATAGTTTATCTTTTGAAGGAAGCTTCATAAGCTTCATAACCTCGTTAGACACAATTCAGTCAGAATTATTCACTTACATATAAAATCACTTCGTCGATTCTTTGGTAATTTTATCACTTGTGCCAAAGGTCTTCTAATTATGCGACGTAATTAAATTGTATCTAAAAATAACAAATCTGTTCTAAGTAAGTGTAATGAAATAATTGGATATTAATTGCCTGAGTAATTATTGAAACAACCTGCCTTTATCTAGCTAAGTCTCATATTGATTTATTTGGAAACAGTGCTAACTTTAAACCGTTTACTTTTAATAGTTTCCTTGTTAAAAATTTGGCCCAACATTTATATTTCCAAAATATTTTTAAAGTTATTTGAGTACTTGTTTGACAACAATTAAGTAGATCTTGACCCAAAAAAATACATACCTAATAAATTTTTATTAAAAACAAAAATGAAGTGGAGCTATTTATAATACGCGTAAAGTGTATAAGTACGTATATTTTAAACATCAAATAAAATAAACTTTCTTATGTTCAATAACAAAAACCGAATAAAATTTTCATAAAAAACTTAATTATTGTTCAAAAAATTTAAAAACTTTGATTTTAAGCAAATATTTCTTTTAACGCGAGTTTCAATAATGGAAGTTATTGACTTTTATTATATCTTGATTATTATTATATTTTTACGATGAAAATGAAATAAATATACAAAAAAATGAACATATTATCAATATTTGTTATAATATATTATGAAGACTTTTATTAAATATTTGCTGTGGAAACTAATGAACTTTTTAAATCAAATCTCATATAATTTGAAAATAATATTTTATGATAATACCTAATTATTTTTCCTTTAGTTTGTAATTACGTAGGACTTACTGTTTTATTCAATTTTAACCTCCCAAAACGTCGAGAAACAGAAACAACTTAATTACTGAAAATTTTAATTTGAAACAAAATTGTTGAATTTAGAAAATTCGAAAATAATTGCACAATTTATGATCTTTTCTCGAGACTCGCGTATAAAAAATATTTTTTACGTTAATTACAGGAAGACATCGTTTTGCTTTTCATAATTTCTGAATCAAGAGATTAATGACAGGTTGATGGGGGTTTAAGCAAACTTATTCTTAAATTTGAAAACAATTAAGAATTTAATGAATAGAACAATTTGTTGACAAGCATTAATTGATTCGTTAATTGATGTGTAAAGCATCAAAGAAAACGACATTTATTTTCAAACTTGTAAACATTAACGATTTATAATTGTTCGGTATTATAATTTTTATGAAATGTGTTTATTAATTTCTAATTACCTTGATTTTGAAAATGATTGTAATAGCCATTGTAGAGTAATACCATTTAAATGGATACTCTTTCACTACAATCGCAGTATAAAAACGTTAGTCGCCCGGTGAATTTCTGTCACGTTGTATTGATTATAAATATGTAATTGGAATATTTTTTGTGCTTGGTTATCGAATTAATAACGATATGAAATTTCGTAAATCAACTGTGTACACAATATCAGATGACAATGGAACAAGTAGAGGTATCAAATCAGTTTACACATCTTTCATAAATTTAAATGATTTTTTAAAAAGATTTTTTCAAACATCAACAGTAATATAACAATTCTGTGGGATAAACAAATCAATTGTAAAGTTTTTGATTGTAAAAATAACGCCCTAAATAGTTTTGAAGTAATCATAAAATCAACATTTCATAACCAAAATTATTTTTATTAATATATACTTAAATGAAATAAAATATGTTCACCTTGTTTTAACTGCCTGCAATACAAAAAAATAACAAAATAATAATCCTACGAATTGAATATTTTGTTGAAAATATTTAAGGTTTTTACATTTTGCAAAAAAATATTCTTGAGTGAAATGTAATGAAAAATTCAAGCGACAGAAATTTAAAAAAATCACCTAAAAGTAAGTGAAGTAAGTTTGAAACTATTGTAGGTATCTATCTTTTTAACTACTGAAGTGGGCTACCAAAATTAAATTTCGACTACAATTAGAGATCTAATTTAAGCAAAACTTACACCTGTATAATTCAGATAATACAGATATAGGATCTTTTTTTTTTCATTTTAAGTTGCTTACTCAGCATGATCATTTTTCAACTTTGAATGTTCACAGTTTGTTGTGTCAATTAATCACATAAGGGTTTATAAGTTAATCACTTAAAATATGTTTATTAGAATAGTATTTTCCTTTAGTGCGCATTGTTTTAAATTTTGTCATTAGTCTGTCCACTTTTAGATATTTTACTGTGTTATTTTTTTGCTTTGTATTCACACTTTCACTAATGTTAAGGTTATTTTTGAATTTCGTCTATTAGTCCGGTCATCTTTAGGAATTTTATTGTTTTTTTTTTTACTTCTTCACTTGTGTTTAGGTTCGGTTTGATCTCCTTAATTTTACACTCTCTTCTCCAGTCTGCTAAGGCTGGGCACTCCTCGAGTAGGTGTTTCACCGTCACTCTCCCACCGCATCCTTCGCAATTTGAGCTGCTTCCCTGTATCAGATGTGCGTGTGATCATTGTATGCCCTATTCTGAGCCTAGTTATGATTTTCTCTAGTGCTCTAGGTAATTCTTCTTCGGTCGAGTCTCGAAAAGCGGTCAACTTTTGTGGGGTGCTTTTCCAAGCGTTTTCTTAGGTACTTTTAAAGTTTCCGGTTAGTTTTTTAAGATACTCGGGACTTAGATCTTCATTTTGCGCTATTTCATTTGTGGCGGCCTGTTTAGCTTCATCATCTGCCCTCTCATTGCCTTAGATTCCAATATGGGAGGGGATCCATACTTACCTTATTTTATAAATGGTTTTTACTTTTTAGCATTGCTATTATTTTTTTTTTGTATTAGACAGACATTGGTATTTTTGTTGTGCTGTCTATTTATGGCTTCTAAACAAGAAAGGGAATCAGTAAGTATTATTGATGGTTTTGTTTTATCTTTTTCCCTTATGATGTCCAAGCAATTATTTATCGCTTCGGCTTCACAAGTAAAGATTGAGGAGCCGTCTTTTAATCTTCGTTTGTAGCACTCTTGATCATTTATTATGGCATATCCCGATTGGCCTTTTATAGTTTTGGTACTTACGCTGTTGTTCTCGAAATAATCCCTTAAAAAGCGAAGGTGGTGTTGAGGACGTTTTATATTCCGCTAGGGTTATGTTGATAGGTAGTATCCAAGGTTCCCATGGGGGCGCAGGATTGATGGGCTGGGGCTTTCTTTTGGTATTTCCAGCTCCAATTCGTTTTTGTATTTTATTATTCTATCTCGTAGCGATAGATGGCGCTGTAGTTGAAATTGACTGCTGGTTTCCGAATTCAGTGTACTGTTTCTGACTGGATTTATTGGGCGGTGATTAATTTTTGCGGCGTATTTTAATATTTTTTCTTTTCTCCTGTAAGAAAGCGGCTGTTCTTGTGCCTCTGCAAGTATTCTTATGGATGGGCTGGTTCTGTATGCTTCAGTGTAAATTCTCATGGCTGTGTTATGGATTATTTCATACAGTATAGCGGCGTAATCTATTTTTTGTAGAGTTATGGCTTTATATGTTTTTTTGAGGGTTTGGGAGTTTACGCCCCCCAGCCTCTAGATGTTAAGATCTTCAAGAGATTTAATCGCCGATAACATTCAGTCCTGAGGCTGTTGATTTGGCTTTTCCATGTCATTCCTTGATCAAAAATAACTCTCAGTATTTTTATTGAAGGGACGATTTCAATCTATTTGTCATCTAATTTTAGTGTTATATTGGTTCTGGGTCGTCTGCGCAAAAACATAATTGCTTCTGTCTTATCTTTAGATATTTTGAAACCTGATTGCTGTGTTTAGTTATATATTTTATCTAGATCATTTTGAATTAGTTTGGCTGTCAATTTAATATCAACTCCTTTCCTAATAATGGTAAGTTCGTCGGCAAATAGGTAGGCTTTGCAGGATCTTTCTATGCATTTAGTAACTTTGTTGATAGCTATCAGAAATAGTATAACGCTAAGTACTGACCCCTGAGGTAGACCATTTGACAGAGAAGTCAAAAGGGATAGTGAGTTTCCTACTTTTACTTGAATTTTTCTTCTTATGAGAAAATTCTGTAGGAAAGCCAAAATGTTACCCTTGATGTTTATTTCGTTTAGTGTTTTTAGAACTCTACGTATCCAGACCATCTCGAACGCTTTTTCTATATTCAGAGCGACCATAATAGTATAATATTTATTATTAATTGCATATTTTTGTGTCGATACAGACTAATTGGTTTCTTAAATTGGATAAATTGGCCCCTAAATCCAAATTGGTTTGGGAAGAGTAGCCCTTGCTTTTCTATGAACCAACAAAGCCTCTTGGATATTATTTTTTCCATTAACTTACATAAAGTACAAGCAAAGGAAGTTGGGCGGTAATTCATAGGGGAACTAGGATCTTTTCCTGGCTTAGCAATTGAAACAGCTGTCGCTATCCTCCAGTTATGAGGGAAGACTTGAAATTCCCATTTATGATTAAAAAGGTCTAATATGTATTTGACTCCGCTGATTGGTAACTGTTTGAGCATTGTATTTGAAAGTCCGTCTGTTCCAGAAGAGATATATCTTTTGTTAACCCCTTAAATCATTAACTTGAAAGCTTTTAAAAAAAAGATTTATTTTAATTTTCCCAAAGTACGACTTTATTTTTAAGTAATACTCATAAATTATAACCATGGCAAATCGGTATCTGTTTCCTTTAAACGTTGTCATTATTTTTGTACTAGTGGCTACCCGTGACTCCTTTCACGTAAAATTTAAATATAAATTAATGAGTCAGTGGGCCATTTCTTTGGGAATTATCTTGAAAACTTAAAAATTGTTTTTAACATTTAAATGAACAAATTAAGAAACTACAAAATCAGAAGTTCTTCAGTACATTTACTTTTAGATTGTCCAAAAATCCAAAAACCCATAACCCCCTTTTTGAACTACTTAGGGGTGAGATTTTGAAAAATCCTTCCTTAATAGGTACCGCTGTCTACTCAGGAATAACAATTAAAAATTGATGTATTTATCTTTATTTTTTCCCCGTTAGAAGAAATCCAGGTTAGGGCTCCTTCCCCTCGCACTGCAGCCTTAGGCTTATTTTACTCCTATTCTGCTCATGTATCCCTGTTGTAAAAGGATCCTTGCTTATTCCAAGTTCAGCATTCTGCCTAGCAAAAGCAGTCCCTCTACTAAGCTTGCGCAATTTGAGCCTGTTTGGGCGTCATTTATGCCATACAGGTGTCGCCTTTGTGAGGGCTTTGCAATCGAAAATGACATGGGCCGCGTTTTCCTCCACATTCCCCACACAATCTGCAACTGAGGTCTCGTTGAGACACCCCAATAGTCTGCAGATGCTTTCTCAGTTCACAGTGTCCGGTTATCAGTCCCGTTACTGTCCTGAGTTCGTTCCTTCCTAGCCTTAAAACCTCAGCTGTAAGCGAGGGGCTGATTCTCTTGATGAGATTCTGACAAGGAATTTCTTGTCAGTATTTGTTTTGCTGCCATCTCAGCCGACATTTCATCGCCCTTATGACAGGCAGATGACAGATTTGGCGATCCCATTTCCAGGCTAACGAGTAGGGTCTTTACTTTGCCAGGTCCTCCAGGAGTTGCCGACACACACCAGCACCAGCTTTGAGCTGATCGTTGTATTGGCGATCGATTTTAGCGCTGTCTGACTGTCAGAGAGAATATGTATGTCCCTATTCCGATAGCCCATATCCAGGTTCTTTCTGGCACATATGACAATGGCCGTGACCTCCGCTTGAAAGATAGTGGCCGAGTCCCCAAGCGGCACTAAGACGCGCCCTTATGGTTGTCCCCCCACTACTCCCGTGCCAGATCCTCCGTTCATTACCGATCCATCTGTGAACCACATTAGTTCATTTGGTTCCCTATTTCCCCCCATATATGGCTTTAAGGTTACCATGTAGGGGCACTCGAACCTGTATACAGTGGGCATCCAGTCGCTTACCAACCCCATGAGGGGGCTGGCGATGACGTCCACTATCCTTGCATGCCCGTGCGGAGTTGACCGCCAAGCATTATTACATTTAATACTTTAGCCTCCAGATTATCTGTCAGTCAATCTGCTTCCTTTTTATATGAGATTATCTACATGCATTTATTGCATTTATGTAATTTTTTAAGTATGTGTTTTCTTTTTTCTTTTAAGAGACATGAGTAGAGTATTTTTATAAATTATAAAAACCAGACAAGTGCAAATACAACTTGCGTTTAAAAATGTTTTACTTTGTACGTTGTACAAACTTAATTATATCAAATAATAATTTAAAATAATTCATAAAATATAATAACGGAATTATCAGATATCTTATTGCAATATCACTATGTAATATACCAACAATAGTTTACCTAAGCCAGTTTCTTGCAGAAAACTCAAAAAAGTTTAGGCATTAGTCATTACCTTACTTTCTTATTACCTCAAAATATTAGTTTGGCTATCAATAATGATGGCGAGTTTGTTTTAAACATTTTGGTTTGATTGTAATCAATATATATAAGTATTAATTCTAAGCTAAAGATATTTTTAATGACAATATATAATTATATCTTAGTTGCAATAAATTATGAGAGATTAGAAGTTTTTAATATCGTGAATTTAAAAACTTACCTACGGCTTAATACTTACTTTAAATTGATTGCTTTAATTTTTTGATACTTTTCTTTCTTACGAAAATAAATTTTCATGTACCTACTGTTGAACCAGCAGCGGCACGTACGAATTTATGATGATACGGCTGTAAATTTGTAGTCAATTTTATCGTTCAATTTCTTACATATTTTAATTAAAAACCACTAAAAATGTCCTTATCTATGAATTAGTTGAATATCTCTTTAATGGTTAGATTAAAAATTTTTTTTTTCTTAATATTTAAACTACACTAAATTTACTACATTGTGAGGTTTAAATAAATATTATTTATAGGTGTTATAGCTAAAATGATGACTGAGGAATGGACTTTTCAATTTTCAACATTTTTTGTAAATCTTGCTTGATATCTACTAAGCAATGATGTCTAGGCCAATCTTTATGACAATCAAATTTAATGATGAGATAATTATCTATTAAAAGTGTCATATGATGTTGCCACGATTAATACTTTAATATTTAGAGCTAGTCAAAGGAAATACTAACCGATTTAACAGCGGCTCTCTATCCTCATTTTCAATTCAATTTGTGAATTTCCCACACCATCATTTACAGATTCAACTATAAATGATAATGTTTCTTATATATATATATATGTCAATGTTTTCAACTAACAATAAGACTAGTGGCAAATTGAAACTAGCCCACGCATAGACCATGCACAACCCAAGCGTGAATAATTTTCGAAACTATGATTTCTATAGTCGGTTCATTTTAAAAAAATTTCTGAGGTAACACACATAAAAAATACAGCCGAGCTGAGAATCTCCTCTTTTTTGAAATCCGTTAAAAATCAGAACTAAGTACCTACCCGATTTTTTGCATATATCATAATGTCTAACTCATCGGATTCTCTTCTTACAGTAGACAACACTGCGTTGCAGCACTGTAAACAGATTGTTACACTTGTAAAGCAATGCTTATTTTTTGTTAAAAAAATCTTACGTACATAGATAAGAAGATATCAGTTTTTTTATAATTTTACAAATACTTTATGAACTACATTCAATTGGACATTTTAGCATTATTTTTGTTGACCTGGAAATAACGAACATCATACTTATAATAGCAACGTTCATCTCTATCTTTGCTTTGTTTTCAAATTTAAAGTTTGTACCTATTTATTAGAATCTATTTTTCAAGATTTTTAAAATCAAGCTGTCTTTTAAAAAATACTTGGAACAGCATACGAATATATTGTATTCATAGATACTTAGTTCTTGTAAAATCAATGACTGTATCTACGTTGAATTACATAATAAAGAAAATCCTTAAGATGTTCTTAATAAAATAAAAATGATTCCTTATTATTTGTTTAGTTTTCTTTACTATTTATCATTAATAGTTATGTTGTAGAAGAATTTCTCCCATTCAGGATTAGATTAGTGACGTAAACATGTTAAATGACACTGTACGTGGTGTATAAATGCGCACGTGCTGTGGTAGGAACTAATTTCTGAATTATCCGCTTGTACGAATAACAAATTATATAGGTAAATGATAGAAGCTTACGCGGAAATTTGTTTATTGTTGCGTTTGTTAACTTGAAAATGATCAGTTCTGGTTCAGATGATAAATTTATACTTAATTTTGACTTTAACCAGTTTCATCTAATTTGGCCACTCATGGTAGGCAAGAAGACTCTTTGAAAGATAAATTAATTTAAAGATTTATTATTACAAAACTTCGAAGTTGATTAAAGTAGTAATCAGAATTATATGTAAAAAACTCTAGAATAATAAATAATAGAACCACCTATTAGCGCTGTGGTAAGAGCACTTGCTCTCTCCGCTTCATGCTTCAAGTGGTTCTGGGTTCGATCCCCGTTGAATCCTAGACTTAAGATCATAGACCTAAGATATAATTAACCAACATAAATACTCTGTGTTTAGACAGTCGTGACCTGTGTATGACCTTAGATGTTAAAGCGACTTAAAACACTAAAAAAAAATTAAATAATAGTTGATAGTAAATCCGTTGAAAAAAAGAACTTGCTGTGCAAAACATCGGATAGTTCCGATTTTTTGGAATGTTGCTCCTGTTATGCTTACACTTTTATATCTAAGTTTTAGATCATACTGATTTAGTTCAAGATTATATTTGATAATATGATTTTTACCTTTTTCGGCGTACATAGTTGTTGTGACACTTTTTCGTGATGAAAAAAATCCTAAGACCCCGTTTATACAGAAGTTTTACTTAAAAAAATATTGTAGTTAATGTAGAAATGAAAAAGCAGTGTGATAATAATGTTAAAAATATATAGGGTCTATTTTATTACATCTTCAAAAAAAAAATGACATTCAGAGTATACAAATATATAGATTTTTATAATTTACATTGTGATTTATAATTATGGGACAATTGTTTGGCAATACTACATTTATGTTATTTTTACAAAGTATTTTTATGATTATGAATCATCAACTAAAGATATTACGGTCCACTTTTAATTAGATTTAAAATATTTTTAAACATCAATGCCTTAAAAAGAAGTAGTTAGTCAATATATTATATTTTACTATGAATGAAATCTTATCATTTTTTTAATAAACACATCTTCAAATATGTTTAAATTTTAACAAATCTTGAATGTTAGATAATATTTATGAAGTATTATGAGAGGTAGTGACTATAAAATTAATCGCTTAAACATGTAATTTTTAAAGCATTAACATTAATAAATTTCTAACATACGATATACCTCGCTGACTATCAATATAACATATGCTCTATTTTAAATAATAAGAAAAATGGAATAACAATCAGGATATCGTAAATTATGTAGAACGTGGTAGTAAATAGAATTTTTTTGTCATAAAATTAAAGGCTATGACACAATAGAAGAGAGGTAATTCACGGAACGTATTCAAGGTAACATTCCTAGTTTGATTGCTATTTAATTTTGTATGATTTCATGACATCGAAAATCTAAACGATATTGTTCATCCAATTTACTTGACTTTTTCATATTAAACTATTCAAGATAATGTACGACAATTAGATATTGTTTGTAAGATTTGATATTTTAAAGTGAGAAATAAATGCATAGGTAACAAATATAATGTGGGGAACAAATTTTTTTCTTTAATATAATTAATATTTAATAGAGATATTTCATTTAAAGCGATTTTTAATTAAACAATAAATCATATTGAGCTTTGTTATAACAAAGTTCAAATATGTAATTAACGATGCAATGGTTCTCTAATTTGAAATTAAATTTTTCTTAAATCAATGGAGAACTTATTAATATGCTGGCTTGTTGTAATAACTTTATACACAATTAAATTTTTTTAGATCAACTAGCAGTAAATGCAATTCCTGAAGAAGATGACACCAATGAAGAGGCAGTTTTTGACCAAATTATCGATGAAATCGGATCATATGGTCGATATCAGAAGCAATTTAATTTCATATTCAATTTCCTTTGCGTGGGATTAATATCGATGACATATTCAAACAATATTTTTGCAGTAGCAGTGGCCGATCATTGGTGTTATGTGCCAGGACGGGACACTACCAACTTCACAATAGAAGAATGGAAAAATCGGACAATACCTTAGTAAGTTAATTAACTTTTTGATCAGTTATGTAAATGTATGGTTCCATTAAATCTGACACTCTAGTTGAAATAGCTCCAATATGATTACATAGATATACAGGTTTGTTGTGTAATGACTATAAAAACACATAATTAAAAGTCTAAGCAGTGGATAGCGTGTGAGGGACAAAGGGGGCCACATTACTGGGTGGTACAAATATAAGGGCGCCAAAAAGTAGTAAACTACTTACTTACTATTTACTTACCCTTTCTGGATAATCAGACAATTGTAAAAATCCGTAGACGAGGCTTTAAAGTACGTTGAAAAATCACGTAATTTTTTAAGTTGGGTTATCATTTGAGCTGCCAATATAAATTAAGATTTTTTGAAGTGATACTTCTTTAGCGGTGCTAGACAAAAATTGAAAGTGACACATAGACAAAAAGAACTTTATATTTCGACGTTTGGAAGCGGAGCAAAAGAAAATAACGTAAACATAGTGATAGAAGAAGATGAAAATATGAATATTAAATAAAAGAAATACTTTTGAAATACTGATTGAAAATTTTATATTAGCCTCTCTCTACTTCTTTCTCTTTGCTTCTTACACTTAATTTTTCATTTTTTATTTCTTAAAAAGTTTCACTTTTATCACGTGTACGGTGTTGGACGCGCAATATTTTTGTAAGGTATATTTTTAAAATGTGAGATAAATTTCAACAGCTTCATAAGTATTTTCTCAATAGAGCAATTTGTAGATTTTAAAATGTAGACGAATGTATGTTGAAAAATTTGCATTGTTAAACTATAAAAAATAACATTTTATTTTCAATGGAGTTTTATTTTTGGTATTTTTTTTTTTAAATAACGGCATAGTTTTCCAAGTTATTGATAAATTTTGCTCAATTGCGACATATAAAAGGCAGTAAATTAATCGTGCATCTTGGATGTCATAGATCAAAGCTATGCTGCTGAGTCTACGACATATTCTTGTGATGCTTATTTCAAAACTTTAATAACCATTGTACAAGCGCTATTGAATTTAATTCTTATAGTCAAAAATTACGATCAATACTACTATATCAGTATTCATAGCGAGATGAAATAGACTAGTATCTTAAAAGTTAATTCATCATTCAGAAAAAACCGAAAAATAAATTAATAAAGACTTACATAAAACGCGATGCAAGTAGCACATTGTTACTAGTATTTGAATACATACTACCTACATGAATACTTACTACAAAATTTTAACTAAAAAAACTTTTTATTTTTTTACAGTGATGTTAGTACAGATGAATTAATCTATTCTTCATGTACCATGTTTAATGTGACTGCTGATGATTCATGGGTACAAAAAGGGAATTATGAGAACTCAAGTATTTTACCCCCTAACATAATTGGTAAGACTAAAGAAAATATAAAATGAATTTGAGTTGTAATAAACTATTGAAATTTCAGAATGCCAAAATGGTTGGGAATATGACAAAACCTGGTACACTGAAACGGCTACTTCAGCCGAAAACTGGGTCTGTGAACGTGACCTCTACGCCGCCAACTCACTTGCTTTTGGTAAATTTGGTGATATTATCGGTACATTGATTTTTGGTCAATTGGGAGATACGTAGGTATTTATCTGTGATAGCAATCTAAAAAAAATTAATCTTCAATCTGGTTTAAGGCTAGGTCGAAGACCTGTATACTATTTAACGCTAATCATTTTAATTATTGGACGTACTATGATGGCTTATACTTCGAGCAATTTCATATTATTTGCAATCGCATCGGTGATTGGCAGTCTAACCTCCACAGCTGTCTATAACTCACCTATGATAATCGCCATGGAAATTTCCCCTAGTAATTATCGAGCGACTGTCGTCATGATTCAAAGCCTCTCGTGGACGATAGCTTCTATAGTGATGCCGCTTATAATGTGGGCGGTTGGGGACTGGGTCATTTTTATGCTTCTTACAACATTACCGAGCGCTATTTTCTTATTTACAAACAGGTAACAACTTTCGTTCTTGTCGATTTGAAAAAATCAAGCTTTTGAAACTTACGTTAAAAAGTTTAAATTTAGATTTTTAGTTGAATCTCCAAGGTGGCTCTTAACGAGAGGTAAAACCGATGAATGTTTGAAACAGTTGGAGCATATTGCTAAAGTTAATAAAAAAAAGCTCCCGATAGACGCTAAAGAAAAACTCGAAAAAGTAACTGAGGAAAATGAAAAGTTTTTTGGGGTATTCGGTTGCTTTTCTAGTTGGAGACTTGGAATGGTCACCACGATTATGTTGTACATTAGGTGAACAATCATTTAATTACAATAAAATTTATTATTTGTTAATGAATTATATATTATCATAATATATATTATGTTCAAATTATTATTTTAGTACGGCTGTTAGTCTATCCTACTACGTATTAGTTTACAATTCAGTTCAAATGAAAGGAAATCCATTTTTAAACTACGCATGGCAATCAGCCGCTGAATTTCCTGGGTATGTCATTGGTCAACTATTGTGCGATCGAATTGGACGACGTTTATCTGGAGTGTTATCATACTTATTAAGCTTTATCTTTTTAGTAGCTCTAATATTTGTTGTAAGCTGTAAGTATCCGAAATAAAATTCATTTAACGGCTCGTTAAATACAAATTAAGATTACGTAAAGCTCTTTTAACTTTCAGCCAATGAATATGTGTTACACGCCGAAATTTTTACGAGTATTGTAAGATTTTTTATTTCCGTAACTTATTACGTCTCAGCATTACAAACTTTGGAGTTGTATCCAACTTGTATTCGTCAGTCAAGTAATTCGTTTTTCATTATTGTATCATCCGGTGCTGGAATAGTTGCTCCTTATGTCGTTTTTATGGTAATTGCCATGGAATTATTTTCATAGGTCTGACTTACAACTGAACTTTTCATTGCAGGGAAATAATATTGATGAAAGGATGCCGTTTATTATTATAACAATCGCTATGGGTCTTTGTGCTGTAACTGGGTTTTTCTTACCGGAGACGTTAAACGAATCTTTGCCTGAAACGTTGCACGAGGCGCAAGTGTTTGGAGCGAATCAGAAATATTTTAGCTTTAAAATTAAACGACCTGTACATCATCATTGTGAAAAACAGACTGAATCTAAATAAATTTATATATTTATTAATATCAAAGGATTTGATTTCATTAAATATTTATTTCAAAAATTAAATAAAGTAAATACTCAGTATATCGTAAATTCATAAGTAAATTCAATTCGTATAGTTGATTCCGTTCTATAAAGATAAAATAATTAAATCGCTAGGATTATTTAGTCCGCGTGTCACTATTCACGCGTTCTTGAATGTTTTCTGTAATATTTTTCAATGAATGAGCTTATTTTCAATGATCATACTTTAGGGCAAATGGCAAAATTGATTTAGTAAAAAAAAATTCCCTGAAATGAAAACTATCTTAAAATAACTATTTAATGTTAAACTAGCTGTACCCGCGACTTCTCTTCTGTGAACCTAATGGGCCCTATGCACGTTGAGATCGGTATCGATACGTAGATGTATCGCGTCAGGTATCGCTATCAGTATCGGTATCGATACATACAGCGATACCACCTGATACCAATTCAGCGAAACTGAGACCAATGTGAGATTTATATCAAGATACTGATACTTGCAACATGTATCGATACAGATCTCAACGTGTATGGGGCCCATAAGAACGCTGGTCATAAAACGTATCGATTATTACGATATTTGAAGACCCGCCAAAGACATGAACAAATAGGTTAAAATGCTGTTATTGGTTACTTTATATTCCGTAAGTATACAATTTATTTTACACAATAAAATAAAAGTTATAGAAATTATCAACCAAGAATGCACTCATCTCTATCAATGCCTATCGTAAATTGATATGAAAACGAGCCAAGTCAGAGAGTAGGTTTCAATATATTATCCTAACTTATAAGAAGAAGGGATATTTTAAGTTGTGTATAAAATAGTTTATGTTATTATAAATAAATATCACGACTGACCATTGAACTTGGCACCCATTTGGATCTCACTTCTTTTGTCGTTGAAGTCAACAACCAAGGCATGTATCTAAATATTGAACTTAGCTCTTATTTCACATTTGTTTTTGATGGGATATAATATTTTTACGATAAGAAAGAAACAAACATAAAAATACTGAACATATTATCAATATTTTTTTTGATTTTTGTAAGTTGCTTTAACATCTATGGTCATATCACGACTGTCTAAAAACAGAAAATTTCTTTTGGCCCATTTTAATCTTGGGTCGAGGATTCAACGGGGATCGAACCCGTACCACTTGACACATGAAGCGAAGAGAATTACTCTTATTTGTTATAATATTTTATGAAGACTTTTATTAAATATTTGTTGTAGAAACTATTGAATTGTTTAAATCAAATCTATTATAGTTTGAAAATAATATTTCGTGGTAATACCTTATTATTTTTCTTTTAATATGTAATTACGTAAGACTTACTGTTTTATTCAATTTTATCCTTTCAGAACGTCGTGAAAAAGAAACAACTCAACTAATGAAAATTTCAATTTTAAAGTAAAATTGTTGTATTTAGAAAATTTGAAAATAATTACACAATTTATGATCTTTTCTCGAGACTCGCGTAATAAAAATTAATTTTTTACTTTAATAACAGGAAGACATCGTTTTGCTCTTCTTAATTTCTGAATCAAGAGATTAATGACGGGTTGATGGGTTTAAGCAAACTTTTTCTTAAATTTGAAAACAAGAGTTTAATGAATAGAACAATTTGTTGACAAGCATTAATTGGTTTGATAATTGATGTGTAAAGTATCAAAGAAAACGACATTTATTTTCAAACTTGTAAACATTGACGATAGATTGTTCTGTATTATATTTTATAAAAAATGTGTTTATTAATTTCTAATTAACTTGATTTTGAAAATCATTGTACTTAATAGCGATTGTAGAGTAACACCATTTAAATGGATACTATTTCACTACATAAGCGTAGTATAAAAACGTTTGTCGCCCGGTAAATTTTTATTACGTTGTATTGATTGCAAATATGTAATTGGAATATTTTTGTGCTTGGTTATTGAATTAATAACGATATGAAGTTTCGTAAATCAACTGTGTACACAGACGACAATGGAACAAGTATAGGTATCAAATCAGTTTACTGATCTTTCATAAATATAAATGCTTTTTTTAAATACATTTTTTCAAACACCAACAGTAATTTAGCAATTCTGTGGGATAAACAAATAAATTGTTACGTTTTAAATAGTAAAAATATCGCCCTAAATAGCTTTGAAGTAGTCATGAAATCAAAATTTCATAACCAAAATTATATTTATTAATACATACCTAAATAAAATAAAATATGTTCACCTTGTTTTACTAAAAAAAACAAAACAATAATCCTATGAATTGAAAACTTTGATGACAATATTTAAGGATTTGCATTTTTTAAAAGAAATTCTTGAGAGAATTGTAATAAAAATTCAAGCGATAGAAATTTAAAAAAACTTTAACTAAGTGAGTTTGAAAAAGTATAAAGTATTTATCTTTTTAACTACATAGAATTGGGTTACAAAAATTAAATTTCGACTGTAATTACAAATGTGATTTAAATAAAATTTACAGATCTAGAAAAAAATATCCAAAATGATTTTCTACATAGTGCAGTTATATCTTTTGTTAATAATTTGTACCTCAATTAACTTGAGAGTATTTAAAAAAATATTTATTTATAATATCATACATTATTTTCTACCATACCTACTCTTAAATTCTAACGATAGCAAATCGGTATATGTTCCTTTTAAACGTTTTCACATATTGTTGTACTAACGGCTACCCATGACTCCTTTCATGTAAAATTTAAATATAAATTAATCAGTCAGTGAGGTCATTTCTCCGGAAATTTTCTTTAAAATAAAAAAAAATTGTTATTAAAATTTCTTTAATGAACAAATTAAGACATTACAAAAACAGAAGTTCTACTTTACATTTACTTGTAGTTTATTAGTTGCAAGAATAGAGTTTGCGAAAATTGATATTGAGAAAGACCTAAAAAGACCCCTTTTTGACCTACTTAAGAGTGGAATTTTGAAAAATCCTTTCTAAATGGCTACCGCAGTCTATTTAGGAATTCCAATTAAAAATTAATGTATTTATCTTCAGTAATTTAGCCTCCAGCTTTTCCGTCAGTCAATCAGCTTCTTCCTCTTCATATGATAATGCATTCATTTATTGCATTTATGTAACTAAGCCTTAACGTTAAAATACTATTTTTGGAAGTAGTCTTTAAAGTAGGTAATTGAAAAATAACATTATGAAAGGCAGGACGACGTCTTTTGAGACACATGGGTAAAACATGCTTAAAAAGAATAAGAAATAAAAATTTTAACAAAATGAAAAACCGACTTCAAAATAAATAAAAAAATCTTAAACAAAAAATGCACTAAATAGTAAAAAAATAATTGCGTATCCTTGCAGTGTACAACTTACCAATTATTAGGATGGTATAATGTACAGCTATTGTTATTTTTGGAGTTGGTGTCAGCCAAGGAAATACAACTATATTGGTACTTAGCAATAAACGATAATACCTTATGAAATGTATTTTTCAAATGAACTGCAAACTACTTTAAACTACAAAATGCCAATAACTAATTAAACCTTTTTACAAATGAACATTAATATTTATTTAATTTGGCTGCAGGTTGGTGTCATGACACCAACTCAAAAATAACACTAGTTGTACATTATATCATCCTAATAATTAGTTCATTGATTCTATTCTTATTGTCCAAATAAGGCATTTTTTTTAAAAATTTGGAAGGTATGAGCAATGAACATGTTACGTTGACTGCGGTGATTTTTTCTAAATAAAAAGTATATCATCGTCTTTCAACAGTATTTTTTTGTAATAGGAAAATTTATATCACTCTTTTTAAACAATAGTTTCTCGGAAAAGAAAAAATAAAATGTACAGTGTACGTACATAAGATAAAAAAAAAATTAATTAATTTCATATGACATATACCCTCTTCTTTTAATGGCACACTTAGTAAATAATTAATAGTAAAAAGTATGTGTGTGTGTGTGTGTGTGTGTATTTGATTATGAGTTTGAAACATAAGATAAAACTGCCATTGATACCAATGGTCAATTGTTCTGTTTTCTATCTAATATGAAAACTTTACGACAATGGACTACTTTTAGAATGGCAGTGGCGATATATACTTTAAAAAATCACATTATTTATTATTTGATTATTATTGATTGTTTATTTTGAAAATAATATTAAGTACCATTTTTAAAATTAAAATTATAATATTACTTTATTCCTTAAACGTTTATTGTTTAATACTTTTATGTCTTTCCAAACACAAAGTATACAAATAACACATGTTTGAATTAAGATAATAGTATTTAGCAGAATATGTTATAGCACAATAATATTTTTCAAAATTTAAAATTTATAAGGAAGATTAATAAGAATAAGATATTTAACTCATAGATAACATAAGCAAGGTTGAACATTTCCTAAATTATGCAAAAATGTGAAATGTTGGATAATAAAGATATCTTCTCACTGTCTTTTTTAACTGAACATAAGATTTCGTTTAAACTTATATCACTTTTAACTGATTATTCGTTAAGAATTAGTTTAAGCGATAGCATTGAGTGATAGTACGGTGCATAGTTGATATTAAGGGTAATTGTTAATATGAAATATACCCGTTAGTTTTCATTCAAAATGACTGAGGGTAATTTACTTCTTGAAACTAATTCTCAAAAATTATTCGAACTATTTCTTTAAAATCGCTTGATTGGTTGGTTTTTCGTTTCAGGAAAATTAAATTTAGACAACTCGGAAGATACAAATAAAGATGCTATTTTTGATCAAATTATTGATGATATTGGCTCGTTCGGAAGATATCAAAAACAATACGTGTTTTTATTCAATTTTATATTTGGGGTGTTCTTATCGATTCTTTTTACGAATAACATTTTCCCTTTGGCAGTATCAGATCATTGGTGCCACGTACCAGGTAGGGAATCAACAAATTTCACCCTTGAAGAATGGAAATTGCGAACTATACCAAGGTAAGCTTAAATTTAAGAATTTCCTAAAAAAATATCATACGCAAATGATAAAATTTTTTGTTTGATAGAACAATTATTAAGGCTATTTTTTGTACTCAATAAAGTAAATATTGCTTTTGAATCATGTGGTTTTCAATATTTAAAATAGTTTTAATAAATAAAGTATTAACACTTTTTCAAACTCGTTCACCTAAAAAATTTAAAAAGATGAAAAATGTATTTTAGCTGCTTAGTGTAAAGACCCAATTGTCGTTTTATTTACTAGATTTTTCGGATTCGGCTGTTACTAATGATAATACTAGTTGAAGCAACTATAATAAACTAATATTTCTACAGATAGTGCACCGCCTGACCCTGCGTTTGACCCTTTTGGCAATATAAAATTTTGCCAAAAAAAATTGGGTCACATTAACAATAATATTATTTGGCAATCTTTATCACCATTATTTTGTAACTGTATTTACAACCGATAAAATCTAACAAACGTAAAATCCTTATTCAAATTTAGTATATGACGAACATTTAAATATGATATAAATATACTGATACATACCTACCTATATACATATTGTAAAATTTTCAGATTTTGATGTAAGTAGTAAATATTACTTTTTAATTTTACTGTGGTCCAAAGAAGAAAGTAATTTGGGCCGCATGCGGCTCGCGTGTTGGACACCTCTGGTCTACACAATCTAATACTAATTTATTTTTTTAGAGAAATTGACAACCTGAAGGAGTTGAAATTTTCTTCATGTTTTATGTACAACATAACTGACGGTTTTCAATTTTTACCACCAAATGATACATCTGAATTAAATGAATTGAATGTTGACAAAATTCGTAAGTACGGTTGCACTACAACATTAGGTTAAACGTTAAATGTTAAACTAATATTTTAGATAACAGTGTGACTATTTTAATTTTGAGTAAAAACATATTTGTCCCCAACTCTCGAAGAGGGTTGAACATATTTTTTTTTCAAAATAAAACATGCTGTAAAATAAAAATTCTATAATCCCACATTCTTACTGATTTTTTTATAGTTAAGTAAGAACTAACAATTATCATACACAACACTTAAGATAAGTATATATACCTACTATAGGTTATGTGTGTTAAACTAAAAGATGCGTACATAGTGGAACCTCGTTTAGCGAGCATAATTTGTTCCCTAATTCTATTCGTAATGTGAAACACTTGTTAAGCGAAACAATAACTGAAAGTCTAGATATAGATATATAGATAGTCAAGATCCTGCATGTGCCATCACAATATTTCCTCCCTTGCCACTTGTTCTGCGAAACATTTCTCGTAAACGGAGTCGATTTTTTACATTTTGTTTTGCTCGTTATGCGAATCACTCGTTATGGCAGGTGCTCGTTAAACAAGGTTCCACTGTATGTTCATTGAGCGAAAAAAAATGTTCCACACACGTTGTAGTCTTTTTGGGTTTACACAAGTTAAAAGTTTCCTGTTGTATTCTTGATACATTAAAGCAGTTGTCCTCTGTTATAAGAAAGTAAGAGAAAGCATAAAGTAACATTTGTAGCATGATTTTTGTATTTTAGACTAGTGCTTTTAGTCTTTGAAAATAGTAAAAAGTGAAAATAATTATAGCCAGATGAAACCCATGGAAAAAGGAAAAGAATATAACAAAAATGAAAGGAAAAATAAATTATGGTCGATCTGATGTGGGAAAGTAAAAAAGGGGGGGGGGGTTTAAGCGTAGAAACGGTTTATCTCGATTTTCGACAAAACTACAAGTCTTATGGAAAAAAGTTAAATAGCAAAGTTGTATATAATAAGTAGATCTACACTTCTTGTGCTAACATTTTTTTTCACATAACCTCAAAATTTATATAAAATATTCCAATAACCAAGTTTTTGGTTTTTATTTACCAAACTTGAAATTTGACCTCCATATTATACCTAGTTGTGCCGTAAAGCTTTTGGTTGAAATCGGTTAACCGAAAGTCTACTTTACTCTTGGCGTTTTTGAGCTTTTTAAATTTTTTTCGAAAATGGTCTAACGATTTTCTTTAAAATTTCTATAGTTCTTAGACTCATAGATGCCTACAAGTTTTATTTGAAACTTTTTCCTGGGAAAATTCGAATAAGGGCGGTTCTGGGGGGAAGGTTGGAAATTGTATATATAATATATACAGCCCAATAGCTTGTATGCATATAGTTTTGTTTATACTGTAACGTTTTTACGGGTTCGTTGGTTTGTGTTTAATGAAAACGAATTTATTTCTTAACAATTGCTTATTTATTTATCTTACGTTATTGTTGCTTATATACTAGTACACTATTATTTACAATGTTCACTATTACAATAGTCACAGTTACTGTTTATATTTCACTCGATTCACTTTATTTAACAATGCACTGATAATTTATTTAAGCACTAATCACTTTGAACACTGTCGAATATTTATATTGCACGTAATGTCGTTTATTTACACTGTTGATTTAATACTCTCGAAGATTTATTTGAATACTGTCCTGTTCGCCCGTCTTTCGGATTATTTATAGTAACCAATCATCAGCCTAGAACTTTCCAAGCCATAAATCTACCGTTACTAGAAGATTCTATTTGTAATCTTAGCGCCTGTCTTTCTCTCATCCATTGATAAATCAATAGAGAAATTACTAGAACAACGCGCTTTTTGTTACATTAATTCTTCGGTCATAAAACTGGCTCTGAGGTGTCCATCCTTTTGTTCAACTCTTATTGCTGGTGATTGGTTGACCAGAGTTGACATCGGCCGTCCAGACACAAAATGGTGTCTTAGATTTGTGACAATATGTATAGTTACAAAGTGCTTATATATTTCTTTTAACTAACAGCGAGTTTCATAAATGAAATTAAAAGAAAGCACTGTGACGCCTCGCAGTAGATATTTGTTATATTATCTTCCTTTTCTAATGAGTTTCATCCTACTGTAACTTTTTTTCTGTTTAAAAATTACCCTGGTCTATTTATAATATCTATTTGTTATTTTTTGTTGGTGTTGTGATATTTAAGAACTTTGTTTAATGCTTAGTCATAATACGGAAATGTATTATGCACGTTTCAATCCGTTTTTTGTTCTTCGATAGTAAAGTTGTATTTGTTTTATCAAACAACTTAATGAAATTTATACAGTCACTGGGCAGAATTTTTTGGTAATTAATTATAATATTAATTAGTTAAAATTCGTTGCGACTAAAAAGAAAACGAGTTGTAAACATATAATTTAAAGAAACCAATTTTAATATCTAAATTAAAATTTTTTTCTTAGCTTGTCAACATGGATGGGATTATGATCGATCTTGGTTCTTAGAAACCGCTCCTTCAGCTGAGAATTGGGTGTGCGATAACAAAATATATGCAGCCAATGGCTTAGCTCTTTCACGTGTGGGAGACATCATCGGTACTGTTATTTTTGGGCAATTGGGTGATAAGTAAGTTCATTTATTAGATACCAATCCACCATAATACGACTAATTGGCATGACATAATTATACACTTTGAAGTTAAAGAACTACCTACTTAATTTGTATATCGTAGTAATCGTTACTTACCAGTTATTAAATGTAGATTATCAAGTAATAGTTACTAAATTGCAAAATATATTTATTTAAAAAAAAACTTATAGTGTTTCTTAGAGCTTTGTTGTCTAAATTATTATAACAGATAAATTATTTGCTGTAAATTTATATACGGATAAATAGTTGTTTTTTCAAACTTTTTCTTTTAGATTTGGAAGAAAAATCATTTTTTTCGTATCAGTATCAATTTTAGTTTTTGGTCGATCAGTTGTTGTATTCACATCATTCAATCACATTTTGTTCGGAATCGTCACTGTTATTGGAAGCTTAACGGTTATTTCGGCATGGACTTCCAAAATGATAATTGGCATGGAAATTTGCCCGGGAAAATATCGTGCAACTATCATTATGGTACAGTGCCTCGCATGGACTGCCGCTTCTGTTCTAATGCCTATGTTAATGTGGCTTGTTGGAGATTGGAAAGTTTTTTTGCTGATCACATCTTTGCCACCACTTCTTCTATTTTTTTCTTACAAGTAACGGGGGTATTCGTAAATTAATATTTTACTTGATTAAGAATTTTAATTCTCAACAGGTTTATGGTTGAGTCACCCCGATTGTTGCTCACTCAAGGCCGCGCTGATGATTGTCTCAAGCAATTGACGAAGATCGCTAAAGTTAATAAGAAAAACTTACCGATCGATATTAAAAGTCGACTGATCAAGATTTCAGATACAAGCGGAAAATTTTATGGAATTTTGGGATGCTTTTCCAACTGGAGACTTACAATAATGACAAGCATTTTGATTTACATTGGGTAAATACGTTTATAGAAATTTTGTCATAAAATATTTTTTCTTATATCTTTATTTTCAAAGGTGCTGTACAAATGTTAGTTATTTCGTAGTTGTTTATAATTCAGTACGTATGAAAGGTAATCCATTTACTAATTATATGTGGCAAGCAATAGCGGAACTACCTGGGTATGTGATTGGACAAGTCTTGTGTGATAGAATAGGACGTAGATTTACAGGAATTGTGGCATATTTCGGCTGCTTCCTATCATCATTAAGTGTTATATTTATTATGTGTAAGTAATTATTTGCCATTTTCCATTTATAACTAAAGAAGTTTTTTTTTTATTTTTTTATTTTGACAACTGTGGTATACCTTTTATTTTTTTAAATTTAAGAGTTTCATGTTTAATTTTTTCAGCATTTCAATTAACATCATATGTTCCCTATGTAACTGCAGTAATCAAATTTTTTATATCCTTATGTTATTACGTAATGGACTTAGTAATTCTTGAGTTGTATCCAACCTGCATCCGACAGTCAAGTAATGGTTTTTTTGCCGTTGTCTCATCTTTAGCTGGTACTCTTGCTCCTTATATCGTTCATATGGTAAAATGTTAATTTCATGCGATTTTATTTTGTAAAACTTGAGTTTAATTAAATTTTTAGGGAGCTGCAGCTGACGAACGGATTCCTTTCTCAATCATTGCCATTTGTTTATTTTTCTGTGTTATAGTGATATTTTTCCTACCGGAAACTTTGAATAAAGCACTTCCTGAAACTCTCGAGGAAGCACAAATATTTGGATTAAATCAAAAATATTTTAGTTTAAATAAATCTCCTGATGATAAATGTAAATATACAACAACTGCTCTAAATGATTTTTAAAATAAACGACTTGTTATAAGCTAATTAAGTATGTTGTAATCTAAAGTGGCAGGTTAAAGCTTTAGTTTTTTCTGAGTGGAAAAACAGAACGAGAATTATTGCCGAAACGGAAAGAAAACTAAGAGAGCTCTTTGCCTAATATGTTCGTTATAAGCTATCGTTAACAGATAAAAATATATTGTTTGAAGTGCTATGTTGGTGATATTAACTGGGTTAGACGAGTGTTACGAGGACGGGTCTATAAAAAAAATGGAAGATGCTTGCGGAATATTCGAACCACGTATAGCATCGAATAATAAAGATTTTTGTAGTGTTGCTAACTCACCGTTATCGAAAGTATCTAGAAGAGAGAATTCGATGGTCGAAAATGCGGTGGTCATTCTCTAGTGACCTGCAATAGCCTCTCTCTTTCAGTTATCGATAACTCAATATCGAGCACCTCTCAACTATCTCATTTCATTCCATTTCCTAGCGATCAGTAACATTTCATCAAATATTTATGCGAATTTTTCTGTTCCTTATTTTTATTTTTGAAGCATGATATAAAACATTACTGGGAAAATATTGTTTTAAGAATAAAATATCTAGCAAACATCTCAATAATTCAAAATATTAGTTAATTTCAGATAACCAATCAAATTATGTCTATAAATTAATTACTAGTCAAATTTTTAAATTCGAATTGTAAAGCAAATGTATTACGAATGATGGCTTTTAAGTGACAAATATTATAGGGCCGTGTAAATATATTCAGGATGAAATACTTGCAATCATTCAAAAACAATTATTAAGCCTTTCCGAGCAAACGTTTTCCTTCTCAAACTGTTTCAATTTTCTTCGATAGCTCAAGGTTTGTGTCTCATTTACGAACCACTATTCCCTTTGTCTTGAAAATGTTCAATGGTATAGGAAGAGAGACCAAATAAATAGTTTTAGATGTAAATTTGAAAGGACTTGTATTCGTGTGTTATGTAATTTTCTCTTTTAATCCTCTACACACATCATATTATTTTACATTTATAATAGAGACAGTTTCACCTTTTAAGCCCTTGTCTTAAATTTAAACAAAGTAACACATCGATGGTTACCCTTATCTTAATTGATTTACCTTCATTAGCATCGCTGTTGCATTAATGAGAGTGACAAGTGTTTGATATCATTTTATGTATTGTGGGAATAATTTTGTAGATGTGAATTCGGTCTGATAGAAGTTAGTGAAGTTTTCATTATGAATGTGGTGTAATCTACAATTGATAAAACATTAAGATACTTGAGTAGAATGGGGTCAGTTGCGAAAAGGGAAAAATACGGATAATTTAGATTTAAGATACTTACGATTAAATACTAAGCAATACATAACAAAGCCTGAAAAATTGTAAAAAAGGAAAAGCTTTAATCCGATAATTACTAATAAAATTTAGAATTTTTTTTCGAAAACTGTTTTAAACGGGTTATACGGTATCAACAGCCTACAAAAAATTTTCTTTTTTTAAATGCGGTATACTTATATTTAAACAATTATTTTTAGTCATTGAAGTAGAGGAAGGATCCTAGCTTGAACTCTGAAAACTTTTAGGGCTCCATGAAATGTTGTTTTTGCAAGTGATCGCATCATACTTTGCTATGCTATTGGCTAATTTGCTAATAGCTTTGATAAATTCTTTAACTACTTAGCACTTAAATATGAGGTTTCTGCGTTAAATTCATGAACTCAAATAGTTTCTTACAGTGTAAAACGTTGTAAGGAATGAAACAGTTTTGGAGAAGGTATGTATCATATGCAGAAACAAAGATCAACAGGACCGGGTCTTAAATTTAATTTTAAGACATTTGAAAACATTTTAATACTAATAGCTTTTCGTGAAACATCCACGATCGTTAGTTTAAAATACCGAATGTACCTACAATTTAAAAAAATCGATACCCGGATTCGTTTCGCAGACTTCTCGCATGTAAGATGTCACCTTTATAATAGTTGGGCCACAAAAGCAACACTGATATGTATAACAAAGCATTTAAACAAACCGTCTCTAACTGTCGACATACATACTTTTTCCTATTATTATTATGATGACTGAAGCCTTGTTTGATCACTTTAGTGTTAAATTTTTATAGTTTATAGGAATATTCATTAAGTTTCCAACTAAATCATTTAGTAAAGAGCCTCTCTGTCATCGTAACATTTTTAATTGATTTATAATGCTTTAAAATAATAGAAACGTACATTTGAAGAGAATTACAGTTTAATTCATTACATTTTAATATACTTCACAATTAGGATCAGCTAATATTGTTTAGTGGTCTCATTTTTATTTTTCCTCTGATTTTCCTTAAATGGTCAAGTAATATCATACTAGAATATGGAACCAAAGAATTTCAAAACTCGCTCATAAGTCAAAATATCAAAATAAATCTTCTCGATTAATCAATTTTCCCAAATTTCGAGGTTGAAAAAAATAGAACTTACAAATATTTTTGCGTGTTGCAAATATACTTGTGTCCACATCTGAACCAGTATAACATCTGTGTTCGCTACATTATTAATGTAGCGACAGAGACAATGAACAGCGGAGGAAAAGAATCGAACATTCGAGATTATTCTATGGAAGCTCTTATGACTTCTGATGACTCTTATTGACAGTAAACGGTTTTGAAAGTTTTTTAAAAGGTTCAGCAATGGAACTCTCTCGAATATTTGAGAACACATGCTTTGCCTATATAAAGCAATTAAGCGCGCGGATTCAATTTCATTCTTAGTGAGTCGTTCTGTGAATATAAGTGATTCAAAAATAGTTATAAAAGCGATTTGAAAAGTGATTGAATTATGCAGCGATTCTTGTGACGATTTTTGTTTTGTTTTTTTGTTTTTTTTTTTTTTTAATAGTCCAGTCAAATAACTCTTTAAATCAACATTCGTCGGGAAGGGCTGATTTTTTGATACAAGATAAAGATGGTCATTCCTAATAAACTGCTAAAAAATCAGCTCTCCAATTTTCCGGAAACTTTGGGAAAAATAGGTTTACTTTCTAATTTTCTACATAATTAGAAAACGGTTCACAAATCGTGAAACAGTTTCAAATAAAAGTTGTAGAACAAAGCATTTTACATAAAACATGTTCAGTAACTAGTTTCCGTAAAGTAGATAGTTTCCCCGCTACACGCTTGTAAAGCTTTTCGGTGCTCAAAAGTTTGCGGGACGACGTGACGTCATAAAAATGGTAGAAGAGAGTCGACCGTTTTTAGAGAGAGAGACAGCCGTTGCGCCGCATGAATATAAAGTATGCACGTGTGTGTGTGTGTGCGTAACGTATTTTTTCATTATTACTTTAAATAATTATTTCACAAAGTATATTATGAATTTGGAATTTCTACAATAATATTAGAGTTTTCGAGTTTTCACTTAGTCCAGAGGTGGACAACTGCTGGATCGCGGGCCACATCTGGCCTGCTTTGACTTTAGTCACAAAAATTACAGTTCATCGTAAAAAATGGGGGTTTTCACCTTTTCTTTTTTTGTAACTTCTGAGATAACAATAAAACAACTTTTACGCCTCTTCAAATCCAGAATTTTTTAAGGAATGTTCTGGATAATGCGCAGAAATATTTGGCGTTCTTTGGATCGACATACATATGCGAAACGACATTTTCTTTAATGAAAAATACAAAGAACAAAATCAGATCACGAATAACGGATGAAAATTTAAAAGCAGTTCTACGAATTGCCACTCATGAACTGAATGCCAATTTTGATGATATAATAGGTTTGTTCCAATTGATCAGCTATGGCGATGCTCAAACATTGACTGACGGACACTTTGACTAAGAGACAAAAGTGAGTGAAGAACTGTTTGTTGTAAAAAATTATATACAAAATAAAATAGCGGTACACCCACAGAAACTTTTGAATTACCAAATGATTGCTACTGACCCAATGGTAGGGCATGAACGATTAATGAGCACCAATGAACACGCAGAATGGATTTCATTTTTTGGATTTGCACCGAACTCGAATATAACTACCAGATTTGTCGATATAATTCACTCACATTTACTATAGGGCTTTGCGTTGTTTACTTTCACTACCAAACTGGTATATACATTGAATGAATTTTTAGCAGTTTATTAGGAATGACCATCTTTATGTTGTATCAAAAAATCAGCCCTCCCGGACGAATGTTGATTTAAAGAGTTATTTGACTGGACTATAAGTTGTTTTAACATCTAATGTCATATCATGACTATCTAAACACAGAACATTTCTGTAGGTAATTTTTATTTTAGGTTTTGGATCTTATATCTAGGAATCAACGGAAATTGAATCCAGTACCACTGACGCACAAAGCGGTGATGAAGTAATCTAAACGTGCTAAATTGGGCACGAAAGTGTTTAAATGGTTGTGAGAAATTGTTAATCAACGAATGAAAATGGATATTACAACTCGTTTTATTAACCATTTTGTAAGATTTTCAAAAATAAAAGAACCCTTAACGAGAAGTTAAATACACGTTTGATAGTATCTTCTTGAAATATTTGTACTGCTGTTCTAAGTAAGATGAGCAATATTACATTAAGTATTAAAGTTTCAAGTATCATTAGGTTACATAGCAGGGTCAGATTACATTTGTCAAATTAGTTCTGCTCAACCCTACAATGAAGTATCAAGACATTTTTTTCATTCCAAATATTTTTTTTGAATTATCAACAACTTTTTGTCTCTTCAAGTAATATTAGATATAAGAGACAGTCTAAATTCAAGTTTTTGTACTTAAAAAAACAAGCATTCTTTTATATTTCAAAGTAGTTTAAGTTGAGTCCACTGACCCATGTAGCGTTAAATATGACCACTGGACCATTTGGTGTGTCACTCTAAGTATTGGATTAAACTAAATTTAAAAAAGGTATTTAATTGTTCAGAATGAAAAATTACTTTTAGAACATAAAGGTTTTTGGATGTTTTCAGCAAAGGTTAGTATGTTTTCCTCTAAACTTACTTTAACAGCTTTAAAAAAGATTGAAAAATGATAATATTAAACTATAATAATCATTTCACAAAAGTCATATAATATATACGAGTATAAGTATAGGTAATATTATATTTCTTAACTCAAACACTTACAAATCCTTTTTCAATTGAACGTTGCATTGCTTTTTTAAGCATTCATTGACTGGACTGAAATATACTCTCATATCAAGTACTATAATCCCAGTTGAGCTATATTTTAAATTCAAAATAGGTCTCATGATGTATTACCAAGCTTTTAGTATAATTCAACTAAGGTCGTTTGACTATAAATGTTAACCATACTGACCACTTTTCAAAGCTCCGGGATGAATGTTTCGCATAATGATCGATTGCATACATTTCAAAATAATGCTTTTGTCGCTTAATTCAAACGTTAAATATTGTAATATATTTGAGCACGGATAATGTAAGACTGACATAATCTACCAGAACTTGTGAACATACAAACACATTAAAACAAGAGCTTATAAAAAAACTTATCGATTATTTTTTTTAGGTCACAAATGAAGTTTTTTAATGAACTAAACCGAAAATGTTTATATTGTTATTTTGAAAGCGTCACGTTTTGTAAAGAGAAGAACATTAATAAAGTCGTAATGGTCACCCTTATGAAAAACTTTTCTTATAAAAACCTTTCCCGAAAGCTTAAGTACATCCGGTGCATGCGTTCAATACACACACTTTACCTATCTGCGACCCAATTATAAACTTGATTTTGTAAAAAAAAAAAAAAAAACTCAAATTAATTCCTACAGTCTCCATTTATTTTTCAAGTAAACAAAATTATTATTTTTGGTAATAATCAAACTTTTAATGTTATTTCTAGTATCGTACGATATACTTCGTTCGCATTGACTTGTCGTAAAGGAGAAAACTTTCCGTTGAAACTTTCCAGTCATATTAAAATTTTAGGAACTAAGCGAAAATGTTTTTAGACAGCATAATATGGGAGCTTTTCGACATGCAAAATTTCATAGAATAAGATTCGTAAAGTGCAGTGTTTGTGTCTTGACTTGTTTTAAAACTTTTCACGATCGGTTAATAAAATCCTTAGAATATTTAACAGTGATAGTTTTGATAAAGTGAAACTTGGATTGTTTTCAACTAAAAAGCTTTTATCAGCTAGGAAATTTAAAATTAATTACAAAAAGATTAAAGTGAAATATGCAAATAATATTTTATATTTATACTTTTGTGGATGACTAACTTTTTTGAATATCCTTAACTGCTTGAACTACTGATTTATTGATACCTTAATTTTAAAATTAGCTTATTGCTAAAAATATGGAAACTTTGAATAGTAGTGTAACGATTTTAAACTGTATATTAAATAAACACACCAATTCATACAGACATTACGCTAACACTGTAATTTATAATTTATATCACGAAAATAGCACCATCGTTGCTCATTGCTCTTTGCTCGTTGTTAAACACAAAACGATCTTTATGGCAATATATGCTGTACTCGAGGTGGGTCTTTATGGAGGTTGCCCCGTGGTTGTTTTACACATAGTGGTATGTACATGTACATGCAGACACACATGGAAATTGTAGTTTACTAAAGAAGGTTGGAACAAGGGGGCGAATATATAAAAGCAGAAGAACGGAAATGTCTGGAATGGGGAAGACATGATATTATATGAGCAAACTATAAATTAGTACGCGGGTGTGTTCGAGTAGAGCTGGATAACGCGAGTTATTGCAAAGTAAGCACATCAACGACTTAAACGTAGTAAGTTTTGGCAACGTCTTCAGCGTCAGCGACCGACGCGCTCTATAAATAACGATGCGTCACTTGCATTGAATTTGACTGAATATGAACTTGTCAGACTTATTTGACTTTAGACGGATCAACTCAAAACTGACATTTTTGATGTTTTTCTAAAACATTTTAAATCCATAAAATTTGGAATCTCATGAAGTTGGCACCTCAAGTACGTTGAGTTTGAGCTTAAAATTTATTATATTAATATAATAATTATACATTAATATAAAAGCAGTTTAGTTTGGCATTTATATTACCGAACACAATAAGACATTGGGCTTGAAATAATAAAGCTTTATGAATAGAAAAATTTATCCTAATAGGGCTCATTTCCTCACATGGAACTTTTCTAAGAATGTCTGCATTTTTGGATAGTTCTAAAACTTTTGTCGGAGTTGGGGCATACATATTCTTTATTAGGCGTTAAATGGGAAATTAGTTATAAAATCACACAAAAACGTACAATTTAAATTACAATCTTTGTTATATAACTTGTATAACCACTTCTGTGTCGTAATATTACATTATGTTAATGTTATGGGCCCCATACACGTTGAGATCGGTATCGATACGTGTATCGAGTCAGGTATCGGTATCGTTCGGTATCAAGGTTGCAGTACAGTGATACAGACAGCGATACCACCTGATACTGATTCAGTGATACTGCGACAGACAAATACACTGTGAGATTTGTATCAAGATACTGATACCTGCAACATGTATCGATACCGACCTCAACGTGTATGGGGCCCATATCTTGATACAAATGTCACAGTGTATGTGTCTGTCTCAGTATCGCTGTCTGTATCACTGTACTGCAACCTCGATACCGAACGATATCGATACATGACGCGATACACGTATCGATACCGACCTTAACGTGTATGGGGCCTATAATTGTGAAGGAATATTACTGTCTTAGACACTTAGAGAAGACTGGATCCGGTTAATATAAGAATTTTGCTTTGATTATTTACAACAGAGCCATTGTATCACGTATTAAACACAAGCGATATACTTTAGAAAATAGCATCTGGGTGTTTATTTATATTAGAGATGCAACGAATATTCGGCTACTAATCGGTATTTGACCTATTCGGCTGCATTTTTTAATTGTCGGTATTCAGCCGGATATTGTGTACTATTCGGCCGAATACCGAATACTAAATCATAACAAAATAAATGTTTTATTTGAAATTATATATATATATATATTTAAATTAAAATTGAAAATCAATTAGGGAGAATTAATAATGATGAATCAAAACAATTTTTTTCTCCATTTGAGTAAAGATTCCTCGAGTAGGAACCTGCTTTGAATTAGGAAACCACTACTTATATGGATTTAGTGTCCGTTTTAGGCGAATACTTTGTAAATAAAAACAAATCGCGGTTGCCGTTAAATTTTACTTTTTTTTATAAAAAATAATGCGTCTCGTGATTCGATTTACTCAGAAATGAAACGGCCGAATATTCGGTATTCGGTATTCGGCTAAATCACTATTCGTTGCATCTCTAGTTTATATATATCGACATTAAAATCAGAAGTCCAATCAAAATAGTGTCATGCAAATGAGCCATTTTAAGGAGTGCACTCGTATGTGAGTGTTACAATTGAAACAATGATGCTCAATGTAACAATGACGGAGGACAGTTGTAACAGTCAGAAAAAATAGCGAATTGAAGCAGTTCATCAAGGTTTATTATTCATAAATGTACTTTTAAGTTATACCACAATTTTTGTAATCTTTATTAAATTTTTCAAACAAAAATAATTTTTTATTGTAGAATAACCTTATTACTTACTATTTCGTTGTAACATTTTCTTTTTATTCGTGACTATCTAATAAGTGTTTTATTCTTCTGATTACATCTCAAGATGGACACATAGTTAATGCCATACTTTTCTGCAACCAGGTTTTGGATTTATTTCGTTTGTCAGTTAATATTATTTTATGTAAAGAAACGGAAGCAATTTGTAAAACAGTTCATTTTGAATGTTTTTCTGAAGTTGGTAATATTAGGAAAAGGGGGTTCTTTTGGTGAAAGTGAAAATCTCTGCTTTTCACAACATATGTACAATCTATTAAAACAGCCCACTTAGCGGTAATTAGATCTATTGGACCTCCGCTTCATGAGTGGTGTTTGGTTTGATTCTCGTTCAATTCAAGATTTTGAAAACAGTTAACAACTATAATGTGAGTCCATTCGAGTTTTCTGGAGAACCGATTACAAATGCGATCTCTTTATAGCTGACACTTTGAATATAAATACATACCAATTTAATGAGTTGAAGAGATTATTCTCCATCTTTCTATTATCTATAAGGAACACATAGAATCGAAGTAGTCAATCGGCGTCCTCATTCTACTGAATGCATATTTTTAGGTTTTTCTTCCTAACAGTACCTTGTTAGTCTTAATTTATAACAAAGATTCAATCTTTTCTTTTTTAAATATTCTGTTAACATTTGTGTAAGAACAAGGAGCAAATGCTCGAGTAGGGAAGTGAAGTTAAGGTCTCTATAAAATAAACCTATATCAGCATATAAGTACTTAAAAGTTAAAAGTTGTTAAAAGTCGCCTTTATATATTACGTGTGTCATAAAATCGTTGCATTAAATATATCGTATTGCAAATCAAAGAACCATTGAAAATAAAATTATTTATAGTTAATTCTATTGAATCGGAAATTAAGTACTCAAATATGTCGATGCATTTTTTTGATTTTTGAATTGCAGTATAATTGAGAATATACCGATATCTTTTATTCATGGTTATCAAAATATTTAAAAATGAATAGTGTATTATTGGTTTCTTGTTTATAGTACGCAATTAGCAAGTATTTATTTGGTCTTATTGAGTTAGTTGTATCATCTTCAAGTTTTAAATATTTTGGTCATTTAAATATCGAAGTGTTTTTATTTTTAATAGTTTTTACTTTCTGAAATCCAGTTTATTGATGTAAGTTTTATCAGTATTTTTTTGTTATTACGTTTACCGTATTATACTTTTTAGTATTTTAAGAGTTTAAGATAATTGAATTGTTCGTACGATATAAGAAAAAAAGACGCTGAAATACGAATGTAACTAAATTTCGGATTGCAGAAATGGGCTTTAGTCTTAGAGGAAAATATAGGCAGCACTAACGTGATGTGTCCAAAATATATGCAGTTATATAGACAATGAATAAATAATTTGTATTGCTTATAATCATATTCTACAAATGTCAATTGCTATTTTAGTATTTTGTGCTTGTTTTACCCATTCAAGTTGTTACTTGAGAAATGAGAAAATAATATCTGAAATTTTAATGATGATGTTTAAGCGCCGTAGATCAGAATTGTTGTAGGAACTTAATGCTGCACATATAAATGGGATAGACGGAAGAAAAACCCGATGAAAAAAATAACTGTTGAAAGCTTTTTTATAGTTCTCAATGCACTTTTGATAACCTTCACAGTTTTTTTCTAAACAAAAAAAAAAAATAAAATAAGAAGCTATAGATGTAAAGAGGACATATAGTTTGGTTTGTGAATGAACACCTAATTAGTGGGAGGTGTAGCAATAGAAAAATAAGCAGTAAGTTTTTATATTAACTGAAAAAATTAAATACCATATTTAGGTAGAAAAATATATTGTAAATTTTTATGATAAATGTCTTGCTTAATTATTTTAAATAAAAGCTAAAAAATAGTTCATTAAGAATAAAAAAAATAATTTCATGTATTATAAGGTTTGCATGAATTTTCACGCAGACATGTTTTTAGATAACATCAAGTTTAAAAATATAAAATATGAAAGCAAATATTGTCTTTAGATTCAATTTTTGAACAGTTTTACTTTTTTCATTTTTCGAAATGAAACAAGATAAGTTTAATAACGGCTTGCGTGTTTGAGTTTGATGATAGGTAAAGAAATACGGAGAGGCACTTTTTTACATAGATATCTATTGTTTTAAGTCATATGGGAATGTCACCCGTAGTAGCAATTTTTTTCGGTAACCAAGAGAGTGTATGTCGATTTCGTTGGCTTGATGGTGTACAAAAATCCCAATAGACTATTTTGTATATAAATATGTAAATTGAAACATTGAAGTCTGTTACGGAGTAGTATTTCATACCGTTATGAGTTCGTCGGGAGGAAATTATGCATAAATTTTCATTGATATTACCCGTAATATTATACGAAGTGATGAAAGCAGCCCGCGGCTGAATAACTCTCGTTCGCCATTGCGTTTGCTTTATTTTCCTCGAAAAATCTCATCTCTTACATATATAAAATACACTTAAAATACAGCGTTTTAAGGAAACTACAAATCATTTTTCCCGCACAACTATGCCGAAACGCTACTATTTATGGCCAGAAACATCGTTTCGTTTCGGTTTTCCTCCTCACCCGCTATGTTTACTCGCTTGATATTCATTCACTGTTTCTTTTTACCACCGGCTTAGTTTAAAATGCTTAAAAGGCTACGAATTTATTGTTTTCACCAACCACACCTGTGACTTTAATTATGAAAAAATCACATCAGATATTGAAGAAAACTCTTCAAAATTCCTGAAAAAATATTGGTGTTTCAAAAATAGTAAGAGTAATTGGAAACGAATATAACTAAATTGAATAAAATTCTTTTTATTGGCCTTCAATAAACTTAATGGCTTTCATTTGCAAGAAAGGTTTTACGATTATTTACAGACAAACGATGAGCAATACATGATGAGATTTATTTATTCTTTGTCTGTCACTGGAAGGACCCTCTCCATCATTCTTTTAGTAAAATGCACGTTTTATGCTAAGAATTTTTGTTGTCGACAACTTCCTTTTTCTATGAATATAACGAAAGGGGACGATCGTTATGGGTGGTCTCAATGTTGAGCTTTTTCTTCTAGTTTTGATTCATCCGAATATAAAAGCTAGATAGATAAAAAGACTAGTCAATTCATATGAAAGCTTCCATTGCATCGAATTTGAATAATATAAGGAGGAAAAAAACAGATTTCTTGCTAAAACAAAAATATAACAAAGACAACAATGATGAAGATGAGAAATCTTGGTGAACGATAAAAATGTTCTCGTATAAAAGCAATTAAGTAAATTAAAACGGAAATCAAAAACTATTTAATGGTGTTTTTGTTGAGATGAAGCTTTTGATCATGTCTTCGAGACGTCTTAAACTTTTTCAAACAGAAAAATTCTAGGTCAACATGAAAACAAGATATTGAGCGTCTTATTTTGCGGTTCAATCGTCTTCTATCGCAATTCTACTTTTGCGGAAATTATATCTGTTCAAATAAAATAACTCACATCGCTTTTCAATAAATCGCTTATGCGATTTTCCAACGGTTTCTGGACTATTCATATATTATTATTGCTGCGATTATTATTATTACTAAGTTAAAAGCACTTCGCATAAGATATTTATAAAGGAGATTACTTGGGTAACATTTTGAACGCGTCAGCAGTTTCTGCATGACCTGAATGATATATTTCTGTCCATGTGGCCTATCCGATCGCTAAACGAACTTGTTTCTTTGAGGCTATTTGGTTCACATAGTGTTTCCAAGTTGGTAGCCCCTGGCGTGTGCTTTTAAGAGTTATCAATTACATGACCTATGTAAATATGTATAATTGAGACATTTGAACTGAAGATCCCTCTACAGCTAATTAAATAAACGTTTACTAGTTTTATTATTTAGGTTAAAGAAAAGGTTTTACACTAGACAAAACCCTAAAAATCTACTTTTTAAAACTACAACTAAAATAAAAATTAACGACCAACATTCACAAAGCTTTAATAATTTAAATTATTTTAAGAAAAATTTAAATATTTTTTTTAGATCATAGGAAACTATTTGTGCTTAAATTAGTTCAGTTATGTTAATTATTGTACTTTTCAACGCTCCAGCTGAAGAAATTATGTTTTGAAATGAAATTTGAAGATTGAAACATTCCACGTTTGTTCCCTGGTTATAATTGCATAATCGGGTTACCAAATATGTAGGTCAGCCGACGATTAAGTGATTAAATACGCTTTTATGAGCTAACCTTTTTCCTTTTTTTGCACACAAGAGACACCGGTTTGCCAAAGTAGCTGTTTTTTTTTCATTTTCATTTAATCCAAAATGTTTTAAATGTATTGTACGAGTATGCATGACAAAGTAAAGGGAAATTTAATTTTTACAAGCCATGATAAAACGAAATGAAAAGGGAATTTGTTTATTAAAAGAAATTTGTACTTTGGTGTTGTCAAATTTACTCTCGGTTATAATTCAGATTTATTTTGTGATTTTCTCTGTTTGAATTCTTTTTCCCACGTCTTAATTGAAAAAAATCTCATTTTCTTTTAAATAAATTCACTTATTTGTACTAGCTTCAATAGTTAAGAGCCTTTATTTTCGTTTTAATTATTAAAATTGTATAAAAAATAATAACTCTTAAAGTTAAACTTTCAAACATTTAAATTAAATATATTTCAGTAAAAGTTTTATAAAACTTTCGGCTATTACTCGTAGGTATAATTACATAATTTCGTTATTTATTCCTGAAGAACGCTTAATGGACAAATAGAGTTTTTAATGTGACTACCTCAAGTTTTTTATCACAGGGCTTATTAAATCAAATTCAATTTAAAGCCATTTTTTCACTTTGTAAGCTTCTCTTGGTTGTTTGTATAAGCTCTTGTGCCATACACAGTACCAACACATAGCTGATATATTTAGATCCATTTACAACCCACGTTTACATTTCCACCTAATGTTATAAAATCGGATGAAGTCTCATTAAACATTTCAGTTCAGAATAAGCTTTAGTAATCAGTTTCAATTAGCAAGAAAAATTAATTATTGTTAAATGAAAACGTTTTAATTATTACAATTATGTATTTTCTGTTTGCAGCTAAAATAATTTAATTAGTTTCAAGCAATATGCAAAGAATGAAATTCATAGTCGAAATGCATAATTTTGATTAATATTATAAATTAGAAGTTTCCATTTTTTTAAATTTAAGAGATATTTCTTATTACAGCTATTAATATTTTTATAAAAAACGCATTTAAGGATGTTTAGGAAGGCTGTCCCTAAGTTATTTCTTAATTTACTGTTAAAATTTAAAATGAACGACTAAAGCATTCAAAATAACTTAAAAAACCTGTATTTAGCATGTTCTCATATATAAACAAAAATAATTTGAAAAAAAAAATGGCAAACGTTTTAAATTTTCAAGTTATGTTATTTGAACTAAGTAAGCAATTTTGCAAAATTTGATTAACAGTCACTAAATGGTCGTTGAGAAAAAAAAGTAAATCCAAATCAAAAACCTAAATTTACTGGTTATTACATAAGGTTCGTTCGCGCATGTGATACTGAATCGATAACGAATCAGTTCAAGACCAATTTAAGATCATTGCTAAGCGCATACAAGTTTATGAGCCAAGTTACGGTCCGATATTCGCGGTTCACACAAAATGCGTTCATTACCGATTTATAATTGGTTCTAACGATCCTCAGATTTTTGTTAGGATGAAAAATCGATTCTCTTATTCATGCGCAGTTTGCTAAATTGTGGCCAATTCAAAATCCAGGTTCGCTGACATGCTGCGTTCACACGAGTCAACTTTAGTAGCCCGTTTTTAATTGCTCAAAAAAAGTTGATTGAAAAACCTCGTGTAAAAACCGTTTTTAACTTTTTAGTGGATCAAAAAAAGTTTAAACGAGTCATCACACTCGGTTTTTTATTCCACTTTTGATCGAATAAATAAAATCGGACAACTAAAGTTAACTCTTGTGAACGAGGCATCAACGTCTATATCAACGTCTGCAACCTTCAATTCAATTAACAATTTTCGTGGGTTCTCGTTAATCCTCTTCTTACTTCCGAACATTTTCAAACTGTTCACGGAAAAATAACCCTTAATCAGTTCATACGCGTGGATGCGTTTGGCGATTATCCTACTCATTTGGATTGATTCAGTTCCGAATCACTACCGCAAACAAACCTATAGTGTAAATTAAGGTACGAGTATACGCTTATATGGCTGGTTACATTGCTTAAGCTAGCGGTCAGGGACCGGTAAACCGGTAACCGGGATAAATTACCGCAAATGGGGTAAAAATGAAATTTTTGGAGGTAATAATGAATTTTTTGTCATGGCTATTTTATAAACGTGTTAGTTTGCCCGAAGACTGTATTCAAATTGTGTTCACATTAAAATCCCGAATTTTGAAGTTATTGTATCAAACAGGAAGCAAGATCATCTCCCCAAAATTTGAACGTGGAAAGTTTTCAATTAGTTTTTGTGCGTATGAGAATTTTATTTTGTTACTACTTTCATGCAACTTGTTTTCCATGCAACTTAATTCAATATACCTACCTAATAACGTATAATTTAAATTTACATTGATTGTCCCCTTTTCAAAATGAAGTGGTAATATCGACTTACACAAAAATATTTTGGGGTAATGGTAAAAAAAGTTCCCCGATCGCTGACTTAAGCAATATTAGTATAATTATAAAAAAGGTGTATTTTCTTATAAGATTAAATTATACTCTTTCTATAAGATTAAAACTTTTACGCCAAGATTATAATTTTATTTGACGGCTTTTATTTATAAAGGGCCTTTATTTATTTCTTGAGCATAAGAAAAAATTGGTTCCAAAAATTGGAGTTTATTTCAATAAGAAAACGACTTTTAGGTGTAATCCCAAAAAAGCATTTTAAAACTGCGGCTAAAATCAGTAGCATAGCATTGATTTATGTGCCCCAGGCGATTTATAAGTTGGTTATAATTACCTGAAATTTCCTTTTACTGCTTAAAATAAAACACACAATAGGTAAAATAAAACACAATTAAAAATAGTTCGGAAATGCATTTTCGTGTTTTTAAAGTTCAGAATATTTTTTACTTACTGCATTTGCTATATACTACGGATAGGGTTAGCCATCCATTTCAGGGTGCCTTCATATTTGTGCTCTCGGGACTATGGCTCTCTTTGGTTCCCATACGCTACGCCACTGGCTTAACTGGCTGAACCAATATTTTTGTAGGTGTTCCTTATATTTATTATAGGGTTTCGTTAGGAAAAATTTCCATTTATTTATCTATGAGCTTTTTCAATTGATTACGAAGTCCTTTATTTTTCATGCTGCAACCATCATTTTTCTAAAGGTTTCATCAAAATTCAAATATTTCTATCAAACCAGTGGTAATCGTTATATTCATCGTAAACATGCAACAGCAACATACTTTTTCTTCTATTTAAAATTAAACTTTGGATGCATATTTTTTGATTTTCAAGCGAATTAATCCAGTAGCTTTCAACCAGGAATTAAGTTTATTAAGAGGAAGTTTAAGAATTATAAATCTAAAAGGGATACTTTGATTTGAATGATTTTATCATTAATTTTACCGTTTAAGTTATTACCAAAAAATAAGCCATGATGATGGATCACAAATGGTATTTGTGGTTGATTTTATCGCTATGGGTTGTTGGTTGAATTTCGAATCCTAATTATTACTTCTATATGTGAAATTACTGGTTTTACAATTCTAAGGTCCATTCACTGAACAGTAAGCTGAAATTCTTTAATATTCAAAAATATTATTACTTAGATATCAGATGGTATCCGTTACCAAATTCATTAAATATTCATTTTATTCATTCATTCAAATTTTTATTGCATGCGCGAAATTTATGGTTACAGGGAAAGATTTTTGCCAATTCTGTTCTGTTTTGAGTCAATCTCCCATTTTCCCAGCGCTTTATCCCGTTCGAATCCACAACCACTGGCTGCATATACATATTTAAATTTCCCAACAATAACAATGATTCATTTTTATCTCAAACACAATGAAAACAATAACAATAATCATATTTTGCTATACAAAAGTAAAAATCTCTTACCCTCGCCGAAAGAAAATAACCGTAAAATGCGTCAATAAAAGAACGAATCGTGGCGAGAAGGGCGTAAATATTGAATGTGCGCCAATCCATAAATCAAAATCTGATGATTTTAGGGGGAAAACGAGAGCTTTTCTTATGTAATAATTTTTGTTTTTGTCAAAATAAGACTAATACTGGGAAATCAATAACTGTAAAACTTTTTTCATTAAAAAGTGTTTAACAAAAGGTAAACTTAAGTTTTTAAATAATAGGTACCTATTGAAAAATATTAACTTGTTGGAGAAAATTGAATAGATTATAAAAATAATTTAACAGCACACAATGTTTTTTTGAGATTCCATTTCCATTTCTTAATGAATCTCAAATAATCTCTTAATAAAAGCCACAAACAAGATCTAATATCGACAAAAACAAAAATTTTAAATGAGATTTGAACCATTTCGTCTAAAGTTAAACTCATGCCAATAAGTAATAAAACTTTCAAGCATATTCAGTATAAAAATCAGCATTAAAAAAATGTGATTGTAAATAAATTTATTATTAGCAAATTCGAGTCACGAACATCATTCAAGTCCGAATTTCGAATATCTTTTCGTATGTTCTTCATACGAAGCTCCAAGGTATACGAGTAGGTATGTAGAACGCAAATATGTCATGCACGCACGCACAAATACTTCACTTACGATTTGTAAAACCATTTTCATATGATTTGTTATCCCTTTCTGTCCATCCCCATCATCTTACCCTCCACGATCACTTTCTTCATTCATATCGTATTTAACATTTTGACCTCTTCACCTTTCTCTAAATGAGGCGCAAATATGTTGAGAATACAAGCACTTTTTTATCGTGATTTATGTTTATGGTTATGCCAAAAATTTAAAGAAATAACATTGAATTATATGGTTATGGGTACGTTCTTTTGTAAACTAAACATCATCTTTCATTTTTCCTTACATATATATTACTATATTGAAATGTTTCGAATGAACGCAATCCATTTAATGTGGAAACTGAAGATACCTTTGCATATACAATATATTCCTCTCAAATAAATTAGAAGTCATATTTGAACGGCAGAAATTATGGTAGTGTAAATTTCGTTCCAGATGATTTTTGGCAGTTTTTTCCTTTATCGTAAGTATCTTAAAAACGGTGGATGTAAGAAAAATAATTATTATATATTATTATTATATATAACAAAAGCTAGATAGTCAAAAGTTTTCTCCTTCCTAACGCATTCTACAAACCATTCATTGACTGGACAATTATTACGTTAACGCGCTTCTGTAATTGGCTACTTCATTTAATTAGTTATGGGTCCGATGCAAAAATGTCCAAGAACTTTTTTTTATTCGTATAAGAACTTCATCTTCTATCCACCTTTTTATGAAACTCAATGACTTGCAACTCAGCCTGTATCGTATAATCATAAGTTCATCTGGTACATAAACTAAGGCCTAAGCAGTACAGAAACAGCCACAGATCATCTAAAACGCTATTTTTAGACTGCATATATCTTCTGCCCTCTATGCACAGTTTGCCTGTTATCTGGGATGAGCCTTTTATTGTTATGGTCAGCTTGCACTTTATGGCCGTTTTTGAATATGTCATAAACTTCGTTGGACATGCCAGGATGCGTCTTTGAGATGGGATTTCTTTTGAACTAAATTTGGACTAACTCGGATCTAAACTACACGCAAACACGCTATACGAGTAGGTACAGAAGGGTGTTTCTAAAAAAACTCGATCTTTTTTATGGCCAGTGCGGGCCTGCATATAGTAGGTATATGTATTGTTTAGATTTATACATATGTATGTGTATATACAGAAATAATATATCTACGATAAAAGAAGAATTTTACAAATGGCAATCAATATTATGAAAAATAAATATATTTTAATTTAAATTTAAGCTAAATGAAAAATACAAATTTTTATCTTGAAGTAATATAAAATTGAAAATAAAATGTTTTTAAATTTAAGCAAATCAACGATAGTAAATTTATTACCGACACCGATTTCTCAGAACAGGATTATCAATCAGCCATCGTTAGACGGACATTAGTCTTCACTCAACCGGATGTTCCTATATGTTCTCAATGTCCGATGGCGATCGTTACATTTTCCGGCAAATATAAAGCTCGTATTCCTTGACAGAGAATAATACTACATCGTTATTATTATCTTTGTTTGCAACCATTTCTATTTTAATACCTCACTTTACAAAGAATTTGGAAATTATTGGACCTAAATTTATTGCTTTAAAAATTTAGCTGTTTCTATTTTATATAAAACACGTCAATATGTAAAGAAGGTAAATTCAAAGTTGACTGTGTGTAGTTCAAATAAAAAGTTTGTGTTTAAGTTGCTCGTTCATTTGTAAAGTGAAATTGGGATTTAACCGTTCGTAAAATTTAAACTAGAAAAATATACAAGATAAAATAACCGCAAAACCGAGAGAATCTAAACGGTATATTCAGAACGATGCAACAGACTTGTGAGTAAGTGAAACTGGGAAATAGAGTTGGCTTTTTGATATTTTGTAAAATAAAGTTGTTAATAGAATCAAACGAAGTGTAAAAACCACGCGCAACGTTGTCCAAAAGTTTCCGGTGGTAAAATAGTCTGCGTATATTGGCAAAACCTCAAACAGGAAAAATCTCACTTTAAACAATTATATCACTTTGATGGTGATTCTCGAGCTCCTTCGGTTTCAATGTAATTAGAATCAAAAACGACAATAATTATTGTTGAATTATTGAAGCAGACTGAAGCTTGTAAATGAAGCGTCAATAACGAAATATTTATACAAGTCAAATGGCTAGTTTAAGGCAATGAGCACATATTGACCAGATGACCAATAGCCAGCGCATTAATGCTTCATTAGTATTGTAGATCCGATAACACAAACTTTGGATAAACGAAAACCAACTACAAACACATGAACACTGGCAGGTTGGAATACAAAGACCGTGCAACTATTCGGAAAGATATTGTACATTCATAGCTCATTAAAGTACATTGCTGTATGTACATGTATAACAACTGAACTTATGTTACATAAACACAATTATGATGAAAGCCAATAATATGAAATCAATATCAGGCGATTTGAAATATAGAGCGTTGCATAAATCTAATATTGCTTCTCGATTTGTGTCTCGTTTCAGTAAACATTTGGATATTAAAGCAAATTAGTACTTCGTGTTTATATTTTATTTACCCTCATTAAAATTAAAATTTACATTACCATTACACGTACCAATAAAAATTATAAAACATTTTTAAAATTTAGAAATATTGTTCATTTCAATTATAGAATCGTTTTAACAACTGAGGTCATGCACGAGTTCATTAACACCTTACACTTTGAGACTTAATTTTTAGAAGCGTTTTTGCCTCTCTTAAAGTTTATGATTATAACCAGTAATCCTTAATAAATGTGAAAATTTGGATGGGTGTATGGATGTCTGTTATGCAATCACGCCAGAATGGCTGACCGGATCTAAATGAAATTTGGCAAAGAGATAGCTAATAATCTATAGTAGCGCATAGCGATTTTTATTCAGGAAAAATATACGGTTTCCGTGGGGAAGATATGCTTTTTTTTAATAGCAAGAGAATTTTTTGATTTTTTTATAGAGATTATTTAGGATTCAGAAAATAACATAAGCTATTTTTAACCCTGGAAAAATGTTAGGTACTGTTCTTATGCAATAGATTTGTTTTTTTTTTTTTACAAAGTAAGATAATAAACCACGGTTCCTATGGGATAAGTAGTATAACAATTGTATCTTACAGGAACCGTGCCATGTATTTAAAAAATGTATTAAAAATGTATTTAAAGTTTCGTTAAAGTTCGTGTAATAGAGTTTCAGCACATTTTCCTAATCTTGACCATTTTTCACAGCTACAAACCAAATTCTTTCAAAAGCAAGTGCAGTTTAATATATATTAATTTTTTACTATTTCAAATTATAATATTTATTGGTTTAACCATTTTAATATCGATTTTTAATAAGACAACAAAATAAATTTGATGGCGTTTCAACAGTCACTAATAAATGTTGTTAATAAATTAAAACCATATATACAGAATTTTCATTATTATTAATAACAATAACTAAATACGTATACCACTAGAAAATTTTAAAAGTATAATAAATACATTTAAAATTAAAAAAAAATAATCAAACAACCCGAGGATCAAAGGATCCGACTTTTTTCGTTGCCATGCTGGGCCCGATTGTCTTTTTTGGACGCATAGTCTCTGAATATTTCTCGAATTGAAAACAACATAATAGAAAAATATCCAACTTATTCAAACCAAAAGCAATGTGGCTGAAAATGGAGTTTTCTACCCCCCAAATCTTAAAAATATATTATAAATTTTAACATAAAAACTTGATCTTCAATTAAACAGCCAGTAAAAATAGCAATGAACATTTTTAAGATATTTGAATATATATTTATTTTTGATGTTTTGTAGTTAAAAATTGATTTCATTGTTATTTTTCATAATTTATTTCTTTTTTCTTTGCTCCTTTATCCTTAAAAATCTCACATCAAATCTCTTTATTGATATTTTTTATTCAGGAAAAGACACGATTCTTGAGAGGTAAGATCTATCTTTTTCTGTCAAAATAACTGAAAAGAACGTTTTACTTTTAATGAAGGTTTCTATTCATCAACTCGTTTACCAGTTTAATTTATATACGCCCAGCGAAGCGGGCGAGTAACAGCTAGTAAAAATTAACACTCACTTCATTTCTCTTTACGATAAACAGTTCATTTCGTTACAGATACACATATAACACTCCCTTCTTAGTGTCTTTGTTTTTATTGAAGGATATTTCCTTCCAACGCGTTCATAACAAATTTATCGTGTCTCAAGAAATGTCCAATGAACAGTACTTTCTTTTGTTGTAACACAAACATGTAATAATCCACCATTGGCATTTATTTTTAAAGAAACTGTTTCATTAGTCCTTTATCTATTTATTTCGCTTTAACCATTCTTTTTAACAATCATATTTACTGTACTTCAAATCTGTTTTCATACCTTGTTTATAATTCATATTTCGCACCTCTATGTCAAACGTTTCATACGAGAAATAATATTTTTGATAGACTTTTTACTGAAAGAACATAAATATAGTTAAAAATATAATTCATTGAAAAAGAGAACTAATTTAATGTAAGCTAAAAATGAAATAAACAAAATAAAGTTAATTGAAACTCGCTAAAATTTGAAAAGTTTATATTTTGGTCGTTCCGGAACATTGAAAAGTCAATAAAGCAACAACTGTTACAAACAATTTTGTAACCTCCATAGCTTTTCATCATTTTCGCCAAGTGAAATTACCACGTACCCTATATGCATTGTGAATTAAATTTTTTTGAGTGACTGAAAATTTGCCCGGTTATAAATGAACAATAACGCAGTAGGTACACACTGATTTTAAATGTAAAAACTTTCAGGTAGGTACACTAATTATAATTGAACGTCGAGTGTTTTTCCGTGTAAGGGGCTTACGTCGGACATACAGTTAACACTGCGACCAACGGGTTAATTACCCTCGACGTTTTCCAGGATATGTAAGTGTGAGTGTGTCTGGATTTGTGTGAATGTGTGGGAATATGTCTCTTTTTAAGGTCGACATACAAGTATGCCAACCTAAAGCCACACATCCGATTCTCGGCTATCCTACACAATCCTATATTAATGTCCAGGCAAGTGCGAAATGAGATTGCTGCTTTTTATTTTTCTTTCTTTTCTTCATATTATATTCTCGTTTTTCTGCAACCCGCTTTTTTACTTTTTTTATTTTTTTTTATTCACATTCTGTTCATTACAGAGATCATGCTCAGTAATTTATACACACATACACAGAGGCACTAGTTAAATGTAAATTTCAAATAAAAATATCTAAACAAAACCTGTTTCATTTGCACATTTAACATGAAAATGACACCGGGAAATAACCTTTAAAAAACGAAAAAAGCTTTTTCAATCATTTTCCTGGATTAAAATGATTTTTCGAAGAATTTAAATGCATATTTCTCATTTTTCTCATTTTTCCTATTTTTTTACTTTGGCGTTCCACTTTACATAAAAGTTCCAATTAAATAATAATAATACAGATTTGTAAAAACCTTATTAACGCTAAGATGAGATTGAAAATTTAAGTCCCTTAAACTATTATTGATATAGGGTGTGACAGAAATAATTTCTATAATTTAGAAAGCGATAGAAAAAAATTATTTATATATTTAGGTTTCATAAAATAATTATGAGGTACATTAACTTTAAGAAGTTATATCGTTCTAATGGGAGCTTTTACCAGTGATGCTAATTGGTAACCGTGTTTGAATAAGCAAGGTCAAAGGTGCGAGAGCGTTGCTAACAAAATTCGGTTTTGAGGTATCCATATAAAAAATTCATGAGCTTAAGGTTGTTTCCAATACCTATTACTAAACCTATTTTGAGATTACAATGAAAATTGACGGAAAAATGAAAAATATTATCAAAAAAATATTCCTGAATTTTTGAAAGTTAGTTGTTTAGTTTATGTACCATCATTTTTAAATAATAGTTATTAATATGCTCCTCGAAATCATACGCCCGTTAAGCTAGCCTTGGCAATCCAGCCCAATCAAATGAAACTATGCTAATGATTTAGTGCTATTTTTGTGCTAATTAGTTGCCGTCGTTTAAATTTTGTTGCTCGTGTCGTTAAGAAATTTTTGTAACAATGCTAGCTTTCACATAAATCTAGCATTGTCATGCAAAACGTGCACTAAAGTGCAGTAAAATTTTTAAACTAGGCTACGGTTACGAAGTTCCTTAACATTCTTGCTTCAAAGGATGCTTTACTATTTAAGAAGCAGCTCCATTAGCTATGAAGGGTTTCGGGAAGAGATGTCTTACAAATCATTTTATCTGTTATGTAGGTATAGGAGAAAAAAATTGAAAATTAGAAATCATAATAACCACTTTAATAAAAAATACAATTTCTGATTTAAAATCGAAAATTTAAAATAGCTCAATTTGTTTATTTTAATTTGAAGTTTAAAGTGAAAAAGTTTTCTGTTTGTCATTAAATTCACGATGATACTATAATAATATACATTTAAATAAATAATAAACATTGAGATATAAAGTGGTTTAAACGTCACAAAATACAATTTTTCGTTTTGCTTTATTTGAAAATAAACAATTACAGTAAGTGGATTCACATGTATCAATACTGTTTGGTTTTGACGTATTGGTTTATTTTATTTTCCATTCTTTAAAAAAATATATCTTCACGTTTGACGTACATAGGTATCGTTAAAGTACACAAACTCATGTATATTGAAGGTAAAATGCAAGAATTCTATCTAACATACATAAATATTATTTACGTTGATTTCGATGTTCAAACATAATTTTCAATGTTATCAAGGAATCGAAATCAGAAGTCTTTCCACTTGTTTGCTTTAAAGTAGCAAGAAAATGGATACAAGTATGGTTTTATTTAATTTAATTTGTCTTGAATTATTATTTTGTTTGAATGAGCTTTCCCTCAAGTGTAGGTCAAGCTGAACTTGAGAGATTTTAATTAGAAAAAAATGAGAAAATAATCTACGTGTGTTTTATATGAAACGTATTAAGTGTCGTGTATTTTCTTATAATGTGATCCTGTTAAGGTTTTTTTTTTGTGTTTTGTATCCAATGTTCCAATATAGCACGGAGAAATTATATATTTTTTGTAAGTTTCGAGAGATTACTTCTTGAATCGATCTATCGTTACATTGCAGAACTTAATTTTAGACACTTTTTTGCTCGCCTTGGAAATATAGCGCGCCGCTCTTTAAGTGTTGGAGAAATATAAATAAAATAGACGTATCCCTGAATGAAACAAGCTCGTGCATTTTATAACGGGAATTGTGCACTAAATAACCTCGTCTCTGATCATCTCATTCTCAGCTTCATTTTCTGCGGAGATAGAAAGTCGGTATATACTTTTTAAGCAATTTATAATCAACTTTTGTTTCAATTTATTTTCAATCTTGCATTGATGGCAAATTTCTATTATAATCGAAAATTTTTTTACGTTCGGTTTGTTAAAATAAATGTTAAATAATTTACTATCAAAACTTTTTAGGTTAAGATTAGATCAAAACAAGATTAGATCTAAAAATATAATATTAATTTAAATTAAAATTGTTTATTTAAATATTACTTAAAATCATTTTAAGATTTAATTTTTTTTTGTGTTAAAGAAATGAGGCAAATAAAAATCAACAAAATTAATAAAATTATAACTATTGTAGTTTTGTTAGAAACTTAGAAACAAATTTAGACATGGTAAAATAAATATTAGAACAATTTAGAAATAAATAGGTTTACTGTAATATTTTTCTGGACTTCCTGGTTTTCTTATTTTTTCCGAAAATTCAGGGTTTTAAGGAAATGAGATAACCTACTGCTTTATAATATTAATATAAATTCTACATTATGATTTTTGCTTCAGGGACGTCTTGTGTAATACCTAGTAGTAATCTGTCAGCATACTTGGAATCCATTTTCTCCAATATCGTTTTTCTATCGTAAAAATGCCTAGGTAGAATCTTTTACTCTATTCATCATTAACGGCGATCAAATTTTCTTTATAAGAAATACATTTTTAGTAAAATTTTACAACCTAAAGCCTTATAAAAAGTTAAAGCTCCTCGATGATATTTTTATAAGTTTTGAAAGTTTTAGTGAATTTTATAAATGCTTCCCGAGTTAGGTTTTCCAGATTACTGAGGTTTTCTTTATATATTAAAATGAAATATGTAAAGAAACATTTTATTTTATTTTGGTCTCTCTGATCTTAACAAATTTTTCTTTTGGGTATAAAAATCTAGCACAATAAATTAATCTTTATTTGGTGACCTATAAAATGCTTTCATTGATTTTAGAATTACTAAATTTGGAAAAAATTTCTCTAAGCTATTAAAATCCAACACCATTCCAATATATTGTTTCATCAGACCAAGTTTTATATGGGGAGGTGATATTTCATCGGATGGTGCTAATGCAACATGTTGAAGTTTTTTCTGTTCTGAAGTACTAATTGCTAAATAATTTTAAATTTTGGCTTTTTAAAAATTTTATATTGTCTTTTTTACTAAAACTCTCTGCCATTATATAATTACACATTTACTCATATTGAGATAAAACAAGTACATTTTGGATAGTTTCAGAAACTAAGAATAGCGCTTATATCCTTTGATTGTGTCAGACACCCCTTAGGGTATGGGCCATTTCACATGTTACTCTTAGATCACAGTTCTTTTAGCATTCTAATAAGATGATATGGTTCACTGATAGGTTACCTCCACATCCTTTGCAGCTTGTTCTCTCCCTAGTCATTAGGTGAGAATGGGGTTATGTTAGTGTGTCCGATTCTCAGTGCTACGTGCTTCTCAGTGCTTCTCAACACTATCTTTTCTAAATGGTCTACAAAAGGAGGTTCCTTCAATACTGAGGGTACCTGACTCACTGTAACTTCTGCGGATGGTTCCTTCAAACTTAACTCGTGATGCCCATATTCGATTTCGGCACGTTCTGAGGTTGTTCTTATGCTCCCATCTAAGTTTTTCTGCAGGGTTCGTATTAAAAGTAGCCTCAGCCGCTTTCACAGCTACACCGACTACTTCATTCCTTTCTATTTTTTGTTGTTCTGGAGCTTACATAAACTTGATGACCTGCACCTCCACAATAGTAATAAAAATTTTCTCTATAAACTTTTGGATTTGGATAGTCTATTACTGAAGCTTGATCATGCAATTAAGCACGCCAAAGAGTTCGTGTAAATGGCTGCATTTTATTTTTGCCAGCGGTTGTTTTTTACTTTCTCTTACTATTATATATAGTAAAGGAAGTATGTAATCGGGTCGAATTTTAGATTTAAAGTTTTCACCGCAAATACACGTTTTGAGATTCCCTGAGTCGATAAAAGCGGTTTTTGGAAAAATGTCTGTGTGTCTGTGCGTTTGTGCTTCTGTATGTGACAGCGATATCCTGTAGAAAGCTTTATCCGAGTTTCACCAAACTTAGAATTTTGCCGTTATCTTACATCTAATTTTACTGCAAAGATTTTAGTTGTAATTGGTTAAATGGAAACTTAACTATATTCTATGCTTTTTGAGCTTTTTCAATTTTTTTCGAAAACGGCTCCAACGATTTTCTTTGAACTTGCTTAAGCTTAGTTCTTAAACTCATTAAATTTAATGCCTACAACTTTTACATAAAACTTATTTCTGGAAAAATTCAAATCAGAAAGGTTATGAGGGTTATTAAGGGTGGGAGTTCGTACATATATCCAGAGACTGTTTGCATTTAGTTTTGTTATTATATTGATATTTAAGTATTATTCAATTTAAACTGTTTAAACCAATCGTGGGTTTTATTTATGTTTTTTTGGCCAAGAGCAAGTTTCATAAAAGAAAGTACTGTGACGCTTAGCAAAGATATTCAATCATTTCTAGACATTTTAAGTTGGAATTTACTACACGGATGGAGCAACTAAATTTGAATTATTATTTCATAAGAGATAAGTTCCTGGTTTATGAGTCTAAGCGAGATGTTTTTCGGTTTTGCTTCTTGGTTGTGTTGGGAAATTATTCTCCATTGTTGAACATTTCCTTGGGTGCAGGAAAAATTTGGATAAGGGGCAGAAAATAATATTTCAATATTGCGTTTAAAATTGATTGTGATTAAAACTTTGATTTAAATTTGGTCAGAAATCAAAATAGCTTTCCGTTTTGAAAAATTTTCAAAAAAAGTTTGCTGAAATAGTGAAATAAATATAGGTAGATTTATATTGGTGTTTCATTTTTCTTGAGTTTATTTTTATAAAACGAGTTTTAAAAACTAAATACCGCATCGTTAAACTAAATCCAATGTAAGCCGTTGTCCAGGGTAGAATAATGAGATGAGGTGGTAAATAGTTAAAAGGACGGGAAAATCGGGAAAATGTAAAAGAACGAGAAGCACAATTAGATGGGTGCGATGGTGGCAGAAAGTAGCAGCTACGTCAGATGAGAAACGGCGACGATGAAAAAGCAATGTTTGATGCAACGCAAGTCGGGTCCACTAATCTCGGATCAGCCGACCGTAACACAGTCTCCATCTTCGTTCAGCTCATTCATTATGTAGCTCATTTCTCACAACCGAAAGCCGTTCCTTACACTTCTCATTATATTTTCTTGCGAGCTTTGTTACTGTCAGTGTGTAAGCTCTTCAGCAAATTACACTCAGACTCACTTTTTGCGTTCACGCTTCTTTATTTTGCCATACGATACACTGGCGATATGTTTAAAATAATACATGCTCTGATAAAATTTTCATTCGCCTTCAACAAAATCAATTTATATATTTTCAATGCTTTTTTAATTTCCGGGTTTCATTCATTTTTCTAAAAGTAAACATTTTTATAGCACCATTGCTATTTAAGAAAGCAGTTATTACATTTCTTCGATTCATACAATATTTTTTATCTTTATATTGATAAATGAAAAAAATTATTTTATACCTATAAGCAAACTTTCTCAATGGACATTAATGAAAATATAATCAATCAAATCATATTTTTTTTATTTTGTTCGTTTTTTAATACAAAATTTTGGATCGCCAAGAATATATATCAAACAAAGAATTTACATTGTTTATTTTTATTGAATCGACTTAATATTTTGATCTCAGAATACAAGTAGGTACCTTCACATAAGAGATGAGCGCAAATATTGCTTTAACTATATCCACTATTCATTAATTTAAAAAGGTTTGTGTTGTAGATATAAATTGTAAGTATAGGTATTGATATATTTTTTGTTCAAAATATAATTGACGAGAGTGCAAGTTGAGGTTTCTATAAATTGTCTTCAATATTGAACTTATCTATCGCAGGAAGTTGAACTGAATTCTTCAATATTACCATTGGTATATCTACCTTAAAAATATTAGATTTATATTTTTATTTTACAAAACGTATATTTGTCTTTGTCTTTAACAATTTGTCTTGTCTTTAAATTTTATTTCAAAATTTTTTGCTTTTTCAATTTTTTTAAAAGTCTATATACCTAAGTAAAAAGTAAAACTTAAGCTAATCAACTCAAAAAACGAAGACTGAGACAAAAAGTAAATTATTCAACAAAACTCTTATTAACTCATTGACGTCGGTGGACGCATGGGTGCGTCTTCTGCCTTGTAGATTATTTAACATTATAATTCATAACTAAATATTATATATAAATATTTTGATCAATGTGTTAAGACTGATATTAAATTGTAATTGATTAAACGAGGGTGGTTTGAAAAGTTTGTGCAAAATACAAAAAGTACAGAAATGGTGCATATTCAAATTATTCTTAGTTGGCAACTCGTTTTTAATAACTCACACACACAAAATTTCAACCAGATTAGACAATTTTTATATGTTTGGAATTAAGAAAGTTGAGGGGCTCTCAAAAATGGATGAGCTAAAATTTCGTGTGTTGATTAAACGTTATTGTTTATGAAAGGCAGTTTGCTTCAGGAGACAGTGGAGAAACTTTATGAGTATTATGGTGAATTTGCACCTTCATTTAGAACACTTTTTAAGTGGTTTCAAACAAAATTTCTGAAGTTGTCATATGAGCACAAATGATGAAGAACGTCCTAGATGTTAAATTGAGATCACTACTTTATAAATCGTAGGTGAAATCCATGATTTGGCGATCAACCATAGACGAGTGGTGCGTAAGATTTCTAGTATTATTGTGCCTCTATAGTGTATGGGTACATAATATTTTGTATCAATGCTTGGGCATGAAAAAGCTATCTGCGAGGTGGGTTTTGCGACTGCTCACAGTTGATCAAAAACGAAAAACTGTGTAAGGTGCTCGAGTAATAGTTTTCAGCTATTTAAACGGAATCCTCAGATTTTTAAGCGTTGTTTCGTAACAGTTGACGAACCATGAATACCTATACATTACCACACACCTGAAATCCGCAAACGTTTCTTTGGTTAGGAATATTATAGCAACTGTCTTTTGGTATTCCCAAGGTATAATCGTCATATTGACTACATAGAAAAGGAGCAAATCTATTATAGGTAAATAATATCCATCGTTATTCGACCATTTGAAAATTGAGCTACAGAAAAAATCTCCACGATTGGCCCACAAAAGTTTCTTTTCCATCATGACAACGCATCAGCTCAATCATCTGAAATTGTAGCCGTAAATTGAAGGAATTGAAAATCAACATTGTTCCGTATCCCCCTATTCCCCAGATTTAGATCCTTCGGACTACTACTTGCTCCCCAAAATGAAACTTGTTATTTGGTGTTTGCTTAATTGATAAACTAGAGCAGCGCTGGATGAAATGTGTAAGCCTAAAATAAGATTTCGTAGAAAAATAAAACACAGTTTTATCTGAAAAGTATTTTTTACTTTTGCACGGATTTTTCAAGCCACCCTCGCAAATTAGTTTATTTCCTACAATACAATTAGTAAGTATTTGATTTAAAAATTTGAAAAAAAAACTTTTTATGGAAGTATTTGGTTGCATAAAACATAACTAAAATATATCCGCAAATTTATTATTTTTTAATAATAATAATGAAGTTATTAAAATGAGGTTTTGCGTCAATATTGAAACAATTTATGAATTTTAATGTCTATGCAATGTCATCAAAACTTTTTTAAAATCAGTCATTTACTATATGAACTTTTTATTTATTTTTCAAACGTAATTCATCTCGTTTTTTAGATTATACCTATTACCTACGTAGGTTTTTATTTATTGTATTGTCAATTTTATAAAAAAATCAATGACTGTTGAAATAGAACAACTTACAAATAGAGCTTAAATTTAAATATTTCATTGTCAAGTTATTAAATAATAATTAGTAAATAACTTATAAAATACATTAACTTTTGCTGAACAAGTGCAAAAAGCCCCATAACATTTTTTTAAGTTTAAGTAGAAAAAATTTCAGAAATTTTGTATTTCTGGTTCTATAAGCAAATTTCATTTGAAAATAAAATAATTTGTTGAATTCTTTGCAGCGTTATGAGACACCAAAATGAAACCCTTTTACATTGTAAACTGTAATGAAATCATTTTTGGGTAGATGAACTTATAATTTTAACTATAAAACTCAATTACATAGGTGCTTTCAAAACTACCAATTAAAAAGATTCACAAAATGTTTGCAACACTTATTATTAACATTTAAAATACAAAATAAAACAACGACTTTTAAAAACTAAAACATTACTTATGGAAAATTTAGATTTTCTCTCATATTAAAATTCATTTTAAACCCAACTTTTGAATAATAAAGGTAATAAAAAGGCTTTAAAAATATGTTTACAAGCATTTTTATTTCCCTCTTACTACTAGGTATATATCTATATTTTATTCGTATTATTCAAAAATAACTTTTATGAATACGAGAATAAAATAACAGAAATGATGAAAATTCAGCTAAGAACACAACAATAAAATTATTTTCGTAATAAAATGATTGTGGCACATTTCCAAGAATATTTTCTTCCTACTATTCAAGAATTCCTGGTGAAATTCACGGAAAATGAGAAAAATCGACTGGGAGGATACAAAGAAAACAATGTAGTGGCTCTCAAGAATGACCATTCAATGGCCACATACAATTTTGCCGTCTTGTCAATTATTGTGATTGTAGAAAATTTTTCATCTCTTCTTTCAGTTCATTGTCTTACATACGTACGCAACCAACCGGGATGAAAATCGTTTCTTATATACATATGCACATAAAAATAATGAGGAAAAATCACAACGGAATCGTTGTTGAAATAATATATAGTAGAGTAACAAAATGTTTGTTCCTGATGAAAATAAAATCTCATATTCCATACATAATAGATTCGTTCCATTTAACAAAGTGTACATTTTCATACATTTCGATACATGAACGACAAAATGGCGTTCGATATAATCTGTGACGTTTTCTGGACGGGTGAGTTTATAACCAGATGACTTCGTGATCTTAAGATGTACGAATCTTACCCGTACTTAGCAGTACTTGCTCTCAAGCAGATATCGGCAGATATCGTTTAAAAATGCCAAAAACAAATTTAAGAGTTGACATTCATCACAAAGTAAGAAAATAAAAGTTATTTAATCGCCGTGCTAACCTAGAAATGTACGTTGCGTTAATTTTAAATGGAACGAACCTACTGTAGTTGCGTTACAAGCAGGGACGTTATGAATATGAAACGGATCTGGATACGGTTAAAAATATAGAAATACAATTTTACCGTTTTAAATACGGTTACGCATATGAAATTATTTTGGATTATCTGTTAGTTTCACAAACACGCTATAAAATAATATTTTAACTGAAGTTCTAAGTTATCATTTGATACTTTAATCAGTCATATACGTAATAATACCTCAATTCCAAGTATTATCTACTTTCAAATACTTACTCTGCAATAGTAACAAAATAGACATTAATCACAACACAATAGACACATATTTAGGATATCTCTAGTTACAAGTCATACATATTATAAAATGGTCACGATCATATGTACTTTATGACTTTCTTGTATTGCGCAAAATATTGTATCGTACGTTGTACCACACAATGTACATTTTTAATTTCAGCGGGAACATATTATCTAAGATCTATCTTGATAGTCATAGTTATAGCTTTCCAATGATCGGTAGAAAAGATCAATTATTTCTAAAATTGTTAGTTAGTTTCCAGATAAAATTGATGTTGCCGAATACGTTTAAATTGTTAACGTTACTTAATTTTAAATTAAATTAAAATTTTTTATTATACGTAACAAAATATTATAATCCCATCGAGACTCAAATCAAATTTTGTGTCAAGGTTCTTAACCACGTCATGTTCCTAGTTATTTGCTCTTCTCGTTTTAGTTATAAAATTATAATGAAATTGATAATGATTTTAAGAATTTCCAATATGGAAATTAATTTTCTCTCTTAAGGCATTCTCTCGCGATGATACGATTATGCTTTACGGGGAAAACCAGATGATAACCATGTCATATAATACGTTTGATCGATAAGGGACGAACGTTGAGTTTGAAAACGATAGATGTGACGGGTGAATTATGGGTGGTGTGATATTTCAATGGGAAATTAAACAGGATGAATCCTTAGGGTGAAAATGAATTTAAATTCAAGTTGATTCTGTCGCAAAGACATATAAGCATATTCTCCTTGCTCAAGATGGTTTATTGAGACCAGTTCATTACGCTTTAATGCATCATTCCTTACAAATTCGTTTAATCCTATAAGAAACACTTTGGAAACTTTTGTAAATAATACCAACCGATTTCATGAACTTTTCTCTAACGCCTAAAATAAGTATTACATAAACTTTTAATATTGAATCAACGTTATTCTTATTATAACCTACGATTAAAAAGACGAAGAATTAATAAATTAAGTAATTAAAATTTAAATATTTTTACTAGTTAATTTTTAAATATGCAGAATTTATTTTAGGATACCAACATAATATTATATAAATATTTATTCAATTTAGATTGGTTTTCACCCTTATGCAAATAGTTTACGTTTACGATCTATCTGAATTTCAGACTATCAGCAAATATGATTTGATAAGATTCTCATATGAGACTAAATTATCATCTGCCTATGATGATAATATTATCATATGGTTTTCAAAGGCTTTTAGTTATGAAAAAAATCAAATAATTTAAAATAATTGGAAAACGTTTCTGTTCCAATTATAAGTGGTAAAATGTATTTACTTAATTTTTTTTTTTTTTTTTTTTTTAGCAGTCCTGGGGCAGTCTGGCCTTTAACCTGTCCTTTATGGTGTCACAGCCAATTTTATATATGTTGTCGTTTTCTCTCAGGCGCGATAAATAAGTATCGGTCAACCGTTGCGTATACTCTGAAACATACTCAATGCCGAGCTCCCGATGTATCTGAGCATTTTTCACATACCATGGAGCATTTACACCAATCCTTAGCACCTTGTTCTGAAATACCTGGAGTTTATTTTTATTTGTCTGTGATGTTGGTGACCATATCGGTGCAGCGTATGTTATTAGTGGCCTCAGGATTGACTTGTAGATCAGCAGAGTGCAGTCCACATTAAGAGCTGATTTTTTATTTATTAAAGGATATAGCATAGCCAGTCTGGCATATGCCTCTTTCAATTTCGTTTGGATATGCTGACGCCAAGACAATCTTGAGTCCAGATGCACTCCCAGGTATCTCACGGTGCTAAGGGTGCCATTCCACTTTACAACGGTGCCGTTCACCTTTACCGCGTCTGGATTTTGTATCCTTCGCAGGGTAAAAATCTTTGCCTCGCTTTTCGAGGGGTTTATCTTGAACTTCCAGGCCTCAAACCACTCCTCTACCCTGTTCACAGCCTTCTGAAGCAGTTTAATGCTTTTGTTAAGGTTTTGGTCTTCTGTTAAGACACATGTGTCATCCGCAAACATGGCAAGTTGACAGCCTTGAGGAACTGGAATGTCGTAGCAGTATAAATTAAAAAGAATGGGTCCCAATATTGAGCCTTGGGGCACCCCAGAGTTAATTTTTCGCTCAGTTGATTCTGAATCATTTATTATTATTTTAAATGAACGATTCTGGAGAAAAGATCTAATAATTCGTTGCAGATATTTTGGGGTGCCTACTACCGACAGCTTATGAGTTAGCCCCTCGTGCCACACTTTGTCAAAGGCACTGGCTATGTCCAGAAATAGAGCCGTTGTGTATTGTTTGGCTTCAAACCCTTTAACTATGATTTCAGTTATTCTCGACAGCTGATGGCATGTGGAGGTTCTCCTCCTGAATCCGAATTGGAAAGGTGGGATGATCTTTTGTTCCTGGAGATGGCCCTCCAGTCTCGAGTGAATTACCTTTTCCAACAACTTAGCCAATGTCGTTAGGAGGCTTATTGGACGGTAACTTGATGGAGAATTTGGAGGTTTTCCTGGCTTGCGCACGACCGTTATAAGCGCTTGTCTCCACAACTTTGGAAAATATCCCCAGTTTAAGCATCTGTTGAATAGGCTGGAGAGAAATGCGAGACCTTTACTTGTTAGGGTTTTCAATACAATGTTTGGAATTTGGTCATTACCGGGAGTCTTTTTGGTTGGTAGTCCGTTTATGATAAGCTTCAGCTCAGAAGGGCTAGTGTATTTAACGGGTGAGCCATTTTGATTTGTTGATAATGGAGTCGGAGGTAGGGTTAATTGAAAAGGTTCGAGCGAAAATGTTTTTTCGAAATGATCAGCCATAGCATTACATTTCCCCTCGTCGCTTTCATATGTCGTAGCATCCACTCTAAGTGGCGGGATTCTGGATTTTTTCTTTAACAATCTCTTTGTTGCTTGCCACATTGATCGATCACCCGGGTGGATACTCTCTACATATGATCTGTACTGTGCCACTCGATATTCATCCAATGCCAATCTGGTTTGACGAATGAGTGCGTTTAATGATGTTTTTAGTAAAGGGCATCTATTTCTTTGCCACTGGCGACGTAAATGGTTTTTTTGTTTTATTAGACATTGAATGGATTGAGGAGCTGCAACTTCTGAAGCTTGTTTTTTGTGGGTGTTTGGACAAGTGGACTGTTTGATAGAATAGTGAATAGTATCTGTCAGGTGTTTGATGGCCTCGTCAATGTTTTCCTCTGATAAGAGTTGCATTTTGGTGTCAAGGTGGTCATCAAAGTAATCTTTGAATTTATCCCATTTTATTTTTCCGTTTACTATAGATCTTGAAGTATTTTGTTGCTTTTTAGTTTCTTGAGTAAAGTTTATTAGTACCGGTAGATGGTCAGAATCCATTTCACTTAGGGTTTTATGTGATACAGGAATAGAGAAGTTTTTGATCAAGGCAATATCTAATATATCTGGGTTAAAGCTCTGTTGTGGAGGGTAGTAAGTAGGTTCATCTGGAATTGAGATTTGGATGGATAGATTATTGACCACTTTTTCTAGATCGCGGCCCTTCGGATTTGTCACTCTGCAACCCCATAGTTGGTTTTTGCTGTTTAAATCACCGCAAAGAATTGTTGGCTCGCTTCCAAACAGTACATCCAAGTCAGATTGCAAGATTTTTTTGTTAGGCTGTAGGTATGCTGCTATGATTTTTATATTTCTATTTCCTGGAAGAGGTAAATTGATTGCTGTCGCTTCGAGATTTGTAAGTGCTGGGAGGTAGATTTCGTGGTTGGCTATTCCATGTTTTATAAAAATGGCTACTCCCCCAGAAGCGTAGGGAGCGGGTCTGTCTCTTCTTTGTATGGTGTAATTTGGACATGTGAAATTTTCGTTCTCTATGAAGTGAGTTTCTGTGACACATGCAACATCAACTGCATGTCGCGTCAGGAAGTCAATAAATGAGGAGCGTTTGGATTTAAGTCCATTTGCGTTCCAGTTTAGGATGGTTAAAGTATTGAATGTTTTGTGACGATTCATTTTTGTTTGTTTTGTTTTAAGTTGCTAACAGATAATGGGTTCGGGAGTGATTTCATTTATTCGTTGTTAAAAAGTTGAGAAAGTATGTTCATTATAAAGCTTTTAATTAAGGGGATAAGGGGTTTGATCATTGTAATAATGGTGTCACAGAGGGTTTCAGGTGAAAAAGGAAGATTTGAGGGAAATGAGGTCTTGCTGTTATGAGTGCTATTCGCTGGCTCTTCGTTGTTTTTCTGTTCCTGACGTCCAAATTTCACAGTATTAGCGTATGAGACTGACGTGGTTGGCCGTTGATTAACGTTGCTTTTGGGATTTACATTATTCGTTTCTGGGATGTTTTGTGGGACTGTTCTATCAATTCGTGTAAATATTCCTACCTTTTTTTTGCTGGGCGGATTGATATATGGGGCACCCTTTATAATTTGCGGTGTGGTCCTGCTGGCAGTTAACGCATTTAGGCCTCTGTTCTTTTTTTAGTAGACATTGGCTGTAGTGATGGGGCTCAATGCACTTTACGCATCGTGGGTCGAGACGGCAGAAGTTGCGTGTGTGTCCAAAACGTTGGCAGTTCGTACACTGAGGTATGGAGTGGTTTTGGCGTCTCATTTCGACGTTGATCAGTGCTTGTCGTATGGCCTTAATTTCGAATATTTTTTTGGCAGCTTGGTTATCAGTTAGGTCGGCAATACAGGTTGAGAGTGACTGTTTTTCTCTGTTGTATAATCTTGTTATTTTTAGTAATGGCAGGTCTGGGTTGTTTTCGAGAAGGTCGTCTTTGATTTCTTGGTCAGTCAGTGAATATGGAACGTGTTTAATAACCACTGAGAGTTTATGTTCGTCAGGGCTTTTAAAAGTGTGAAACTTTTGCTTTGTTTGTTCGAAAAATTTGACTAGTTTTCTGAAGTCGTCAATTGTTGTGGTGTTTATTCTTAATATTTTTCCTTTTTGTATTACGTTGAACTCGTTATTTAACAAATTTTTCAAGTCGGTTTCAACACGTTGATAATTTAGAGCCTCGTGTAGGTAAATTGGTGGAATTTTTATTTCTGTTTTTAATGAGGTATTGTCATCGTTGCTTGTTTGTTGCTCAGATATTATATTTTGCAAAGGAGCATACTTATTGTTTAGTTTTATTGAATTAAAATCGATTGCGTATCGCTTGGTTGTATTGCTTGCTGATTCAGTATCAATTTTCTTACGTTTTCCCTGCTTCGATTTGGGGGAGATGAATTCTACATCGATAGGGCTGTTCAGAAGGAAGTCGTGGGTTGGCGGCGGTTGCTGTTGTTTGTCCATTTGACTTTCAGCCATGACAATAATTTCGTCCAGTCTTGGGTCATATGGCATTTTTTTTTTTCTTTTTTATTTTTATTTCACTTCAACTCCAACAAGTTTATGTTTAAGTTTTGTAAGGCTCTCTCCTCTCACTTAGACTAGAGAGGCCTTACGTTGTTTTTCACTATCCACTTCACTCAATTGTTCGGCTTAGATATTATTTTCGTTGAATACAGATTTTGCATGCAGATTTTCGTTTGCTCGCTCACACTATCACAACACAGTAGTCACATATACAATTATCAGAGGTAACAATAAGATATGTTTCTCCGATCACGGTACGAAGCGGACATATTTACTTAAAAACGATTTACTTTTTTAATTTTAAAGGCCCTTTAACAACTTATGTCATGCACAAAGTTGATCACTTATTTTTAAGCACTTATCAAACTCATTTTTATTTTATTTTATTTAAAAAAAACTTCTTTTCAAGTTTTGAAGAGACTAAATTCTATTCGAAACATAGCCAAATAAAAATTACGAAAGTATTTATTTTTACGGAAATGGAAAATGTATAAAATAATGTTGCTCATAACTGTAACTTAATGATATTCTTATTTTAATTGTTTTATTGAAAAATTATTAATAATAATAAATCATTGACATTTTTACTTTTACTCGAATCTTAAAGGAATGATGTGTCCTTGGTGTCTCATATTTTGTCATTAAAAGTTCTCGACATTTGTCTTCCGTTTTATATTATTGTAATTTTCCACTAGATGAGCTCCAACTGGCGTTTTCCCGCAGCAATTTAAGGAGACACCTAAAATTTCTACGTGAAAAGCATACAGTCCCGGTCACTTTTACATGTTGCCCACACTTACTCCGACCTTAAAGGCTGGACATTCGGACGTGTAGTCATTACTTAACTGTCGCATCCCGGTTGGCTTTCTCTACTTCTTTGTTTACCCGCTCCCATTCGGCAGAGGACGGTTTTCTTTATTTTATCCTTAACTGCATCTCTTTTTACATCTCGGAAAGTTTCAATATAAAAACATTGTAAGCTGCGCCCATGGCTCAATTCATTTGGCGCATGAGGAAAAATGCAATCAATTCAAACAGCCCATACATATATTCATATGACATTCACAGCTCTCTGATCATTTGTTATTTGAGGAAAGTTGTAAATTATTTCAAATTTATTTCTCTTCCATTAAGATAATTTAGCAAATGCCAATTGATGCTGACTTTGCAGACTAAAATGTATATTGTCTCTAATCAAAATATATCTTCTGTCCATTTGTCAGATTGCAAATAGAACTTTTTTGATTAAGATTACTTTTTGACAGATTAACTTTGTTCCTCTCATATGAAATTCTCATATTTAAAAAAAAAAACTTTTAACTTCTTTTAAACTTCAAATAAAACATTCAGATTTAATTTTGAGTTCCTAAGAAACATTATTTAAAGTATCACGTGCATCACGTTTGCATTTTAAAAATTACTGGATAGATTTTGATCATTTTTTTTTGTTTCACTTCTTATATACTTGATCCTTATCTAAAAAAAGAATTATCACGATATCCTAATTAAAAACAAAATAGTTAAAGTTTTCAAAATTGCAATTTTTCTAAGCAGACTGAGTATGCTTTCGTTGTTATTTAGTTGCTTTGATAGAGTGGGGCAAACGATGTTATGCGCATGAAGAATGTTTTCCCTTCTACTGCCTAATGATTATTTCATATTTAAGCGTACGTGAAGCGACGACATGCAGCTAAGCGAGATTTAGAGTAAATAAAATATTTTTTGAATTCTATTTATTTTTTCTGTTTTTAAAATATTTTTGTAGCTTTTTTAAAAATTCTCTTAGCATTTTTTGTGTTTGAAATTAATCATCGCACGAATCTTATATTACTTTTACATTCGTAACTACGATATATTAACATACTTTATGGTTTGTATACTAGCTACTTGCCTGTAATTGAGGTAATTTTTCTTCTTATAACTACATCCTGTTAAAGCAAAATCACAGTTTATGACATTTTTATAAATTTATTCGATTAAAAATCTCCATGAGAGGTTAATTTCAATTTTGCATGCTGCTAATTTTAATGAAATATTGCAATTAATTGTTTGGTTTAATACATAAATTAATTATTTTTCTTTATTGAAATCAGCTTTTTCATATAGCTGTTAATGTAAATAGATGTAATCTAAATGCAAAATGGAAAATTAATTTTTAATTATGAGCGAATAACGTTTGTATTTCACACGAGAAGCAAACGTATATTCGTATTTTCTTTCTTTTAATTCTTTCAAAATGTTTTTAATGATACAATTTACGATTAACAAATTTTATTGTTGGCTTTGACGTTGTAGGCGAATTTTTATTGAATGTTAATGTATGTACGTAAAGTAATTAATTAAAACATTAAAAAAAAATCTTTAAACTGAAAATGTTCTCTTTAATGTACAAAAAATACCTTTACATTAGAGTTTAATCTTCATTATAACTTTATATTATGTTTTTATTAGAAAAAAATTGGGCATGTCTTGAAAAGTAATTAATATGTAAATGATGTTATTTGCAAATTGAATACTAATTTTGTTCTTTGAATTTTTTATCACAGAACTTACCTAAAATAAAAAACTACAAGTACTTAAATTTATATGGAAAAATGAAATTTCAATTTGTATAAATTTTGTAATATTTATTGAATTTATGATTTTTACATTTAATCAATGTACAAGAAATTTAACTAAAGTGTACGTAGGTACTATCGTTTGTAGCTAATTAACGTTATTAAAGATAACGTGTTACTGTTTTGCATGTTTCTATGCTAATGACGCGTCTAATACTCGACTTAATACGTCTTTATTGTGTGAACTATGTACATATCTTAATATTAGGTAAGTTAACTATTTGTTTGCTAAATTGCTATTTAAGATACAACTTCGTTCATTATAAATTTAATTCTGCGATTTAATAAGCAAATGAAATTCACAATAATTACTTGCAGCAAATTGTAGAAGGATTAAATATGAATTTGGATAAGAAAATGAGTTTGAGGCTTTTAAATATTCAAACTAAAATTTGACAATTTCTATGTTAATAATTAATAGTTGTTTTGGGGTTTAAGGCTTAAGTAAAAAACTGTGTTTTTTGTAAAAAGGCTGAAAGTCAATGTGAGAAATCTTGGTGGAAAAAAAATCAAAAACTTATTTGAAACTAATCTAAAACTGAAGTTTAAAAAGTTTATCTCTTCTTAAAAATAACGCGTGAATAGAAAGTACAAACGATGAACACAATGGGGAAGTTTTTGATAAGCAACGAAACAGTGTTCCTAAAGTTGATTGATAAAAATCAGCAGGTGATTTACGGTGAGTCGTACGTTAAGCTGTCGACAGAACTACAAACATCAAAGATCAGTTTGAAATAAATGAAAAGGATTTCCAACAAAAGCTTCTGATTCGCACGTTCCCATACCTATCCAAATGCACATATGTCTCTGTATCAAACAACTGACAGCGTTAAACGTTTTTATTGCAATCGTACGGGCAAAAACTTGCCTCTTCGATTTATATTTTATTTTATCGATAACACAACTTAAATTCATACCGTTGAGTTTCAACCCTTCGTTGCACATATCTAACTTCGCCACATTCTTTTATACTTAGACGCGATAAAAGAACGACAAAAGTTAACACTATCTCTCTATCAAACGTTTAACGTACCGTTAGAAGTTGTAAATTTTTTCCGTCGTTTTCTTGACGTTAACCGCCATTTTTTGATTAAAAATCACTAGCAGATTTTCGATAATAAATTTGAACGCAAAACAAACTTATATTCAACAAAATGCAGTGTTTCATATCTTTCTTTTATATGAAAAAACTTTTAAAAAGTTATAGTACATGAACTTTAACTTTTCATAAAAAATTTAGTCAAGTTTGTGTTTGACAGTCATAAAACGATACACAGGTTTCATGTTATATTTTTATATGAGGTCTTTTTAATATTATACTTAAATTACGCTGACACCTTAAAAATAATTTTTATCATTTTATTAGTTAATTATAGTCTATAACGTTGAAAGTTTATTAAAAACTTTTGAAAGTTTCAATCAAAACTAAACAACAAACCAATACTTTTATTTTATTACGTTTAATAATGTTTAATGGAGATTGAATTGAGGCAGCTAAGGTTAAAACTTTCTTAGTAGCATTTGCGACTTTCAATTAAAGCTCGAATATACTCATACATATTAAACTATGCATACACAAACTATAAAATAAACTAACTTGATAGGTAACAACCTAAAGTTTAACCTAAAATAATAATCTCCATCCTACCTAAACTTAGGTTATTCTTAGTTACTTTTCTATACTTAATTTTAATTGAATCTTCTACATACATTGAAATGTATCGTTACGACAATGGTATTTTATTCATATCGAAGATGTTTAAAAAAAATTAGTGATTTAATATTAGATAATATAAAATTATTATTGTAAATTGTAACTTTTACATGTGCTTGTCACAATACCAAAACCAATCTAAAAACAGGAAACAAGTGCAGGCGAAGCTTGAATATTTAGGGTTTTGTACTGCAATTATGAAATTTATATGACTCGTCAAAACAGCGAAGGCAAGAAACCAAGACGTAGGTACATGTAAAACTTCAGATAATTTTGATAAGAGATTCACTATTTGATTTTATTTTCAAGCTTACTTGACTAATATTTGAATTGTAACCAAGTTAAACTCGAGTCAAATATTACTCCTAATATTTATAGATGATACGACTCAAAGTTTATAAGAAGTTTGGTTCTGAGAAAAGTTTAATAAAATTAATCGTTTTTGAGATGTAATGAGAAATGTGTGAAAAGTGCTTTCACATTCTAAGATCTTAAAGATGGACCAATGAGGAAACGGCGTTGTTGTGGGATGGGGGTGGGCATGTGGAGCATTATCAACAATCCTTTTTCAAGCAGACGCGACTTTTTGACCACCTGCCGCGAGGGTTTGATGAAAAGGTTTACTCGGTGAATTAAAAAGAGATGAAGTTTCTAGCATATTCGATCGTTCCAAGAAATAAATATCAAGTGGTGAAAACAAATTGTTTTGTGAAATATAGGAAGTTTGGTAAAGGGATAATAGAACCGAATGTTCTAGAAGGATTCCGAAATCCTATAGAATTCCAGGACAAACATAGGTGAATCAGTCTTAAGTAAATTGTGAACGCCAACAGTCTTAAATAAATCGTGAAAGTGATCACTCTTGAAATAAATAGTGAAAGTGAATAGTGTTAAATAAAGTGTAATAGTGCAATTATGAGTGACAATTAGTGGAGTAACAATGCAATAGTGAGAGACAATTAGTAAATAACTGACTGTGAAAACTGACTAGTAAAACAGTGAAATAAATAATTGTTAACGTGTAGTTTATAAGTGTAAATAATGTAATATAAATCTTTAAACATTTGTTAAAATAAATTTGTCGTCATTAAACACAAACTTAAGAACCCGTAAAAACGTTACAGTACTATTAATTAGTAAGTATATTAACCAATAACCGTAAACCAATTGTAGAATCTCATATCTAATAAAACTTATTTAGAGATTATTACGGTAAACCTACAAATTATTCAAATAAAAGTACTGTTATTCAAAAACGTTTGAATTTTGGTTTACTAAAGTGTTGAAATTGGTGTTTAACGGTAGTAAAACCACAAAAAAGTTTTTCAAATCTTGTAGTTCGTTAAAAGTTTCACTGATCAACTGGCCGAAAGAGGGAAATAAAACGTTCGCAATTATTAATAAATGTAATTTCGGCAGTTCGTAATCATTATAATTTACTTAGTACTCCAGTTTGCCATTTTATTTCTTCACTAACAAACGGCAGATAATAAAATAAAATTCAACGAGATGCTTTGCTCTCTTTTTCAAATATTGTGTTTGTGGTCCACTGTTAAATCCTTGTCCAATTACGACGATTCCCACACACATATCCTGAGAGAGCAAACATTTATATATATTTATTTTGTCCTCACTCTTACCTACATAGTCCAAGTTCCCATTTATGAGAGATGCGAAGGGCAAAAGCAAATCTAACTGGACCGAATGTCCGGTTTTGCTACGTAACGAAATTACGTGCACAGTTACAATAACGAAATTAACGAGACGCTTCCTCGAACTTTTAAGGGTAGAAAACACCACGTTTTCCCCAACTAAGTGGAACAGGATTGTCCCCAACTGATTACTGGTTTCAGCAGTAATAATAATAATATTCTCCTTGTATTTTCTTTATACTCCCATCTTAAACATATGCTAATTAAACGTTTCTTAATTAAATATTTTGATTACACCCGAAATAATCAAGAAACTATTGATTAAACAATCAAAACTTCTACGTGCAAATTTCTTCAGGCTTGAAAATAATTTATCCAAAACCACGCAGTTACATTTAAATTACAACATCTACATTTTTATTTTTATACATCGTGTGAAGTAACATTTACATTAAAATGAGGAAAAGTAAATTTTTAATGCACATTTTAAACGTTTGGTGAGTCTTTTAACTTGTATGATAATTAAATGCTGATACGGGCCTTTTATCTTCACATGTAACTTTATGTGTTTTTCCGAGACAAAAAAATTTCAACAGAAAAAAATCTATGAAGGATTTGGCCATTAATTTTAATAAACGTGTACGAGGATGATTAAATTAAGTTAATAGCTATTTGGGTTTTAAAGAGGATGTTTTTTTTTAGTAATATATCAGTGAGATATATTGTACATATACTTGATAAAACTAAAGTAATTAAAAATCAACTGTCCTATTTACGAATACAAATTCAAATTGAGCTGAAATAATCGAATTTATCTGAATGATTTACATATTTTCTGTAATAAATATATGTCAATTAATATTGAGCGCTACATAGAACTGATACAAAATGGGCATTTATATAAAGATCAATTAAAATAATTGACGATGAGTCAATAACTATCAATTAGTCATCAGTTTTGAATAATCGAATTGTACCAGAACTAATGTCATTCTAGCTTCATGATTTAAATTGAATTTTTTCACGATAAAAAGTTAAAATTTGTAAAAAGTTAGTTATTAAAAATAAGTAAAAAAACAGGAATATGTAAAACCAATGTTTTAAAATTATTTATGGACCTATTATTAGTGTTTAAAAAAGCCTAAGTTTTCGGTGATATAAAATTTAATGTAATGGCACGCATTGATGATATTTGGATTTTATATAATAGATGCTCTGTATTAGAATTTCTCTTAAAAATACACTATGGAGTATGTAAATAGTAATTGTTATAATAGAGAAACCAAAATGTCACACTGGGATTTTCTTAATGTGGCACTAACAATAATTAAAGTTGAACAACAATCAACCTGTTGCATATTTCAACTCACTTCTTAGAGATCTTAAATTAACATATCAACTTATTGATGATCAGCATTAAGTAATCTGTCTTATACATATTTAAATAGTTTGCTCTCAAAGTTTATTATTCAGAATATAAAATTGCACCAAAGAAATTTGTTTTGAAAAACCTTAATAAAACCAAAAATTTAACAAAATTGTGTTAAATTTTTTTTGTGGTATTTATAAATTAATTGTATAGGCATATATTAGAGCAACATTTAAGCGTTTAACGAGCTCCTAATAGCAATATTTCAATTGGCGTCAATCCATTTTCTTTATTTTCCATCTAAATAACAGTACACATTTTTAACACAATCTGACGACAGTATGGACAATCTCAAAGAAAGGGTTTAAAGGTATTTTCACATTTGAAAAAGCCTTTAGAAGAAAGTTTCTCAAATGAATCGCTTCAAAGATATCAGAGTTTAAAAATAACACTAATTAAATTTTTTTAAATTTTCCAACTTTTCATTCCCTTTTTCAGATTATTGTTACGATGACGCGTTCCAAAGTTATGAAAATGAAAAAAATGGATTGAAACAAACTTCAACATTGATATGAGGTTTGTTCCAGACGTTGAAGCCAAACACGTCCACGTAAGACAAAGATCAAGGCACGCTGACCATGAGACAAGAGTGAGTGAAGAAACGCCCCAGCCCTCAGCCGCTTGGCCGCACCAGGCCGAGAACCTATGAACGTACGTTTTTGTGACAATAGCTTGTCCAGACATTGATTTGGAGGTGTTTAAACACCGCAAAACCAATTTTAAATTAGGGTTAGGCCCTTGCTTCATGATTTTCACTCACTCTTGTTTCTTGGTTAATGTGTCTTACTCTTTGTAATTCGGTGGACGTGTTTCAACATAATCAAATAGACAAGTGAAACAAACCTATTAAGAGGTTAATTTTTGGTTTTTAAATATTCTTTATCAATTATAAGCACCGTAAGTTTTTTTTAAGCCTTCTAAAAATATATTATTGAGCAATTTAAATCACAACAACGAAGATAAATTTTGTTTTTTGTAATATATGAAATATATTTTTTAACTTTAAACATTTCACTAACTACAACAATAATTTTTTAATTGCTTCCAAATTGGGGAATGACATTAAAACTTAGTTATAGAATCGTCTGAATTGAATTGATTAATCAAATTCTTTAATAGAAAAAGTATTATATTACATTTTGGAACAGCAAAGCGGATATATATTAATAAGCAAAAGACGGGCGTATAACGAAGCTCTTTGAAACACGTGAAGGTCATAAAGCAGGAGCTTGAAATGAAGTATAGAAGGATGCATTGGCTACTTGGAAAACACGTAGGACTGAGCACACACAATAAAGTCCTACTTTATAGGCAAATTTTCAAACCCATTTGGACAAACGATATCCAGCTGTGTAAAGCCCATGAACAAGAAAACTGTCCAGACATTCCAAAATCAAGTACTCAGAGACGTTGTCAATGTACCCTGGTACGTTAGGAATTCTGATGTACACAGGGATTAAATTTCAACACAATTAAAGAAGAAATTAGGAAAAATGCGAGAAAACACTAGCAGCGTCTTCGAGTACACCCGAATCTTGAGGTCCAGAAGATGCTTAATGAGCCTGACCCTCCTCGTCTGCTCAAGAGAAAGAAGACAGCTGACCTGATGTAGCTGTGTGTTTTTTATTTTATATGGGAACAGCCGTTGGGCAGTTTCCTATCACAATTTTTTATCGTCTAGACAAGTTGCTGAATGAGCCAAGCTCAGGTGCTACATATTGGTTTCTTTAAAAGATAAAAAATTAATATTTTTAGAAAATTTTATATTACTAAACAAGATACAAAAAGTAAATCATAAATTACTTATATGCATACAAAACTTTTTTGCAATAATGAGAATTACATTAAATGCAATTATAGAGCAAGAAGATTTATTTACATGGTTTCATAGGAGACAAAAAATTCATAATTATACATCAGTAGTATAGTGATAGTTAAAAGAGCAAATTGAATGCTTTTTCCTTTAATAACTTTTTATCAAACCTTGTGATAAATACAGGTCAGAACAGCAGCGTGGGTGGTGCGAGCGTTTGAAAATTTATAAGTAATGAATTTAGTTTTGTATAGTTTTATAATTCATTAATATGGTTAAAATATGATTATAAGATGAAGGGTAATTATATACTTATCCTCCAGGCATCTAATTGAATTATCAATAGTGAAAAAAGTGTATTTCTTAATTTACACTTAGTGCTTTATTTTGATATTGTACTATGTTAACAACGTAATAAAATAGAAAAGTAAATTCGTTCATTGTAATTATAATTAGTTTTAACTCAACATGACTACAAGTAAATTAATTTGAATATTTCCTCATCATTCCCGGAGGAAAAATGCATAGAGCGGATGTCATAAAAATGTACTTGGATAATCATTTTATCACACATTCATAACCGAATATAACTCCCGGATCTTCGTCATTGCGGTTGATGAAGGCTGCCATTTGGAAATAGAGTATATGGACTTTAAAATGCGCATCAAGTCCAAAATATTTATAATGCAGACTTATATTTATACAGCACATATGTATCTGTGCACATACGTGCATATTAGAAGTGTATATTTGCGTACAGTGTAGTGTAGCTGGGTAGCAGATCTCTCTATAACTTGATATTTATATACACATAGATATACTTTTATATATACTTAATGTGGTGATAGTCGGGGAACATCCGCCCTGGAGCTGACAGTTCCATATCCGGGTTTATGCTAGAATGTTAAAAATTCATATCGTGTGGTTACAACAGCACAGCAAATTATAGTGTACGACTAGTAGCCTTCTCCTGCCCCCGATACCTGACCCTCGCTCCCAATACAGAAAACACCCAAACATTCCCGTAAAATGTTCAACGAAAATATTCACATTGCACACATCGCAGCATGTGCAAGAGACTGAACTGAACGCATTAACAAAATTGATATTTATTTAAACATTTCACATTCGACTAATGTATGTAAAATCGACAGTTTCGAAAGATTGACTTTATCGTGCAAATCGTTCGATATCTCCTTTACCATTTAATGTAATCCAACTAGAAAAAAACATTACACACTTTTTTTAACAAATATTTGATGGATCTAAGAAAAATTTGAATTTCTAATGAAAAATATGGATGAAATATGGGGTTGTTGTCGTCACACATGGACGTACTGTGTAATACACTTTATCGGTACTCAAATTAACGACGTTATAAACCCGAAGCACATGTCGTTATAGCCTTCTGAAATGTCTGTATGAAGTGGTAATTGCTTTTCCGATCATGTCATTTCCATTTTATGTATACTATCTATATGTACTGAATCGGTCCCGTCTGTCATCCTAAGAATGACGTCACATTGGACGACATCATAAAAATCAAGAAATTGCATTTTAATTACTTACTTCAACAAAATCTTTAAGCTTCAACATATAAAAAAAGATTTGTCATTAAATAAAAAATCCATATCTACTGACATCAAAATATCGATAAAAGTCACGTTTTAAATTAGTTTCATTCTAAAACAATTTGTTCTCACCTCAAAAAGCTTGATTTATGTTGTTTTATTAACACAGATCGACTATTTGTTACGTGTCTTGTAATTGTATTACATTCCACGTGTCTTTTATCAATGGCAACGTTTTTTTGTAGTTCTCTTGTCTTTAATTGCTAACATTCTACAATATGTAAGTTATAAAAAAGATATAAGGTATCGAAACGAATAAATGTTATTAACTTTTATCTATATTTCAAGTAAAACTTGATTTTTTTCTTTTAATTGTCAATCAAAACTAATTAAGTTTAAAATTATTTTAAAGTAGTTTCTATATTTTAGCTGATTGAAGAAAAGGAGTATGTGCATTACTTCCCTACTTACCATTAATGGCTGATAAAAATTATATCTAAAATTAACAAACATGAAACGTATAAACTGAATAGTAATATATATGAGTAGATAAAGGACAGAATAGAGCTTAAGTCGCTCGCTTAATTGGTAAAAGATTTGACACTTAAAATATTCAAAACACCTAAAAATTAATCCATTTACACCCAGTTTACAATTAGAGTGATTGCAATAACAATAACTGAACAAGTCGCTTAAAATTTCTGATGTAATTAGCACATGAGTAATAATGCCTGATTTTTGTGTGTAATTTAAGCTATAGAAAATGCAAAAATAAAACATCGATATAAAGTTAATCAGGCATAAATTTGATGAAACTGAATACAAACGCCAAGTTTAATATCGTATTTCCGTGGTTACACTTACCACTAATCAATCAACTATTTTAATAGAAGTGAAAAGATAGCAAAGAGAACCCACACAGAAGAAACAATCACTCGAAATAACACTTTAACTTAACACTTAATTGTAAGACAAGAAATACAGTTTCTAGTCACTAGTGCGTCTTAAGGTGAGACATATGAATTTGATACACTCAAACTCGCATACCTATAAATAGGATACTTTTTCAGGTTATCAATTCTGCAATAACCAGCTCACAATAAGGCATGTATCCAGTACTTAACTGGATACTACTTACAGCAACAATAACTATTTTGTCTCAAACTCAATAGAATGTCTCAAGCTTCTTGAATGAACTAGTAGCCACTATAACAACACTCAAAAATGATATCAAGAACGGCCAAATTGAACAAAATACAACCAACCATGCAGTCGCTTGCTACGAGTATATGACAGTTACTTTTGAGAACGATTCTAATTCAAAAGAACAAATGCCTTTGATTACAAGTGACTTTTTAAGTTTCAGAATTTTTCATAATTGGAAAATTAAGATTGCCCTTCAATATCACGAAAATCAAATTGAATTACACTGAATATACATAAATATACTATAGAACTATATAACTAATACTATAAACATATATTATACTGTCACAGTCTAGGGAGCCTGGGGGGGCGGGGCTCACGACTGTGTGGGCTGAGACTTCCCCCCTTTGACCGTCTTAGACCTTTTGTCTAAACTTCACGCTTAGTACCCCAACGAAGCGTGAAGAATGGGTAAAGGCGGGGCGTAGTCGATTGAACAAAAGAAGAGCTTCTAGAACATTCTCAAAAAAATGTGGTCTTTGAGATAACCTGCCGCGAGGGTTTGACCAAAAGTATTGCTCGGTAGATGAGAAAGAAAATAATGAAATCGAATGTTCTAGAAATTGAAGAAGTGGGGTAGGAAAGTTCTAGAAAAATGGTCGAGTTCTTAACTAAAACAGTGCAGTGCTAAATAAATAGTGCATATAGTGAAATAAAAACGGTGAGTGACAATTAGTGACTGTGAGTTGTGACTATTGTAACAGTGAACTTAATCATTGTTAACGAGTTCAAATAAATAAATATTTGTTAAAAATAAATTGTCGTAATTTAAACACAAATCCAAGAACCCGTAAAAACGTTACAATACTTATACCAATGAACATATTACCAATTTCTTGTTTGCGTTTATCGAGTCTACAAATAGGTTCATCTTTTTATGCTAAGCTTTTTATTCCGAAATTATATAGCTGATATTTCCAAATCTTCTGCAGGAGTTTTTGCTTAAACTAAAATTTGTTCAAATCCAGTATTTCTGTAGCCGCTTATCCATTTTGACAGTATTTCAAATGGAGAAAGTGCAATAGCTACATCTACAAATTTACTTTGAAGTTCCTTTCTTATATAATTTACTTGGAACAGTAAATCCTACCAAAATACCAGTGATACTAAAAATGTATAGATTTCAATGCATTTCCAAGAGATTCTGCCTCGCTTTTCATTTGTTGATCTTCGGAAATGTTTGTAATTTCAAAAATCTCTCCTTCTTTCCTTCACAGTTTCATCGAGTTCTGTAAATATGTCTTTTCACAGTGATTTTTTTTTTGTCGGATATTTCCATTTCTCAGAACCTATTTTAAAATTTAACTCTTGGGAAATAATTTCTATTCGTCATATATAACATAAGTTCAGAATTATTCCCACCCTCAAAAATTAAAAGTTTTGCTTTAAAAATTATTAGATAATAATTTATCTGTTAATTTTCATTACAATCTGTAAATTGGTTTAGTTATATTGAGAATAGCCTTAAAATGCTTTTGTGACAAACGTTTGTGAAAGATAAAGATTAATGTTATTTGAAATTATAGCTTAAAGGGCTATACGCTCATAAATAGTTAAGTAAATTATATAAAAATCATATTTTACTCAATGTTTATGCTCATATGATAAATTTCTCATGGCTTTCAATTACATACGATAATCGTTCTTTGTCATTATCAATCTTCGAATTCACCACGCACTAAAATATTAAATTAAAAATCAACTAGAATAGACTTAATATGGGTTTTTAACTAAGCTAAATATTACTTCAAAATTATAAGAACTTAATAAAGAACAAATGCATATAGCATTTACTTTTTGATATATTTCATTGCAAACTATTTTTTTCTACTACTTCTCCATACAAACTTCATTACTTGAAGATACTCATACAAGGTAATATTATTTGCAATTGCAGTTTCAAATGAGTTTTTTTTTCGTGCTCGTTTTTTAACGTTACAATTCAAGAGGAAACTTTCTATTTCACGAATGGAATATTAAGG